>JARGCV010000024.1:1200000-1800000 GCA_034064705.1 Bothrops alternatus
TAAACATATAATTTAAATTCTACCAATCTTTATTAAAAGTCAGTGATAGTTACTTGTAGATCACCAATATGGCTCCTACAGCATCACCAGCTGGCTACTATCAATCCAAATATTTAAAAATTAATGTTTTAATTTTTTTCAATTAAAATGGCTGAAATTCTACCAGATATGAGTTTTCAAACTTTCATTTTTAAAAACATTGAAAACAATTCATTTTTTAAAACTGAAACCTGCAACGTCATGTAAAATCATATGATATTGATCGCTTTGTAGAAAAATAGTTGATCCCTGATACATTCTTTCATTGTTTTAGATATAATTGCTTGCTACTGGTAGATGCTGTGGCATCATTAGGTGGCAGTCCAATACTTATGGACCAGCAAGGTGAGCAAGATACAGCAATCTGTCCTTGTAGCATGAACATTTGTTCCTATTGTATAACATTAATTTCTGGATTTTTTTCCAATGTAGAACTGAATTTTACTTCAGAATTATTTGACCAACCCTTTTTAGTTAAATTTCATACTAGAAGATAAGTGTAAATTTGCTCAGAATATACTTTGGGCATGAACTGTTTTAATTGCAGAGTAACAATAGCAGAAAGAATTTAAAAAGAAATATTACAGGAGATAATTCTACTTTAAATTATAGCCATGGTATATGAAAAATCCCTGAAGATCCCCAAACTGTTTCCAAAGCTCTTCCATTTCCTAACCAGTCCTCTGCTCCTAATTGGGGAGCCACTGCCTAATAAGGCAAATAACCCCATTTCATGAGAAAGATGCCCACTTCATGAGGAAGTCCCACTGTTACCATGTGGTCCATAAGGCACTTTCCTGCAGCTACTGATATGTAGTTATTAAAGTATTGGACTAAAACAAGGAAGATCCAGAGACAAGTCTACCGTTAGCTATTGAATAGCTTCTGGCCAGTCAATCCCCCTCCTACCAGTGGTGGGATTCAAATATGTGAACAACCAATTCTCTGTGTGGATGCCGCTTCTGGAAGTCCATTCTGGGCCTGGGCAACAAAAAATTAGCTACCGGTTCTGCTGAAGTGGTGTGAACTGGCTGAATCCTACCATTGCCTCCTACCAATTTGCTTCAAAGGGATCAAATGAAGAGATATCCCCCTATAAGTCCCCTTGAACTCTTAGGCAGGATATAAATCTAAGAAAAATGTTGCCCTTGGACCAAAATACAGATTCTCCTCAGGTATACCTTGCAGAGAGTGATAAGTAAATCTAAAACTAATTAAATCTGAAGCTAATGTTTAGGTAACTCAAAGAGCTTCGTTCACTGGGAATGAAGGAAACAGATGGTTAAAGATCATGCTAGTTGATTCATAGAAATGGCAACTGACAATACTACAGGGTTATCAGGTTGATGAAAACATAATTACATGAACCAATAAGGGCCCTTCCTAAAGAGTCTAGAGGATTATATTCTTTTTTAAATTGCTCCTAGACCTTGGCATTTGTGGGAAAGATGTTGATAGCTAAACCGGTTTGTGCAGTAATGCATGCCACATAATACTGTATATAAAATGAACACTGCATTCCAACAAATCAACTACACATTGAATTCTAAAATTAGCTAGTCTCACAAAATGCTGGTAGAGACAGAAGAAAGTAGAAAGCAAAAACCCAAGGGTTTTTTTTATGGTAAATTTATTTCCTGCATTAATAACAGTGATTCAAATGAAGAAGCTCCTAACAAATTTTCTTATTAAATGCACAGGTATTGACATTCTGTATTCTGGCTCCCAGAAAGTTTTAAGTGCACCACCTGGTGCTTCTCCCATTTCTTTCAGCAACAGAGCCAGGTAAGGAGATTTGCCTATGAAACATATGATTTTCAAGTAGTCTATCTTTCTGGGACAAGACATACACTGAGTAAGAGAAATAAGAACATATTTATTTCATTATATCCACTGAGCACAAAGATATATTAGAAGCACAATTGCCACAACTGAATATATCTGGAAGGCAGCACCATGTAGATAGCTAGAGAAAACTTCCTCAGAGCTTTGTATAAAAATAAAAGATCAGCAGCAGCTTCCACAGCTATATGTCCAACCTATTCTACAGGGATGATGCTACAACAGAGAATCTTATTGCAACATGGTGACACAGAACCTATTGAGAAAAAAGAGCTAGTTTGGGGTAGTGGCTTAAGACAGCGGCCCCCAACCTTTGGGGCCTGATGGCCTGGCTGGGGGAGAGAGGGTAACTGGGCCGGCACACGCATGCAGCCCTTACGTAAGGAGCAGGCCAGCACACACATGCGAATGCCCGCTGGCCTGCCCCACCCACAAGTTGAGTTGTTCATGTGTGCACGTGCATTCCAGCCAGCCACTTACGTGGCCCAATTCCGAACAGGCCATGGCCCAATAGTGGGTTGCAACTGGGGGTTGGGGATCCCTGGTTTAAGGCATCAGGGTAGAAACCAGGAGACCTTGAGTTCACAGCTGCAGGAAGGCAGCAATGGCAAATCCATTGGTCTTAGTATCTAAATCTCAGAGTCCAAACATCATGCCTTTTTGTAAACCTTAAGCAAGCATTTTACCAATTAATAAAGCACCTCAGTACACAAAACAGTGTATCTGAAAATCTCAGGAGGTATAGTAGGAACATTCTATTTGATTGCATAGATTCTGTTTCCAAGACTGTCACACATTTTAGCAGTTGCAGGCAGGTTTACAATTTTTGACTTTAACCTGCAGGGTTGTTTCCACTGAGTAATAATACTATGCTTCAAACCATCCTTGGAAAATGTATTGTCCAAGCTCAGAATGCATACAAGTACACACATAACATAGATGCAGAGCAAGGTATATTCATTTAAAAATATTCATACAGCTTTTGCTTCTTGAATTAGCAGCAGTACCAAGGACCTACCCAAGAATTTATTTGTATCCTACCTTTCTTATTTTTACAAATACATCCAACACACCTTTCTCCTTCTATTTTCCCCACAACAATCCTGGGGGGAGGGTTGGGCTGAGAAACACAGCGACGGTCCCAAAGTCACCCAGCTGGCTTTCATGACTAAGGCAGGACTTGAACTCATAACCTCCTGGTTTCTAGCCTGGTGATTTAAACACTAGACCAAACTGGCTCTCCTGCATGATATGAATGTTAAGAACTGGAATGTACTGTATTATGGTAAATTGCTGGCAGTGGTACAATTACTGCATTTTCTCAGGAAACGTTCTGGTCCAAATGTTACAACCTTTTCCCCCACCACCCCTCCCCCCATGTTTGACATGCAACTTTCAGACATATATTAAGTGCTGAACATAGCAAGAGCATTTACTAAAAACTCCCTTTTTACAATCCTGTAATCCCTTAATTCAGTGTACAGTAGGGGCAACTGGATGAAGCTGAGCATTTACTGGCCGATACCTTTCCTGACCCCACGGGGTGTTCACAGATGATTTTTTTTCTTTGTGCCCTAGATGAGAAACATATGCTGCTACCTAGGATTGAACGCTCAACCTTCCAAGTGGAAGGCGAGCATCTTCACCACTAGGCCACCACGGTGCTCAGCACAGACCATATACTACGAACCATTTAAAAATAAATAAATGATAGACAATGGCTCCACTTTGAGGGTGAATTTCCTGAAGTGCTAATCAAAAATTTTCATCTTGCCAGAAAGAAGATTCATACTAGGAAAACAAAACCAATTTCCTTTTACCTGGATGTGGAAGAGCTATCTACATACTGGGGCTGCGATGGTAATCCAAGAAAGTGAGCATTTATATAGCTCTTCTACTTTGCTCTTCAGAAAATGGCTTTCTTGTTTCCTGGAACTGGTCTGGCATCTGTTATGTTGCCAAATGAGAAAATGTTAAACAATACCAGCATTTTGATTACAGGTAGTCCTTGACTTACAACACTTTGTTTAGTGACTGTTCAAAGTTCAACAGCACTGAAAAAAGTGACTTATGACCATTTTTCACAGAACCTTTGCAGAGTTCCCATGATCATATGATCAAAATTCAGATGCTTGGCAACTGGTTTATATTTATGATTATGTCCCAAGCTCATGTGATCACCTTTTGCGATCTTCTGACAAGCAAAGTCAATGGGGAAGCCGAATTCATTTAACAACCAGGTTACTAACTTATCAGCTGCAGTGATTCACTTAACAACTGATGCAAGACAGAGACTGTAAAATGGGGCAAAACACACTTAACAAATATCTTAACAACAGAAATTTTGGGCTCAACTGTGGTCGTAAATCAAGGACTACCTGTCTATCTGTGAGAATGCAGGAAATGATTTTATAGAGCTAAATAATCAAAAGCTTTGATCTCTCAATCCTGCCTTTCTTCACATTTTCAAAGCAGTCTCCCTTGTTTTGCCTTGAAAATGTGCAAGTTGCATGACTCAGCTTCAAATTTTGAATTCTTAAATTATGATTCTTGGAGTCTTCCTTTGGCTATGAAAGCTCTTTAGATGAATTTTAGTTAAACAACCCAACCTACCTCAGAGGCCAATTGCTGTGGGAAAAGCGGAAGGAAGAGTGTTAATGTGCATAATCTTAAGATTCTGAAGGAGGCAGAATATAAATCTAATGAAAAAAATCACCAACAAAGAAATATCCGTTTAACTGTGACTTTATATATTTAATTGACTTAAAATTGTTCTACTTTCATTCCTAGTCTTGTTTTAAAATTAAAACTGGCAACATAAAAGATTATAGCTGGAATCTCTTCATTTGTTTCTGTATAAGCTGCTAGATGTATTATATGCCGTTTTTACAGGTATCATCATACTGCACCTATCAGTACATTCTTCTGCTTGCGAGAAGCTTTGGCAATTTTTGCAGAAAAGGTCAGTTGCTGCAGGCATTCTATAATATTGAAAATAGCATTTTTTTAAAAATAAAATGTTACTATTTTATACCCACACACATTGGTGTATATATCTGTAACATACTTAATCCTACTTAAGCGGGCAGTTCAAGCTGGTGGTCATTCCCCAGGGTTTGGTCATCTCCTTTATATTATTTAATATCTATATGAAACTGCTGGGATAGGCTATCAATTGGTTCAGTATGAAGTATCATAAATATGCAGATACCAGTTCACATCACCACCCTGGCACCCTGGAAATATTGAACTGGCACCGAGGCTTTATATCTGATTGTGGCAAAATAAAGTCCTTGCGATGCAGCACTGAGTTACATTAGGCAAAATGTTGCCAAAATAGAATCTATCTCTTTTGTGAACATTTAGGGTCAGTTAAGGTTCATCGGGGCAGGGGTGGAAATGCTGCAAATGTTTGGAAGCTGTTATTTCTGCCAAAACTCTACTTTGAGTCTGTAAACAATGGTACATGAATATTATGTAATCAAATTTATGGAAAGATGTTGTGCTTAACTTTGTACCATAGAAGCTGTATTACCTATAGTTCACTTATAGAATTTGACCAGAGGTGCTTGCATTTTTTACATACAAATGTGTTAGCAAGGCTACTGTTTCCCCAGTCACAACATGTGGTCATGAAACAAAATGGATATCTTTGAATTCTGGTAGCGCAGGCTGCATAAAGAATTTCTTCAATCAATACTGGATGAAATAAATTCAGATTGTCATCAGTAATACAGTTAAAACTTAAATATTCTGGACATAGGCAAAAGAATGAATCATGAAGACAAATTCCTAAGGCTGGGAAAAAATTTAAGGCAGTTAAATAAGAGCCAACAGAAGACAAAGTGGCTAGAACTATCTATGATCGCTTATAACGTAAGAACTCAGGAACAAATTGCTGGGAGACAGTCCTGGCAAAATTATGTCCATCACATCCTTAAGATTGGAAACTTAACTGAACAACAAAATGCATAACAAATATATTTTTAGGTTTTTTAAACTTTTTTTTGTATATGGGAAAATAAATATTTTCATTTTCTACACAGGGACTAGAGACGTCCTGGCAGCTTCATAAAGAAAACAGCCTCTATCTCTGGGCAGGACTGCAGAAGTTAGGTCTCAAACCCTTTGTGAAAGAACCAGTAAGAATGAAATTAATCACAAATGTAGAATACGGATCAAACTAATTACTCATTATGAAGTTTTATATGGGGAAGACTGTTTAGGGTAAATTTAGATAACTGAGCAAAGTAGGCAATACATTGATTGCTACAAAATAAAAAATGGGAATCAGAATTAAATCCTTGCTTCAATACTGTTTCTACCCGTACTTGTTTACATAGCAGACTAGAAAAAAACCATACATTTTTCCAGACTTTAAGCCAGAGGAAAGAGATCATACTGGAGGTATGGATACTTGTTCCACTTTCATATCTTGAAAATAATTTTTGTATGGTGGCAAAACCTGATCCAAAAGTGTATAAACATATGCACGCTATTTTCTGAATTTACCCATTCTTTAATATAGAATTGGTTACTTTTGCTAAGAGGCTTCTCAAAAGTGAGCGTGGGAGACAGACATAAAGCCAGAACTAAAGAATAAATTTCCTTTTAATATTATTGCTACAATTTCCTTCAAATTCTGGAGATAAAGTATTATTCAAATACCCAAACCACCTGAATGGCTGTTTTGCTTTCTTTCTTTTCTAAGGATGCAAGACTTCCAACAGTCAACACTATTTTTGTGCCTGAGGGATATGACTGTAAGGAAATAACTGAATATATTATGAAAAATCATGAGATTGAGGTGTCTGGAGGCCTGGGTCCTTTAGCAAGCAAGGTAAATACAGGGTCACGGAGAGAAAATAGTGAATCAGATGTGGTTGCCTGGTTCCTGAAGAATAATACTTTATAAAGGTTGCATTAAACAGATTGAACTATTAATTACAAATTATATAGCCCAAAGATTTAACATTAATGGTATGGGCAAAGGCTGTAAGTTCATCTTGTCTGTGAAAAACCGGCATGTTCTTTAGAATATAGCAATCTTTCTGATGTTGAGATTTTCTCTGTAAACAATGAAGACGCTTAAAGCATATTACCTCAAACCATTTCTGTGATTTAAGAGTCTCAAAGACTATCAAATAATAAGGTATCTAATACTCTGTAGCCTGCATGAAACAGCATGTTAGTACCTGAATTTAGTATGAGAGAAATTATTATACATATATAATAAAAATTATAAATATGATTCTAGTGTACAGGTAAAATTAAGGGAAGAGGTGACTGGAGTTTTCCAGACAGTCACAAAACACTTACTTAAATGTTTTTTTATCATCAGGTTCTTCGCATTGGACTGATGGGCTATAACTCCACTAAACCCAACGTTGACAGAGTCCTCCAGGCCATGGGAGAGGCTCTCCAGCACTGTCTCAAGAATAAACTCTGAGTTCCTTCTTTTCACTTTCTCATTCTTCAATCTGCTTTGTGTAGAAGCAGCCAACCAACTGTTCTCTTCTACAGTTCATTTGTCAAGAGAGCAGAATTAATGAACCAAGGTACTGGAGAAGCTTTCTGCATAAGTTTCTTAACTGCATAATTCAAAAATACATATGTAGCTACAGGTTACATTTTACACAAGGATAAAATCTGTTTTCATTTCAATTAATTTTTACTCACTAATGTAATCAAATTATATTCAAATTACTAAATGGGATTTGGCTTGTTGTCATTCCTTTTGCATCTCTGCACGGAATGTATAGTCTTGTGCAAAGTGGCTAATGTTTACATCATAGACACTTTGAATAGCATGCAGGTGTATATCAATTTTTATTTTTCGTATTATAGCTTCCTGTTTTTGATTGTGATACTGACTCTTCTAAACTTGAGTAAATTATTATTGGAAATTGTTGTACATGCAATACTGAGATACACCTCTTTCAGCTATAAGTTATAAGTATGGAAAGCCACCATTGTGATCGAATGAGTGACACCAATGGAGTTAACTTGGAAAGATAACTTGGAAATCATTTGCCCAGCAAGACACTCCTGTTATTCAGAAAGCAAACTAAGTCTGAATCACTCAGTGGTTCATTCCCCATATCACCTCCTGCTTCTAGAAATTTTGCAATGATAGAACAGTTTCTAAACAACTATATGGCATTTGTCATAATATTTTTTAAAAATATTTTAAACAGTATCTGAATATTCAAAAGTAAAAAGAACCTGGGAATAAGAATTATGATAAACATCATCCAGCAAACTTACATTAGATAACATTCCATATGTTACAACAAAATGCTGCCAAAGAAATAATGTTTTTCATTTATTAAATATGTAGTTTTATTACTCTCCAGTACCAACTTAAACATTTTCATTTTTTAAAAAGTCCAAAAAACTTTGAAAGAATAGAAGGGCATAGTTTCCCTTGAAATCCTGGTGATTACATGTTCTTACTGAAACTGAAATTTTATTTATAACCAGTGACCAGCAAATTAACTACAATTTAAACAATCTGTACATAGAAGCATGTTCAAAATACAGTAAGAGCGATAAAATCACCAAATGGATGTGCCAGTTAAAATTTGCAAAAAAAAAAGAGACTAAGCAAAATGAAATACAAGACAAGCATAAAGACTTCTTAGTGACAGCATTACAAGATTTGAGCTTTGTTATGGCAATAATTGCTGATAAAAACATGGCATTCTGTTCATAATCTCAGGCTTCTGGTCTGGGAACAGAAAATATGCCATGTTCCCTCATGGAAAACATGATCTCTACTAAAGGATAGTACAGACACAATAGCATGTAAGTTGCATAGAAGGGACAGTGAAGAAATATATACAACCTCATTCTGATAAACAGGGCCAATTTCTCTCAATGAATGAGATTTTATGAAATCTGGGATCCTATATTGCCCTGAAGTGAGCCAAGGAAAAGGCTCTGTAGTGTGCTGAGTAGGCTAAATTGAACAGGGTGTTCACAGGTTTAAAAGGTTTCCAAGGAGGAACTCACTCCTGTAGATTGTAGCGTTCAAGTCTGTCTGGTATGTGATGCTGAAGATTCTTCGCTGAATCTTGGCTTTTACTTTCTCTAGGTGTAGAAACAGCAAAAAGCAGATACAAAGTTGCAGTAACACTGGTGAGCTAAGATACTTACCATCCATCTTGATGCATAGTGTTCAAGGAGAATTCGTGGGGCTAATGGGTCGTGGGAAAAAAGTTTGTAGTCATATTGTTGGGTTTTTTTGCAACAGTTTGTCATACTGCCATACTTCCTTCTGGGATATTCTTTTCAAATTCTCATCCTAGAATTTTATGCATAGCATTTTTTTAAGGCTAACCAAGGCTGATTAGTGTTGCTACACTAATAACATCTCTATTGCAGTCAAGAAAATCAAATTGACAAACAAAATAGTCAAAAATCAACTTCAATCTGAAGTTTCACCTTACTTTAAAGATGCATTTATTAGGGCTAAAGAGTGGCAGTACTTTTTAGGGGGTTATCAATAAGATAAACACATCAATTCCCATGGTACCTATACTTTCCTTTATTTACTGTAACAGTTCTTATATTTTCTGACATGTACCAGAAAATAACTGCACATGCCACAAACAATAACAGCTTGGTTGTACTATCTTGAATTCTTCAAAAAAAAAAAGAAAGAAAGAAAAGAAATGTGCAAAATGGTGTAGACATGTTCTGTGTACCTATCTTGAAGTGATTTGTGCTCACATTGAAACATGCGTGTTTGGGCCAGAATGGAACAAGACTGTTTTTATTCCGCTGAAACACAACTATTCAAAGCAGTATTTGGAAGAGAAGAATGGGAAAAAAAACCAAGAACATTAGCCATGCCTGAGGGAGGCAGGGAAGGGAAGTAATGGGAAGTTTTGGGAGGTAAAAGCTGGTGGGCTATGTCATGCTAGGAACACCTGAGGAGAGAGAATGCAATTGTTATATCCATCAGTATTGTCCTACTTGCTCGGGTTTCCTGCTAATTTTGATCCAGCTGAAATCTGGAACAAAAATGATTAAAAAAATTATGTAGAATGTAGAACACACATTGAGAATAGAGTACATATTGAACAGCACAAAACAATATAGAAATAAAAGAAAATACAAAAAATTAATTTTATTACTGTTGAAAATATCAAGATGACTTTAATTTAATTCAAGTTAGGTTCTATTCTCTTTGCAAAATATTTCAAAGGGAAGTTAACTTGATCGTACATAAATGTAGCCAAAGACAGTATTCCTGAAATGTCTTGAATCCCAAGGAAGAGGAAATAGAGATGGACTGAAGTGTCTTTTCTTTTTGTTTTTTTATCCTCCTTGGGAAATTAAATGCTGGTTTCATTAAGAGCAAATCAACAGTTTTATATTCTTAAGGATGATGTCTCCTTTCCCACCGTAGTCAAAAGGCTGAACATCTGTAATATTTTCCCACTTTACAGGAATTAAAAAACCTAATTATGAGCAATATATGGCAATTTTCAACTTATATTACAAGAATGTAATTTAATATTATTGTCCCAGAAAGACATAACCTTATGCATCATTATATGGCTATGTATGACTGTTAAATTATTCAGAATTAGCCAGAAGCAAGTATACCAGCATCTGAACTGATTCAGAAAGCCACTGCTGCATTGGATTAATATTCCTAGACTCCATCATATTTGTTCTAAACTAAATCAATCAAGAAAACCATATACAAAGCAGAATAACTCAATCACTGTTTAGCCTCAATTATAAATAGCATTCTGATGTTGCCTTCGGCCTCTTCCATTTCCAAGTCTTAACTTCATAGCTTTTAAATTTTAAATTCTTGCAATTTGTCTTGTTTTCAATTAAATAGACTAGAATATTTTGGGCTCATATCCAGCTTCTTCAAAATAAATCATTTAACTAACTGCTTTCTAAAGCATTTGGGATACAGCTTATTCATGTAAGTACAGTATCACAAAGATGACACAAACAACAGGGAAGGGATTACTGAAGTAAGAGTTAAGGATAGAAAAAATAAAGTGTAGAAAACAGAACAGAAAGAGTACGATGAACTTTACTACGTTAAACAAAAGCTGGTGCAGAATAAAGAAGAACATTTACCCTATGTATATTAAATTTTTAAATCAACCCTGAAAATAAGAGGCAAATGCTCAGAAACTTAAATTCATTCAATACTGAGCCATTCTCAACAAAAGAATTAAGAGAAAACATTTTAAAAAGTTATTATTCTTATTTTTGACAAGTCATAAGGCGGGCTTGGTACAAGTCCATTTATCACATTCTTTAAAAGAGATTAGAATTAGAAAATGAACCTTATTTTTGTTAGAACAGTCAGCTTCCTAAAAGGATGTAGTTGAATGTGCACAGATCCATGCCTACAATATAACCTTTGAATGAAGACTTAATATATATATATAAACAGGGCCAAGCAATTTTAAATAATATTATCCGATAAAAGGACATTTGTTTTTTTATTTACAGTGTTTGTACATATTTATAGCAACATCAAAAATATTCACAATGCAAAGTGCAAAATGTCACTTCGTTATCACTTACCATCTTAATATTTCATCCATTCACCTTGCCCACCCCCATTATCCAGATTGTCGTAGCATAGTTTCTATCTTCCTTCCATATACATAGCCACTCTAAAAGCAATCTTCAAATGTATAGCTGAAAATTTGCATATCCCAGCTATATTCAACACAGGTTTAAGCATATCTATATCTCAAAATCAAAGGATATGCATATGTGTAAATGGAGTCATTCCACAGAATTGGAAGTGCCTGTGTAATAATAATAATTCAGAGTGCAAAAGCAGTGGTCAAGATAAAGAAGCACTCCCTAGCCTTTCTCACAGGGAATGGATTCAGATAATGCTGTCAAGAAAGTGATTTTTCTCAGTATTATTAAGGCTACAACCAATTGATGACTTGAGGCTTTACTTCTAAAATATTAACTAGCAGGAGAGCGCATTATGCATACCTGCAGAAGTCCGAACCCAATAAGCTTGTAGCAATAACAGTGAGAAATAATTTCACCTACTACATTCCCTGAATTGCTATGACTTGCTTTCAGAGTAAAAGAAAACATGAAAACCATATATAAAAACTCTAGCTTTATTTTTGCAGTCTCCCTCCAGCTTATTAACAGTTCCAGCCGAGGCACAAGCTCTAAATGTTGCTTTGATATAATGCAAAGTGTCTAGGCAGCAGAATATTTATTAACTATAAATAAATGTTTGGGATGACTGAAACTGGTGAGTGAAATGAGACACTCAATTTCTGACTGGCGCTCTTGTCCCTTGACACCAATACCTGTGGGCTTAAGACCACAGGAAACTTACTTGGTAAACAACAAGGTATGAGGCAGAGATTACAAAATGATATAAAAAAACTCATCTTAACATTGTTCTTCTCTGCTGCAAGAATAACCTATTCCTCTACCATGTATATGAGATAAAAATGTATTTTTAAAATATTTAAAGTCTGATTTACATCCAGATTTTTTATGGGGATGCCTACAATTTTTCTAAGAGCGTACTTCCAATCAGCAGTCAATTCTTTTACTTAAATCAATTCACTCTTACAATTTCATGTTATGTAAAAGTAACACAGTTTTATAATAAATATAAGTTTCCAAAGCAGCATTGTATCTGCATGGGGAAGTCTAGTTTTGTTGCTGGAAAATTCCAGTAGGTATAATTTCCACAATTCCAATTTTGGTATCATTTATGTGTACTGAAAAATATTCCATTTGGGGATCTTGGAATTCTGCTTTCTTTAATCCAAGGAGCTGTCACCAGTAACAAGAGGCAGTAAGAGGCAAGCATAAATCACATTGCATCTGTTACCTGTCATATACGTATCTTTTTGTTTCAAAAGAGGAAATACAGGTACATTAAGCTGAGGTTTAACAAATGCATATATTTTACTTAAAAACATTCATCTGATCAAAATAAACTTCATGGGACAAAACTGTTATTAAATAACATTTCAATTCAAATTGTATATAATTTTTTAAAGTTTTCATACAGCAAACAATGGTTCACCCTTGAAAATCTGTAGAAAAAAATCACACACACATACAAACACGGAGGGGGAAAAAAAGAAAAAAAAAAAGCTCTGAGGTATCACACCCACCCAGACACAGCCTTACATCAGCTGTGGTATAAGCAGAATATTGTAGGCCCAAAGAAAAAAGACTACTGATTGTTCGAGTAGAATTCAGGTAGTTCAGACAAAAATATCCCAGAACAGATATCTGAATAGAGGAACTACCTCAATAAAGTCCTCAAGTGCATTGGAGACCTGATCACTTAAACTGCTCCTGCCAAGCAGCTCCCTGCACCTGAGACAAATGCAGCCCAAGGTGCCTTGTGCAAAAGGTAAGGAAATTAGGTGCAGCTATTTCCCATTATTCCTTACTATATAGCTTTGAAAATTATATGAAAGTTCAACTTCTCTTTCATCACGCAAGGTACTGCTGGAGTGCTGTTTTCGCCCTGCAATGAAAAGCATTTTTTAATTTTAGAGGATATACATAAATGGGGATTTTAGAAATGCTACCATGCAAGGAATAAACTATAGCACATTGAAAACTGGATACATGAAGTTCAGTAACTGAACAACGCAAAACGAATCTGCTTGCAATTTTACTACAAGGTTCTTTGTACTTAGAATCAGGCTATTCCTTTTCTATTTATAATTTCTCAAGCAGCTTTCACCTAAGAGTGCATGCATTTTACAACTTTGAGGACCCTAAAAAAGGTATCTATCTTGGATGGAACCTGATTGAAATGAGCAGCATGTGAAAATACAAAGATATTTCAGTCAGATATAATAATTGGGGAGGGGAGATATTAAATGAGATATCTCTACAAATGTAAACTTTTGCTTGCCCTTTAAGTGAAGTACTGCCATGCTCTCTACATGGGGCTGCCCTTGAGGAGCATCCAGAAATTTAAAATGCACTTATGCAGTCAGTAATAAACACCCCTCAATATACACACATTACACCTCTCCTCCATGAGCTGCGTTTGCTGTCAATATGTTTCTGGATACAATTCAAAATGCTGCTATAAAGCCATTAGTGCCATGGGGTATTTATTAGGATATTTGCAGAAGTGCCTTTCTCCAATCATACCATCAATCTGGCAGAAAAGACATTATATGAGGCCCTTCAATTAAGATGTGCCATCTTGTGGGACCCAAAAAATTAGCCTTTTTGTTCTGCTCATTGGAACACCTTTGCCCCAGATATTAGATTGCCCTAACCTTGCCAACCTGAAGGTCCTGAGGCACAAGGGTCAGGTTGTCAGTATGAGCCTGTGAAATAGTTTTTTTTTGTTATCTAATTAGTTTTTTTATCTTGGCAGTTGGTTCGTTATGTTCTGGGATATTACTGTTGCCTTTGTTTAAACTTTAGTTATCCAGAATCATGCATAACATAAACAAATCAAGCATAGGAGATTTCTCACACAAACACTAAGCCACCCTAAAAAAATTGGGACAATTCTGTTTGCAGGGGAAAAAAAACACAGAATGCAAGGAGAAACAGAACTCATATACAACTCAAATCAATATACAGAAAATCTAATAACAAAGTGATCAAATTCATTTCAATTTGATTTTGGAATTTGTTTACTTACTTTTCACAAAGATTTGGATCTGACGACTGACTCAGTTTATGTAGAATATCTACTATTCCAATATCTCTGAGTTTATCCTGGCGATCTTGGGAACCTAATATAAAATAATTGCATGTTGGTAACTGACACATTTTATGTCTCTTGCCCAGACTGTTAAATAGTGGCAAGGCAAATACACAATGCAATGTACCTCAGAGGTTCGTACTGCTCCCTCCCTCCTAGCTTTCCGAAAACTCTTGAAAACACATTTATGCAGACAGGTTTGGGGCGTGTGAGCTGCGCTCTGCCCCTGGACCTCTAATTGTGACTGTATGTTGTATGAGTGAAATTGATTGCCTGGTTTTTACACTGTGAATTGGTAATTTTTAATTGATTTTGTGTTATACTTGTATTTTTGTTGTGAGCCTCCCTGAGTCTTGGGAGAAGGGCGGCATATAAGTCTAATCAAATCAAATCAATCAAATCAAAAGCCTGCTGAAACACCTGAAATGAATATGGGTAGATTTCAGATAAGTCTTTCTCATCTTGCCAGGTCTTGGTCACCCATACCAGCTCTCTTTTTTTTCTACACAAGTTGTGAAGGATCACAGTCTTATTACAAACAGACCTGGCATTCAAGAATGGCCATAAAAAGCTTGTAATTTACATTCAACAGAGAGATAGGTTCATATTATTCAGGATAAGTTGAATCTTTTCCTACTTTTTAGATTAAAAAAATAAAAGCTTTTTCATGTGGTTGAAACCTGTTCATTACATGAGAACGGTTTAGTCAAAATTTCTTGAAAAAATGTTAACTGCATAAAATATCTGAATAGAATCTGAATATCTGAATAAAAAGTTCCTGGAGCTTTACTCAATTTCATTTTTTAAGTTGACTTTCAACTATATCTTCTAGAAAAAAAACCACTTATTCTATAAATTTTTAAGGAAGTACTCTTCCTTAAATATTTTAAATTAAATATTTTTGCAAATATTAAATATTTTCAAATATTCTTCAATTTTTTCTGGGTTATATTCCTATTTGTTATATACTTTCATATAAAAATTAACATTGCAGACTCATATCATTCATTGGAGATATTTAGTTCTGTTCCAAATAGAAGTAATAATTGTTTTGTTTGATTCCTTCCATAATTGCTAAATTAATAATTTGGCTGATTTCCTGCCCTTTTCAGGAAATTTAATATTTTTATGTACTAAAGTTCAATTTTCATAAATTCAATTGGGGGGAAATATAGAATTTTATCAATTGGAGCATAAAATGAACCAATGGTTTACATTTCTAAATTCAATCTAAAATACAGTATTATGAATCAACCTTTCTCATCCTTAATTTGTATTTTTGATTCCATTTTTTGATCTGCCCAAAGTCATGAATGGACAAAAATGTCTAACTATTCAACTTTTATGTACTAGAAATTGCTCTTTTCATTTTTTTCCAGGTAACTTCCTTTTCACTCAAAGGGAATCATATAGCAAATTCACTTCACCTGGATGGAAAAAATGCATTCCATATGTTCAACTGTTAAATACAATTTTATTTAAAATTAAGCATTTCAGAAGATAAATTCCTTGAGTATATCTTACCTTCTTCTTCATTCCATATAAGATTAGATACACAAAACATGGCAGCCAGTTGAAGTTTAGCATTTGAGTGGCTCTAAGCAGACAAAAAATATTTAGACAGAAATATTTTAAGTTAGTAAAATCAAATCCCTTTTGAAGTTGACTCTTTGACTTCACAGAACCATGTAATGTTATTGGCAAAAATATGGATCTAGTTTACTATTGCTTTCTTTTGTTACCCTGGCAGATCTAGTTAATACTTGGAAAAGAAGCTACAGCCTTGTTTATAAAAACAAAACCAACAACAAGCACATTCTGGCAGACATCAATGGCAAACCAGTTCCATATTGTTGCCAAGAGACATATGTCAGGAACTCAAGTGAAAATTTACATTTCTTTCTTAACCTTTATGTAATCTAGGTTTCTTGCCTCCAAATTATTACCCACAATAATGAAATATAAAAATCATATGCTTTTCTTATTATGAAAGCAAAATTGAAAAATATTAAAAAAGGAAAGGTGTTGTATTCAAGAAAATCAGAGGCACAAACAGCACTGCGCTCAATATACAGATTTCTATCAAATGCTAAAAATCCCTGGTCTATAATCTTTTCCCAAAATTTAATTATAGAAAAACTTAAATTACATACCATGTAATACTTTATTTTTTGTAAGATATCATCATTTGTCATGATGAATTCTTTAGCTGTTGTTCCATCTGCTATGTTGGCAAGTATACATAATGTCTGAAAGAAAGGAGGAACAGAAATACATGGAAATAGCAATAGATATCTAACTCTGAATGGCAATGTTTCATGGCAGCGTGACAAGTACATGGTGCCACAAGTGATGCAGGGTAAGAAGTTAAAACTATGAAGACTTTTACAGGCAGTCCTCGACTTGCAACCATTCAAGTTGTTAAGTTGCAACAATGCTGAAAAAAGTGACTTATGACCGATCCTTATCCTTATGACCATCGCAGTATCCTCACATCATGTGATCAAAATTTGGGCACTTGGTGTCACAGGGTGACGTGATTGTCATTTGTGACCTTCCCGAGGAGGTTCTGACAAGCAAAGTTAATAGGAGAAGCCAGGTTCACTTAAAAATTGTAGCAAAAATGATCATAAAATTAGATATGACTCATTAACAACCGCTTCACTCAGCCATGGAAGTTCTGGTCCCAACTAGGGTCTCAGAAGGAGGACTACCTGCATTCAGGTTACAATGGCAATTAGTATGGCATTTGCTGTCCATAACTGATGTGGTCACTTGCATCACTTAGCAACAGCTATCTTGGCAATCCCAGTTACAGTCACAGTAACTCCCAGACATGCAGGCCATTAAGGATGATGAGTCTGAAGTCCCAGATAAGGAGCAGTAAAATGCCATAGGAGATGGAAAAGGCAGGGGAAGGGCCTTTTGGGCCCTTGCAGGCTTGGAAGACGCAACTCAGGCTGCATGTGACTTGAGGAGGCGCATGGGGAGGCTCAGTGGAGGCTGCATGTGGATGGAGACTGTGTGCTATACCTGGGTGTCACTTACAGGAGCTACTTGTGATGTTCCTTTCCAGTTTCCCTATTTACTTTGCTTGTGGAAAGTTGGCAGGGAAAGTTGCAGATGGTGATCACATGACTATGGTTTCCTGTGATGTCATAACTGTGTTGTAACTAGATTGTGATCATGTAGTCATGGGAGTGATGCAATGGCCGTAACTTTGGAGATTGGTCATATGTCCATTTTTCCAATGCAGCCATAACTTTGAACAGTTGTTAAATGAATGGATGTAAGCTGAGGAAAACCTGTAAATCACCCCATTTGGAAGAGAAGTTACAGAAATATCATAAGTATCAAATATAAATAAATCTCACCCTAGCACAGAAGAACAGCATAAATTTTGGAAAAAAAATACCCTGCATAAAACTTTTCCCATTCAAATAGAAAAGACAGAAAAAGCAAAATCCTGTAAATAATTCACTAGTGGAGGTTTTTTTCTCTCACTCACCATACTATCCTGATTCCTTAGCTTGAAATTAAATGGACAAAGGATGAAATCATGTCTCCAGACCTTTGGGACACCACACCTTGCAGGCTCCTACATTCCCAGCCAAAGATGACAGTAATTTTTTTCCTCCCATTTGTGCATTTAAATACTCATTACGGCCATAAGCCAGCACAGACATACAGATACGGTATCAGAGAAGTTTGCTTTTCCCTCAGGAAACCCATACATCTAATTGCCCAAGCCCAATGTTTTTAAACACTTGAATACGTTGGGGGAATCCCAGTCACTCTATGAGCGGTCTCCAAATTTGATATAGAAATAAATAAAAATAAGAGTTTTGTTAGTTAAAAGCAAACAAGCAGCATATGGTTTGCCTTTCTTCAGAACTCATCTAAGAACTTGCATTTGTTTAGCTGAGTTGTTTCTGATATTTCTACCTTTTAGTTCCATTTCTACCTTGTTTTACTTCCAGCAGTTTGGGAGATTGCATTTTATTCAGTTTTGTTTTTAACTTTTTTTTTAGTAAAATAATCAGAATAATAATCTCTCACTTGCATCTTTCGTTTTTACATACTTGCACAAAAATACTGTGTGCAATCAGCGTATTTGAATTTGCTTCCTAAAGAATTGAGTTTAGTGTTTTATTTTTGTTTTGTTCATTCAACACAAAGTACAATTCTTCATGTCTAAACTGTTACATATGTATCATTAATACAACAATGTACAATACCTGTTCTTTGACTTCCACATTGTGTTCTCCTTCCAGAATGAGAGTCACTGCTTGCATGATCTGTTTCCCATGAGTACTTATTATCTGATCTATATGCTGCCAAAAGTTTGAAAAATAACATTATTCAGCTCATCTGAAAAGTTAGGAAATCTACAGTTTGCTTTGTAGAATTCTTACAGCAGGAAATAAGTTCCTGCCAATGGAAACAAATCAGATATATGAATATGACAGCACAACAGAAATGACAGGTGAAGATGGTTTTAGACAAGTGCATTGGGGTCATATGTAAAGAGTATGATGAGCTTGTTCCCATTACATATACTGAGCAATGCATTTAGATGAGTTTTCCTTTAAAATAAAACACTATTGTATTACTCCTTGATCTGCAACATGCTCTATGCCAGGGGTGTCAAACTGCCGGCCCGTGGGCTGGACGCGTCACATGGAAGCCGTGCCCACCTCATTGCCAGCAATGGCAAAACTGGCCCAATACGTTGCGTGACATCACGTAATGTCGCGAGTTTGACATGTCTGCTCTATGCAATGTGAAAAACAGATGTTCTGATTTTCAGATAGAAAGCTCTCAAGTTCCAAAGCTTACAATTTGTAGCAACAAGAGTTCAGAAAGAACTCTGCTTTGTCATTTCTACAAAATGTTTGTTCTGTAAATTAGACAAGCAACAGCTTAATGAAGTTGATAAGAAGTTCTAGAATATCAGCTCCCAATATGTAATCATATATAATAAGTAATTAACAAGACCTGCAGATTCATCTTCAAAATATTCATTTTTTTTACTTACAGGGCGAGTAGACAAAAGGTTCCTAAGTAATCCCAAAGTCTTCATTAGTACATTTACATCAGAATCAGAGAGTAACTGGAATAACTGCTCTGTACTCAAGCCTCGCAAAATGTCTGCTTTGATCTTCTGTTCTGCTTGAAATGCCATATTCTAAAAAGAAGGACCAAATTAACCTTATTCTGAATCATTTCAATATTTTTCACAAATAACCCAACTCCATCACACTATTTATCATCTGCTATAACAAGGAACATTTCTTAACAGTTGAGATTTTGCCATCCTTGAAAGCATCCTAGATCTCAGATGATTTGTTAGCATACAAATTTAATAAAGAAATAAAATCTAAAATTGGAGATGCATACATAAAGCTAGCAGATTAACATTGATACTTACCATTAAAGCCCAAACTCCATTCACTCGCAAGGCAAGATTGTCACTCTGAGTTAAACTACAGAGAAGTTCTATGGCTCCTGATTCTAAGATTGGCTATGTATAATAAAAGCAAAGCCAGTTAAGAAGTTTCAGTAACAGCCTAATTTCACGTTTATTTTCATTTTGTTTATGTATATTAAATCTGCTCTTAAACGAAAAACAAGATACTGTTTTAAAAAAACAATCCAGAATACACATCTAAGTTTTCATATCTTCTTTCCTTACACATTTTACGTTTTTATAAGCTCAGACAGTGTAGAATACTCAGTTCAAATGCTATAAGTATGTAAGCTTTTTGATTTTGCAGTATGTTCCATCAGCTTCTCCTACCCAAGGGAGCCGTCCTATCCCATAGTTGAAAATAATCAACTGTCGTAACAGTTGATTATAAATTAATTAAATTATATAATTTTATAAATTATAAAATAATTAACTGTCCTATCCCATAGCTGAAAATAATCAAGCATACTCTTCCCACAAGATGGCATGCTGAGCAGCAGGGCATTTTCTGTTACCTGTTGGCAAACAGTTGATTGTGCTACCAAAACTGACTATCTGGCAGCTTGCTCCCCAGATTCGAATGGGAGCAAGTAGGAACAACCCAAGATGACCCTTGGATGATTGTAAGATGAGGGATCTTGAAGATTGCAATTCTCAGTAGGAACAATTAGAGGGCTGGGTCTTTCATCTTTTCCTTTCAGCTGTTTGTTATTTTTAAGCACACCTTGGTTTTAACTGCACCTTTTAAATTGGTTTTAACTGCACCTTTTAAAGTTTTTTTTTTACTTTTTATTTATGCATTAATCAACTGGTTGAATGTTGATCCCTATAATCCCTTGCTAGATTTTAACATAAAGTTATTTTCATTTTCTTACTGTTTACTTTAGAATTCTAAATTACTTTCACTTTTGCTGTAAAGAAGTCAGCTGTGAGAGGTTTCACCTTGGGTAATGAAAGCTATCTGACTTGATTTATGCTTTCTGGATTTTACTACAAGGACTCTGTTTTTACTAGTATTTTTTTTAAAAAAAACTCTAATCTTATTTCTTTCCAACTTCTGATGGGAAAATTCTTCTTCTTTAATTACTTTTTATTCTGGGAAATTTATTTATCTCAACCTTTTTCCTCTGGTCCGTTTTGTTATGGTACATCCGCTTCTATTGTCCTTGAAAGGAATTGTTTATGCTTTTGTCATGCTTGGAGAATATTACAATGCAAACAACAACAAACTAAGGACTTTGAATACTATACATTATATATTCTTTACAATATCTAAAAAAAGAGATAAAGCCCTTTGGGAAATGTTTGAAAAAAGAATGCTTTTTAGCTTATAAACTCTATTTGAAAATTTCAATAAAAAATTTGATGGGTCAACACCGATTCTGAATCAATTCCAGGATGACACCCAGATGCAGATGACAGATGTGAGGAAAAAAATCTGAAAATTTCAGGCTTGCTGGAGAAGGCTGAAAGGGGCACAAATACAAGAAACTCAGAGATTATGGAATTGATGAATGATGGACTGGACTTTCTTAGGAAGATGGATGGACTTTGGAGAATGGATTTATTATATTTAACCGAAAAACAATTGACAAGAGATGTGTGTTTTTCTTTACAGGGAGACTTTTTGAATAATGAGTGCTTATGATTCTGTTGGGGTAATTGTTGGATCCCAAACAAAATTTAAAGAAAAATTGTATTATTGAGAATCAAATGAGGATATTTGATCCTGAACAAATCACAGAGGATTGCAGTGATTTGTGGTAGATAAGAAATCATTGTAGACTTTCTACGAGTTAAATGCAATAATAGATTGCTAACAGATGACTTTGAAGTTTAACTTTATTGTTGGTTTACCTGTTAACTACCTTTTCTTATATGTAGTAAATAGATGGTTAAATGGATTGCAAACAGGTATGTAGACGTTTATAACCAATGGAACAACTTGCCTCCAGAAGCGGTGAATGCGCCAACACCAGAAGTTTTTAAGAATAAACTAGACAGCCATTTGTCCGAAATGGTATAGGGTTTCCTGCCTGAGCAGGGGGTTGGACTAGATGACCTCCAAGGTCCCTTCCAACTTTATCATTATTATTATAAATTGTAAGTCTTTGCAAGGTGGGGGAAACAATTATTGCTGCAATATACTTATCAGTATTCAATTATGTCTATGTGCTTTTGTCTTTTCTAATGCACTTTTTAAATATTTTGCCTAATTTTGTTTTGTTTTTTTTTAAATCTCCTTTTTGGAGTTTGTATATTAACTTTCTGAATAAAATAAAAATTTATTGGAAAAAAATATTCAATATACTCAGTATTGCTTTTTATAAAATCTGAACAATCTTTTTCTTGACAAAAATCATATTTCATAGTTTCAGAAATGTTACTGATTACTACAAGCATGTTAAATATAGCTAAGGAAACATTATTGTGATACATCTGATTTGTATAGAATTTAATTTTTCCTCAGTAGTTTTTCCCCTCAGTATTCACACACAAGTGGAGAAGTTTCAACTGTATGGAGATTTAAAGATCCAGCTGAATTCTAGAATCCTCTGGGGAAAATATATCTAATGATTCAGATAATTTTCATTTTTAAAATCTTCTAGAGTTCAGAGAAGTGCAGGCTGTTCTAGGTATTAATAACCGAACACCTTCAATAGCTATCACAACTACCAATGCATGCATATTTGAATGGAATATAAATGCAGATGAACCAGATCAAAAATACAGTACACTCTTCATGTTAGTAAACCCTAGCAGCATGATTTCTCTACTCAAAGTGACATTTTGCCTACTTTCAGAGAAAAATTGTTCTTATGTGTCCGCTGAGAAAGACCAGAAACAGGATTTCACCCTCATGATCTCAGTACATATTCACGTTATATTTTATATAAAGAGTTAGAAATCTACTTTTATGGTTTAAAAAGCCCAAGTGACCAACCTCTTTGCTTGGAGAAAATTCTAAGAGAAGATTGCATAGAGTAGAAGATGCTACCACTAAAATTTCATCTGGAGCATTCTGTAATACCTAAAAAAAGAAAGAAAAGGTATTTTCATCATAAGCATTGTTTCAAGAATTTAGAATAATTCAGGGATTGTAGATACACATTTGCCTTGTTACCTTTGCAGATGCAGAACCTGAACTCCAGCTTTCTTTATTAACATTTGGATATTAAATAGTACCAACATCTGTTTTTTGCAGTTAATCTATTCCAATTTCAAAAGACTTCTAACTGACATATCAGCTGCCTATATTTAAACTTTCCTTCTTTAAAGTGTTTAATGACACAATACTGCCTTTCTTATAACAGGATATATCATCTAGCCTAGGTGGAAATTACTCAAGACTTTTGAGTTATTACTCTTGTCTTTTGCTAATGAAAAAAATATAATAAAAATTATTTTCTATAAAGTTTCAGAGAATACTGGAAACAATTCTTGTGCTTTCTGAAGGAGTTACCGCATATATCAGGGGTTCCCAACGGTTTGAGACGATATTCCAGGGGATGTGAAAACTTGGGTTTAGAAATTTCAAAATTATAGTGTATATGCATAACCAGGTATTACTTTTGTAAGGGGTGAGAGAATATATCAGAAGCGTTCTAGGGGTGTGGGGTATAGAAAAGGTTAGGAGCCGCTGGCATATATAAATGAACAGGGATTAACTGGAAAAATCACCACAGTTTTAAAAAGCATGTACCATCTGAAACATCTATATAGAATAGCACTTTAAACATTTTGTAGCAGTGAAGTATTTTCCCATATGCACTTCAATTGCATTGGCCTTTAGAAATATCTGCTTCAAGACTTCCGGTTTGGGTTGCAGTGGGTGCAGGCACAAAAAGAGGCTCTCTCTCTTCGTTACCTGCTTTTCGTCTGCTGGTAGACCCTTAATTGGGTCGAAAAGTCACCCTGGAGGGGTGACTACCGATGAGGACTCTCGTTGATTGCGGGGGGAGGAGGCAGCTCCTTCCGCAGTCTGAGGCAGCTCTTCAGGGCTGACGGAGAAAAGATCAGCCAGTAACATGGCCTATCATTTAGCTGCTCCAGCCGAAAGTCAAAAGAACATCTAAGCATTAAGAAACCATCGTGGATGATCCCGGTGAGACTTTTCCCTCTCTCTTTTTGCCTAACTACTCTCCTGTTAAAAGCCTTTGGAATTACTTCCCTGCTTTGAAAGAGCTGCCTTTGTTTATCTGGGGAAAAGAGCTTTCCATAACAAAGGAAAAGACTTCTTATTGACTATTTTTATTTTTAGTTACTTGGAGGCCCTGGAAAAATCCTTATCATAAAACTTTATTATTATATCTTTTAAGCTGGAGAATATTGTTTTCCTATGTCTTGGACTTATTTTTTTAAAGGGATAAATCTTTATTGTTTGGGGCGAGGGAAAACAACTCTATGAGAAACCGGAAAAGAGACTCCATAGCTCTTTGACTCTGCTAATCTCATTCTTGGTGTCTGGAAGAGACTTTCATAGTTTACTGAGGACATCTTGTGGAGAAATTTAACTGCAACCGTTTCTTGTTTGTGTTACTACTGAAATGGAGAAACCATATTCACAACTCAATTGTAAATTCATACTGGAAAAAATTGATGAAGCTACTGAGGAAATATGTTCTCAAATAAGAGAGAGAACTGCAGAAATAATAAACAGAAATTCTACTGTGAATTTACAAACTGACCATCAGACTCTATTTGATCATTCTACAGACCAACAAGCAACAGAAGAGGAATTAATTTACATACAACCTATGGAGACTTTGGATGACCAAAAAATGATTTTAACTAAACTATCGACAATTGCAAAACTAACAGAAATGGACTTGAAATTACAACTGTTGGAGAATTATGACAACTTTGATAATTAACTACTAATTATAAAATTGGACATGATCGAGTGTTTTATCCAGCAGACAGGAACTGGGCATCAAAAACAGAGGATGGGAGGTCTTTTACTGACCCAAATATTACAAGCAATAATGGGAGATCTATTTGCTGAAATAGAGGTTTTGTTATGGAAACCTTCTTGGCATAAAAAGAAAGCCAGAATAAGACTAAAAACAGAAATTAAAAATTATATGTAATGGATTAAAAAGGTTTTGAGAAATATGGATTGATTTAAGGATTAAGATTTAGAGTTGAAAATTTGTGATTATTAGAATATATATGTTAAACAGAGTAGGAATGTATTTTTTGAAATAATATGTTTATTTGTATGAAAATTATTTTGTAATGGAATGAGAATAAGAATATAAAAGAGGTTTTTAGAAATTCGGATTGCTTTAACAACTAATTGAGTGTGTTAAGTTAGCAAGAAGATGTTTTGTGTAATAATAGGTGTGTTCTTTTTTTAGATATGATAATTATTTGAATGAGATTTAAATGCTATTTGAAGAAATAAGAGAGATCTGTGATAAAATCAATGATTTATGAGATTATGAATTAGAATATATCTGGATTAGTATTTTAGAAGGGGTACCCAAAGTGATAATACATTTATCTAAGATTAAATTGGACTATGGTAATTGTAAATTAATAAAGCTCAAAACAGGATTAGGATTTACAAATATGTAATGTAGAAATGGATTATGTTAAATAGGTTATATTATTTGAGGGAAATAGAGAGGGAACATTTAATGTATTTACTTGAGCTATTATATGATTTTGTTTTTGGATGATTGATCACCTAACCACCACGGTGTGTCTTGAGCATTCTGTTGTAAAAGTTAAAAAAAAACAATAAAATTTGTTATAAAAAAAAAGAAATATCTGCTTCAAAATATCAATGGCTTCCAGTTTTATAAAAATAAGAACCTAAACTGAAATAGTAATTCTTAATTAGAAACATAAACCTACTACTTATTATTTTAAAACCATTTTATATTCAACCACACACTTTAATTCTAATTCATTATATTTAATTATTTCTAGATCTTAGCAAGATCATATGTTAAGTGAATTGAAATGAACAGGTAAATCGCTAGAACGATATCTCTAGATAAAAATTTATTTTTTCTTTAACTAGCCTTAAAACTGTACAAGGAGTCCTCAACTTACAACCATTCATTGACAGCTCGAAATTACAGTGGCACTGAAAAAAAGTGACTTATGACTGTTTTTCACACTTACAACCATTGCAGCATTTCCAAGGTCATGTGATTAAAATTTAGATGCTTGGCAGCTGACATGTATTTATGACGGTTCAGTATTTTAAAGTCATATGATCACCTTTTCTCACCTTCAGAAAAGCAAAGTCGATGGGCAAGCCAGATTCACTTAACAACTGTGTTACTAACTTAACAACTGCAATGATTCACTTAACAACTGTGGTAAGAAAGATCGTAAAATGGGGCAAAACTTACTTAACAACTATATGGCTAAGCAATGTAAACTTTGGTCTCAATTGTGGTCATAAGTCAAGGACTACCTGGATAATATTGCATTGTATACCACAACAAATAATCTCCCAATGTGCTTACCTTCATTAAAGGTTTCCATACAGCATGGTCTTGGAAACTTGTTCGTAGTTGCTGTACAGATCTTGACAAACTGTGCAAACATCTGCTCAGAAAAATGAGGTACAAGCTATAAAATACTTCCTTTCCATAGACAGTTTTGTAAGCATTTTCAGAAACTGAGCTAAAAACTGTTTCATCATACTACAATTACTGCTAAAGATAATTATAAAGATAATTCATAATTTTCAAATAGTTTAAGACCATTGTATGTCCTAGTAAAGAAAGTGAAGAACTGTGAGACTGAAAATATGAAATGTAAGATTAATCCCACTAGGTAAATTTATACCTGACTGCAGCTAAGCGCACTTTGATGCTAGACTCAGATAAGCCATTTACAATCCGATCCATCATATTTTCAGTTTCAATTATCTGAAAAAAAGTTACCAAAAAATTATTGGATTTTACAGAACAAAACAAAGTATTTATTATGCTTATTTAATGCCGTATACTGTGTACAGTATGCATATAGTATGTGCAAATACTAACTGGTAAAAATGACAAAGCTGAATTTCATATTTTAAAAAGAAATTTCATGCTTCTGTTATATTATGACAATGAAGCATATTGTTATATTACATTTATACATTAGATAAATGGCAGTGTCTATTATTTGCCCAAATTGTCAAAAATTATATAATTTTCTACAATTCCATTAAACCTTAATATTTTTAACTAGGAAACTATAACACTTTATTCAGATATCTTATTTCATTACAAAAGATTATTATTATTGAAATTAATGATAAGCCAAACATATACTTCAATGACAAGGTTATGTACCCTAACCTTGAACTTATTTTCTGTATTTTCACAGACTGCTATAATTCCCTTTTGTATAACTTATGCAGAAATGGCAACAGCAGTCTATAATTGAGTATTAGCATTGTTTCATTGTCCAGAGAAACTAACTCTGTAAAGTTTTCTTGATATGTTAGTAACATCAAAACTGCTAGTTCGTTGCTAAAAATAACAGCTTTAAATCTACGCATTCTAAACTATTGAAAGTATCTATTCTTACACTTAGTTTAATATGCAGATTTCAAGAAAAACTACTCCAAATATCTAAAAGCTCAACATATTGGAAGTCTGGACAACCAAGAAAAAGAAACAAATTCTATAGGATATATGAAGGAAGAAAAATTACTGATCTGTTTCTTGTAATCCCAAACTCTCCACAGGAAGATAATAGTTTTTGAAGCTGAAGGGGAAGGTATTACCGATAGCCCTCAGTTAACAATGATAATTGGGACCAGACATTTTGCCCCTCAGACATGTGGCCATAAAGCACAATGTCACATGACTGCATCCTTAGCAACAACAATCCTGGAACTCCCTATTGCTGTTGTTAAGTGAGTCCCAGGTGGCTTGCACTCAGGTAATGCGTGATGCATAAGTCTCTTTTTTCAGTACTATTGTAACTATGAACATACACCATATGTATGCTTGATAAGCAAGGATTACCTGTACTACCAAGAGATATCAATTTTAGTATTTAAAAATTCTCAAAGTTCCTTCATTTTTTGAGATATTGGAAACTAACTGATAAATTCTTAGGCTTACCTTCTTTCGAATATCTTCATCATTTGCTCCAAGTGCAGCATAGAGCTTGAATGCAGCCTGGCGCAATTCATGAGCATGTTTTAAATCATGGTCAAGCTATTAATGATAATTAGATTCACATCATTTTTTAAAATTGCAAACTAATGGATGTTGATCAAACTATATATATTCTGAGTTCTGAATGGAATAGGGAAATGTCTTAAATAAAAATGCATTGCAAATTGTTTAAGACATATTTCACAACTATCACTTTAACTAATTTATACCATCTGAGTGAAGAGTTTAGATTAGGAAGCATTTTTAACTGGCACTTTATTCTGTATCTCAACTTCATTTCTGTTCTCCTCAATTATAATAATTTAAATCTTATAAATCCTAACAATTCCCTTAAGCTGAGCTCAAATCCTAGTGATTACATTTTCTTGAAACAATATAAAAAGAGTTTGCTTTTTATTGAAAAAATATAGAAACTGTTTGCTGTCTTTTTTTCCCCCCTCAGAACTTTTTTCAGCTTTCCCGTTTAGCCTGCAATCCTGGGATTTTCTAGTCTAGTAGTAGAAAAATACTAAATAGGGCTTAAGCCCACCTTCACAACCAGATAACGTGAGCTGATTCAAACTTAGAATCTCTATAGGACAGGACACTAGATGAAGCAAGACAAAAATGAAGATAATGATTGCACAAAACACTACAGAATTGTATAATATTTAATATAACAGGAGCCAATCCCTAAAACAATTTGTTTAGCTTACATTATAAGTATAATTTAAAGCGTTTGCTATGATAATGAGATGTTCCCATCATTACAGCTATATAAAAAAATTGGTTAAATTGAAACTCTTCACCATCTCTGTGAAAAGAGATAGAAGATAGGGAAATCATTTGGGAGAGTATGCAAAAACATTCCCTATATCTATATAATACTTGTTTTGTAAATTTATATCCTTTTCAAGATTAAACAAGAACATTACCTGTAATGTTTAACTCACCACTAAAAATAAATGCATTAAACAATCTGGGATTAAATGGGCTAAAATATTAATAATGGGAACTTTTACACTGTATCAGATTGTGTGAGCCAAGATTAAGCTGCAAATCTCCAATTAGTGTCTACTACAGAGCTTGCCGACTACTAGATTGAAAGTTGACAAAAGTCTCTCAAATACTTGATATAATGTAAAGAATTATTATTGCAGACTTGACTGAAACCATATTATGCATTTGATTATCTTCTATAAATGTGCAAATGTAGTTCCCCCTTATACCCAAATCAATTTAAAATGGTTGCCTTTCCCATTTTTCACTCTTTGTCCTGCATTTCACTGCCATGAAGCTGAGCAGTTGTTAATTGTTGACATAACTAATATCTCTTGGCTTATCTCTCACATACAAAATTTCAATCCCTTCTTCAGATAGAATCAAATACAAGAAACTGTAGCAATTATGTTAACTTCTTGGAACAATTTATTATAGCTTATTATAAACCCATCTAGTTTGTTTCACATATACAAAGTCAGAAGCATATAAATTTCAGGTACAACTAAAAAGCTAATTCACATATTGTCTCAGCTGATGATTCTGTCAGATTTTCATTTCAGTTTACAAACAATGATTCTAGATATAGATATACAGTAAATATATTAATCCAAGTTCTCATTTTCTCTTTCTCTCATGCACACAGAAACACACGCCATACCTACTTAATTCATCATAAACCTACCCTTTTTATATCAGTGATGGCACTCACTGAACTAGGGTATTTGAAGTAGTCTGCAAGCATTGCAATAAGGTGGTCAGTAATACTGGCAATTCTCTGTAGTTCAATATCTGTTTCAATCAAATAGGCCAGAGTTTCTGCTCCATCTACTCTCTCCTCTAGTAGTCTCTCTTTACTACACATCCGTGCCAAACATGGTAATGTCTGAAAATTACAACGTCTGAAATTAGTTTTTTGACTAGTTGTTTACATATTTCTTATATAAATTTCTGTTAAATTTGTCATTAAATATAGATATTTTAACAGGCATTACCTAATAAAATATATCATCAAACCTACTTAGGTATTTGTACAAAAGTAAAATTTAAAGCAACCACTGATATTCACTTATTTATTAATCAGTATTTACATTGTTATATGATCACAAATTCAAATCTATTATATGCAACTATAATACTTGCACAGAACATTATTAAGCCTTGAGTCCAACTTTCACTTAACAAAATGTATTAGACTTACATAACTTCATCTTTGTTTAAAGACAGAATAATTTACCATTATTGAACATTATTGTATACAGGGTAGTATACAAACCATACAACAAAAACAATATTACTAATAAAATCAAATAGTAACGGTTAATTATTAATTATTTCCAGACCCTTTACTAAACCTCCTTTTTTAGTAATAAAGTCATTCCACTATTTCTTTTGAGGTATCTGTTTTAAGTACTATTAGTGTGATTCTCCCACCTACCTTCAACACAATGCAAATATCATCTGTACGGATTGCTCCAGCTCTGCACATGTATGTAAGGCTACAATGAAATATCAAAATAGCGTGATTACTGAGTTATATGTAATAGAATATATTACATAGTTTTAATTTTGTTATGATATAAAATTTGTTCATTGGGCAACAGTATCATATGCTATGTATCTTGAGTTTTATCTGTTGTCCCAGTTTTGTGTTTCTATTCATGATTTTTTAAATGAGAACTATGGGCACTAAAATCTAAGACCTAAAGACCTAAGACCTAAAGCTTGGAAAGCATTAGGAATGTGTATGCTTTGACAATTACTCAGAAATGGACCTCAATCAAGGCAAATACAACACCTATTTGTGCTATTTATTATATACCACTATAAACCTGTGTAAAATGTAGTATAAATTTAATTAATTTTTAATTAATTAAATCATTTTAGACTTGGTTATGAACCAAGTTACAGAATTCTTTCTGTAATTCAATAAATGAGTATTAAGGCATCAAATACATATAAAACTCGGGGAAGGTTCTTAGTAAATTAAAAGAATCGTTAAATAACGGCTAAATTATAGCTGTAGCTCTGTGCTTTATTTTGAAATGCAACTACCTTCCTAAATAGAAGACAAATGTATGCTGAGTTGATTAAAAATTGATTGGAGAATGAGGGAACATATACTCCTCCTCCTAGTAAATGTCTGTTTTATGGTTAATCAGAGCTAACATGGTTTCATTTTGTGAAAATGCCTCCCAAATATCTGCAAGTCCAAATGTGCTCATTGTCCCAAAAGGATTGTCTACCATTAATACCATTAATTGCCTACTATTAATGGAACATTAATATTATAAAACAGATTTTATTATTAGCATGTTTCCTACATTCTAAGGTTTACCATTTGGCTGATGTGAGTTGCATTTCAATGGGCTTGTCTCTTTGTAACATTTTCACAAATATCTGTGGTAATAGTTCTCCATCGACCAACACTAAAAAACAAAGAGAAAATGTGTTTCAAGAAACAGTTTAACTGTAATTATTTAATGAGTATCCATACTGACCTCAGAAACCTACCATTTACAAGAGTCATTGATATCTGGGGGTTTTCAAAGGCTAGAACTGCAAAACATTTCAGTGCTTGCATTCGAACCTGTATAAACATACAGCATTTACATTAATTACAATTAAAGTATTTTAAAACTATTAGAAGTCAAGTGAAAATGTCATTTTAAAACTCATCGAAAATGTTTAAAAACTCAAACTAAAGGGTACTTATCAGAAATGAAAGCAAATTTGCCAAAGGGTCATGAATTATTGGCCAAAGCATTGTGTGTTTTCTAAAGTGACTGAAATTTGTTTTCATGCATCTTAATTTGGGAAAAGTGGATATTCAAAAATACATAGATAAAATTCTTTTTCTATAGAGTCCCAACAAATTTTGTGACAAGTTATTGGCTTTCTGTACTCTTTAGATATCGTAATATTTAATATTGTAAATATTATAATCATAGATAAATGTGGTAATTACAGTTCTTTATTTACTTAGAGATTTCAGGTTTAACTTAATAAATTCTTAATACTCCAAACAACAAAGAGGTATTAAAGCCACCTGTAATTATTAATTCTATCATTTTGCCCAACTTCATATATTAATGGCTTGACTTTCAATTAAATTTTTGATTTTTGCATACTGGATACAAAACACTTATAATTATGATATAATAACTATATAATATCTAAATGTTCCTTAGCAGATGCTATCTTCACCGAAAGCTAACTCTCTTAATACTATTTTCTTCCAAACATACTTCTTCTCTTACTATATATATGTATCTGTCACCATAACCATCAGAAAAAATCATTTATAAAAATATATTTACTTATTTACTTACTCTTTTAACGCTATTTTACAAGAAATAAGATCTCTTTCACCTCTATACAGATCTATCTGAGCCTAAACTGAAAAATATGTACATTTCTTTTTTCATCAGAAAGGAGCTAGACTAACTTATTATTCTGCCAATAATATTGCACCAAGATTTTAAAATAATAACTTAGTTTATAGAAAACACATTATATTATTGGCTTACTTTATAAGATGCAGAGGTTAACAGATGAGCAATATTCTGCACTGCTCCATGATTAAACAGCACTGTCTGATGGTCTGGACCCTATCAAAAAACAAACCACAGCTCTTTAAACATAAAGAAAAAACAGTTATTTTACTTTATACTAGTTACTTGCAAGCTTATAGCCTTCAATGTTTAATTTCATTCATTTCAAATAAATATTAGAATTGGATTATCATTACATGACTTCTCCCTCACTGCTTGCCAGAAATTTTTAGAAATAACACAAAATTTTATAAAAGTATAAACTACATTGCTTGTTCTTGTGTTTTTTTTTTTACAACAGCAGTCAATGGGAGATGGGGGTGTCAATTAAGTTAACCTTTTTTCTTTACCTCATTCTAGAAGAAAATAGTTCTTCCCTCCAAGTAGGACTTGGAAGAGAAGCATCTCCAAACTTGCAGGTAGTACTTTCTGCAAAAATTGTAGCACTGGGGAAGAGGTTGCTATTTTGAAAAAAAAAAAGGAAGAAAAGTAAAAACATACAGACAAGCTGCATGTTGTAAAAAAATGGTAACACTGGGTTTCTCTTAGTGTTGCTCTTTAGAATATTAACCATATGCTGCCAAAAAAAATCAAATTATTATTATTCTTTTACTATCATTGGGATGTTTTTAAAATGAAAAAACGGAAGCTGCTCAGAAATGAAACTCTAACTTTTTTCTACTTTAGGCTTTGAAAATATGGCTACAGCCCACTGGGGGGAATTATATATTTTATGAGTAGGAAATAAGGAAGATCTTGGAGAAGCATATTTATAAATTTTAAAACGAAAAATCCAAGGGTTTTTCATATATCTCAAAGAGAGAATTATACCAATTGCAATATAAATGTTGAATTTGTATTGTATTTGTAACTATTTTGGCTATTTTATATGTGCTTTTAAACAACCATATTTATCAAAAACACTTAAGTATTCACATTTAAATTGGAAGTTCCTAGTTTTTATAGAAATGAGATCCTGTGAATGACATTGAACAGCTGAATCATGGAAAATAAATCTCAAATGAAAAATTGCAGCTGTCCATGACCACCAAATGGCAACCCTATTTGAACAGAACATTATTAAGCATTTTGCATAACATAAATTAACATCTTGCATGGCCATGAGTTGCTATAAGAAAGGTTCAAATAAGGTAATAATGGATGCAACCTTAGAAGAAATTTGTTTCAAGACAATTTAAAATTATTTTCAGTAACTTTTGGCTGCTGACTGAAAAAAAGTGTGCACAAGAAAGCATAAGGCCCAGGATGCACAATCTGGACAACAGCAACTTTGGGGAGTGCAAAGGAAAAGAGATTTTAAACTGATGGTCCAGTGATCAGTTCACAGGATCACTGGTGGCTAGCTGGGCATAATGGTTAATGTATTGGACTGGCACTAGATTGATACAAGTTTAACCTGAGCCATAGGAGCTACCTGGAAACATTGGGCCAGTCACTCTCTCTCAGCCCAACTCACTTTACATGGATGTCACCGGGGAAAATGGGAAGAAAATATAAAGAAAGGACAAATCTAACGATAAGTAGATGGATAAGAAGTGTACAATTAATTGTTGTATATCTGTTTTGTTTTTTAAAAAAACCCATTCCTTATTAACATTAAAATACTTAAAGTAACTAATATTGAAAAATTTTACAACAAAAAGACTGTAAAAAGCAAAAAGAACCCAAAATGATATGTGAAAAACCTAGGATACTAAGTATTTTTAATTTGTTTGTATATTTGTCCATTCTACTTGTATCTTTAACTGTAAAAAAGAAATCACAAACCAAAAGAAATGCAATTCCATTTTTTTTAAAAAAAGATGCTGCTTTGATTATTTTTGTTCAGATCCCATTTTTTCATCGTATTCTATTTCTTCATCTGAGTTTCCTGATGATCACTGTTTGACCTTGTACATCCAAACTGCTGCATTTATCAGACTTGAATCTTAATTCTTTATGAAGGGACAAAAACATTTTGTGTCCTAATCACACAAAAAACCTTGCCCTTTAACTATGCATATGTTATCCAAATGCTACTGTATATGAGTAATAAAAGCTATACAGTTAGTTGTGAACTGACAACTAAAATTGGACCAGTATTGCAGTTGTTAAGTGAGTTGCACCCAATTTTATTTTTTTTGCCTTGGTCATTAAGCAAATCACTGAAGTCATTAAATGAATCACATAATTGTTAAGTAAATCCACTTTCCTCGATTGAATTTGCTTGTTGGAAGCCCCGAGAAGGTTGCAAATGGCAATCATGTGACCATGGGACACTACAATTGTTGTAATTGTGAGCTGACTGTCAGGCACCCAAATTTTGATCATGTAACTGAGGGAACACTGTGATGGTTGTAAGTGTGAGTACTGTTTATATATCACTTTTTTCAACACCATCATAACTTCAGTCATTAAGTGAATGGTCGTAAATGAGGATTACATGGACCCAATTAAAGCTAGCCAAATATTTACATGTAAAACCTACTCAAAACTTTATTCTCATCTTTTTATCATAATAATTTTAGAATCATCTTGATAATGTTACGACCAGAGAAGTATCTAACAAATCACTGTTTCTAAATAATGTTATCAACATAAAAAAAAGAAAATTAATATATTTTATTTATTTATTTATTTATTGGATTTCTATGCCGCCCTATTCCAGGAACTATTTTAGTACTATCTTATTAACTAATGATGTAATACATATCAGATTTTACTACCTAGGTCTTTTTGTTTGAGGTTCTTTCCTTTAGCTAGTGAACAAGCAGTTTAAACTAAATGAAATGTAGTTAATTACTTTTCTTTGCTCAATTTAAAAGCCATAACTTTTTATTTTGGCTAGCTGTAGAAAGGTGAAAATTGGAAAGTCTGTGTTTGAACTTCATGGAGGTTTTTTGCTGGGTTTTTTACAGCATATTTTGACACTCATACCACAGATTCTCTTCAGTCATTATTCGATGTTTCAAATTTTGTTGCTAGTATACTTTAATCCTCCCATTTTTATTTTAACTTCAAATTGGAAGAGTGCTCTATGATGTTAGTATTTACTAATAAAAATGTGTACATATATCCTGATTCAAGTAAAAACAAGATATTAAGCTACATTTAATCAGCATAACAACACCTAAAAATAATTTGGGCTGTTGACACTGACAAATTTCTTAATTTAAAAATGCAATCATTGTACCACTTGTAGGGAAAAAAACTTACATTGGCACATAGAAGTGGCTGAGGTGAGGATTTAAAGCCGCAGCTATGCCAGTGTCGGAGCTGAAGAACAGATATTAAAAGATATAAAATTAAAGCCAAGTATGATATTGTCTTTCTTTTTCAAAGCTTGGTAAATGGTAAAATCTATTCCCTTCCTCCAATGAGCTCTTTTTCCATTCTTCATACTTTAGATTACAGATTGTACTGAATCCTAATGTGCATTGAGCAATTACCTGTATTATTAAAATACCAATTTGTATCTGTATATAATCCATTCTGGATAATACAAGATATAGTTAGCCCTGTTTTCATATGCCACTATTTTCACTTTCTTCCAAATTGTGGATCATACACAGACAAATGGAGAGAGAGAGAGATTTGTTTATATTGAAACAATGATAAGTTTTTTTGGCATTTGGCCTCTGTACACCAACGCATTGGCCTGTTCCCTCATTAGTCCATGACAAACCAATCAGATTAAGGTCTGGAGTTGGTTCTGAATGTTACATTTGCATTTGATAGCTGTTCACTGGAATACTCAACATGAGATCCAAAGAAGTCTCTATTCATTTCATTTCATTTATTGGATTTCTATGCCGCCCTATTCCAGGAACTCAGGACGGCTCACAGCATGAATAGAAATCTAACATTAAAATACATATATAAAAAAGAACCCCTGAATTAAAAAAAAACCAATCATCCAACAAACATGCACACAAACATACACTGGCTAGGGGCAAGATGTTAAATGCCCCAGGCCTGTCGGCAAAGATGTGTCTTGAGCAGTTTACGAAAGGCGGAGAGGGTGGGGGCGATACGGATCTCCGGGGGGAGTTGATTCCAGAGGGCCGGGGCCAGGCGACACTGTCTGGCTGACGGGACCTGGAGAAGGCCGACTCTGTGGGCCCTAACCGGTCGCTGGGTTTCATGGGGCAGCAGACGGTCCCGTAAGTAACCTGGTCCGATGCCATGTAGGGCTTTATAGGTCATAACCAACACTATGCAAGTGAAACAAGCCATCATTAGGCTGAAAAACAAAATAAACCCATCAGAGAGATGGCAAAAGCATTGGAAGCGGTCAAAACAATAGTAACATTCTTAAAAGAAGGAATTAATTGACAGGCCCAAGCAACATCAAATGGCCTGGAAGACCACAGAATTCTGTCATTGGTAAAGAAAAATCTTTTACAACATCTAGTCAAGCTAAGAATATTCTTGGAGATAAGCATGTCATAGTCGAAGTCTACAGTCAAGAGATGGCTTCATGAATATAAATACAGAGGCTTCACAACAAGGTGTAAACCTCTGGTAACAATCAAGAATAGAAAGGACTATTTAGACTTTGCCAGAAAACACCTATAAAAGCTAGCCTGGTTCTGGAATAAGATTCTTTGGACTGATGAAACCAAGATTAACTAGAATGATGGGAAGGAACAGCTCATGATCCGAAGCACACCAAATCATCTGTCAAACATGGAGGAGGCAGTGTTATGGCATGGGTGTGTATGGCTACCAATGGTGTTTATTGATGATCTTACTGCTGATAAAAGTGTAGGATGAATTCTGAAGTGCATAAGGCTATACTCTCTGCTCAGATTCAGCCAAATGTTGCAAAACTGATAGATCACTAATTTGTATTGCAGATGGACAATGACCTAAAACGTAGCAAAAGCAACTCAAGAGTTTCTCAAGGCAAAGAAATGGGATATTCTTCACTGACCAAGTCAGTTACCCTATATCAACCTAATAGAGAATGTTGTTCACTTACTGAAGGCAAAACCTCAATGGTTAATGCCATACTTTTGCCAAATCCTTTGAATTAAAGCTGAAAGTCTTCACTCTCATCTTGAGTTGTTTCATTTGAAATTCACTGTGGTGGTGCCAAATGCCAAAAAACATATAAGAATTTTCTAATCAGTAAAACAATTGTATTTATATCACAATATAATATTGAATACATGCCATAGTTTAAAGTAACTTGACTTCAGAAAATGTTCTTCACTGAGGTGCTGATGGTATTTAAAAAAAAGGTTTGGTTTGTCCACTGACAGATTAACTAAAAAAAATAAGATTCCTAGGTAAAATAATATTTTATATCATTTTCTAACCCAATATTGGCATCTATAGTTTATTTTCTTGTAATATTTGCATGAGTTTCGGTATTAATTACACAAATGCAGACCAATGAAAGTCTATGGAGATTCTCAGTTATCCAGGTCATGGTTGTTCCAAAAGTGCTTTTTCAGGAGGCAACTGATCTTTCTTGTTTTTCTTTGAACACGTTTTGCCTCTCATCCAAAAAGCTTCTTCAGCTCTGACTGACTTCCATTCCCCACCATCCAGCCAGAGCTGAAGAAGCTTCTTGGATGAGAAGCAAAACGTCTTCAAAGAAAAACAAGGAAGTCCAGTTGCCTCCTGAAAAAGCACCTTTGGGACATACCAATAAAACATTTTTTTGTCTATCACAACATTGGTTATTATAATTACAAAGAAACAGAATAGAACAGGGGTTCTCAACCTTGGCAACTTTAAGACTTGTGGACTTCAACTCCCAGAATTCCTCAGCCAGCTTTTCTGGCTGAGGAATTCTGGGAGTTGAAGTCCACAAGTCTTAAAGTTGCCAAGGTTGAGAACCCCTGGAATAGAATAACAATATTCTTTTCAGTTATACCATTTAACATTCCAGCTATGAGACCACTATCTGAATACTTTATTCTTGTCTGCCTTTTTTGAAAACTATGGTTCTGTTAATGTTTCTTCTAGATAGAATGTATATAGAACTGCAGATCTGAAGAAATTTCAATTCAATTCAAGAGACTGAATTTCTGAACCTGTTAATGAATTCTGTAAAGCATCATTTTTATAAGTTTTGACAAATTCATCCATGGACCATATCTATAGAACGCCATATTAAAGCTTTCCCCAATCTCCTGGGAAGCAAGAGGAAGGATCAGGGTAAACATAGCAATTTATTCTGTTGTAGGAAAATTAAATTATTCTATAATTTTTATAGACTTTTTAAAGAAAAGTTGTTGCTTATATTTATGAACTTAGTGCCAAACTCACAGAATGGGGAACAAGTGGATAATGTTTCAAGAGTTAAGAAATTCAGGACAGCCTCAAGGACATTGTATGTATGCCAACTAGAGAATACACGTTTGAAATGAACACAATGAATCAAAGAGAAAAATTGTTTAAAATACTTGAAAAAAAATTTCAGAAGCAAATAAACACATGCATATGGGAAGAACGTTCATGATGTTTCTTACTTTGCAGCAATGTGAGAAGATCTGACATATATATTCTTGAGTATATCGAGACTTACTAAGCAGTGCCATGAGGTGGGGAATAACTGTAGCATCCTAGAAAGTCAGAAAAGTTAAACAAAACATTTAAATAAAAACATCACAGATGGACTTGGCACAAAATTTTATTCTATACTGCGGTTCAGAAGGAAGCAGTTTGAGGACTGCGAAGTTGACTATTAATTTACACACCATATAAACCAAGATTTATCTACAAACATTGTAGAGCTCTGACAGTTTAGGAACCTAATCTAGCTAGCATTACAGGATACCTTGAGTACTGATACTTTCAACCTTTTTTTAGAATGGTTTTTATATACTTTCTGCATTGCTTAGAAATATTTGGAAACAGAAATTGGTAGACCAATTAAAGATTTAGATGTCAGCAAAAACCAGAGGGGGCTCTGTTATTGTTATGTCTTAAAGGAAATATATATATGTACGTATGTATGTATGCATGTATGTATTTGATATTATTAATACTTATCTGTAAAATTTCTATTAAATGTTATATACACCTCATCAATATACATAATGTAGAATTCCCCCCCTCCGCAAGGGCAGTGGTGCGGTCCGGCATTGCCCAGACGCCTCATCCGGCGCTACCACCGCCGCGTAGTCATGGGCCGCGTCCGCCTCACCTCCTTCCTCGCCCCCCCCATTGTTGAGGCACAAGTGGAAGAGGCTGCCTCCGCTCGGAACCAGCTCCCGCCGCCGCCGGCGGTGCCGCCGCCTCACGTCCCCCTCCCCGCCCCGCTGGTGTATGAGTGATTCGTAACCGCGAGCCCCGCCATGTCCACGCCGGCCTGGAGGCGCCTCATGCGGGACTTCAAGAGGCTGCAGGAGGATCCCCCGGCCGGAGTGAGCGGAGCCCCCTCGGAGAACAACATCATGGTGTGGAATGCGGTCATCTTTGGGCCAGAGGGAACCCCGTTTGAGGATGGAACTTTCAAGCTTACCATAGAATTCACGGAAGAATATCCAAACAAGCCGCCTACTGTCAGATTTGTGTCTAAGATGTTTCATCCGAATGTCTATGCAGATGGTAGTATATGTCTGGATATTCTTCAAAATCGTTGGAGCCCCACCTACGATGTATCATCCATCTTAACATCCATACAGTCTTTACTGGATGAGCCTAACCCAAACAGCCCAGCAAACAGCCAGGCAGCTCAGCTATACCAAGAGAATAAGCGGGAGTATGAAAAGCGGGTCTCCGCCATTGTAGAACAGAGCTGGCGTGACTGTTGACCTTGGCTGATGTAAATTAACACTCTGATAAGGAAAATATATGTATGAAGTGTCTGAGTCCTCCTCCTCCTCCTCCTCGTTCCTCCTTGCATCACTGCATTTACTCGGAAAGCAAAACTAGCTGTCTGTGCTGTGTGGCCAACCACCCTCGCTGGATCTCTTTCTCTTTGGACATCAGAAAAAGGCACCCTTTCCCACCTTCCCCATTGAGGTCAAATGTACTGTACTTGGGTTACTTGTAAAAGAATTACTGAGGCTGAATTTCCACTTCCTGTGGGGGGGGTCTACCATCGCCAGTCTTAGGGGCAGTATTGTGCTTTTTTTTGGTAGTGTACACTTAAGCTTTTAATTGTAATTGTGTTATACACAGTGATGCTTACGTGTAGCTTGATTCAAAAAGAGAGAAAAAAGAGGATGTTTATATACAATATACATTTTTAACTATGACTTGAGTGCTGATCTGTCCGAGGCTGGTCATTTAACTGCTGGTTTCAACATAACTACATCTGTATTTTATGGAAGGAAAAAAAGAAAAACACAACCCCTTATTTCCCAGTCTGCTGCTTTTCCATTTTCTCTCCCAAGCCTTTTGCGTGGGTTTTGCAAAAGTGATTCCATGTTGAGCCTGGGAGGGGGCCGGGGGGGAGGGAGAAAAGGGCTGATCCCTGCGTTTATAGGTCAAGTGCAAGGTGATTGTTTGGTGTTATTGTGATAGCACTTTCAAAGGTGCTCGAGTGGCTTAGCCACACTCACCACCTTTTGAGTAGAGCTGGGGCAAGTACAGAACGGGAGTTGAGAGTTGATGGCAAAAGGGCGTGCAAGGACAAATGCTTCAAGAATATATATTTTTTTTCCTTCTATGATTTTCAATTTCTACCTCTTAATCGGGGAAAGGAAATGAAATCATTACGGCTTTGCTTTCTGTTTGGGAGAAAAGGAAAAAAAAAAAGATTGCAAATGCTACTGCAGCATGTGTCTGTCCTGTTCCCTTCTTCCTTGCCCTTACCCTCTGCCTGATTTGTAGGGTTCTTTCACCCGTGCAAAAAGCATTTTTTGTGAAGCTGAGTTTGTACTTTAAGCAGCAGTGTGAGAGGAGATCAATCCGTGGGTTTTTGTCTGCTCTACCAAGTGTCTTCTATGTATACCTGAACTCTGGAGTACAACTTTGCACAAGTAACCCATGTAAGAAACTGTACATTTTTCAATTACTTGTAAATAAATGTGTAACCGAAAAAAATATATATACATAATGTATTATAAATGAACAGCTTTCTGCTTTAAGGAGCTAATCTCAATTTTCATTGCCCATCTAGCATGGTGCCTTTTCAGAAAACAAAGAATTTTGTAAAACCTTCTTTTCAGAATCTATTCAAATTACATAATCAGTGACCCAGAAAGTCAAGCACAGTGCACCAGTGACTATAGTAATTAAAGATGAGCAAACTGTTCCATGCATGAACCACTCAGCATAGGAAACAGTTTCAGGTCCACACATGGAAGAAAACAGTGATTCTTTGGTCCAGGAAAACTGGAGGAGGTCAAGTTTTGTGCAATGGGGCAGAGGAAAAAAAAAGGGAGATCTAGGGGAGATCAGGAGATGAGTGGCCAGTAGGGAAATGCTGCTTCGAACATTGGCAACCACTGAGAGTGGGAAGGTGTAGATAATATGCGGAACAGGAGGGGAAAGAAAGTTCCAGAACCTCCAATCTGTTTTCACTTATATATCTTAAATCCCCATGATTTGTCTCCAGTGAGCTAAATTCAGTTAACAACTTTCTCAAAGTCTTACTTTCACATTAAAGGGTACTTCCTAAGAAATACAAGAATGGTAGCATGTACTTGGAGTACAAAATAAGCAATACAAACTGCAAAATATTTAAGACACTTGGGAATATTTCACAGCATAAGACTGCAAGCCTGTCTTGAAAGTCCCATGTGGGGCACTTTCCTACGCTGGCCCAGCTAATCAGCTGATGAAAATGATCACTTTACTGTAAGGACAATGAAAGTCTCCTGTGAAGTAATAAAATATAATAATAATTATAATATTACTTTTATAGCATGTGGAGTTTTTTAAAAGGATGTTCATTTCACTATTAACATCATTAATCACCAGTCAAATCAATATAATGAATATTATTCACATATTTCTCAAATGGAGAATATAATAAAGTTGTGTTTGCTTCTCACACAACAGATGATAGTAGCAGCATGTGATTCTCAGAAAAATATATTAATTAAACTTGCATACTGTAAGCATCCCAATGAACACTATAAATTCCAATTATTTTGTGAAGCCAATTTTCACACTAACATAAGCCGTCATCTGTAGTGGTTTTATGACTGTAATGAGTTTTTAGCTTGGATAAATTGCAATAGTTCTAATTTCAAAGATTCTAAATTCTCTCAGAAACATACATGAAATAAAACGTGTATGCAGGCTGAAAAGATCAGTTATTGCCTGTAACTTACTGAATACAATAATTCTTCAGGAGTGACAGGGCTGGTGAAAATAGTACGAAGACACCTGAGGCAAGCTTCAATGAATTTAAGATCTGGTGACAGTAACCCTGTAAATAGAAGTTTAGATTCTTATTCAGTTCTCACAAACTGTGTACTCAAGAAACCAATGAAATAATGGAAAATTAGGTACCTTGCAATAAAGCTGGTATGATATGGCAGTCCAGTAGAGATTTAACATTATTTTCTGTACCCATTGCAAGGCTTCCTAGAACAACTGCACATTCCGTTTTCAGCTCAGTGCTAGAGTTTTCTTGCTGAAGCAAGTATAGCAACCTACATGTAGAAATACAACTGTTTAAGTAAGATCACAAAAAATAATTCAAATAAAGAATCCTTCTATACATAAAAAAAACAATTATATCAGGTGGAGAAATGCTAATGGACAGGGTGTTACACAGAACCCTACCTGGATTCCATTGGATAGATAAAAAAATGAGAACATTACATCCAAACCAATGATGAAAAACTGGAATTACAATGGAAAGCTAAATAGCTTGTGTATAGTTTAAATTAGCAGTACAAGGTCAGAGTGAAGAGCTATTCTGGAAGTAATGGGCAATATACTTTTAAAACGTGAGCAGCAAGAGAAATTCAAAGAAGTTGACTGGAAACTAAAATAAATATGGAAAGAGATGCAATTTATTTTAAAAAGAGCTTTAACTATTAGTACAACCATGGAACAATTAAAGGAAATGTGTTAAAATCATTGGATAAAAAGTTAACTATAACAGAATAAAAAAATCAAAAATAGAGTTGTAAATGTATCATGCAAAAAGCTTAATTACTTAAAATGTCTATTAGAAACAAATGCAAATATGGTCTATTTAGCATGCCTAATCAGAAAAATGACACTGAGGCTTCCAGTTCTGGGTCGCGGCGATGCGGTCGAGCGAAGGGAGTTGTCCCTTTGCTGGCCAAGTTTCCTCTGTCGGTAGACCCCTGAGAGGGTCAAAAAGTCACTCTGCAGGAGTGACCACGGTTGAGGAGGCTTCTCGGATGGTTGCAGAGGGGTGTCGTCGTCCTCTGTACTCCGAGTATCTCCTTTGGGCCGACAGAGTAAAGATCGGTCAGTAAAATGGCCAATCATTTAGCTGCGCCAACCATAAGCCATAAGATCACCTAAGCAAACAGACCCACCATGGAAGATTCGATGAGACTTTTTTTTTTACCTCTATTTCTTTTTTTTCCTGTGAAAAACTTTTTTCTTTGGAATTATTTCCCTTTTTGATGAAGCGGCTTTCTAAATGGGGGAAGAGAAGCTTAAAATTTATTTTTGTTCTAATGGTTGATTTTATTTTTGGGTATCGGGGAACCTCAAGAAAGTTTCTCATAGAGATTTAATACATTACATACTTGGAGAATATTGTTTTCTTTTATTTTTTATGGTGTCCGGAAAGACTGAATATTGGATTAACTTTAATTATTTTCCAGGGGATATCTTCGGGTGAAACTACTTATTGTTCTTGCTACTTTCTTCGCTTGGAATCTGTTTTTGGCTTTCATTTAGTACAAAGGAAAAAGACTAAGAAGCTGGGAGGAGATGGATATCGATTGATTGTTTTTAAATATAGTCTCCCCCCAAAAGATAATGATTTCAAATATGATAAAAATGGAGGAAACCTGTTTAGAGCTTACGTATAAGTATATCTTGTACAAAATTCTGGAAAATACAGAGAAGATAATTGCTTGCACAAAGGAGGTTTCTTTATATCGACAAGGTAAAGCACAAATATTAAATGAAACAGTAGTTTATGTTCAAGAGACTTCTCAGTCCACTGAGATGGAAGAAGCAAATTCACAGTTGGATTATTAATTGATATCGGGGGAAAACCTGATATTAATGAACAAATGACCTATAATAAGAAAATGGAGGATTTTACCTTAGAAGGACAAGCTGATTGGTAGACACCATTTGACTCGCTGATAGAGAAAAAAAATCTTTGGAAGAAGAGCAAAATTTGACTAAAGAGGACGATACTAAAAAAATGATTCCAACTAAACTTTATGCAATCTAGATGAAAAATGATGTTCTACCCCAAGCTATTCAGAATAGCTCTAACCCTTATATTAACCCAATAAAATGCACAATGGGAATCTCCCTCTTGGTGTGTACAGTGTGGCAGGCGATAATGGGAGAGTTATTTGCAGAAATAGAGGCTCGACTATGGAAACCTATTTGGAATAGAAAGAAACCCAGAATAAGATATAAATATTAAATTTGAGATTATAATTATGGGTGGGAAAGGTTTTACAGTGACTCGGATTGATTTGGATTTGGAATTTGTCAAAAGGGAGGCCACTATGAAATGATTTAGAACTCAATATTGAAAATTAGCAAGAATAAGTCTTTATTTTTTCCTTTGGTCTTTTCCTTTTTTTTCTTTTGGATTAATAGATTATTTTTTTCTCTTGGTTTATCTATGTCTTTTTTCTTTGGTGTAATTTTTTTTCTTTTCTTTTTTCCCCCTTTTTTATATGTTCTTAATATTAGAGATGATGTAATGAGAAAAGGATTGAAATGTTGGAATAGATGGAATTAATAATTGGAGAATTGTTGAAAAAGAATAGAATACAAGTGAGAAATATAAGAATCTAGCTTCAGAATCAATATCTTTAAATAAGAGAATACTTGGGGCACCTGAATAGTAATATAATAAGATAAAAATATTTGAAAAAAATTAATAAGCGTAAAACAGGATCTCTGGGATAGATAATGAATTTTTGTTAACCTTTATTAATGAAATTTACATGCAGCAATATAATTAATGAAAATTTGTTTTAGAAATGTATCAATGAGATTATAATAATTTAAATAGAGAGCTTCAGTCTATATTTAAGCGTTTAATTTAAAGATAGCGATATATTAATCAGTGATTTGGTTTTAGAAATATATTAATTTGATTATATTTTAAATAAATGGAGAGCTTTAGTTTAAGTTTAAATATGTGAAAAATTATAGGTTTGTATAGAATAGACATTGAGCTGTTGAAAAATTTTATTGATTAATGGAATTTATGTTTAGATACATTAATGAATGAATTTATTCGAGAAATGTATCAATTTGATTATAATATCCTATATACCGGTAGATAGAGAAATTTTAAGAAATATTGTGTTTATTTATAATGTTATTGTTTCTTTTTTAATGGACCACCATATCTCCACGTTGGTTCTTAAGCCTTGTTGGTGTAAAATGGAAAACTAATAAAAATTGTTATTAAAAAAAAAGAAAAAAGAAAAATGACACTGAAAATATCAGAAAATTGCTGAAATATTTTGAAAATAAAAATTACAGAAAGAAGACATGTTCCAGTTGCAGTGGAATACTGAGTCAGGATTTTTTAATCATGATTTGTTAAACAACTTGTGGTAGCTCAGTTTGTGCATAATACCAAGTCATAATGCAGGGGTGTCAAACTTAATTTCATTGAGGGCCGCATCAGCATTGCGGTTGCCCTCAGGGAGCAGGGTGGGTGTGGCCAGGGTGGGTGCAGCCTACTGGGTGGGCATGGCCAGCTCTACATCGTTCGCGTCAAGGGTGCCTGTGGGGACCTGGGCAGGAGTGGGACAGATCTGAAGGTCTCTGGCAGAAGGGGGTGGGACCAGGGCAAGTGCCAAGGCATGGTCCACTGGAGTAGCCTCACTGTTCCTCTCAGGCCATGCGGGGAGGCTGAATGGTGGTGCAGGCTGCCCAGAGCCCTGGGCAGCAGAGGTCAAACACCCAGCCTGGCCCTCGAGCACCCGTGGCACCAAGCCCAGCCCCACTTCCCCAAGGGGGCACCCAGCTGCACTTATCTCCTCTTCAAGGCTGCTGCTGCTGTGCTTGCTCTCCTTAGCCAGGTTGCTCATGATGGGTACGAGGGCAAAGTCAGAGGGAGGCCCATTCCCTCTCCATGGGAGGAGACCTGGCTTTGTATCCAAAGCAATAGGATGGGAGACCCCCAGGATAGGCCAGGAGGGGGCAAGGGGATGATGAAAGGGCAGCAGGGCAGGACTTCCCTCAGACCCTCCCTCTCCTTCTTTCCTTCCTTCCTAAGTACAGAGTGGGAGGAAAATATTTGAGATGAGGGAGGGAGAAAAACAGGCAAAAAACGCAGCTGGGGAGGTGTCATCCTTTGTGAGGAATGAAGAAATACACCATCGCCTGGTAGTGGCCAGCACATGGCCCTCATCAGTTCACATATTTGGTTTGGTGGGCTCTGGGAGAGGGGATGCCATGAGCAGCGTGAGAGTCAACGTTATCTGCACAATGCCGGCGCTCTCCTCACAGCGCCGAGAGGTTGAGCCGGGCAGTGTGAATCCAAAAAGAAGCGCAATGCCGCCCAACACCCAGCCTGTCTGGTCTCGGCAGGCAGCAGGCCGCTCTTCTCACAGCGCCAAGTGGCTGTGCCATGTGGCACGAATCTAAAAACAAGTGCGAGGACACCCAGCTCCCAGCCTGCAGTTTCGGCAGGCAGCGGACACTCTCCTCACAGCACCAAGAGCTGAGCCGGGTGGCACAAATCTGATGAGAAGTGCAATGCTGCCTAGCCCCCAGTTTCAGCAGGCAGCAAGGTGCAAAGCTGGTGAGTTTCGTACCGCCCGGCTCAACCTCTCAGTGCTGTGAGGAGAGCGCCCTGCTGCCTGCCGACACCCCTCCCCCAGAGCCCATCAAGCCGAATATGTGAAGTAGGCAAGGGCTATTTGCTGGCCACTTCCAGGCGATGGTGCATTTCTTTATTCCTCACAAAGGGTGACATCTCCCCAGCATGCACCAAGGGGACGGGGCTGACGCGGCAGGGGCTGGTTCCTCGCTGGTTCCAGATGGCCTTGTGGAGCTAAGATTGAATGCATTTCAGCATAGATGGCCACCACAAAATTGTACATTGGCTCTCGGCTGTTTCCAGGATGGCTTCACGGGCCCCATGAAACCACTTCACAGGCCGCATCCGGCCCATGGGTCTTGTGTTTGATATGTCTGTCATAATGGATGGCTTCACATATACCAAAAAGGCGTAAGCAAACTACATTTTTCCCAATCAAAACTCTGACATAATTAGAGATAAATATCATGGAAGCAATCAGGTGAAACTATTTTTGTTAACTAGTAACATTACAGAGCCTCACAATAACTAAATATACCAAATAATAGCAAAGCATCTAAATGTGATACATCATTGCACTTTTAGCAGATTATTTAGAATCAAAAGTGAAGAATCGGTTACTTTGTCTCCACATTGTTAAAAACTTGTGTTAAAAATGAATAAGTCCAGCTCTAAGAATTCCACATACAGAAAAAATTTTTAATGCAATAATGCAACTTTCCTAACATCATTTTTTTAAAAATTACTTATTGCTTTAACTTTCAGGATAAATTTGGCTTATACAAAAGAAGGTTATAGTGGAGGGAAATACATTCATTAAATGAATGCATTACATAAGGAAAAAGAGCTGGATGTGTTTATTTTAAACATAATGTTTAATCCCCGGGAGGGCAATTTTGAACATGAAGCGACCAACTGTGGAAAGCTATCTTAGCAACACAGATGAGGCAATATCAGCTTCAACTCATTTGTGGGCTGAACTCCCACATATTCAAACTCTAACGGAAGTCTGTAAAATATATTCCTGAGAATCAGTTTTCATGCGTAAAGAAAAATCCTTGAACACAGACCAACTCTGTTTTATAAGGTTTTTTTATTGAAATAATAATTTATTTTGTCTCTCAATTTCTTGCCTACACCACTATACTGCAGAAATAATGAGCAGAGTTTTTCTTTTAGTTTTATCATGGGTTGTTCAAGTTATTATGGACCTTGTGAACCTACATGATTTTTTTACAAGCATTCAGAACAGTAGTCTGCAATCTCTACATAGATATTTATTCTCTTTCCTGATTAATTGGAACTAAGTAATGTAGTTTTAAGCACTACTACAGGTAGTTTTCAATTTCCCCATGTTCGTTTAACAAGTTTGAAGTTACAACAGCCTTGAAAAAAGTGCTTTATGAATTGTACTCACACTTATTACCACTGCATCACCTTAAGTCATGTGATTGCAATTTAGGTGCAATCAGGTAAACCAGATTTATGACTGGTTGCAGCACTCTGCGCTTATGTGATCACAATTTGCTACCTTTTTAGCTGGTTTCCAACAAGAAACATCCAAAATTGTCAGTTATTAAACAGAGGGAGTTCCAGGTAAGGAGCACAGGGGTGATGCAGGGAGGGTGGTGGAGGCTCTGGAGTGTCCAGCACAGATTACACAGAAATTGGGGTAGGGTGCTGCAAGCCTCAGCCGGACCCCCCCCCCGGCCCAGCAGCGCTTATGTCTGCAGGAGTGCTACAATTTCCCACCCACCCATGCCCCGAGATCCATGCCCTTCTCGTGACTCAACACAATGGCAGCTGTTGGCGGCAACAACAGGATTGCGGCTGAAGTAGAGGCCCAGGAACTCTAGCAGTATCGTCCAGCTGCCACAGCCCCAAGGTCTAATTCAGGTCTACTGCTACTGCCACTGCCCCTGCGAAATGCTGTTCAAGCTAACACTGCTGGCCTTCACTACCTCACACTATTTTCCAAGCCACACATTCCATTATTTCCCCAAGCTACACAGCCCATTCTTATGATCCTTTGTATCCTCTGGTTTTCTCCAGGTCTTGCAAAAAGCAAACTACCTGGAAAATGAATGGTGCACACAATTTGGAGAATAAGGTCTTTCAAAGGACCATGAAAATGGGGCTCCTACTATTCTAGACAAACTGGGCCTTTTAGGCTTAAACACTCCTTTGTGCAACTGGATTCTTGATTTTCTTACTAATAGGCCCCAATATGTGCGACCTGGAACAAATATTTCTAACACCATTTTCTTGAGCACAGGTTCTTCTTAGGGCTGCGTCCTAAGTCCGCTGCTGTTCACCCTGTTGACCCATGACTGTTGTGCTAGGTTTGCCACCAACCATATTGTAAAGTTCACAGATGATACAACAGTAGTGGGCTTGATTCAAGAGGACAATGAGGGTGCTTATCGCAAGGAGGTTGAGGGTTTGGTGAACTGATGTAAGGAAAACAGCCTAGTTTTAAATACTGGAAAAACCAAAGAGATCATTGTCAATTTCAGAAAAGACAGGCACAGCCACACTTCTCTGTGCATTAATGATTCACCTGTGGAGATGGTTACCAGCATCAAATTCCTGGATGTGCAATTAACAAGTAGGCTGGCTTGGTTGCTCAACAGCGAGACACTGGTTAAGGGGGCACAGCAGTGCCTGCATTTTCTGCGTCGCATGAGAAAAGCACATCTTCCTTCCCCCGTCCTTACCACTTTCTACAGAGGGACGATCATGTCATACAGCATCACAGTCTGGTTTGGAAGCATCACTGCTTCAGACAGGAAGGCAGTGCAGAGAGTGATGAGGATGGCTGAAAAGATTATTGGCAATTCTCTCCTTTCCACCCAGGACATAAACATAAGCGTTGCTTGAGCAGGATCCATTAGATTGTCTGGGACACTACACATCCTCTTCATGACCTGTTTTCCTTGATACCTTCTGAGAGGAGGCTCCATGGTATCCGAAGCAGAACACTCCTAGGTTTTCGCGGATGTTTGTATGTAGGTCTTTGGTTATTCGGGTTTTCTCCTGCGTAAAATTGGAAGTGTCTTGGTGATGTTTCGACAAAGTCCCATTCATCCTAGAAGCACGAAACCGAAAACACCAGCCTGAAGATGACGAATGGGACTTTGTCGAAACGTCGCCAAGACACTTCCAATTTTACACGAATAACCAAAGACCTACATACACACACACACACACACACACACACACACACACACATATTGAGTGTTTCTTTTTAAATTGCACCTGTCAACCCAAATATGGGAGAAAGAAATCTTCTTTCTTTTACCTGTTTCAGCTCAACCCAGAGCCATCCACAGGAACTAGTATATATATATATATATATATATATATATGTTTTTAATTTAAATTGCTAACAAAGAATAAAGGGAGAACTGGGATAGCTATTTCGAGTTTCTTAACTCTCATCAGCCAGAACTTACCCTTCTGAGATTCGAACCTGGGCTGTATGCATGTTAGGCAGTTGTATTAACCTCTAGGCCACAGGCTCTTTCTCACTTTGTCAGCAGTATCAGGGAGGGAAGAGATTTATATTGAGTGTTTCTTTTTAAATTGCACCCTGTCAACCCAAATATGGGAGAAAGAAATCTTCTTTCTTTTACCTGTTTCAGCTCAACCCAGAGCCATCCACAGGAACTAGTATATATATGTTTTTAATTTAAATTGCTAACAAAGAATAAAGGGAGAACTGGGATAGCTATTTCGAGTTTCTCCCATATTTGGGTTGACAGGGTGCAATTTAAAAAGAAACACTCAATATAAATCTCTTCCCTCCCTGATACTGCTGACAAAGTGAGAAAGAGCCTGTGGCCTAGAGGTTAATACAACTGCCTAACATGCATACAGCCCAGGTTCGAATCTCAGAAGGGTAAGTTCTGGCTGATGAGAGTTAAGAAACTCGAAATAGCTATCCCAGTTCTCCCTTTATTATTTGTTAGCAATTTAAATTAAAAACATATATATATATATATATATATATATATATATATATATTGTTTAAAATTGTTGACAAAGAAATAAGGGAATTTCTGATATAGCTATTTCGAGTTTCTTAACTCTCTTCAGTTCAGTTCGAATCCCAGAAGGGTGAGTCTGACTGAAGAGAGTTAAGAAACTCGAAATAGCTATATCAGAAATTCCCTTATTTCTTTGTCAACAATTTTAAACAACATATATATATTTGTGCTTGCTGGATGGCTCTGGGTTGAGCTGAAACAAGCAAAAGGAAAGAATGATTCTTTCCTCCCATATTTGGGTTTACAGGGTGCAATCTAAAAAAATAAACACTTGACATATATATATATATATATATATATATATATATATATATATATATATATATATATATATATATATATATATATATATATATCTCACATATACTTTGTAACTACACTGGTAACATGTTTGGCATTATATTGTACTCTTGGTTATTTAAAAGATATATAGATATTGACTGGATTCAGAAAGACCCTTAATTTTCTTCATTTTTGGTTTTCAGAAATTATTTCTAATAATTATATATAATAATCCATGTTCCATTGCCTATGCGCAATTCTCCCACAGTCAAAGTATACAGTCATGTGCATTCAACTCTTAAAGCAAGAAAACACCAATAGAGCCAACGAATGCTGAAAATGCTCGGTGTTTAAGAAGTACTAACAGGTTTGGAAAACATGCTCGGTGTTTAAGAAGTACTAACAGGTTTGGAAAAGATCATATGGAAAGAAGAATGGAATGTTAACAGTTCTACAGGAAAGAAACAGAATAGACAATACTGTCATACTACTATTTTTCATCTTATCAGTCATGTAATCTAAGATATTAAATCCTTGTGCTGTCTTTTCTCTTGGGTTTTTGGTAAGTCATAAATAAAAAATTATTAACTATTGTTTTCATTACATCTAAATTAGAAAATAATGTTTTGGTTTGGAATAACCCATGCTCTCAGGCACATTGCAGTTTAAAACTGATTTCAAATCCTAAATTGTCTTGATTTTAATAAAATTGGAGGAGCATCTGGTGCCTTGCAAATAATCTGGACTTCAACAATCCCTAGCATCTGCCCATGCTGAATGAACCTTATGAAAGGGATAATCCAAAACAGGTAGAACACAAATAGTGGTTGCCTACATCTTGAGTATTAGTATCCGTTTATCAGTAACTAGGAAGCTTCTAACTGTTACATGCAAATAGGGAGGAAGAAAGGGGCATAAAGGCAAAATACATAGAGAGAGATCATGTGTGTATGTGTGTGTGAGTGTGTGTGTAATGTCCATAATAATTGAAATGGATCATTCTGTTCTCCTGTTCCATACAAACTCAGATTCATACTGTGACTCCTACTTTTGTTCAAATGTATGACTTTCTTTCTCCTTATAGAGAGCCTACCAGCTATATAACCAGAAAAAAATCAGCCAAGAAAATAGTAGGACGTTCTTTAATGATAATTTGAATAAGAATAAGAGTTGAAACCAAATAAGCTGAACTTTGCACCATTAAGTTTATTATCTTGTATGGTTGATTGACTTCCAAGAGATAAACCCTGAAACTATAAATAAACTAAAACTGTCTAAGGTAAACTAATATAACATTATCTTTTTGGTTCAGGTAGATATAAGTGTATAATTTTCCCAAACCAAGGGGATAAGCAACAGCTGTTGGGAAAAAAAGACTATCCTTTAAAGAAAAAAGATAAATAAACATATCAGCAATTCCTGCCAATTCTATGCAGCAGAATTTAATAAATATATTGACCAGAAATATACATCAGAATAGATGAATTAAACTATATTTCCCTAGTTGCTAAAGGATAGCTTTGAGAATATTTTCCCCTATACTATAATTTAGGTACTTGCTACATGTTCAAACATCTCTGACTGCTAAGAACAAGCTTAACAGGATACACTTAATGAAATAAATGTTTCATTTGTCATTCTAATCATAGTTTTTTCATGTACATCAAAGTCTTGTTTACATAAAGCACTGTGGATTGGGGAATCATCACTACCTAGTCTGGAATCACCAGAAGAGCGAAACAATACTTCTTCTTTTTTCCAATTATTTTATACTGTGGGAAGACAGCATACCCCCTCCGCAGAGAAGGAAATAGTTTGGGGGATATTAAAAAAAGCAGAATATATTTCCAAAGTGAAAATACTCTAATCCTCAGAATGCTTTATTTCATTTAAATATCTAGGTAAAGATATCCAGCATAATAACGATGTCATAGAATTTCTCTACCAGCTAATACTTAAAAGTACTGGGCAACCAAGGAAGCTGTCAAACCAACTGCAACAGAGACAAATTGTACTATAGATGATCATTTAATAAAACATTCACTGAATCTGACCCATGCCATTTTATGCCTTATTTTTCTAGATTTTTTCAGCTGAAAAGTATCTGAAAAAAAGCCAGAGCTTTTAATAATAATCAGGAACTGACATTTTTGAGATCATTTTTTAAAGCTTCTCAGGGACATGCCCTCAGTTACAATTTCATATTGGATAAAAGATGCCAAACTATACAAAATCTGCCATTATGTTTCTAGCAAAATGAAGGAAAGGATTGTGTACATTTGAAGGAAAATAACTTAAACTTTAGCCATCCTTTTGGGAACTTTATATGTTATAGACCAGAAGTAGGCATGGCTGGCTCAGGAATTCTGCGAGTTGAAGTCCACGAGTCATAAAAGAGCCAAGGTTGCCTACCCCTGATATAGACAGACCCCTGCTATATAGATTTTAGATAATGTTTGGTCATGAATTCTGTTTTCTATAACTCCTACTTCTCCTCCTCAGTTCCTGGGTTATAATTTGGGAAGTTTTAAAACAAAATATAATTAGCATATTAAATGTTTTGCTCTCACATCTGCTATTGACAAACATCATTTGTGCCTAATAGATGAGGTGAGGCAAATTAACACACCTCTATAAGTTATATTCACAACTTAATCTTGCAGCACATTTGAAGAATTTAGCTTCTTGTAATGTGAACAGAGTCAAGCTAGCACAGCTCAGGATTCATCAACATACCCCCTCCTTGCCTCACACTTAGAAGGCTTGCTTAGAATTTGTTAAGGAAATGTCCTTACATCAGGGTCTCCATCTTGGTGCAAGCCTGTTGCTGAAGCAGGCTGGATCAAAGTTACTTACATAAAAGAAAAATGGTATTTTCCAGTGCAATTTTCTATGAAAATATTGTTACTCAGATGGAAAGGAAGACTAAGGAAGTTTGGTAACATGCAGAATTCCAAACACCATGCTCCTCTCCCATCAGATGCAAGGCTCTCTGCATCCATGGCCATTTCAACTGAAACCTCCCCAGCAAACAAAGTTGTATCTGTGTTTTAAGGCTTAGGGAAAAATACCAAACTTACTAAGGTAATTATTCTTAGCAGTAACACCTGCTTTGCGTTCCTTATCCTCCCACCAACCTGTTTCTCTTCTCCAGTTATAATGGCTAATTTTTTCTTCTCTCCACCAAGTACGTAGTCTTGTTAGACAGGAGAAAAAGCAGCTAAGCCTTCCATTTTTTCCTAATATCAAGCAGAGATTCTCTTCTGCCCTTTGTTGCTTTTCTTCAACAATAGGAAGGAAACGCATTACTGATGATGTTGGGAAAAGTTGGATATTTCAATTTTTGTCAATTATAATTGACAATTGGTTCAGCTTATTACTTTTGGTACTCCTGCCTGAAAAGTAAATACATTTCAGCTTTCAAAAATTAGATTCACCCTAAGTCTACTGACTTCTTGTAAGGCCTTAAAGACTTGATTTTGCCACTGGGTTTGGGAATTGGGATGTGTGGTTAAATCTATACAATGGCTATGTTAATTGTTATTGACAGTTCTTGTTATACCTTGGCTATTGACTGTGTTGTTAAATACTTTTTTGCCTCATTTTTATATATTTCTTGTATTATGTTTTTTATAGTTTTAATTACTGTGACCTGCCCAGAAGCATGTATTTGAGATAGGTGTTATACGAATTGAAACAGCAAATGAATGAATGAATGAATGAATGAATGAATGAATGAATGAATGAATACCAGGTTAAGAACTTTGTGTGCACAGTGAACAAGATATTGGAGGAGAAATGAAAAATACTGCAGGTGGATTTCAGCACAAATGACAGGACACTTTCTTCTTCTTTTTTCAATTATTAAATTCAGGGATTAGGGAAGAATATAGGATAAGGTGAAGCATATTGTCAGAGGTTTTAGGGATTGCTTTTGTTCTCCTGAAGAATGACTAACTATATGGGCTATGGTAGTTCCTTGGCACTTGGGAAGTTATATTGTTTTTTCTATTTATTTTGTTATACTATTGTTTTAAATCTTGTTACTGTTTTGGAGGTTTGTAAGGCATGATTGGAGTGGCATATAAGCCTGATAAAATACATAAGTGTGATCCCATTTAAGTCTATGCAGAATAAAGTCCTACTGAGTTTGAATGTTTTACTTCAACAATTACCAAGGATTGTTTTATTCCTTAGTAAAAATGCATAGAATTGCAATTATATAGCAGGAGAGCTTTGGTATTTTATAAATGTCAAGGATAGCTAAATGTTGAGGACATTTTTTCTACAATTGGTTCATCATCATCATTCATCTGTATAATATAAATAAATTCAAAAAGTTGATATATTTATGTGATTTCAATAGCTTCCTCATGAGAGCAAATCAAGTTTACTTTAATAATGCAAATAAAGCATATTTTGGGGAAAAAATTTAATCATTAATCTGTTCCTATATTGTTTATCAAAAGGGCTAGGTTGCACTTTAACAAAGTTTTACTAAGATACTTGATTACTTTATCAGCAACATATTCTTGGGTATATATAAGTTACATTTCTATATAACCATTGTCTGAGTCAAAAGCAATTCCTTGTGCTATACTATTGTATGTAACAAACTCTTGCTCAGTTTGAATTCCAGCACTATTGCTTTCATATTTTTTTCAAATATGAGGGGAGATTAAATATTCTAGTTTGCAGTAAATAAGCTTTTGTTTCTGTATACATTTTCATTTTCAGTAACTAAAACCGTTTTTTGTCCACTGTATCCTGATGCTAAATTAATTTGACATATCTATCCTACTGGTGACTGAGTACTGATTTCTTGCTTATTAAATGCATTTATATCCTGTCTTGAGTTGGAATGAGCCAAATTAGGTACCGCACAGTCTGCCTTCACTAACCTAAAATCATTCAATGAGTTCTATGATCTAATGGGAAAAAGAACCTGAATCTCTCCAGTCCAAAAACACTGAAGGACTCTAGAATTTTTATATTAAGAATAAGAATTAATTTTATCATTTCTCAGTGTGGATTAACATTTTCTGATTGCTTAATATCATCAAATTAATTGATATATGCCTCCTGTTTGCTTATAATCTTTTGCTTTTATATAATTCCCATCTATTTTTTAAATGCTTGGATGTGTTAGTGTTACATTTGTATCACACAAAATAGTTATACTAATTTGACTGATAGAAGGCTTTATTTGTTTAAAAGATTTATGTTTCACCTTTCTAACCAATCAAGGGGGCCCTAAAGATACTGCACAAATGTAATGATCATCATATCTAGGAATTACTAAGTAAAAGAATAAAGCATTCAGGTAAATAGCCATATCATTACTCTGCTTATGAAAATGTTAAAATAAAATCTGAGAAATCAGATTTTAAACAAATGCAAATAAGACCATTTTTTAAGCTTTCAGAGTTTATGAGGAACTTGATGTAAGCTTAAGAACTTAACCCTATTTTAACCCTCAAATAATTATGTTATTTCTTCTCCAAAATCAGAATAAAATTGCACTTATGTAGCATAAACAAAGAAAGCACTAGATAGTGGACAAAAAGTGACCTGATAGCTGCATCTGATCTGTGGATTATCTGGACCATAAGGTATGTCAAACCACATATCCTAAATCTCAAAATAGTGTTGTTTTGCCTTCAGGTTCTATGAACACTAGAGGTAACAGTTGAAGAGCACATTATGAGTAAACCAGGTCTATTATATACTTTAGTCATCATTATTTATGCTGACATTTTAATTCTGCTGACAAAAGCAAAAAACATCTTGGTACAAATGGTGGGAAAAAAGCCCACGTTAACAGATAGTACTCAGGTTGTGACAGCAATTGGGACCAGAATTTCCATTGTAAAGAAATGTGACCACAGAGCATGACATCACGTGACCACATTACTTAGTGATGGCAATCCCAACAGCCCCAGTTGCTGTTGTAACCCAGGATCACACAAGTCTTTAAGCGACAACCTCATGAGACTATAATAAAAGAAGAGAAGCAAGTCCCAGGCAAGTAGGCCAGCAGATATTACTGTGGATGAGAATTTGGTGGAGGGGGGCTGCTGGCAGATTCTATGGATAGGTGCCATGGGCACGAATAAAGGAGTGCAGGTAGCTGGGTTGGTGTCACAAGCAGGTACTATGGAGTATAGGTGGCTATGCGGGTATTTTGGGTGGGCAAATGGGCAGTGGGGCAACTTGTGAACCTCCTGTCTGCTTCCTCACTGACTTTGTGGAAAGATGGCAGGGAAGATGTAAAAGCTGATCATGTAACCACGGGGAAACAGCGACTGCAGAAACTTTCAGGACCTTTCATAAGTCTCCTTAGTTTAACGCCATTGTAACTTTGAATGATCACTAAATAAGTGGTCAAAACACAAAGCCTACCTTTGATGGAAATAGTCAAGAATCTTATGTTAGTACTTTATAGTGAGATCCAGTTTCGTCTAGTGGTTAAAGCACCAGAGAAGAAACCAGAGAAGTGTGAGTTCTAGTTCCGCTTTACATATGAAATCCAGCTGGGTAACTTTAGGCTGGGAGGGAGGATCAAGACCTATTCGTTGAATGCTTTCCAGTAAATCAGGCATGTCAAACTGCCGGCCCACAGGTCGGATGCGTCATGCCGAAATTGTGCCCACCCCATTGCCGGCAATGGGGAAAAAGTCACGATACGTCGCGCGACGTCACATGATGTCATGAGTTTGACATGCCTGCAGTAGATCAACAAATACTTCAGAAGCCCATTATTTTAACAAGAGGAACTAAAAGCTTCTTCCGTCAAAAAAAAATTAAGATCAAAAACAACAATAGGATGAAAGCATTATAAAAATGGAATTGGAAGTGCTTTTATTCATGTAGAAGCAGGATATTAATAAAAATAAGAATGGTGTTGAAGAATATGAGTCTTGTTAATGATCACAAGATTATTGATTTTCAAACACCTTTATGGCAAAAGGTCCTAGGAATATGTAAAAAAAATATGTAGATCCATAAATCTACATGAAACAACTTGATACTTTATTTTTACTATGAGAAACTTAGTAACTTAGTTAGATACTAAACAAATTGTAGGAATTTACTATAGGAGATTAGTAATTAAAAAGCCTGGAAGTTCTTTAACTTCACAATTTAAAAAGGAAGAGTAAATTGCTTCTTTTTTAAATTAAAAGTATTTTTCTTCTAAATTCTTATATGCAATTTTCATGCAAATAAGAAATGGAAGAAACAGGTTTAGGCATTTCTTTTAGAAGTTTTATTAACCAGTGACTTTTGAACTATTTTCATAGCTTTGAAACAGACATTCTTTCCAAATTTTTCAGCACAGATGTATCCATACAAGCAATTTTTATAGCAAGGAGTCAGATATACTAATCTCAGCTATCGAAAAAATATAGAGTCAGCGACAGTCAGGAAAATTAAATGTCCTTAATGGCTTAATGAAACTGCTGTGAATCAGTGAAAATGAGAGTAGCAGAGGACATACCTTGGAACTGCTCCCAAAACAATCAAGTTGGCTTTTTGTTTGTTGTTTCCAATTACAGCATTTTTCATATCTCTGTAAATCCAGAAAGAGAAAAACCCTAGTAAATTATGCTGAGATACTACTAGCTCAGTTTTGCAGAATGGAGCACCATTTAGTTGCTACATCTAAGCACTGAACAGGAAAAAATAACATCCCCAGTATTAATATAAATTTCTGACATTTCTCTAATACCAGCTATTCAAACAGCAGAGATGTGTACTTGATCATTCATTATAAAGCCATCTGGCATATAGATCAGATAGCAATATCAAAATGTTAAATTAGGATTAAGTTAGAAGTAAAAGTTTAAAAATTAAATATGAGAATCCCAATATGGCCAATATTGCTACTTTACAGTGGCTGCATTTGAAATGAGGCTAAAAAGAAAGGCTAAAAACTGAATGTGGTTTACTTTAAACTGTCATATGGCATTATATCAATTATAGCAACTTTTGATTTTATAATTTAGTCCTATTATAGAAACACCTAAATTTTTATTCTTAGAGAAAGTTTTCCTAAATCTAGAGTTAAATGTTTTATACAACTGAAAAGTTGTACCAAGACTGATATGGAGATCTTTCAGGTAACTTTAAAAGATCAATAATAAGAAATCAATGCAAAAATTGATTTTAAGAAATCAATGAGCTGATATTTTAAAGAAATGTTGAATAATTATCCTATGAGCCTAATGGATATATCAATGTGATGTTAAATTATATTGCAACAATTTGAAATCTGCCAAATTATAAAGAAATTGGGATTAATCATGTGGCAGCTGCATTTAAGAAAACTGTTTTACTCCAATGGAGAGATTCTAATGCTATGATTTTAATACCCTGGATGGAAGACAAGATTCATTTTATGCATACATAATGGCCTTTTATCAAAGTAGTAGAAATTCTGATAAATTTTACTCTTATAGTCAATAAAGGTAGTCCTCGACTTACGACCACAATTGAGCTCAAAATTTATGTTGCTAAGTGAGAAACTTGTTAAGAGAGCTTTGCCCCATTTTACAATTATTTTGCCACATTTGTTAACTGAATAAAATTGCAGTTGTTAAATTAGTAACACAGTTAAGTGAATCTGGCTTCCCCATTGACTTGGCTTGACAGAATATTGCAAAAGGGGATCACATGACCCCAGGACACTGCAACCATCAACCATCAAACATCCAAATGTAAATCCTGTGAATATGGGGATGTTGCAACGGTCATAAGTGTGAAAAATGGTCATAAGTCACTTTTTTCAGTGCCGCTGTAATTTTGAACGGTCACTAAAGGAATTGTTATAAGTCGAAGACTACCTGTATTCTTTTTTTAGTTTTGTTACTGACAAGTGTCTTTGCTTTTTTGTATTTCCTTTTGGTATTTTTATTTCAGCTCCTCCTTCCCTTTTGTTTATAGAGTTGAAGCAATAAAAATGTTAAAAAACTAAATGTGGGCATAATCCTAAACAAGAAATACCTCTTATATATGACTCAATTACTCCAACTCGGCTCCTCCTGCCAGAGATTGCACTGTGCATGCATTTTTGCAAATTTGAAACTTGTTTTCTTTCCAAAATCAGTTATAATATACTGTTTATGAAACAACCTCAATATTAGTTTCCATGTAATTCTAAAGAAACCATGGTCAGAGCCATTTCAATTTTTTTTAGCTACCTTCAATAGCAGTAATAGCAAAGAAACAGTAACCAAGCATTGTGTACCAATATGGTGTTCCTGTTGCAACCAGTCCAAAACACAGGATTTCCCTATCCTAACTATAGCTCAGTGGTTCTCAACCTTTTTCAGGTTGAGACCCCACTTGCGCCACCCATGCGCGCCGCGATCCCGACCCGCGGCCCGCCATTTTGTTTTTTTGATTTTTTTAAAATTATTTTATTTTTTTTCGTCGCGCGCGCGCACTGCACATGCGCGGTTCAGGCCGGCGTGCGCGCTGCGCATGCGCGGATCAGCCCGTTGCGGGCCGCCATTTTTTTTTAATTTTTTTAAAAAAATGTTTGATTTTTTTTTCGTCGCGCGCGCACCGCACATGCATGGATTGGCTCGTCGCGCGCGCGTGCGTGCGCGACGGAAAAAAAATTAAAAAACAAAACAAAAAAAAAACAAAAACAAAAACAAAATGGCGGACCGCGACGGGCCGATCTGCGCATGCACGGCACGCGCACGACGGCCTGAACCGTGCATGCGCGGCACGCGCCCAATGAAAAAAAATCAATAATAATAAAAATTTAAAAAAACCAAAATGGTGGACCACGACGGGCCAATCCGCACATGCACGGCGCGCACACGACGGCCCGAACCGCGCATGCGCGGCACGTGCACGACGAAAAAAATTAAAAAATTAAAAAATTTTTTTTTAAAAAATGGCGGACCATGGTGTCCGGCGACCCCTGCGAAACGGTCGTTCGACCCCAAATGGGGTCGCGACCCATAGGTTGAGAACCACTGCTATAGCTGGTTTATTTAATAAGGCTACAAAAATTCTATTATTTTAAGTAATAGAAAATGCTGCTTAAGCTTAGCTCATTTTGTCTGGGTTTCACTAATACCTATGAGTCAGTACTTTTTTTTTTTTGTAATATATTTTATTGATTTTTTAAAAACATAAATCACTTAATAATTGGTGAACAGTATGTTGTGGTTTGCTTCAGAAGGCTTCCTCAATTTCCAATTGACAAAAATGCAAAGCAAAAACAGCTAAAAATGAACCACATTCTCAAATTAAAGTTTCACTTGTTCCTCTCTCCAGCCCTAGATGAATTTCTCTTACTCATGCTGGATAGCTTTTTGAAGTTCAATTCAATTTCAAAAACAGTGCGCTACTCAGAAAAAGCACATATAAGTAACATCCGCCAAACCATCCATATACAAAGAAAAGGTACGTTGCTGAAACATTCCATCACAGGTTCTCCGAAAATGGCATGCTGAACAGTGAGGCGATTTTTTTCTTTCCTACTGACAAACAGCTGATTTTGCCACCAAAGCTGGCTCTTTGGCACCACGTTCCTCAAATTTGAATTAGAGAAACTAGAAATGATTCAAGACAACCTTTGGACAATCCTGTACCTGTCTGGGGAGAGGAATCTACTGTATATTGTCAATCATTTTAGATTTTCTACTCATGTGATTTTCTTGGTAAAAAAATAGGAGTGGTTTACTAGGCAGTATCAACTAATGCTTTTGCCACTCTCAAATGATCATCTGAAGCCAGTATCTTCCTATGTTACTGCTGTTCCACGCTGGGTTTAGCTAGGCTGCTGGGATGATGTTCATGCTCTAGGGTAGACATGCCAAACACAAGGTGTGCGAGTCAAATCCAGCCCGCCATGTGGTTCCGTCTGGCCTGGGGACCTGCTCTGGAAACAGCAAGGACCAGCCCGCAGCATCTCGGCCTGGCCCAGGCCAACCAGGCACTGATCTACAACCTGGTGCCAGCCATCAAAGCCAGAACATAAGAACATAAGAACATAAGAAGAGCCATGCTGAATCAGGCCAAAGCCCATCGAGTCCAGCATTCTGTGTCACACAGTGGCCCACCAATTGTACATGGGGATCTTGAGCAGAAAGAGAAAGCAAAACCCTCCCTTTCCCTTGACCCCCAAACAAATGCTACTCAAGGGAATCCTGCCTGCCTCAACCAACATAGAGGCGGCACATGGACATCCGTTTTAATAACCACCAATACACTTTGTATCCATGAATCTATCTAGCCGTGCCTTGAAGCTGTCAAGGCTGACAGCTGTCACGACCCCTTCAGGAAGTGAATTCCATAAATCAACGACCCTCTGGGTGAAGAAATATTTCCCTTTATTTGTCCTCACTTTCTTAGCTATGAGCTTTAGGGAGTGCCCCCTTGTCCTGGTATTGTGTGATAGAGAAAAGAATTTTTCTCTATCCACCTTTTCTATCCCATGCATGATTTTATACACTTCGATCAAGTCACCCCTTAAACGCCGTCTTTCAAGGCTGAAGAGACCAAGGCGTTGCAATCTGGTTTCATAAGGGAGGCACTCCATTTCCTTGATCATTCTTGCTGCCCTTTTTTGCACCTTTTCCAGTTCCATTATATCCTTCTTGAGGTGCGGTGACCAGAACTGTACACAGTACTCCAAGTGTGGTGTCACCATCGATTTGTACAGAGGCAATACAACACTTGCTGACTTATTTTCGATTCCCTTCCTAATCATGCCAAGCATGGAATTTGCTTTTTTTTACTGCTGCTGCGCATTGGGTTGACATCTTCATCGAGCTGTCCACCAAAACCCCAAGATCCCTTTCTTGGGTTGTCTCAGAAAGTTTGGTCCACATCAGTTGGTAAGTATAATTGGGGTTCTTTGCCCCGATGTGCATAACTTTGCACTTGTTTAGGTTAAAATGCATTTGCCACTTTGTTGCCCACTCACACAATTTCGAGAGATCCTTCTGGAGCTCCCGAATGCTCAGCCTTAGATCCACAGGGCAGCCCTGGAACCAGCAACAGGTTCCCCCACCCCACCCCCTGGACGTGCGTGCAAGAGGTGGCGAACAGGCAGAGGAGTCTGGCATCCTTGCAGGCTGTCTTGTCCCACAGGCTAACTTCACCCAGGATGCCAGCGCTGGCTGTCTCCTGTGCTGTCTCCCAGGGAGCGGGGCAGCTCCTTGCTGGTTCCAAAGCTGCCCTGTGGATCTAAGGCTGAGCGCGTTCTGGCTTTGATGGACACAACCAGGTTGTAGATCAGCACCACCACCATCCCCCTCCCACTAGCATCTCCATGGCCCGCTCGCTGACCTAGCCTTGCAACCACGAGGCTTCCCTTTCACCGGAATTGGTCCCGCCCACCCGCATGGGATAGCGATGGCCGGCAGCAGCATGCACACCAGCAGCGCTGGCAATCTCTCCCCCTCCCATCACCCCTTCCTGAGCGCAGAGGAAGGAAAGAGATAGGAAGGAAGGAAGGAAGGAAGGAAGGAAGGAAGGAAGGAAGGAAGGAAGGAAGGAAGGAAGGAACAGAGGGTGAATGAGAGGGAAAAAAGGAGGGAGGGAGGGAGGAAGGAAGGGGCAACTTGGTTGGAGATGTCCTAGTTCACGCAATTCTGCTTCAATCCTGGATCCATTGAGACTTGGGCTCAAAGGAGAAAGCAATTTTGTGTTCTCTTTTGCCACAGACAGGACTTTATTGGTAATCCAAGTTAACATTGATATACTTGAATTGTGAACTCTTAGGAAAGTATCCCCTCGTGTGTTGCAAACAATCTTTCCAGTGGGGAAAACAGGACAAGGGAGAGTGGGGGAAAGTATTTTCCTTTGCTATATTTCCAGTCTGAATTAGACCATGGCAGGGGTCCCTACAGGAGAACTCTTTTAAGGATTATGAAATAAGTTGGGGGTTTGTAGTCACCGTGAGTTTGTGGTGGTGGGGGGGCACAGAGGGAGGCTCAGCCAATTTCACTGTATACATGTTATACTTTGATAATAAAGGGTTTATTATTATTATTAATAGAAAAGCAACTAACTTACCTCTGTTCCTAAATGCTAAAGCTGTTACACATAAAAAACAGAGGTGCTCTGATCAACTGTCACAGCCACCATTTTGACAGTTTTGCTGTACTGTTGTCTGTGGACACCCCCACCATAGGCACCCCCCGACACAAGCGATGTTGAGCTGGCCACGCCCACACTGGTCACCCCCACCCCGAATATACCCACCCCGGCCCAAGGTCAACCACAACCCTGATGCGGCCCTCAATGAAATCGAGTTTGACACCCCTGCTCTAGGGGATGTGTATGTATATGTGTGCAATTTTTATTGATATCTTTAAACAAGAAGTTAAAAAGTAATACAAACCATTAGTAAGGAAGAAAAAAAGAAATCATTATGCAAAACAAAAAGTGCAAAAAAAAGAAGAAAAAGTTAAGGAAAATTAGAAAAGAAAAAGATACAAAGAAGCGGCTGCCAATATTCTTCACACCCATTATTAATCTATTTTAACTTCACTCTAAAGCTTTACCATATTACTTTTCTTTATATGTATATAAATCACAATCTTTTTTATATTTACACAAACATTCCAAAAGAGGCTCCCAATCATCAATAAATGTAGATAATATCTTTTCTGTAATCACTTCAACCATTTCAACATCTGTCAACTTCATCAATCATTCCTCCATAACAGGTAGTGTTGAATCTTTCCATCTTTATGCATATAGTAATCTCTCCATAGTAATCATATGTTGAAATAATATTCTGTGTTTTTTTCTGTTTATTCATTAGTTCTAAAAGGAAAAGTCCAATTGAATATTGATCTTTAAAATTATCTGTATCAAAATATACATTTGAATCAAAACTTTTACCTTTTTAATATGTCCACCAAGCATTATAAAATGTCCCTTCATATTGTACACCTTTCCAACATACATTTGAAGTGCCTTTATACAATCTTTATACATTCTTTGGCATCCTGTACCAACAATGTATCTTTTAATAAAATTTCTCTTTGGAATCAAAACAAAATATAAATTTCAACCCTTTTTGCCATTTATTTTCCCACTGATCCATCTGCATATTATAATCAAAATTTGTAGCCTACCTTTTCATATGTTTAACTTATTCTTCCCATGTTTTAAATTACAACAAGAGTTTATACATTTCAGCAGTTACATGTTCATCGTAAGTACACAACTGTATTTCAAATTCAGTCTTATTTTCCTTCATATCATAAGTCATGTTTATCCATTTTAAATGTTTCTTAGAGCTATAAATAGAAAAACCACTGACAACTATATCCTCCTGCTATTAATTGCTCTATTGATTTAGTTTTAAATCACCTTTGATAGTTTTCCAGTAAGTCCCAGTACATCAGCTAGTTAAATTTCCAGACAGATCTGCCAGTTCTCTTCTATGATGTGATTCTTGAGCTGGGATCCATAAATGTGTTTTTGGGAACCAACTGAGTTTATAACTATTCCATATTCTCAATATTATCTAATAAAATTTTTAAAGTTTACATTAAGTTTAACTTTATCATACCATAACTATACATGTCATCAAAACATCAGGTAGTCACTTAATTGTAAAAGTCTCTTGTATCTCAGGAATATACATTCTTTCATCTCGATCAAACAACAAGCAATGTAATACAATTTCAAATCTGATAAATCCAGCTTTCTTTCCTTTGCACCTTGCAACACTTTATATTTAACTTTAACTTTTTTTCTCTAACTATCTAAAATTTAGATATATTTTTTGCCATTGTTTAAATCAGTGGTCCCCAATCTTTGCGGTTTGATGGCCTCACTGGGGGGGGGACAATGGAACTGGACTGCATGAGAGGTAAATCGGTATGCGTGCATACATGCAGCCCTTGCGCAGGTGATGGGTTGGCGCACATGCGTGCAGCTCGACTTGCACGAGGGGCAGGCCGGAGTGCACACGCACAAATGGCCACTGGCCCGCCACTTGTGCAAGGGCCACTCACTTGGCTCAATCCGAATAGGCACGGCCTAGTAGTGGGCCACGGTCCAGGGCTTGGGGACCCCTGGTTTAAATGGTACATGGGGTACATTTAAACAGGTAATCCCTGAAACAAAGCCATTCATGGCAAAAGATTCATTTTTATCCAAGATTCTCCCCAACAGTGACAATTCTCTTTTAGTGAATTCCTCAAACATTTTCTGCAAGATCCCTGGTGAAATAATCTTATCTGTAAATTCTTCTAGTGATGCTCTATGTCTTTCTCCCAATTTAGCAGCCTTTCTTCTGGCTGTCATGAGAAAGTGAAAGTATGTCAATTTCTATGGTGAAAGTAAAAGGCAGGTTTCTCCTTGTTTTACTCTTTTGCTTTTCATTCATTATCTGCTCTCTGTACTTAGTCTCATAGCTTAGCTCATATTACCCATTTCTTTGTAAAATGGCTTACAACAGTTCATTTAGTGACCTTCAAATTTACAACAGCACTGAAAAACGTGACTTACAATCGTTTTTACAGTTAACTATGATTGCAGCATCTCCATGGTCACATGACCAAAATTTGGATGCTTGACAACTGGTTATTTACGAACCAGGGTCTTGTGATTACCTTTTGCAGCCTTCTGACAAGCAAATTCAATAGAGAGGCCAGATTCACTTAACAACCATGTTACTAATTTAACAACTGCAATGATTCACTTAACAACTGTGGGAAGAAAGTTGTAAAATGGGGCAAACTCACAACAAATGTCTCATTTAGCAACAGAAATTTTTGGGCTACATTATGGTCATGAGGATGGTCGTAAGTTGAGGACTACCAGTATTATTATCCAAGTACCAGCTACATCTGATACCGATAGAAGGCAATATCATTAATAAGCAAATAAGCAAACTAAGATAAGAATTCCAGAAAAAATTAAGAACAAAAGTTAAACATATTATCTATTATATAACATTACATTGCATGTAACTCAACTTACAACATGACCAAACTTTAAATGCTTGGCAACATGGCTGCATTTGCTGCATCCTGCAGTCAGGTTTTACAAAGGTTTTCTTGAAAACTAGGACTTATTTCCACTGGCTTGCTTTAACAACTACGGTGTTTGTGTAACAACCCCAGCAGTTACTTAATGCTTGCCGCAAAAAATAGGTTAAATCAGGTGAATTACAGGACCAACCCATTTTATGACTGTAGCAACATACCACATAATGGCTAAGCTCAATTATGGTTGAGGACTATCTGTATGTATTTATGTATGTTACAGAAACCAAAATAGAAAAGGATTCCATAAAAACTAATTATGAGTTTCTAGTACAAATAGTCCTTGATTACAACCATTCATTTAGTCATCATCTGAAGTTACAACAGCACTGGAAAAAGTGACTTATGATTGGGTTTCACACTTACGACCATGGCAGTACACCCACAGTTACATGATCAAAATTCAGGTGTTGGGCAATTGGCATGGATTTATGACAGTTCCACTGTCCAGGGTCTGACAAGCAAAGTCAATAAGGGAAGCTAGAGTCACTTATCGACCACATGATCCAATTAACAATTGAAAGGATCTGCTTAACAACTGTAGCAAAAAAGGTCGTAAAATGGGGCAAAACTCTCTTAACAACTGCCTTGCTAACGATAGAAATTTGGGGCTCAATTGTGGTCATAGGTTGAGAATTACCTCTACTAGAGTATAGCTTTGTAAGTCAAACATTTTGATATCATTAAATGAAATCTTCCTTACATGAAGCATATGTAATATTTTGTCGATGATACCTACTGTACAAGAGTATAATAATTATTTTACACAGTTATCAACAATGATTCTATCAAAATAAATGGTCTCAAAAATAGAATTTATATTCAGACTCAGAGGGGTCAATGGCAACTGCATATAAGGGCTGATTAACAAGATCTACCATGTTGGGAAATGAAAACAGATATTATAATGTACAATAAAGAGTAGGTTTGCTAAGTAATATTGAGTAACAGAAAGTATCTCATCTTGTAATTATACTGCAGCATGCCTAATTATAAAAATGATGGGAAATGCATTGGATTCGAGAATAGAATAGAATAGAATAGAACAGAAATAGAATAGAATAATAGAACAGTTGATTTGACCAAATGTGATTAGACACAAAAGGAATTTGTCTCCAGTGCAGAAACTCTCAGTGTATATGCAAAATTACAGAGTAATATTAATCATAATAATGATACCAATAATAGAAGAAAGTGGAAAGTATGAGAAGAATACAGCCAAACTACTTTTATTATTATTATTATTATTTATTAAATTTCTATACCGCCCCTCTCCCGAAGGACTCGGGGCGGTTTACAGCCTTAAAATTTAAAAAACATATAAATGTACAAAATTAAAACTACATGGGTAGATACATAAGACAGTACTGTGGAAATTAGGTATTCATCAGAATGATGGCATGCGAGAAAAAAACTTTCTCTGTGTCTAATTGTTTTGGCATGTAATACCCTGTAGCGGCATCCCGAGGAGTTGAAACAGTTTATGTCTAGGATGTGAGGGGTCTGTAGATATTTTCTCAGCCCTCCTGACCCGTGCAATATAGAGGTGCTCAATGGAAGGCATCCTGGTTGAATTGTTTTTTCTGCAGTTCTATCCACTGAAGCCTGTACCTATCCTGTTTGGTTGCTGTAGCAAACCGGACAATTATAGAAATACAAATGACAGACTCAATAATTCTTCTAAGAAACTGTATTAACAACTTCTGGGGCTGTCTGAAGAACATTATTTATTGTGCCTTTTTAATGATAGTTCTAATGTTAAGTATCCATTTCAAATCCTGGAGATTATAGAAACCCAAAATTTGAAGGATTCTACTGTTGATATTGTGTTGTCTAATATAGTAACAGGTGGTAGAGTAGGAATGCTCCTCCTAAAATCCACTAATATCGCTACAGTTTTAAGTGTGTTCAGCTCCAGATTGTTCTGTCTGTATCACAGGGCTAGTTGTTCAACCTCTTGTTTATATGCAGACTCATCACCGACGCAAATGAAACAAATGATTGTGTGGTATCATCTGCAAACTTCAGTACTTTAAATGAGGGATCCTTTGAGATGCAGTCATTTGTATAAAGAGAAAAGAGTAATGGAGAGAGCACACAGTCCTGAGGGGTGTCTGTGCTAACTGTTCAGGTATTCAATGTGATTTTCCCTAGCTTCACCTGTTGCTTTTTATCTGTCAGAAATCCTATAATCCACCTGCAAGTATGGATAGGCATAACTAACTGAATCAGTTTAGAATGAAGAATTTCTAGAATGATGGTATTGAATGCTGAGCAGAAGTCTACAAAGAGGACCCATGTATAAAACTCTGGGGATTCAAGATGTTGTAAGATGTAGTGCAGTGCCATATTGACAGCATCATCTGCCAATCTATTTGCGCGATAGACAAACTGCAAGAGGTCTAACAATGGATCTGTGGTGATTTTCAGGAGGGCCAGCACTAACCTTTCATAATTATAGATATCGGAGCATCCAGTTTGTAGACATCCCAAGAAACCCTTGATGGAGAGTTTCTTGGCAACCGGGATGACTGTAGAGTGTTTGATGCAAGAAGGAACATAACATATCTCCAGTAATTTATTAAAGATGGGGTGAAGATGGGAGCCAGTTGATCAGCACAGATTTTCAAGCAAGAAGTAGTTACTCCGTCTGGGCCTAGTGCTTTTCCGATCTTTTGTCTATAACAGCACTTCCCAAACTTTTGGAGTCTGTGGACCGGCAGCGGCGGCAATGGGTAGGGGATAGTTGCATGCATGCAACCTAAACCCGCACATGCAGAAATAAAGTTTCACAAGCTTGCCTACCACTTGCACAGTATGGCTCCCAATGAGCTGCAGATCTCACACATTTTTTTCTGGATCACCAGTGATGGAATATAAATCATATGGTTTAGTCAGAAATTCATAGGGTTTTCAACAAGAATTTGTAGTAGGCAATTATTGTCAAAGTATATGGAATTCATTGGTACAGTAAGGGATTTCTTATAGATATTTCACATACAAGAAGCCAATAATTTTTATACAACACTGGAACATCAATTCAATATATGATTTCTAGAAAAAATTATATTCATTTTTATCCAAAAAGAGAAGCAGCATATTTTCCTCTGTAAAGGAAAATTGACAGAAAATATGTTAAATACAAATGAAATACCCTATGAATTGCCCAGCTTCCTTACCATGTTAACCTAAAAGTTATCAACTGCAACAGAAACCAATTCTAGATATTCTCCTGTAGCCAATAAATGTTTACATATGGCACATTTTGTATCTATGTAGAAATCTAAATATCTGTTTAGATTAACCACAAGAGAGGTTAATCTAGGGCCAAAGCAAAAATTCTCTTTTAATTGTATTTTTAGTTACCGCTTAACCACGTTAATTAATCCTGATCTCTATATTCCAATCATTTTCTCTCTCAGGTACAATACAAAAATACAAAAGCACAAAGAAATGTATTTTTCATCCTTGCTGTCTTTATTTGCACTATTCAGAATTAATGGTTGTTCACCTTACCAAACTAATGACACACAGACTAATTCAGAAACATAATTTTTCATATTAGATTAAATGAACTTGGTTAAGGTCAGATGGTAGGATATATTAGAGCTGCTTAAATCACAATCAAGGCATACTTTTTGAAATACATTTGTTTTATGTAACCACTGTTATGATTATCATGACATTACACATAATGTACTGTAGTTAAACAGAAACTTCCAATAATATTCTTATAACCACAGATGAATTTTATTGTAATCATGTTGAATTATGGTTTTAATACTACATCTAAATTCTAATAATTTATATATCAGATGCTTATTATTCAAGTGTTAAGACAAAATATATGCATAATTGTATATTCATGATTCAATTTAAGATGTATATTACTTTTACTTTAAATTTGTAATATATAGCAAAAGTATCTTAATTTTTTATCTTTTAAAACTTATCAGATGTGAAGGTGAATACTATGCAGACAGGAAAAATACATTACTATCAGATGTATAAAACGGCAGACAACATTTAGACATGATTTAGAAATCAAATCAAAAATACTGAAACTGCCATGCGTGGAAAGTTAAGTAAAGAAAGATTAATACTATATTAATACATTAACAAAAATAGTAACTGAGCATATTTCATTAGTAATACCTCAAAAACATAGTTTTTGTTAAAGTATAAAAAGCACATAACGAAAATGATTAAAACAAAGCTAAGAATTTAAAGGCACAATAGCAAAAAAAAGTTTGTACTACTTACATGACACCCTGAAGAACTTTTTGAGGATCAGGATCAAATAATCTGTCAACATAATGGCGACTACTTGCTGTAACTTCCTGTAAGCAAATACATTTGAGGTCCATCAGCGATATACATTTTTACAAATTCAAGAAAGCAAGACTATGAAGCAGTAATACTTATTTGTAACAAATCTGAATCCTAAGGATATAAATATTTTGGAATATGTTATTCAATAAAATTGGACTCCATTTATTCAAAATTTCATACTAATTTAAGGAACTTCTCTCCTTCCTTATTTAGCCAGTTATAACAAAATCCCCCAATAAATATAGAAATACTTGTAGAGAGGTTTATGGGAAAGTCAGAAAGAATAGTTAAGCAAGCTGGTTTCTGTGTTTTGACAGGAGTTATTTTTAAACTCATTTTATTGGAAAAGGGACAAAAATTTCTTATCAGAGAAATACCAAAATACAATGTAATAGTAATGCAAAAATAATCATTTCAATTCAAAAATAAGCATAGCAATTTTGAATTGAATGGATATCAGCAATAACAAAATAAGAAAAGAAACAGGAATGGACTGAAATTAATTTCGGTTTGATTAGTAATAAAGATTTCCAATCTCCAACAGTTGAACAATAGATGAACAATTAATCATCTACCCATTCTTAATTATATAGCAGCATTAAAAAGAAGAATTTTGGAAATGATAGCTAACAGATTCTTGAAAGATTGAAAGTTCTATTCACTTGTGATACAATTCAAAATGAACTTAATCTCGTGTAGGGATTAGATTTTACGTTATACAGAATTTCACTACCGATGAATCATTCCTCTCTCCTGCTTCCTCTTGCACTCATCCAAATTTCTCAAACTTAAAAGTGGGAGGGGCATGGAGGAAGAGAAAGTAATGTCTGGATATTGATAGCAAAAGTCCTTATCAGCAAAATAAGACTTTTATAATACTGAGACAAATTTGACGAAGTAATAACAAAATAATTTTAGTATGCATGGATAAAGCCCTACAGTGCCTATATTCTCAAAACGACTGTAAGAAATAAACCTTTATTTGTTCAAAATATAAAACTTATACAAGCACAAAGCACAACTGATTGTCAGAAAGTCGCAAAAGGTGATCACATGACCTTGGGAAACAGCAACAATAAAAAAATTGATCACATGATCATGGAAATGCTATAACGGTGATAACTGTGAAACAGTTATTGTTGGAGGGGAGCTAGAAGACAGGCCCGATAACGGAAGGGGACGTAATCCTGTGGGTTCGGATGGGGAGCTGATTAAGACTGATTTAGTTCCAATTAGTACCGTAAGCGGGAGGGGCAGATATGGTGGGAGCAGGGGGCCGTATCATAATAGGGGAGCGCGTACCCGCTGTTTACAAGTGGTCATGCGCTCCGACCCCCAAGGCTCTACCTGTTCTCGGGGTTATTCAGAACCACAGGGCCCGGGCTGTAGGCTGATGTTGTGCAATGCCAGGTCTGTTGTAAACAAGGCCCCCCTCATCCAAGATTTAATTTTAGAGGGGGGAGCAGACCTGGCAGGTATTACGGAGACCTGGTTAGGACCAGAGGGCGGTGTCCCTCTGGTGGAAATGTGCCCACCGGGTTTCCTTGCATTTCATCAGCCGAGAGCACAGGGCAGGGGTGGGGGAGTGGCGGTCGTGATTAGGGAAGATTACAGGCCGAGGGAGGTCACTGTTCCTCAGACGGCAGGCTGTGAATCTCTCCTGGTGAAGTGGGACCTTGGGGGTCCGAGGGCGGTGTTGATTACGTACCTGGCTCCCTGCCACGTGTCAACTGCCCTGCTCGAGTTCCTGGACGTTGTCGCCGCAGTGGCGGTTGAGGTCCCCAGGCTAATAGTCATGGGTGATTTCAACCTGCCGTCTGTGGGCGGGACGTCCGGGGGAGCTCGAGAGTTCATGGCTTCCATGGCAGCCATGGACCTGACCCAGGTAATTCAAGGCCCCACACATATAGGGGGGAACATGCTTGACCTGGTTTTTGTCTCTGGACAGTGGCTGAGTGGTCAGAATATAGGGGATATAGTTATTGAGCCCCTGCCATGGTCTGACCACTCTCTCCTTCGCTTGGACTTTCTGACCGCTACACCCCACCGCAGGGAGGCGGAACCAGTGAGATGGTACCGCCCCAGGCGGCTAATGGAACCCGAGCGGTTCCAGATGGAGCTTGGGCCAATTCCTGAGGCTCGGATACACGACTCGGTCGAAGAGTTGGCGGCAGCCTGGGATAGGGCTGCGGCCAGTGCTCTAGATCGGGTCGTGCCTTTGCGGCCTCTGATTCGACGTACGTCCCGATCGGCCCCTTGGTTTACCGAGGGGCTGAGAGAGATGAAACGCCGGAAAAGACGCCTAGAGAGCAGTTGGAGATCGAGCCGTGCCGAATCTGACCGAACACTAGTAAGAGACCATATTAGGTCCTACTTAGCGGCGATAAAAGCAGAGAAGCGTTCTTACCTCACTGCTCTTATTGCATCATCAGATAACCACCCAGCCTCCTTGTTTAGGGTGACCCGCTCCCTCCTTCAGCAGGAGGTGAGGGGAGACCCCTTAGAGGGTAGAGCTGAGGATTTTGGAAAATATCTGTATGATAAAATCGCTCAGATACGGGAAGGCTTTGATTTCAACTGGGTATGTCCGGTGGGAGAGACGGAGTCTGGTCTTGAGACTGCTATCTGGGCTGAGTTTGACTCCGTGACTCCCGAGGACGTGGACAGGTTGTTTGGGGGACTTAGGGCGACCACTTGTTTATTGGACCCGTGCCCCTCCTGGCTGGTGTTGGCATCCCGGGAGGTGGTACGAGGCTGGTTCCAGGCAATTATTAATGCTTCGTTGAGTGAGGGTGTCTTCCCTGCCGCCTTGAAAGAGGCGGTAGTGAGGCCCCTCCTCAAGAAGCCTACCCTGGATCCAGCCGTTTTATCAAATTATCGTCCTGTCTCCAACCTTTGCTTTCTTGCAAAGGTTGTCGAGAGTGTGGTTGCCCGACAGTTCCCGCGACACCTGGAGGAATCGCTATACTTGGATCCATACCAGTCGGGCTTCAGGCCTGGTTACAGCACGGAAACAGCATTGGTCGCGTTGATGGATGATCTCTGGCGGGCCCGGGACAGAGGTTGTTCCTCTGCTCTGGTGCTATTGGACCTCTCGGCGGCTTTTGATACCATCGATCATGGTATCATGCTGCAACGGTTGGAGGGGTTAGGTATGGGGGGCACTGTTTTGCGGTGGTTCTCCTCCTTCCTCTCCGGCCGGATGCAGTCTGTGTTGACAGGGGGCCAGAGGTCGACCCCGAGACCCCTCGTATGTGGGGTACCTCAGGGGTCGGTCCTCTCACCCCTACTGTTCAACATTTATGTAAAACCACTGGGTGAGATCATCCGTGGTTTTGGTGTGGAGTACCATCTGTACGCTGATGATACTCAGCTGTACATTTCCACGCCGAACCACCCCAACGATGCTCTTGCCGTGCTGACCCGGTGCCTGGAGGCCGTCCGGGTTTGGATGGGGAAGAACGGACTCAAGCTCAACCCTTCCAAGACCGAGTGGCTGTGGCTACCGTCGTCCCGGTTTAGTCAATTGACTCCTTCGTTGTCCATTGGGGGCGAAACAGTGGCCCCCGTGGAAAGGGTTCGCAATTTGGGAGTCCTCCTGGATTCACGGCTGTCTTTAGAGGACCATTTGACGGCCGTGGCCGGGAGGATGTTCTATCAGGTTCGCCTGGTACGCCAGTTGCGTCCCTTCCTAGACCGGGACTCGCTATGCACAGTTACTCATGCCTTTGTCACTTCCAGGCTGGACTACTGTAATGCTCTCTACATGGGGCTCCCCTTGAGGTGCACCCGGAGGCTTCAGCTGGCCCAGAATGCGGCCGCACGGGTAGTGACCGGGGCGCCATGGCGCTCCCATGTAACATCGCTCCTGCGTGAGCTGCACTGGTTGCCGGTGGCCTTTCGGGTGCGTTTCAAGGTGTTAGTGACCATCTTTAAAACGCTCCATGGCATCGGACCCGGATATCTACAGGACCGCCTTCTGCCAGCAAATACCTCCTGCCGTCCGGTACGCTCCCACAGAGTGGGTCTCCTCAGGGTGCCGTCGGCCAAACAATGTCGGCTGGCGACCCCCAGGGGGAGGGCCTTCTCTGTGGGAGCTCCAACGCTTTGGAACGAGCTCCCCCCCGAACTCCGTACGATGACGGAATTGCGTTCCTTCCGTCGAGAATTAAAAACATACTTATTCCGACAAGCCGGCCTGGGATGATAGCTCCAGCTCCAACAATGGCCATAACTGTTTTTAGGGGATTGTGTTTTTAGCTGGGTTTTTAAATATTCGGCCAAATTGTTTAATTTATTTTTAATAATTTTAATTTTTGTGTGTTGTTGTTTTAATTGGGCTGTACACCGCCCCGAGTCCTTCGGGAGGGGGGCGGTATAAAAATTGTAAATAATAATAATAATAGTCATGCCATTTTTTTCAGTGCCTCTGTAACTTTGAACAATCACTAAATGAATGGTTGTTAAGTCGAGAACTGTCTTTAATAAGCACAGATAGTCCTCAAGTTACACCCATTCGTTTAGTGATTGTTCAAAGTTTCAATGGCACTGAAAAAAATGACATGACTGTTTTTCAGTTACGACTGTTGCAGCCTCCCCATGATGGTGTGATCAAATTTCAGATGCCTGGCAACAGGTTTATATTTATGATTGTTGCTGTGTCCCAAGGTCATGTGATCACCTTTTGCGACCTTCTGACAAGCAAGGTTAACGGGAAGCAACATTCACTTAACAACCAGGTTATTAGTTTATCAACTGCGGTGATTCACTTAACAACTGTGGCAAGAAATGTCGTACAGTGGGGCAAAACTCCCTTCATAAATGTCTCAGTTAACAGAAATGTTGTGCTCAATTGTGGTTGTAAGTTGAGAACTACCTGTATTGCTTTCCATCACATCAGGTGGTAGCGTTTGCCTAGCTGGACGGCTAAGCAGATTTGCCTCGATTAGTACAGTATTTGAATAAGAGATCTATACCGAATACCAGAATGGGAAACTAAAAAAAAAAAATCTTTTGGGAAGAAGGCAACGGCAACCCACTTCCACAATACTTCCAAGAAAACAATATTGGCTATAATTAACAAGAAAAAATATTAGTTTAAAACTTGTATGCCACCTGGCTTGCAACAACTCTGTATGCAGCGGCTGACAAAAAAGGCAACTGCTGCATAAGGATGATTAAAAAAATAATAAAAAAGCCAGCAATGATATGTCTTAATACAAATCCCTACGTCTGCACCTGAAGTATTGCGTACAAATCTGGCTCATGCATAGTTTATAATTCAAGGATATCATAGGTCTGGAAAAAGTGTAGGAAGGCAACCAAACTGATGCAGCTAAAAACGTCCTGTAAACAAGTAGTCTTGAAAAAATGCAGGTGAACGATACATGATTATACAAAATCATGGCACAGAGTGAGCAGAGAAACATTTTCTTCTTTGCCTCTCTATGGCTTATTTTTTTAAATAAAAATCTCATTGACATGGGTACAGGAGCAGGGAAGGTGAAAGTGACATCAGTCACATCCCAATGCTATGTACTAAATGCCATTCACCTCATGATACAATTAACAGGTTACACAATGTGCATAATTTGTGTGAAGTCATAATGTATATTACACTATTGTGGTTGCTTCTAGGCATCTAGGAAGCTGTTATACTTATTAAAAACTATCCCAGCAGTTGAAGTGTTTTTTTCATGAAACACAGAAATATATTAACATCATTTTTTGAACCCTTAAGAAGGAAGTCTTTCCACGAAGTAGTAAAACACAGTTTGTCTCCCAATATTCATCACCAAGTATTTTCTGTAAGCAGTCATGAAAAATTGTGTTTGAGCATTTTGGGGAAAAATCACTATGCTTTTGTACCACGCTCTAATTACTCAATAAAGCCAACTAGAAGTGCTGACATAAGCAACACAGGTAAAGAAAAGTCTATTTTCACAAGCACTGCTGTAAATCTCTAGATCTAGGCCAGGGTAGGCAACCTTGGCTCTTTTATGACTTGTGGACTTCAACTCCCAGAATCCATGAGTCAGTATGGCTGGTTCAGGAATTCTGGGTATTGAAGTCCACAAGTCATAAAAGAGCCAAGGTTGCCCTGATTTACCTGATTTCTAGGCAAATAATGTTTACAAAAATTGTGCTTTCAAGGAGGTCTATCCATATTGATTTTTATAAGTAGCAGTACAGTGCATATTTCATTCACATGTAACACTAGCCAAATATGCTTAGACTTGCTACTGGTCCACTTGAACAAAGACATGAATTTTCTTCATTAATGTTATTCTTAGAACTATGTTGATTTACAGGAAATTCAATACTTGCTTTCAAGGAAATTTGACCTTCATTTATTACATGCCATTCATTTCTAGAGACTTCAGAGACTTACAACATGACATTTGGAAGATTAAAAATAATATTAGTACAACTATAACTGATCACCAACGCATTACTATTCAGTGCAGCATCATGTCTTCAAATGATTTTTCAGGACTCCTGAAAATTATCTCCGTTGCACTATAAAAATACATTTTTATATATTAATGTGCCTACTGTAGTAATCAAAAGTGCTTATGGGGAGCTGTTGAAGATATTATGCTGTATCAACTGCTGATATTACAGATTTGAAATATTTTTTAAATAATAAAGCTAATATTTTAGCACTTAATGTTATTATTGAGATTTAAAACAGCTTCTTTTAGGGATGTTGCCAAATCCATATCCTGAGATAAATCAAATTTTTAAAAATATCATTCTGCTTCTATAGGTAGAAATATAAAATGATGCAAATATTAGTTAAATAATGATTTCAATATGGATTGTACTCTGATTCAATGGATGATCGAGAATAACAAAACCCATTCCTGAAGCGTTCCTTACAGTTCTTTATTTAGAAACTTGACTACAAATTTTAACACAAAAAACAATTCTATAATCATACTCACACAAACATATATACATAAAACACTATGGTTTGCTGTAGAAATATTGTCCACAGTACAAACTAACTTTTTTTTCTTTCTTCAATGGATGTTAGGTATAAAATCAATGTACAGACCCAGGACTTCCATTCTTGCTTATAACCCTTTCAAAGTATTGGAATATATCCAATTTACAAGATAATAGATTTTTGCAAAGACAGAATCCTAACAAAATCATGTTTAAAGCAACACATTCCTTAAATGTCCTTTTCACAGATACAGCCATATTTATAAGCTATAGTAGCAGCTATAGCAGCATAATCATCTCCTCCCCACCCAACCTACAGCACTACAGAAAGTGGAAATCCAACGTTAACACATGCAAATACAGACTGGCTAAACAAGACTTATGTGACTACTTGTATCAGAATGGAATATACTTTTTAGTGCATATACTCTGTGTGTGAGAAAGTGTGTGTGTTTTGTGTGTGTGTCTATGCTAAAAAACTAACTCAATGCAACTTCACTGTAACCTGCTACAAAAAAAAAAGAATTATACTGTACAATTAACAGCTGAGCAAAATAGGAAACTACAGCAGCTGGAACTTGCAATTGCTATAACTTTTTTTCTAGACTTCTGCAGAATGCCCCTCTAATTGTGTTCAGATTCAACATTAGGAAATAAATCAGGCATTTAAAAAATTAAATCTAAAACTAAATCAATGACTTATACATGTTTTTCCCACTCTCGTAAAAATAGTCAGAACTTCTATGGAGAAAAAAATCTGGCAGATTTTTTACTTCATAAAACTAATAAAGAGGGGAAAATGCAATAAGAAAATCATTCACTTCCCTCAAAATCTTTGCATACAAGATGAGACCTACTGTTCTTATCCTCGTGACATCTTAACCCAGAAAATAATGCAGCCGGGGTTAGCAACTGTATTTCCCTCAGAGGAAAAGTCCAGCAGTTGGACATCCCCAAATCTCCCCAGCCCACCTCAAAAGCGAAAAGAAGCAGCTAAGGCTCTCCTACTCCCTATGCGTGGCTGCAAGAAAGGGGGGAAAAAAACAAGACAAGCTTCCAGGAGGGCGGGACTCGCTAGGAACAACCTAAGAAGGTAGCCCTTCGCTCGCCCAGCCGGACCCAGAAGACCAACCCTGCTTCCCCCAGCCAAGATAAGAGAGAAAAAAGACCGCCAAGCGGAAGCCCTAATGCGGCTGACTGCCTTCACCAGGAAGCAGAAGTACTAGCCTTGCCGTTGCTGGTGCGGGCCTGCACTTACCGACAGGATACTCATGCGGAGTGGTGCCTCCAGCACACACGCCATCTTGACGCACGCCAATGGCACCAGCCGTTCAACCCCACGCAAGAGCTGGTGCCAGGGCTGCTGCGATGACTGCTAGTGCTGCTCTTGCTGCTGCCGCCTCCTCCTCCAAGCGCACCCACATCGCCGGGGGAGATGGAAGGAAGGAAGGAAGGAAGGAAGGAAGGAAGCAACTACATCCCGTCAGTTGAAATAGCGAATAGACAGGGGGGGAAAACAGTTTCTTCGGCAGCGAGCAACACGCATGCGTGGCGAGGACTTGTTGAAGGGAGGGAGGGATTATTTCCGGAAGTAGGTAGTTTACTCCCACCTGCTTACAGAATATCAGGATGAAAAGAAACGTGAAACTGGATGCGCCGACTCGACTTTCGGATGTTCGGGCGTTTGGGCGTTGAGCCAATTGGGAGGGGGGGGGAGAAATAGAGGCCGGCGTGCGCATGCGTAACGGTAAAACCACCTGTCAGAATTTGTCCTTGGCAAAGTGAACGAGAGAAGCAGATAAGGAATTCGTGTGCTTAATGCTGGTACGCCATCTATTGACAATTGTGTTTTAGAAACATACGCTTCTAATGCAAATGAGGAAAAATTTAGAAACAAAGTTTGGCATTGAGGTGGGATGAAACGCTTTTTTAAAATAACTTTTATTAAATAAGTTTTCAACAGATTAAAAACATTAAAAATGTTGAGTTGAAAGTAAGAATAAAGAATTTAAAGGTAGAAGAAAGAAAAAGAAATAGAAGGAAAAGAAAAAGTTATAATGAAGTGGCTTCTGATCTTATAACAGCAGTTATAAATATTATAAATATTTTTATCTTCTTTCTCCAAAGTTATATCATATTTCCCTTCTTTCCATATTATATGATTTCCAGTAATAACAATCAAATCCACAAAGTGCCAGTTCATTTTTTCTTTTTTTTCACCAAAAAGTACATAAGAGGTTTCCATTCACTAATGAATGTAGTCATTGGTCTTTCTCTTAAGAAAAAAAAAGAATGTTGCTATCTCTGCTAGTTCTGTCATCTTCGCCAACCATTCCTCCACTATAGATATTGCAGAATCTTTCCATTTTTACACATATAATAATCTCATAGCAGATTACCCAACAACAAAAATTTTGATTTTGGACTTTTTCCAAGATGGTATGCTAAGCAGCAGGGAAATTTGTTTCTTTGTTGACAAATAGCTGATTTTGCTACCAAAGTGAGTTCTTTGGCAGCCAGCTCCCTAAATCTGAATGGGAGTAGCTAGCAACAGATAACGCTCAGACCATGAACTCTCCTGAGAAGAGGAATCTTGAGGATTGCAATTCCCCTAGGAGCGGTCAGAATCAGATCCCCATCTTTCCTCTCAGCTATTCAGTTTCTTTAAGCACACTTCAGTTTTAGCTGCATAGTTTGAATTTCCTTTTTAAATCTTGCTTTTTCTTTAAAAGTTAATTGACTGGTTTAAGGCTGATTTACTTTAACTTGATGGATTTTAACATGAAGTCTTTAATGTTTTTTCACTGTTTCTGCTGTTCTGAATTACTTTCATTTTCGAGGTATGGAAATCAGTAACTCCCCTATCTGGAAAGGAACTGTTTATGTCTGATTGTGAATGCCCAGTTACAGAACTATATTAAAAATACAAACAATGTGCTAACTTAAAGATAAAGCCCTGTGGGAAGCCTTTGAAAAACGAATGCTTTTAAACCTGCAACTTCAAATTGAAAAGTTTGATTAAACATTTGATAAAATAACAAGAGTTTTAAATCAACCTAAAGAGGATATTCAAGCAACTGTAGCCAAATCAAGCTCACAATTGGATGGATTGGAATCTAAATTGCTGTTGGCTGATTTAAAGGAGAAGGACTTTGGTTTGGAAACTGCAGGTTCATTGGAGAAGGCTGAAGGAGATATGAATTCTACAGATCTGGAGTTAACAGAATTGACAAGTAATGAACTGGACTTTCTTAAGAAGACTGATGGTTATTGGGGAATGTACTTACTATATCTTACTGGAAAACAAATTGCACTGGACTTTTTTTGGGAAAACGGGTCAACAACAGAGATCCCTCATTAGCCCAATCTACTATTCTGTAGATTCAAAGAATAATAGATTCAAAGATATGTAGATAGCACTTTCATTTAGCAGTTCAGAAAGGTCCTCAATTAATAGAAAATAGTGAACTGGATAAAATGGAAGAGTCCCTAATTTACAGTTTTTCTCTCTGTCATACTGTTTCTTTGCTTCTAACAATGAAAGGAAACTGTGACATGGTCTTATGGTGGTTTTAAGTTTTGTGGGTGTTAAATACCTGGCCCTCAAAATCCTTCCAAATAATTGGATTCATCCTACCAATTTATTTGAGCACTTTTGATAAAACTAGCCCATCAAGTTATAAAGAAATCTCCAAAAGGCAGCCTGGATGTATTACATGGACCAGTCCAAATCTTATTTCTGCATATATTATTATTCACATTCTTTACTCAACTTAATATATATGGCTTTGTTGAATGGAATAAAGAACTAGAGCCAACTTCAGCCTGTGGGGATGAAGCTGATGAATGCACAACATGGGTGCGGTTAGGAGTAACTATGAGCCAAACAGAGTGAGACATAAGGACTTTGTAAGGGAAGAGCCCTGGAGCTTTGGAATCAGACAGGAAACTGCAGCTGGCATTTCAGAAATGCCAGACCTAAGGGTTCATAATCTTGGCTCAATGCGTCACACTCATGTGGTTTAAAAGTGGAGAATAAAGACATTATTTTCTTTTTCCTTTCTGGTTTCTTAATCTTTCAAGAACTTTTAATACTTTCCACTGCAAGATAGCAAGGCCAAAGATGAGATCAACATTTCTGTTAATGTCAAGGGCGTTAGTCTTTTGTTTTAAACCTCCTCCTCAAACTGAACTTCCACAAGAATTCCCTTCCTAAATCCCAGGAACCTCAGAAGGGATTGTCTGTGTCTCTTCCCAGGCAGGACAAGCAAAGATCAAATTCAGACTTCTGTTGAAGGTACGCAGAAAAACAATCTCAGGCAGGAGCTGCTTGGGCTGGCGCTAAAATGAGCCTGGGCCCTCTTGGCAGGGAAATACCACCGCCTCCTCCCCTCCCCATCTCCACTGACGTGTGCTCTGTGGGCGCCCCTTTTTTAGTGTGGAAGGGACAGGAAAAGAAGCAGAGCCTCCAGCAGCCAGAGGGTGGCGGAAGGAGGAGGGTTGAAGCTGAGTAATTTGATACAGCAGAGGAGTACAGCCTCACAGCTTTGGAAAATATAACAATTGTTTAAATACTTTCCCTTTTTGGTGTTTTTGAGTTTTCTACCATACATGCCCTCCAAATAATACATCAGAGCACCACTATTTATCACAAACCAGAATAAAGGCAGAATAGAGATCAGCACAAGAGACAACTATAGGGAGCCACATAAATGATTTTTGAACAATCTAGAAACAATTATAACAAAATATTAAAAAATAGGTTAAGCCTGAGGAACAGGGAAAGCGTCATGAAGAGACTTACTCCTTCCTGCCTCTCTAGGTATTAAGAAAGAGAAAAGGAAAAATGCAGTCGGGCTTGCAAGATTCTGTTATGACAGTCTATCGCGTTATACTATAGTTTTAATAATTTTCTGGAGTCTGTTTCTTGATCTGTCAACTTTGAAGGTCTAATACCAGCACATTTTCTGCTGGTATAGTTTTCTGATTACGATGGGTAGAGAGCTGTAGAAAGCCCTTAAATTGTAAAGGTTTCTAGCGTAGTGTATTGAGCAACCACTGCCACTGTGGGGCATTCTCTTTATTTTAGCACATATTTAGAAAATGGGGTTTGATCCATTCAGCCTTCTATTGTAGCGTTTCATCCCACCGCAATGCCAAACTTTATTTCTAAATACTTTTGACATAACTACACATCAATGATGTGCAATTTTTCCTCATTCGCGTTAGAAGCGTATGTTTCTAAAACACAATTGTCAGTAGAATTCCTTATCTGCTTCTCTCGTTCACTTTGCCAAGGACAAATTCTGACAGGTGGTTTTACCGTTACGCATGCGCACGCCGGCCTCTATTTCTCCCCCCCCCCCCAATTGGCTCAACGCCCAAACGCCCGAACACCCGAAAGTCGAGTCGGCGCATCCCGTTTCACGTTTCTTTTCATCCTGATATTCTGTAAGCAGGTGGGAGTAAATTACCTACTTCCGGAAATAATCCCTCCCTCCCTTCAACAAGTCCTCGCCACGCATGCGTGTTGCTCGCTGCCGAAGAAACTGTTTTTCCCCCCCTGTCTATTCGCTATTTCAACTGACGGGATGTAGTTGCTTCCTTCCTTCCTTCCTTCCTTCCTTCCATCTCCCCCGGCGATGTGGGTGCGCTTGGAGGAGGAGGCGGCAGCAGCAAGAGCAGCACTAGCAGTCATCGCAGCAGCCCTGGCACCAGCTCTTGCGTGGGGTTGAACGGCTGGTGCCATTGGCGTGCGTCAAGATGGCGTGTGTGCTGGAGGCACCACTCCGCATGAGTATCCTGTCGGTAAGTGCAGGCCCGCACCAGCAACGGCAAGGCTAGTACTTCTGCTTCCTGGTGAAGGCAGTCAGCCGCATTAGGGCTTCCGCTTGGCGGTCTTTTTTCTCTCTTATCTTGGCTGGGGGAAGCAGGGTTGGTCTTCTGGGTCCGGCTGGGCGAGCGAAGGGCTACCTTCTTAGGTTGTTCCTAGCGAGTCCCGCCCTCCTGGAAGCTTGTCTTGTTTTTTTCCCCCCTTTCTTGCAGCCACGCATAGGGAGTAGGAGAGCCTTAGCTGCTTCTTTTCGCTTTTGAGGTGGGCTGGGGAGATTTGGGGATGTCCAACTGCTGGACTTTTCCTCTGAGGGAAATACAGTTGCTAACCCCGGCTGCATTATTTTCTGGGTTAAGATGTCACGAGGATAAGAACAGTAGCTCTCATCTTGTATGCAAAGATTTTGAGGGAAGTGAATGATTTTCTTATTGCATTTTCCCCTCTTTATTAGTTTTATGAAGTAAAAAATCTGCCAGATTTTTTCTCCATAGAAGTTCTGACTATTTTTACGAGAGTGGGAAAAACATGTATAAGCCATTGATTTAGTTTTAGATTTAATTTTTTAAATGCCTGATTTATTTCCTAATGTTGAATCTGAACACAATTAGAGGGGCATTCTGCAGAAGTCTAGAAAAAAAGTTATAGCAATTGCAAGTTCCAGCTGCTGTAGTTTCCTATTTTGCTCAGCTGTTAATTGTACAGTATAATTCTTTTTTTTTTGTAGCAGGTTACAGTGAAGTTGCATTGAGTTAGTTTTTTAGCATAGACACACAAACAAAACACACACACTTTCTCACACACAGAGTATATGCACTAAAAAGTATATTCCATTCTGATACAAGTAGTCACATAAGTCTTGTTTAGCCAGTCTGTATTTGCATGTGTTAACGTTGGATTTCCACTTTCTGTAGTGCTGTAGGTTGGGTGGGGAGGAGATGATTATGCTGCTATAGCTGCTACTATAGCTTATAAATATGGCTGTATCTGTGAAAAGGACATTTAAGGAATGTGTTGCTTTAAACATGATTTTGTTAGGATTCTGTCTTTGCAAAAAATCTATTATCCTATAAATTGGATATGTTCCAATACTTTGAAAGGGTTATAAGCAAGAATGGAAGTCCTGGGTCTGTACATTGATTTTATACCTAACATCCATTGAAGAAAGAAAAAAAAGTTAGTTTGTACTGTGGACCATATTTCTACAGCAAACCATAGTGTTTTATGTATATATGTTTGTGTGAGTATGATTATAGAATTGTTTTTTGTGTTAAAATTTGTAGTCAAGTTTCTAAATAAAGAACTGTAAGGAACGCTTCAGGAATGGGTTTTGTTATTCTCGATCATCCATTGAATCAGAGTACAATCCATATTGAAATCATTATTTAACTAATATTTGCATCATTTTATATTTCTACCTATAGAAGCAGAATGATATTTTTAAAAATTTGATTTATCTCAGGATATGGATTTGGCAACATCCCTAAAAGAAGCTGTTTTAAATCTCAATAATAACATTAAGTGCTAAAATATTAGCTTTATTATTTAAAAAATATTTCAAATCTGTAATATCAGCAGTTGATACAGCATAATATCTTCAACAGCTCCCCATAAGCACTTTTGATTACTACAGTAGGCACATTAATATATAAAAATGTATTTTTATAGTGCAACGGAGATAATTTTCAGGAGTCCTGAAAAATCATTTGAAGACATGATGCTGCACTGAATAGTAATGCGTTGGTGATCAGTTATAGTTGTATTAATATTATTTTTAATCTTCCAAATGTCATGTTGTAAGTCTCTGAAGTCTCTAGAAATGAATGGCATGTAATAAATGAAGGTCAAATTTCCTTGAAAGCAAGTATTGAATTTCCTGTAAATCAACATAGTTCTAAGAATAACATTAATGAAGAAAATTCATGTCTTTGTTCAAGTGGACCAGTAGCAAGTCTAAGCATATTTGGCTAGTGTTATATGTGAATGAAATATGCACTGTACTGCTACTTATAAAAATCAATATAGATAGACCTCCTTGAAAGCACAATTTTTGTAAACATTATTTGCCTAGAAATCAGGTAAATGAGGGCAACCTTGGCTCTTTTATGACTTGTGGACTTCAATACCCAGAATTCCTGAACCAGCCATGCTGACTCAGGGATTCTGGGAGTTGAAGTCCACAAGTCATAAAAGAGCCAAGGTTGCCTACCCTGGCCTAGATCTAGAGATTTACAGCAGTGCTTGTGAAAATAGACTTTTCTTTACCTGTGTTGCTTATGTCAGCTCTTCTAGTTGGCTTTATTGAGTAATTAGAGCGTGGTACAAAAGCATAGTGATTTTTCCCCAAAATGCTCAAACACAATTTTTCATGACTGCTTACAGAAAATACTTGGTGATGAATATTGGGAGACAAACTGTGTTTTACTACTTCGTGGAAAGACTTCCTTCTTAAGGGTTCAAAAAATGATGTTAATATATTTCTGTGTTTCATGAAAAAAACACTTCAACTGCTGGGATAGTTTTTAATAAGTATAACAGCTTCCTAGATGCCTAGAAGCAACCACAATAGTGTAATATACATTATGACTTCACACAAATTATGCACATTGTGTAACCTGTTAATTGTATCATGAGGTGAATGGCATTTAGTACATAATTTGTACAGTAGCATTGGGATGTGACTGATGTCACTTTCACCTTCCCTGCTCCTGTACCCATGTCAATGAGATTTTTATTTAAAAAAATAAGCCATAGAGAGGCAAAGAAGAAAATGTTTCTCTGCTCACTCTGTGCCATGATTTTGTATAATCATGTATCGTTCACCTGCATTTTTTCAAGACTACTTGTTTACAGGACGTTTTTAGCTGCATCAGTTTGGTTGCCTTCCTACACTTTTTCCAGACCTATGATATCCTTGAATTATAAACTATGCATGAGCCAGATTTGTACGCAATACTTCAGGTGCAGACGTAGGGATTTGTATTAAGACATATCATTGCTGGCTTTTTTATTATTTTTTTAATCATCCTTATGCAGCAGTTGCCTTTTTTGTCAGCCGCTGCATACAGAGTTGTTGCAAGCCAGGTGGCATACAAGTTTTAAACTAATATTTTTTCTTGTTAATTATAGCCAATATTGTTTTCTTGGAAGTATTGTGGAAGTGGGTTGCCGTTGCCTTCTTCCCAAAAGATATTTTTTTTTTAGTTTCCCATTCTGGTATTCGGTATAGATCTCTTATTCAAATACTGTACTAATTGAGGCAAATCTGCTTAGCCGTCCAGCTAGGCAAACGCTACCACCTGATGTGATGGAAAGCAATACAGGTAGTTCTCAACTTACAACCACAATTGAGCCCAACATTTCTGTTAACTGAGACATTTATGAAGGGAGTTTTGCCCCGCTGTACGACATTTCTTGCCACAGTTGTTAAGTGAATCACCGCAGTTGATAAACTAATAACCTGGTTGTTAAGTGAATGTTGCTTCCCGTTAACCTTGCTTGTCAGAAGGTCGCAAAAGGTGATCACATGACCTTGGGACACAGCAACAATCATAAATATGAACCTGTTGCCAGGCATCTGAAATTTGATCACACCATCATGGGGAGGCTGCAACAGTCGTAACTGAAAAACAGTCATAAGTCATTTTTTTCAGTGCCATTGAAACTTTGAACAATCACTAAACAAATGGGTGTAAGTTGAGGACTACCTGTACTTATTAAAGATAGTTTTCGACTTAACAACCATTCATTTAGTGATTGTTCAAAGTTACAGAGGCACTGAAAAAAATGACATGACTATTTTTCACAGTTATCACTGTTATAGCATTTCCATGATCATGTGATCAATTTTTTAATTGTTGCTGTTTCCCAAGGTCATGTGATCACCTTTTGCGACTTTCTGACAAGCAGTTGTGCTTTGTGCTTGTGTAAGTTTTATATTTTGAACAAATAAAGGTTTATTTCTTACAGTCGTTTTGAGAATATAGGCACTGTAGGGCTTTATCCATGCATACCTAAAATTATTTTGTTATTACTTCGTCAAATTTGTTTCAGTATTATAAAACCCTTATTTTGCTGATAAGGACTTTTGCTATCAATATCCAGACATTACTTTCTCTTCCTCCATGCCCCTCCCACTTTTAAGTTTGAGAAATTTGGATGAGTGCAAGAGGAAGCAGGAGAGAGGAATGATTCATCGATAGTGAAATTCTGTATAACGTAAAATCTAATCCCTACACGAGATTAAGTTCATTTTGAATTGTATCACAAGTGAATAGAACTTTTCAATCTTCAAGAATCTGTTAGCCATCATTTCCTGAGGCACCGCACTGTGCCTCAACCCGTGGAGGGTCGATCACGATAGCCGAATACAGGAACATATGCGGACACGCAAATTTTCCTTGGGGTGAGTCGACCCAGACAAAAGGCTGCCTCCCCCTTTTATTACTTTCCCTTGTGGGTGGTTACACAAAGCATTGAATACACAAGTAGCCAATAGCATAGTTACACTTGTAGCCAATAGTTTCAAACCGTGCCACAACTTTCCTCCACCTATCAACCCCTCCTTCTCCCTCTTATCTTGTCACCTCCCCTTTTCCTCGAAACTCCATTATCCTTTGTTTCACAAGACTGATTCCTTTGACTCCTCATGGCAGTTTCCTTTTTCCACCTACGCTCCTTTCAGCTCGCACACGATCCTAGGGCGTAAGCCATCATATCAACAATTTCCAAAATTCTTCTTTTTAATGCTGCTATATAATTAAGAATGGGTAGATGATTAATTGTTCATCTATTGTTCAACTGTTGGAGATTAGAAATCTTTATTACTAATCATACTGAAATTAATTTCAGTCCATTCCTGTTTCTTTTCTTATTTTGTTATTGCTGATATCCATTCAATTCAAAATTCCTATGCTTATTTTGGAATGGAAATGATTGTTTTTACATTACTATTACATTGTTTTTTGGTATTTCTCTGATAAGAAATTTTTGTCCCTTTTCCAATAAAATGAGTTTAAAAATAACTCCTGTCAAAACACAGAAACCATCTTGCTTAACTATTCTTTCTGACTTTCTCATAAACCTCTCTACAAGTATTTCTACATTTATTGGGGGATTTTGTTATAACTGGCTAAATAAGGAAGGAGAGAAGTCCCTTAAATTAGTATGAAATTTTGAATAAATGGAGTCCAATTTTATTGAATAACATATTCCTGCTATATTACTGCTTCATAGTCTTTCTTGAATTTGTAAAAATGTATATTGCTGATGGAGCTCAAATGTATTTGCTTACAGGATGTTACAGCAAGTAGTCACCATTATGTTGACAGATTATTTGATCCTGATCCTCAAAAAGTTCTTCAGGGTGTCATGTAAGTAGTACAAACTTTTTTTTGCTATTGTGCCTTTAAATTCTTAGCTTTGTTTTAATCATTTTCGTTATGTGCTTTTTATACTTCAACAAAAACTATGTATTTGAGGTATTACTAATGAAATATGCTCAGTCACTATTTTTGTTAATGTATTAATATAGTATTAATCTTTCTTTACTTAACTTTCCACGCATGGCAGTTTCAGTATTTTTGATTTGATTTCTAAATCATGTCTAAATGTTGTCTGCCGTTTTATACATCTGAGAGTAATGTATTTTTCCTGTCTGTATAGTATTCACCTTCACATCTGATGAGAATTCCCGTGTTTTAAAAGAGACAAATATAGATACTTTTGCTATATATTACAAATTTAAACTAAAAGTGATATACATCTTAAATTGAATCATGAATATACAATTATGCATATATTTTGTCTTAACACTTGGAAAATGAGCATCTGATATATAAATTATTAGAATTTAGATGTAGTATTAAAACCATAATTCAACATGATTACAATAAAATTCATCTGTGGTTATAAGAATATTCTTGGAAGTTTTTGTTTAACCACAGTACATTATGTGTAATGTCATGATAATCATAACAGTGGTTACATAAAACAAAACAAAAAGTATGGCTTGATTGTGATTTAAGCAGCTCCAGTATGTCCTGCCATATGGGAGGAAGAAATCTTTTGCCTGTATCAGCTCAATCTAGAGCTATCACAGACAGGCAGTCACTACTGCAACTTCGTTTGTATTTCCTAAATTTTTGGATTGCTAACAAAAATTTGGGCCGACAGGGTGCATCAAAAAAACACTCAAGATAGACCTTCTCCCCTGGTCTCTTCCCTCCCTGATACAGCTGACAAAGTGAGAAAGAGCCTGTGGCTTAGGATCAACACAGTTGCCTAACGTGCAAGCAGCCCAGGTTCAAATCTCAGAAGGGTATGGCTGGCTGATGAGAGCTAATCAGCTGGAAATAGCTATCCCAGTCCCCCTTAATTCTTTGTTAGCAATCCAAAAATTTAGGAGATTATATGTGTGTGTGTGTGTGTGTGTGTGTGTGTGTGTGTGTGTATGTAAAATCCTACCACAGAAATGCCATAATATACTGTGTTCCCACAATATTCTAACTCAAAAGCGCATTTTGCTTGTTTTAGCAAATATTAGCAATATTCTAATTATATTCTAATAATAATAATGTACATAATATATAATATATATACGCCAAAAGCGCACTTTGATTATTTGCATGTTTTACCGTAGGATGTCCTGTGAACCCAGCTAGTTTTTTGTAACTTGTGATTTATGATGTAGTATAAATCAGCCAATTATGTTTTATTTAGTACTAAGCAGCTCATAGCTTGATATGTTTGATCGTGGCCATAGAGAATATGTGCTAGCTCTTGCTGTTGTTATATACCATTTCCCTTCATTTTGGATGGAAATCTCTAATCATTTCGGCTTCATCCTTAGGCCAATGAATCATACTGCAGTTGAAACAATCTGCGGATCTGCTAGACTTTAGGAAGCATTGCCCTCTAGAGAACTTACTGAAAAGTAAAGTCAAGACTTTAAGGCAAGATGTACAACAGAAGGAGATTCTATAGGGTCATGTTAACTAGTCTTTCAAAACTGTAACATAACAGAAAGAGCAACTACGTTGTCCTTTCATTTACAGAAAGAAGAAACTGTTAGGATCCTGAAAATGGTTTCATGGCTATGATAGCACCTTTAGAGCCTATGGTGGGGATCCTAGGTTCAGGGAGAAAGAGAAAATGAATGAAGTTACAGATGATTCATATGTGAGCACAGTCGTCTTATCTGTCTCCAGAAAATGAGTACAAGGAAGAAATAGCAGCTGCAAATTTGCTTGCTGTACCCAGAACTCAGTGTCCCCTTTGCTACTTTTCAGTATCTGGTGGCATTGTAGAGACAGGATATGTTACTATTTATTGTTTGTGTTTAATCAAGTTGCCTTACCAGCAACAGCTGCTAATCGGCTGCTTTTCTTTCAAAATAAACATGATGACATTAAGGATGCTTTTCTAAAAATGTGTGCAACTATTACTTAACAGAGATTATTCGAATGAGTAAGAATACATCTAATGCATGAATAGTGGGAAATGAGATAAAAAAGGACTAGGTACATGAATATCGGATAAAGATAATCTAAAAATTATGTTAGAATACTGTAAACACATAGTTTTTTGGCACAGTAAATCGGATTTGGATCTTGGAGAGAAAGTTCAAGTTATATAGCTACTTAGTTAGATGCTTGGGCAGGCTATTTATTAACTTTCAGTTCTTTATCTGTAAAAAGAAAAGAAGTTCACAGAACCAGTTTCTTGGGAATGAATTAGAATAAAATCTGTAAATTAAAATGTAAGATTAACATTGCTGTATTATTAGAATAATGTGTTTAATTGGCAGCCTAGAAACCAGAAGACCATGAGTTCAAGTTCTGCCTTATCATGAAAGCCAGCTGGGTGACTTTGGGCCAGTCACTCTCTCTCACCTCACCTCACCGGAATGTTGTACGGAAAATTGGAGGAGGAACTTGAGTTCCTTTATAAAATATTTGTAAAAATAATAAAGATGGAATATAAGTTAAACAAATAAATAATCCTAATGCTTGAATCAGGCAGGCTGGGGGCTGGGCGGCGTTGCACTTTTTGTCAGCTTTGCGCCGCCTGGCCCAGCCTCTTGGCGCTGTGAGAGCACCCCGCTGCCTGCCGAAACTGGGCAGGCTGGGCGGCATTACGCAGGTAACGTCGACTCTCACACTACTCGCAGTATCCCCTCCCCTGGAGCCCACCAAGCCGGATATGTGAAGTAGGTGAGGGCCATTTGCTAGCCACTTCCAGGCGATGGTGCATTTCTTCCTTCCTCACAAAGGGTGACACTTCCCTAGTGTGTACCCAGGGGGTGGGGCTGACACGGCAGGGGCCAGTCCCTCGCTGTTTCCAGAATGGCCTTGTGGAGCTGAGACTGAATGCATTCCAGCATGGATGGCCACCACAAAATTGTACATTGGCTTCTGGCCGGCCTGTGCCGGGGCCAAGGCAGCGGGGGCCATTCCCTCGCTGTTTCCAGGATGGCTTAGCGGGTCACATGAAACCACTTTGCGGGCTGAATCCGGCCCGCGGGCCTTGTGTTTGACATGTCTGGACTATACCTTTGGGTATAAGGTAAGTGGAGCAGTCTGCCTATCTCTGCTCAGAAGACTCAGAGGCCATTTTCAGCCTCCATCTTAAAAAGATAAGAAGTGTCAAGAAATTACTCTCTCTACCCCTTGAATCATTGAGGCAGCAGGTTGTCTGTAGATGTTGGTAGTAATAGTTGTCATGACTGGGAAATGAAATCTGGATCTTAGATAAGAATAATTTTCACGTGTTCATTTAGTGAATAAACTAAAATTAATTCAACTATGTGCTTAATAGCAATAGTTATTAGCTATTAAACTAAGTGTATTTGATTTTGTTTTATCTATTATTTATTTTATGTATAGTTCACATGGTTTAATGATTATTATCACATCTTATGAAGTTTGCACAAGTTGTCTGAGAAGATAGCATTAGCAAGTAGTGTAGTTTTTAACCATTAAATCTGTATTAGAAAGGAAATAGATTTTTTAAATCTTTAGATTTTTAAAATCTTTTTTCCATATACTTATACAATACATGGAAGATTTCTTAAGCATGTATTTCTCCCATTAATGATATAAATTGATAGCATTATCTTGGCACTAGATAAGGATCAACAGAATTAAAAAGAGGGAATGTAAAACAGCAATAGGATCATATTACCATATGTGGTGGGAATGCCCAAAGACTCGTGAGTATTGGCGCAGGACACGAAACTGGTTGAGGGATATATTATCACTGGACTTAGAGTTAAAACCGGAACTCTTCTTGTTGGGAATAACGATAGAAAAATATGACAAGGGAACAATCTACCTGCTGCTACACATCCTGACTGCGCCTAGGCTTGCTTTTGCACAAAGATGGAAGAGCAAGGAAATTCCCACAGAGGAAGAGTTAATACATAAAATATTAGCATGTGCGGAAATGGACAGGCTCACAATGATATTAAAAGATAAATGTGGATCAGTTTATTATGAAACCTGGGATAAATTTTACTGCTGGAGGAATTTGAAGAGGATGGTTGGGATTAAGGATGAATGTTAAGATAGAAATATATGTTATTTTATTTTAGAATAAGTACTGTATATAAATCTTAGATGTATATGTAGAGATGAAGAAGTTATTGTAAAAAGTGGAACAATCGGATAAGAATGTATATACTGGAATGTCACGTCAAATCCAATGTTTGTTTTTAACTGTATTATAAATAAAATTTGAAAGAAAAAAAAACAGAATTCAAGAGGGGTTGGGTTTGGTCCATTTGTGTCTAGGTAGAGACTTTAGGCTGATTCTTATTTTGACTCTGTCCCCAGGTTTTGCCACTCCTTCTCCTGCAATGCTTCTCTGAAGTTAGCAGCAATATCTAAAGTTAGGCTTGAAATTGTTTACTAACAACATTTGTTATTGCAGGCATCTTCCACGCCAATGAAGGAGGTGGATGATTTGACCATGTTACAGTCTTTTATTTTCTCCATGAGATCTGAAGTTCAGAGGAAGTTTGGACAAAACATTCAAGAGAACTTTTTTTCCTCGTTTTCTCAACAGTGGATTAACATTCTTCATTTCAACTTCTAACATTGCTATTGAAAGAAGAAAGCGATTGTTTATCAGTACAACATTTTTAGTGTGGGAATATTTACTATTATCTAAAAGACAATTATACATTATGCTGGACATTTTAATTTTTTATAGATTATTTCTGCAATCTTTTAATACAGATTCTTGAGAATGTATTGATTTTAGTATATTTTTAACAAAACTACGTCAGTGCTTATAGATGTATGAATATGAGATTTAAAGGGGGGTAAAGTGATTGCTCTCAGAGTGCAACAAATTGAAATTCATATCATGGCAGCAAACTATAAAAGAGTAATAACAACAGTGAATTGTTACAGCAGTGTTATAATAGATAATCAGCTTCATAATGTTGTGCATTATTGCACAGGGACATGTCAAGTATTCAGACAAGGAGTTATGTGCATAGTGGCCCACCACAGTGTTTGTGCAAAACTAATTAAAGTTTCTACACCTAATTTTAGAAATTCAGATTTGACCCACAGATTTTCGATGCCTGAAAATTCCATTGCTTTGTCTGGGGATGAAGATTATCATCAACTCCTTCCTAGTAATCCAAAACTCAAAAAAGGATCTTCTGTTCAAAGCAGTGGAAATCTGAAAGCTATCACTGAAGAAGCCATAAATCTTGCTAGTGGGAAAATAAAAGAATTCTCATTTGAAAAACTAAGAAATTCTTCAAATCAAGCAAACTATAGAAAAGGAAGAAAAGTTAAGTCAGACCCATTCAGTAGAAGATCACTAGATTTTGACTTGATTAGTGGACATTTCAGCAGTGATGAAACTTTGTTCCCTCCTATTGGGATTCTAAATAATTGTTCCCATGAAGAAAAATGGCAGGTCAACAGCACCCCAGTTAAGGGAAGTGAGAGTTCTATATTTCCTTTGCCTATAGAAACTTTTTCTGATGGGAGTTTTATAACACAAATTTTGGAAAAGCATAAACTGGATGGTTCTTCCAGTGGAGATATTAAGATGTGCTTAGATATCTTGCTAAAATGCTCAGAGGACTTGAAGAAGTGTACAGATATAATAAAGCAATGCATTAAGAAGAAATCTTCAGGTAATGTCAGTAGCGGAAATAATAGTGAGTCATTGGCCAATTCTGAAATAATCTATATGAATTTAATGACAAGATTTTCTTCCTACCTTAAACAGTTGCCTTTTGAATTTAGACACCCGGGTGACATCGTAGAACTGATTAGTAGTTTGTCTGTTTTGGAGCAATCTCATTTCTCCCCAATATTTGGCAATGAGCAACCACCAAGATATGAAGATGTTGTAACTTCTGCATCATCTGTGGCAAAGCAGTCATTTACCTCTAACTTAAAAAGAATTCAGGAAAATAATGATACAAATTCCTCGACCAACCTTATTCAAGTCCCCAGTGTAGATATTTCCTCAAATGCATTGCAGAACAATATAGATTCTAGAAATGATTCTCATGTACTATCTCAGTTACAATTTCTAAATCCATCAGATTGCGTTTTCCCCACAGAATCTCTCTATATTGTAGAAGAATCAGATGAAAAAAAAGTAAGGGGAAGTGCATCAAGTGTTCAGAGTAAAACAATATGGGGAAATTCAGAGAGCAACCAGGAGCGAGCTGAATGGGTAAATCCTTCTTTGGAACTTACTAAAACTTCACCTACTGTTGCACAGCCTTTATCAAAGGGTGAGCTCTCCATTTCAGCAGATTCCATTGATCAAACCTTTAACTATAATGTTCAAATCCCTAAAGAAGAGCCTAGAAAAAACAATCAAGAAGAGATAGACAAACTTTTGTTGGATTTGGAGAATTTTTCACAAAAAATGGAAATTACACTGAGAGAAACTAATGTTGAGCAGAGTGATCCTAGCTATTTGAAAAGCAGTGGTTTAACCACTGAAAACAAAGGCAAAGATTGTTTTCCTGAAGACAAAAGCATGCCTTCTTCCTTATCAAAACTTGTAGAAATCAATGGTCATAAAACAGATGAAGATGACAAAACTCTTTTATTGCGTATTTTGGAGAGTATTGAAGACTTTGCCCAAGAACTAGTAGAATTCCAACTGGGCAAAGGAAGCTTATCAAAAGAGAAAGAAGTGATGCATATTCTTCAGGAAACTTTAGCCACGCCTTCCATTACAGTTGACAAGCAGAGCTACATAGATACAGTGAAGAAAAAAACCGTCTCACCATTAATTCAACAGATGCCAGAAGTTATCAAGGTAAGATTGCAGGATTTTTTTTCATTAACGCTTGAATCCATTCATACAAAAACAATGTACTATGGAAATACTGTAACAGAAAATTATTTACATGTCATTGATTTTCCCCCCTCTTTATAGTAGATTGGAAATCTGCCACAAGTCCAAACTTTCTTGTGCACAATACAAAAATAGACATAGCTTGCCATGTGTGAAAACCATCCAGAATTCACTGGAGTTGGGAGGCCAATAAACTTAAATAAATTTAAAAATAAAATAAAAGCACAGGTAAATCTTTAGTGATTTGTATGACACTTTAAGAATAAACGTGCTTATATTCATTTCACTTCCATTTTTACATAATCGTTGGTTTAAATAATTATTAATTATCCCATTTTCAATCCAAGTTTCCAAAAAAGAAGGGGTTGCTGCCATTTTTAAATGAAATTGTTCCAAAGTACCTGTTTTTTATGAGAATTGAAATCGGTTTTAATACTTTTCCCTCAAAGGCCCGAATATGTCTAACTCTCCCTCTAATAGGTTTGGTAAATCAAGATTTCATTTATATTTAGGATATCAAGGATGACAATTTGCATAATCAGGTCTTTTTTGTTCCTACATGAAATTAAACACATTCTCTGGATTTCAAGTACTGTACCGATTTTGGTAGCTCCATTCTTGATCTAATTTAAAAAGCACATTTTTAAAAGTGCTGATCTTAGGAAAGAGGTCTACTTTAAAGTGTTGTTGTCTTATTGACAAACATGTAAGGAAAATATTTAACAGCATGATCATTACCATATAATGTCTCTTAGACAGAAGGAAGCTGTATTTTTTTTAATCACATGAAACATAAAAACTAAAAGAGACTTCAATCTTTTTATATGATAGTCTAATCAGAAAAGTCTGTGCTTTTATTGTGGCATCTGTAGATTACGGCTTTGATTTCATTTGAGATTGATATTTAAATTTGCACCTAAAATTTCACCATGGAACATCATAAAATATGTATCTTGGAAGGTGATATATTTAGCTATCTCTGCAATAAGTCTAACTTTAGCACCATTGCTAGTAGTGTGGTGGATGCCTCCCTTCCCACAATACCTCTGCTCTGTTACCAGCCAAGGACAGATTGTCTAACTGTCATGTAGCCAGCAGGGACAGATTCTGGTGTAGATTATACTTCTTGATAAATAATTGGTAAAAAGCATCCAGAGATTTTTGTGCTCAGGGATTCTTCGAATGTCAAAAAATGGCCTTGGGATGAGATATAGACAATTTTTTCTGAGAATAAAAAGACAAGGTATGTTTCACCTAGAACTTCTTGAACCCCAACCCCCTCTCACACAAAAAAATCAAGAAACTAGATGAAGTGATACCTCAAAAGGACTTTACATCTTTGCTGGGAAGAACAATTTTCTGAGGAAGTAACAAAAATGATGATCAAAGATAGATCTCTGCGAAGGGACCCTGATTTACGAGGAGAGTTAGCTTTCCTTGCAAAAGGCTGTGATTTTGTTCTTCCATCCCGGTTCAAGAAGAGGTTGAAATCATTCCAGCAAGCCCAGGTTTGAATGTGCTTTATTTTTTCTTCTTTATTTGGTATCTCTGTTTTAGATCAGTGGTTAGAATGGTTTCTTCGCTTAGGCTTCTCTATTTTCAGAAGGTTATTTGCACCGAATACCTATTGGTTTAAAAATAGATCTTCCAAGCTTAGTATATAAATATCTTGTTGGTAAATAAAAGGAAACAGGTATTTTTTTCTTTTGGTATTTTCTTCTTGAAGGTGAAAATGTTAAAATAAATAAATATTATTACTATAGTAGAACATGGTAACAAATTGACTTCTGTTTCCTTTAAAAAGAAAAAAAGAAATGGTCCTGAAAATTTCTATTTATTGTATATATGTTACCAGCAATGTGTGACAAGCTGGCATTGTATAGAATGTCTAAGAAATCCTATTAAATGTGTGACATTTTTAGGCAAAGTATGATTATTTTAATATGCTGTATACTTTTCCTAGGTATGATATATAATACTAGGCATTGTGCAGAATGATAAGAATTATTTAGGCAAAGTATGAAAAGAGTCATGAAAAGGATTAGAGTTAGGGTTAGGAACTTAGGACCTTAACACTAACCCTTTATTGAAAAGACATACATGAAAATGAAAGAAAAAAAATGCAAAATAAAGGACTTTCTTACTGAAAAATGTAAGAGAAAAAAACCATTGACCTATTTGTTGCAACAAGGAAGGCTAGAATTGCATTTTAGCGAGAGTCTTTCATACTTTGCCGTTTTACCTTTTGCCATTGCATAGAATTCCTAAGAAATGTGTGAAATATTAAGTTTTCATACTTTGACATCCCATTTCTGGCACTCGGTACTGTACATTTCTATAAAACACCTTATTTCATACATTGATAGTAACATATACATTTTGTACTACATTTCAAATGTATGGGGGAACAAGTGCTGACTATTAAAAGTAAAGTGGCTAAGGAGATTGAAGTTGTTCCCAAATAATATTCAGTGAAAAGAACGATTTCATAGTATAAAAAGTATAAAAATGCTTCAAAATAAATGTCAACGAAAACTAGCCCCTTGCACTACCCCTTATGTGGAAAAGTAAAGAAAACAAGGGTATGGACAAAATACACCATGAAGACATAAGTAGCAGGGAGCTGTTAAGAGGAAGAAGTGCTCCTGATAGCAAAATACATTTATGAATTTCTTGGTGATATGCAGTGGCTATTTTTTAGTTATATTTTGGAACTTAGAAGCTTGTCTTCTGTCCTGGAGAGCTTTGATTAGATGCGTAAGAACTTTTTAAAAATGTACAGTAATAGTACAATAAATGCAGCATTTACAAGATATAGTATATAGAGCTGAATTATTTAATCATATAGGGTGAATTGTCTATTTATACCTAGAATTTCAAAATGTTTTAATATTGTTGTACTTTTCTGAGAGATGACTGTTCTGTATACACACAGCTTGGCTTTTTTTTATCATAACATTGTTTTGTTCATTGGAAAGACTATTTTTGTGCATTCCTTGTTCACATTGTATAAAAATAGTAATTTTGTTTATTAACATTTAGGTCCAAAATAAGCAAGAGAAAAAACCGGTGACACCATCTCTAACTCCTTCAAATTCAACAATCACCCCACAGTCTCTATTGTCTACAAATAAAGAAACTGTTGGTGCTCCCTTGTCCATAAACATTCCAACTTTCTATTTTCCTTATGGACTTCCGAATATCTGCAGTAATCATGACGAAATTATTATCAAAGTTGAAGCAGTCTTTTCAGAGTTTGAAGATAAGAAAGTTCCCTATAATGAAATGGGGAAAATTATAAAAGTAAGCATGATTATCTCCTGAATTTACAGATTATTCAGAGATGGAGTTTCTGTTATAATATAGATAAAAATAAAGTATAAGGAAGTTTTTATTAAAGTATAAGGAAGTTTTTGGATGAAGCATATTTTAATTTTGTGTTTATGGCACAAAAGCCTTGAATGAATACAAATTCTGGTATCCAATAATGACATAAACTCACATCAGAACAAGGAGTGTTAGTCATTGAGCAAACACAAGTAGATCCTTTGTTGATTTTAGACTAATAAAAATCTGAACATCATAGGTTTAGGTTAGAACTGGAGAATGATCAGGAAAGCAGTATCCTCTAGATGAGACCAGAAAATACTTTTGGGTGGTAGCAGAGTAAAAGAATCTATAAGTTTTGGTGGACAAGAAACAAAAGGATAGCAGGATCTCTAGATTTATCATCATCATACGTAAAGATTTCTAAATGAATTTTTAATAGAATTTTTATAAAACGTTTTAAAAGCAATAAGAACTAATACAAATTAAATTAGAACAGAAAAAGCAAAAAAGAAAGAACAGAAAAAGCAAAAGGCGCAATTAAAGAAAAGAATAGTGGGAAAAAAAGAGAAAGACTCCTAAATATATCTTCAGGGAAAAATAATACTATTTTTTTAGGAGCAGGGGAGGGTTTGGTGTTCAGTCTTATTTTGATTGTAATAATAGTGTAGTGCAATTTTATAAATTTAATACTTACTATTAATAGTATATCCTCATATCAATTAGATCAATTGACTCTATCCAGAGATGTTGGTAAATATAAATTAGACCTCTTAAAATATGTCTGATCTGTCTTTTGTGATATTAAATTCTGATGTATCCAAAATCACTGCTATATTTCTTATTGAGCAGAAAAGAAGCCAGATGTTCTTATTTGCACCTGATCAACTGCAGATACAAATCAACTGCAGATACATAGGAATGAAAATTAGCAACAAAGTTCCTTATTGTTATTGTTGAATGATATTTTCCCTGGGCACATTCAGGGCAACCAGTTTTAAATTATTGCATCTGCAAATAGTGATGAAAAAGATAGTTCTAATGAAGGAGAAATATAATGAAGAATAAACACCCAAGTACTGCAGCTTAATAGAGTAATTAGTAATAGTAGCAATAGCAATAGTAATTAGAAATTAAAAATATGCTGGAGATTTGAGTATTTCTGTTTAGTTTGTCATATCAATGCAACACAAGTGCTGTAAATATTAGAGTAAGTTTGTAAACAGCTTTGTTCCATATAGATCAACCTTGTTAACTCTCAAGAGTCTTTTTTCTGCTATGTATTCAAAATGGACTGTGATTAATACAAGTTTTGGTGTCATTTTTCTATAACTTAATATTTGGTACTGCTGCTATATTATGTTATTGTTATTCTTGAGATGGTGACATTGTTCGTTGGGTGGCATTCCTTGTTTTGAGAGCGGGGCATCAGAATTTCATTTTAATGTGTGCTATTGTGTATACAGGTAAATGACAAGGTTATCTTAAATCATTCATGGTCATTAATCCATTTAAAAATGCAAATAAAATACATTTAAAGCAATCTATTAATCTGATTAATGAGATTAAAGCTTCAAAATTGTTTCATGTATGAAAGATTTGCACAGCAAGAACTATTGTTCAAATAATTCAAATAATAAAACTATAATTTAAGAAATAAGCCTGTGAGATTCAACTCAACTATATAATGCACTGCTTATAATTTGCCTGGGTTTTATTTTCCAACATATTCTAATAAAATGGCTTGAGAAAAATAATGTCTTTTCCTGGATATTAACAACAATGTTTTGTTTTGTGCTTTTTACAGATATGCGGCTGTCCCCTATACTGGAAAGCTCCCATGTTCAATGCATCTGGAGGAGAGCAGACAGGATTTGTATCTGTACATTCATTTGTGGCCCTGTGGAGAAAGTGAGCACAGTGTAAAAATATTCTCTTAAAACAGGGATCTCCAACTTATTTGTGCGCTAGGTATTTATAATTTTGAAGGCATGTCCAGAGTACTACTGCTAGCTGCCATGATATTTATATGCATTTAGAATGCTCCTTTTCTGTATATATTTATGAGTATATGAAATGCTTGCTTTCTACGAGGGCAATTCGGAAATAAACCTCTGTTTGGTTATTAGTGACAGAACTTTTATTATAAACGTTAGAAAACTACAACATTACATTACTTTTTGACATAATCGCTATTCAAATTGAGGCACTTGTCATAACGTCTTACAAGGTTTGAAATTCCTTAGTAGTAGTCGCTCGACACCAAATCTGGGCTATGGGGGGGGGATGATGTTTTTGATGAAACAGTTTCCCAATGAAACTGCTTCATAAGTTCTTGGATGTGTCTAGCGAGCATTATCATGAACCAACATCACACCAGAAGTGGTGCCATAGAAAATCCCACCAAATGTGAAGATGCAAAGGAGTACTGCCAGTGAAGTTCATGGAGCGTGGATCGACCATTCAGCAGTCTACTGTGAAACGTTACGAAAACTTAGATGAGCCATCCATAACAAGCGTCAGGGAATGCTGACTTCCGATGTGGTGGTTCACAATAATGTTCGCTTGCACACCACTAGATGCACCCAAGAACCTTTGAAGCAGTTCTGTTGAGATGTTTTTGATCACCCCACCCCCCATAGCCTAGATTTGGCGCCGAGCAACTACTACTAAGGAATTTCAAACCTTGTAAGATGTTACGACAACTGCCTCAATTTGAATGGTAATTATGTCAAAAAGTAATGTAATGTTGTAGTTTTCTAGTCTGTATAATAAAAGTTCTGTATCTGCGAGTGTCTGTCATTGATAATCAAACGGAGGTTTATTTCCAAATTGCCCTCGTACTTCCTTGTCTGTTTTATCTGGCTTCTGTTTCAGAGGATTCCCTAACCTATCCTGATAAGGTTTCTAAAACCTCCCCTCATTTACTCCAGCCTTTTTGCTGAGATTCTTCCTCTTTCCCTACTGGGACCTTCAGCCTTTCTTCTTCAATCCTCCTGCTAGGATTCTGCATGTCCGCACTGTTTTCCCCAACTCTCTCAACAACCTTCTCCAATCCAGCCATTCCCTCTCCCAGACCTACATTCCCCTCTGCCAGCACCTACATTACTATGCTTTCAACAACTATTTCCCATGGGATTTCTAATCTCATTGTTGTTTTCTCAGCATGGGAAAACAGCAGGGTTTTCCAGCACTGTCTTCTTTAAGGGCAACTCAAAAGTGGTTAAGGCCATCAGATATCCCTTTTACATCCATTGATTTCATAATGCTAAATCTCTGTAGAAGAAAATATAATTCAGTGAGGACTTCGCTGCAAGTTTTTGTATGTTTCAGAGGAAAAAAAATTCTTTATTCCCACTTCACAAATTAGGGGGAAGAAGTTTGGTCTAGTGGTTAAGGTAACAGCCTAGAAAGTGGGAGGCTGTGAATTCAAGTCCCACCTTAGCCGTGAAAGCCAGCTGGGTGATTTTGGACCAGTCACACACACTCAGCCCAGTTCAGGGTTGTTTCTGTGAGGAAAAGAGGAAAGTGTGTTGCATATGTTTGCTGCCTTTTGTTATTTGTAAATATAATAAGGGCAGGATACAAATAAATAAAATTGCCTACATCATCCTCCATACCTGTTCTGGGTTTACATTATGACATCTGTTTTCTGCCTGGTTGTTACGAGAGGAAGCTGTAATAATAGTAAATGAGAGATGGTTCTGAAATACTGAGATGAAAGCTCCCACTAGTGGGAAAACAAAATGTTTGCAATATCTGCAGAGCTGTGTGCAGCAAAAGAACATCCCAGCTTTCTCCCAGTTCAGATAAAGCAGCATGGAATTAGAGGGGGGGCAGGCTATGTTTTTTGTTCCCTGGAGAGATTACTTAATACATCTAGGACACGGGTGTCAAACTCGCCGCATCATGTGACGTGTCGCGATGTATCACGACTTTTTTCGCATTGTTGGAGCTGGGGTGGGCGCGGGCTCCGCATGATGCAACCGGCCCACAAGCCGGCAGTTTCACCCCCCTGATCTAGGGCATGTAGGGCAAAGAAAGCTAATTTCACTTTTTTAAGTGAATCAGATTTTTACATATCAGAAATCATAACTGTTTACAGGTGGTCCTCATTTAGCAATTGCCTTGGACAGCAACCATTCACAGTTACAATTATGATGTACAAGTTATTGGTAGATGATTTATCCTTCCAGAGCAGAAATTTCTACATGACTTTTTTTTTTTAACTTTCATTGAATCAAAAAAGAAAAGAAAGAAGGTAGACTACATGCAGGCAGTTGTCAACTTACGATCACAATTGAGCCCAAAATTTCTGTTGCTAAGTTGTTAAGTGAATTTTCCCCCATTTTATGACCTTTTTGCCATAGTTGTTAAGTGAATCACCACAATTGTGAAGTTAGTAACACTGTTGTTAAATGAATCTGGCTTCCCCATTAACGTTTCTTGTCAGAAGGCCCCAAAGGTCATCACGTGACCCACTGCAACAGTCAAAAAGATGAACCAGTTGCCAAGTGTCTGAATTTTGATCAAGTGACTTTGGGGATATTGCAATGTTCCTAAGTGTGAAAAATGGTCATGAGTCACTTTTTTCAGTGTCCCTGTAATTTTGAAAATCCATTAAATGAACGAAGACCACCTGTACTATATATATTCACATTTTGTAGGGAGTTAGGAAGATTACCTTGACGGACATAGGCCAGATCTGCAACAGGGGAAAAATAAGAAGAAGGTATGTTCCAAAGACTCAGGTGGAAGATTTCCTAATTCATAATCATATTTGGGAGGAAGGATGGGGTAAAGTCTAGTCAGACTTGCAAGATTCTGTTTTTATAGCCAATATTAATAAGAGTAGTTTCAACTTTGTGTTGATTTCTTGGTTTGGTCTACATAGTGGGGCTGACAGATGTACATACATAGAAATATGTAGATATAGCTAGATTTATACTTTATTGTGGCCTAGTTTAGTTATTTATGTAATTTTTCTTATTATTGCTATATGTGAAACAACAAGGGTAATAACCTTGCACTTAAAGGCAAATGTAACATGTAGCTTTGACTTTATATTATAGGTATTGATTAAAAGGTTATAGCAGCCTTCCTCAGATTGAGAGACTTCCGGTTTCATAGACTTTGGGTTCTAGAATTCCCCAAATATGTCCCTATTTGAAAAGTGCCAAGATTGGGTAATACTGAATTAAGCTGAAATCATAGAATGTTTCCCTTTTTGGGAAACTCAGATTGATTGGAATATTCTTACAGTCTTGCTTCTTCTTTGTAGGATTCTAAACAACTGTCATGATGATGCATCAAAATTCATTTGCCTTTTAGCAAAACCTAACTGTAATTATCTGGAACAGGAAGATTTCATCCCAGTACTGCAGGTATGTTTGACCAATCCTTTAAATTCAAGCCTAGAACCTCCTAATAATAAAAACAGTTTGATAGTAGAACCAGTTACTGAGATAGCTCCCCCTCACCAGATGAATTCAACTGAAAGCAGGATATAGTATCCATTTGTTACTGATTCTGCACATTGGGATTCTTGCATTGAGCAGAGAATTGTGTTTAATAGGCCCCTTCCAATGCCAAGGTTTTATGATTCAATGGTGTGGCAAAAAGTAGGGAAAGTCCAACCTCCCTTCTTTTCTTGTTTCTACATCTACATAATTAGAGCATGTTAGCATAGCTTACATTGTGGTAATTTTTTATTTTACCTTTCCCCAGCTTATTATTATTATTATTTATTTAACTTCTATGCCGCCCTATTCCGGAGAACTCAGGGCGGCTCACTTCCTTTTAGGTACTGCGCTAGTTTAAAAGGTTATGGCATTTTTCAGTATTTAATAATTCTGGTGTATTTCAGGATATAGTTGAAACTCACCCAGGACTGACATTTCTAAAGGATGCCCCGGAATTTCATTCCCGCTACATTACTACGGTTTGTTGGCTACATATATAATGTTAGCATTTCTCTATGCAAAGTTTCATTATTTCTAGTGAGATTGAAGCATGACCAGTGTCAGAAGTAAGACAAATTCAGGTTGGCTATTTGGCAATGATTTGTTTCAGCTATTTAATTTTTCCTTATTTTTCATATTTGGTTTGCTTTTTCTACAAACTTTGCTCAGTTCTTTACAACTATAATCAATTCATAAAATGGTTCTTTGTGGCTGCATATCCATATAGGGTTTTTTAATATTATAGAAATGGTTTAACACGTTTTCCTTTCCAATCCTGCTAATGAAAAGAATTTAGTGCAACTGAATGCAATTAATATGGCAGTGTTTCTCAACCTTGGCAACTTTAAGATATGTGGACTTCAATTCCCAGAATTCCCCAAAGGCTAGCAAGCTATGCTGGCTGGGGAATTCTGGGAGTTGAAGTCCACATATCTTAAAGTTGCCAAGGTTGAGAAATTGTAATATGGGATTCTTCTTGAAAACTATTTAGAAAGAAAAAGTGCAGCTGTTAAGTTACTAATTAAAATAGCATGTTGGGAATATGTTTTTCTGGATCTTTAAATTTTGGCTTATGTTCTTGCCCATGTTCAAACACTGCTCAAATTGCCAGTTCTTACCTTTAAAGCTCTGATATTACTAAATGTATGTAACCGGTGGACTGTCTATGGCACTGTGATTGGATCTGGCCTACTAGGGAATTTGCTGGGATTTGAAAGTTTTATTCTCACAGGACCTCATAGTAGTATGAATTCTGATGAATGATTTGATATATAATCAATAACTCAGAAAGGTTGTGGATTTCCCTTTACAGAGTGCATTCAGACAAAGGCTAGACCAGGGCTTTTCAACCGGTTGATGTTTTTTAATTGGGCTGTACACCGCCCCGAGTCCTTCGGGAGGGGGGCGGTATAGAAATCACAAAAATAAAATAAATAAAAATAAAATAACGCGTACCACTTGTGGTACATTAACGAGTGGCAGGTGGTACGCAGCCCTGCTAGCCAGGTGTAGTGGGGGAGGGAAAGAACCAGCATAGGCAAGGACTTACTGTGAGAGAGTCCTCTGGAGCTGCAGAGTGACTGAGCCTCACCCCAAGCTCACTTCTGGCTCACCATCCCCCATGAGAAAGGAGGAGGAGGGGGCGGAGACAGGAGAGGCTATGAAAACAGGGCTTTTCAACCTTTTCACCCATTGTACCACTTTTAGGATATGGCAACATCCGAGTACCATCAGTCGCCTAGCAAGGTGTCAAAAATTTGATGACCAAAAAGAAAAAAGTGATAAAGTGCAGGTAGTCCTTGACTTACAACAGTTCGCTTAGTGACTGTTTGAAGTTACAATGGCACTGAAAAAAGTGGCCCCCAAGTCACAGCCGAGCAAGACACCTGCCTGCCTGCCCAGCCGCGCTCTTCCTGCTGTCTGAGATTTTCATTGTTGTGAGCATTTCTGTTGAGGATTGATTGGCAGTGGGGATGGAGTGGGAGAGTGTTTGGTTTTTATTCCCCCCCTGTCTGCTGGGTAGTTGCAGCAGGTTTTGGTCACTTCACATGATCCTGGGACACTGTGACCATCATAAATATGAAACAGTTGCCAAGCATTTGAATGTAAATCACAAGACCATGGAGATGCTGCAACATTCCAGCTGATTGGCACTTCTTCTGGGCTCAGCGGAAGCGCCAGGATCAGCACCGAGCTCCAGCTGGAGCCTGGCACTGATCCTGGCACTTCCGCTGAGCCCTGGCAGCCTGCAGAGCCAGCCATCTCTCTCTCAGGCTTGTGCGGTGCTGCCACTGGTTCAGCTTATTCCCCTCCCCGGCTACCACTTTTCTAGGATGGTCACATACCACCTGCCAGGTGCCAATGTACCACAGGTGGTACCAGTACCACTGGTTGAAAAGCCCTGCTATAAAAGGAGGTAGTTTGGGCAGGAGAGGGAAAAAAATAGAAGCAGCCTTGGGAGGAGGTGGAGTCAGCTCTAGCTGCACCAAAGGGAAAGGAGGAGGGTGGGGGGGAGAGGAGAGGAGATCAAGGAGTCCAAGCAGGCCGGCCATGAGCCGATCTACAACTTCTGTGGCAGCCACCTGTGCTGGCAGCAACAAATAGGCAAGAAATTCAGCAGGGGAGGGGTTGCCCTCCAGGAGGTATGAAGAAAGGTAGCATCAGCTGCAGGTAAGACATGGAGGGAGGGAGATGGAGAATGGAGAATGGAAGGATTCTTATGTGCTTTTGTGAGTTTGAAGTTCTGGGATTTGTGCAATGTGGGCTTTGTGTTCTTAAGGAGTGTTTGGCAATTTCTATTTGACTGATGGCTGATGTCTCCTGTTAGCTTCTATTGTTCTGCTATTGTTAGCTGTAAGTTTTGCTGCAAGGGATTTTGAAGCATTTTTCTCCTGAATGAATTTTGCCTGTAGCATTCCTTTACTTATGAATTGAGCCATTTGGGGAGGCTGCCTTAGCCGGCAGCCAATACTTACTACATTTTTTTTCTTCCTTAAGTGCCAGCTGCGCTCCTTAAGTTTCCTTTCTAGCCAATAGCTAATTCTTAAAGGGGAATGTGCCTTTTTAAACTAGTTCCCTTAAACTTTTCTGTCTCTGGAGGCTTTTCCTTGTTTGATGAATATGGAAGAGAGAAAATATGGGGGGGGGTGTTCAAATTGTCAGGAGGAGGTGGGCATGAGAAAGAGGGAGGGAGGGAAGGAAGGAAGGAAGTCCCACCTTAGCAGTTGGCCACTAGCAGCCCTGCCATTGACTTTGCTTGTCAAAAGGTTGCAAAAAGGGATCATATGACCCTGGAACCCTGGAACCATCATAAATGTGAATCAGTTGCCAAGCATCCAAATATAAATCACATGACCCTGGGCGTGCTGCAATGGTCATAAGTGTGAAAAATGGTCATAAGTCATTTCAGTGCAATTGCAACTTTGAACAGGTTTTTTGGTTTTTTTCGGTCATCAAGTTTTTGACACCTTGCTACCGTAGGTGGTACTTGAATATTGCCATAGCCTAAAAGTGGTACAGTTGATAAAAAGGTTGAAAAGCCCTGGGCTAGATAGCTATTTGTTATAGATATATTAATTTGGATTCTTAAATTGATCAAGTCATTGGACAGGGAAGATTGGAGGGGGGAGAGATTTATTCTCTATAGCACCTGAGGGCAGGACAGGAAGCAATGGGTGGAAGCTCATTAGAGGGAGATCCAATCTGGAAATAAGGAGGAATTTCCTGACAGTGGAAATTATTAATCAATGGAACAGCTTGCCTGCCAGCTTTGTGGGTGCTTCATTGCTGGAAGTTTTCAAGAAAAGATTGAACAACCATTTGTCTGGGATGGTATAAAGACTCCTGCCGTGGACAGTGGGTTGGACTAGAAGATCTCCAAGGTCCCTTCCAGCTCTATGACTTGATGGCCCTTTCCAACTTTATGAGTCTCCTGCTTTTTTTTTGATTAAACAAACCTCAAAAAGAGAACATAGATCTGTACAACTATCATGATGATGCATTTCATCTTTAATTTGTCAGTGATTTTGAGGTGTATATTTAATCTTTTCCCAGGTTATTCAAAGAATATTTTACATAGTGAATAGATCATGGTCTGGAAAAATATCATTAATAGAGATGAGGAAAAGCAACTTTCTGCAAGTATGTTAATTTTCTGCCTCCATATGAACAATATGTGTCTTAAAATGTTTTTTATTCCCACAATTTATTCAGTGTATTTTGCAATTCAGTTGAATTAGCAGTAAAAGTACTGTGCATTCTGGGAAGATGGGCATACTTTAAATATGAGGGAAATACTAGAGGTATACTATCTAACTAGACACTACTAGATAGAAGAATTCTAGAGGTATGCTTATATTGCTGGACATACTAGATATAAGAATTCTATCTAGTACTGGCACAATCAAATAAAAATCTAGGCTTTTATTAAATATACCAGATTCCTGGTACTATCCTAGCATCTTTTTATGTAGAATTAATCCATTCTCATCTTTTCAGACTCTAGCCCTCTTAGAAGAAGAGGAAGACATTAATCAAATCACTGATTATTTTTCGTATGAGCACTTCTATGTTATCTACTGTAAATTCTGGGAATTGGACACTGATCATGATCTCTACATCAATCAGAATGATTTGGCTAGATACAATGATCAAGGTAAGGAGATTCAAATACAAAAGAACATATTGTAAAGGTACTATGCTTTTGTCCAAGCACACATTTAGACACACAATCCTTGCAGGAATTGATTACCAAACTTAACTAACTTCCTTCATTCTTTACTAAAGACTTTTCCTATATAGCTTCCTATTTTTTCAGTCATTAACTGCCATTCAGAACAGAGAAGTGGTGTACCCCAAGGTTCAGTTTTGGGACCTTTACTTTTTAATTTATTCATCAATGATCTGTATGTAGAAGTTAATAGTGAGGTAGCCAAGTTTGCTGATGACACTAAATTGTTCCGGGCTGTGAAAAGTGAAACTGATTGTCGGGAGCTCCAGAAGGATCTCTCGAAATTGTGTGAGTGGGCAACAAAGTGGCAAATGCATTTTAACCTAAACAAGTGCAAAGTTATGCACATCGGGGCAAAGAACCCCAATTATACTTACCAACTGATGGGGACCAAACTTTCTGAGACAACCCAAGAAAGGGATCTTGGGGTTTTGGTGGACAGCTCGATGAAGATGTCAACCCAATGCGCAGCAGCAGTAAAAAAAGCAAATTCCATGCTTGGCATGATTAGGAAGGGAATCGAAAACAAGTCAGCAAGTGTTGTATTGCCTCTGTACAAATCGATGGTGAGACCACACTTGGAGTACTGTGTACAGTTCTGGTCACCGCACCTCAAGAGGGATATAATGGAACTGGAAAAGGTGCAAAAAAGGGCAACAAGAATGATCAAGGAAATGGAGCGCCTCCCTTATGAAACCAGATCGCAACGCCTTGGTCTCTTCAGCCTTGAAAGACGGCGTTTAAGGGGTGACTTGATCGAAGTGTATAAAATCATGCATGGGATAGAAAAGGTGGATAGAGAAAAATTCTTTTCTCTATCACACAATACCAGGACAAGGGGGCACTCCCTAAAGCTCATAGCTAAGAAAGTGAGGACAAATAAAGGGAAATATTTCTTCACCCAGAGGGTCGTTGATTCATGGAATTCACTTCCAGAAGGGGTCGTGACAGCTGTCAGTCTTGACAGCTTCAAGGCAGGGCTAGATAGATTCATGGATGCCAAGTGTATCGGTGGTTATTAAAACGGATGTCCATGTGCCGCCTCTATGTTGGTTGAGGCAGGCAGGATTCCCTTGAGTACCATTTGTTGGGGGTCAAGGGAAAGGGAGGGTTTTGCCTTCTCTTTCTGCTCAAGATCCCCATGTACAATTGGTGGGCCACTGTGTGACACAGAATGCTGGACTCGATGGGCTTTGGCCTGATTCAGCATGGCTCTTCTTATGTTCTTATGTTCTTAAGTATATAAAGGATAGCTCAAAGCAAATTGTTAAACAAAATTATGTGTTTGCCATGACATTGCAAAGAAGATGAGTTAAAATGAAAACAATCATAAACTGAATCCAAACTTCTTCATTGTCCTCAAATCCTGTAATAATGCTAATTTTTACCTGGAAATTTTGTTTTTATCCTACACTTGATGGAAGCATGCAGCTGTTCATAATTTTAATATTTGACTGAACATCTCAAATTCATAACATACTATATGGATTTACCCTAATGCCTCTTCTACATATTAAAAAGGAATTCTTGTGTTAAAAGATGGAAAAAATGACTGAAAGGAATTCAAACTTAAAATAATCATAATAAATTGATGTGTAGTAAAGACATCAATATATGTAGTATACAGCTAGTTCTCAAGCTGTAACAAGTCATTTAATGGCTGTTCGAAGTTATGACAACTCTGTTTCAAACTTACAGTGGTTGCAGTGCCCCCTGGGTCATTCGCCCTCACAGAGACACTGCAGTGCCTCCCTGCATCTCTCCCTCTCTCCCACTATGATGATATCCTGCAGCACTTGGACCTGCTCCCTGTGCCTCCTGGAAAAAGCCATCATTTTCAGCGCCCGAAACAATTCCTTGCAGAAATGGCAGCTGCTTTCAGAGCTTTCTGCCTCAATCAGCTGGACATCAGGAGATTGCAAACCTCTCCTGGCTTTCCCAAAGACTAGTAAGAGCCAGGAGAGGTTTGCAGTTATTTGACAGCGAGTCTATTCCTCCCACCACCATTGAGCTGGTTTTGGCTATGCAAAACGTTTGCTGCTTGTCTGCCTGCTTTATGGACCCAGCTGGGTGGCAGGCCTCCCTCACCTCTGAGGTACCCATGCTTACTTAATGACTTGTGCATTCATTTAATAATGGCATCAGGTAGAGTAAGTTGTTAAGCTAGCTAGACTATCTCACTTAATGGTTGTCATCACTTGCAACCATAATGGGCAGGCTCCATTTTGATGTAGGTTGAGGACTACCTATATCTAGGAAAATGCTCATGTTGAATTTTGCATACAATTGGATGTTGTGGCATGCATGTACTAGTCTTCATATATTTCATTTTTAGGAATAAGATAAACATTCCTAACTATTTGTCAGGGTCTAGTTCAGAGGTCTCCAACCTTTCTGGGCTCACAGCCTGGAGGGAAGGAGAGTAGCTTCTAAACTGGTATGCGTGCACGCAAACAGCACCACGCATGCTGGTGCGGCCCTAGCAGCTGCATTTGTGCATGTGCAAACAGGCCATGCACACCCACCCGGCAAAAGCAGCCCCGTTCGAGCATGCGCAAATGGGCCACGCAACCCACCTGGCGCTAGTAGCCTCGTTTACGCATGTGCAAATGGGCTGCGCACACCTGCCCAGCACTAGCAGTTCTGTTCACACATGTGCAAACGGACTGCGCACATCCACCGGTGCTAGCAGCCCCATTTGCGACCACACGCATGTGCAAATGGGGCCGTGGGCACTAGCGCAAGTGTGGGAGTGCGCACGCACATGTGTGTGCACCAGCCAGCCATGTGTGCGCACCAGCCAGCCATGGCCAAGAGGCCATGGCCAGGAAGTGGGCCACGGCCCATAGGTTGGGGACCCCTGCTCTAGTTAATTCAAACAGTAATTTGTTTCTTAAACGGAGCCTTCTAAACAAGATTTATTGAACTGAATTGATAAGGTTACAAGAATTTCAGCAACTGAACTATTTTTCATAGGAATCTATTTGTTTTCTAAGACGTATACTTTTGTAATTCCTTTCCAATGGCTTTTCTGTGATCTAGCAAGGAGTCAGGTCTTTTTATCAATAAAATATGAGCTTTAGGTCAGCGGTTCTTAACCTGTGGGTCGCGACCCCATTTGGGGTCGAACGACCATTTCACGGGGGTCGCCAAACAACGCAGTCCGCCATTCTTTCCCCCTTTTCCTTAGCTGTGCTACTCCCTCTTATTCTATTGGCTTTTGAAAGCCAGTAGAATAGACTCTCTTGAATAGAGTCTAATTCTATTGGCTTTCAAAAGCCAATAGGAATTGTCCAGGCTGTCTCCGCTCTGCTGAGCCCGCCAAAATCCCAGTCTGCAAACGGTGCTGCAAGTTGTCTGCAGCGAAGGCGAGCTCTCCGGAAGTTTCCACCCCTCCCTGCTGAGCAAGTACTAAAACTGTAAGTAAAAGAGGGCCAGGGGTGGGAGGTAGGAGGCCGGCAGGCGCAGGGAGGGTTTTTGGCGCGCATAGGGCCCGGCCTGGTTTTTTACCTCCCTTGGGCTGGGCCAGCTGGTGGCCCAGCCTGTGGTCGCCCTGCGCCGTCGCTGCTGCGGCTGCCCAGGAGCGCCTGGGCCTGCCTGCTGCCGCCCCAAATGGGCGGCAGCGAAGGTAAGGCTAGCGGGGCAGCGGCGGGCGCAGGGAGGGTTTTTGGTGCGCGTGGGGCCCGGCGGGTGTCTTACCTCCCTTGGGCTGGGCCAGCTGGTGGCCCAGCCCGTGGTCGCCCTGCAATGTCGCCGCCGCGGCTGCCCAGGAGCACCTGAGCACCTGGGCCTGCCTGCCTGCCGCCGCCCCAAACGGGCGGCGGCCTACGCCTCGGCCGGCGCAGAGGGCAGCACCACGCATGCGCGGTGCAGGGGGCAGCACCACGCATGCGCGGCACAGGGGTAGCACCACGCATGCGTGGCGCAGGGGGTAGCACCACGCATGTGCAGCGCAGGTCAGGGTCGCGGCCTGAAAAAGGTTGAGAACCGCTGCTTTAGGTAGTTAACTTTTTACATAACTGTCTCCTGATCAGCCTACAAACTACCCCTCACACTTTTGGGTTTTTTTAAATTTACAGCTTTGTCAAGCAGAATTATAGAAAGAATATTCACTGGAGCTGTTCTTAGGTAAGTAGTAACATAAAGATAAGATGGTAACATTTCAAAAAATTGAATTTTGAATTTTGTCTTAAATTGCTTAGTGTTATGAAAGGAATCATGGTTACAAATAGATATTCTGCCATAGTTTTCTCTCCTCTCTGAGAGGCGTTCACTACCTACTGTTTCCTAATAGGCTTCAATGATTCCCTATTCACATTCCTGATTATGAAAAGGCATTGATGCCTCATGAGAAGAAGATTCTCCAAAGGCAGTCCTCACATTTATTGGACTAAAAACCAACCCAGAATCCTGATTTCAAAGTTGTCATGTTAGTAATATTAGAATAAGATTTCAAATCTGTCTGGACTATGTCTTCAGGGTAATAAAACATTGATTTTTCCAGGAATTAGGTAATGGATAACCTTAATACATGTTTAGGGATAGAAATTTTGTCTTTTATCTCTTTCAGATTCTCTGCAATTTTTAAAAATTTGCCTCTGGTTATTTTTTAATTAACAAATTAATTACGTATTTTTATATATTTTAGAGGAAGTCAAGAACAGAAAGAAAACCAGATGAGCTATGCAGATTTTGTGTGGTTTTTGATCTCAGAAGAAGACAAAAGATGCCTCACAAGGTAAAATAAATATCTAAAATATAAACAGTACATGATGACTGTTATCCGTATGTGTCTAATTTCTTAATTAGTTTATTGTGCCTTGTGTGGGTTTACTCTTGAACTGGTCCAAAAGATAAAAGAAACACAGAATGCAATGGATATGACATCAACATTGTTCAAGAAGAGAGGACAAGAAATAATAGGTTTAAATTATAAGTTGTTTTGGATTGACATAGATCAGTGGTTCTCAACCTTTCTCAGGTTGAGACCCCACTTTCCCGCCCATGCACGCCGCGACCCCGACCCGGGTGTGCGTGTGCGCGCGCGCCAAAAAAAAAATTAAAAAAATAAATAAAAAAAACAACAAAAAAAATGGCGGCCGCCACGGGCAGATCCACGCATGCGCGGATCGGCCCGCCACGTGCGCCGCGCATGCGTGGATCCGCCCATCGCGGCCACCATTTTGTTTTTTTTATTTTTATTTTTAATTTTTTTAAATTTTTTAAATTTTTTTATTTTTTTTCGGCGCGACGGGTGGATCTGCGCATGCACAGCGCGCGCGCGCCAAAAAAAATAAATAAAAAAAATTAAAATAAAATAAAATAAAACAAAATGGTGGCCCGCGGTGTCCGGCGACCCCCGCGAAATGGTCGTGCGACCCCAAATGGGGTCGCGACCCCAAGGTTGAGAACCGCTGACATAGATAGATTTCTTTGAGAAGTGATGGTATTTCCTTCCCTGAAGATTCTCCACAAGAGGCTAGAAGACCATCTCTTGGGATACTGTAGCAATTGGACTAGATGAGCCTAAAGATAGTATTCCCCAACCTTTATATTCTTTGATTCTATGACTCAGTATGTCGGTCCTTAGAGATAAGCCTGCTCAGGAAACACCTACTTCATTGATGCAGGGATAATAATCAATTCTTGAAAGCATGCTAGGATTTCCTTCTGCTCCTTCTTGTACCAAACAGATCCAAGGTGGGGTTATTTTGAGTTTCTTTTCTTTCTCAGGATTACATTGTCTCTTTATTTTCCTTTCCTACATTCCTTCTTCAAGAGTATCTTTGCATTCCTCTACACAATGCTTCATAACATATTGAATTAATGGGTCCAAGTATTAGGAAACATAAAATATATTTCTCATTACTTAAAAATGAATTTAATTTACCATAATACATTTTGAGTTTATTGAATCTATCAAAAATGTTTTAAAATGGATGTCATTAGGGTTTTTTTTTAAAGTTAACTCATACAGTATGTTGTGGACAATATTTATGTGGTCACCAAGAGACAACAACTTGATGGCACATAAATTATATATGGCACCTATATATGGCACCTATCTTCCATGCCACTCCAGCTTCACTGACTACGAGCCACAAAATTTAACACGAGAGGAGCCTTAAATAGGAGAGAATGTACCTACAACAGAGCATTATATTGTAAAAATTATCTTTATTACTAAAGCCTTCTTCCAAGTAATGTATTCCCATCCATTGTGTACTGTTTCTGTCACATAAAACTTTTATCAAGCTGCTAAAAATATCATTCCATCCAAAAACTCTCTGAAAGTCAGATTTAGGATGGGAAAATAATACAGAATTTTCCACTGAACAACTGAGGGTATTATGTATTTTAACTTATTGTTTGAACTTCAAGGTAGCCTTTCTGGCGCAACCTGTCATATGGGAAAGTCCGGGCAAAGCTTTACTATGTATTATGTACATAAAAGGCTTCCCCAAAACTCTTGTTACTTCTTGCCATACTATAAAATGCATCTTGATTCATCTCTTTGTTTTGTAGTATTGAGTACTGGTTCCGATGCATGGATTTAGATGGGGATGGCACACTATCAATGTATGAACTTGAGTATTTTTATGAGGAACAGTGTGAGAGGATGGAATCTATGGGTATTGAGCCGTTGCCCTTCCATGACCTATTGTGCCAAATGCTTGATTTAGTAAAACCAGAATATGAGGGTAAGAGCTATTATATGATATTTTTTCAGTTTTTTATTAAATTTGATCTTATGGTGCTTTAAAGAATTGTATGTCTTTACAGAAATATGCCCAGAGTAGCTTTCACATTAGCTTCCTAATCTTTGCACCTTCAGCTTGAAAATCACAAAAGTTATCCTGATCCACCATAATACATAATATGGAATTTAGTTAAGTTATTCAGACATTTGCAACTACCTCTTCAAATAGGTGTGATGATTAAGTGTCTAATAGATGAATTTATGAATGTTATTTTTAATGGAATAATAATTCCCTACAAATATGTCATCTATAATGTGAAGTGATCATCCATTTACTCACAGATGAGACATAATGCTAATTGGAACACACATCACACTGAAAGCAATCTTAATAAACATCTCCACATGGGCATTTTTGAAAGGCACATGACAAAATACACTGAATTCTTTTTGTTAACTTATCTGAATTCATTCTTACCAGTAGCAATTAATCTAGTCTTCACTGCTAGCAAGTAATCATGTTATTTGAAATCAGCCTGGTCAGTTCAGTCTACCTGGGAAAACTATTAGCAATGTCCTAATTTAGGTTTCTGTGCTAGATCTTCCAAGGGCCTCCTCCACCACTGAGGCACCATATAATCCACTTAACAGCCTGCATGTTTGTTTAAACAATTCATTGGGGAGAGTATGGATGGGGGGAGTCATTAATGAGAAGCTTCACTTAATGGCCGACACAACATGCAATCATAATGGGCAGGCTCATTACGGTTGTATCTCAAGGATAATAATATTAAAGCAGCTATCTAAAGTTTTTCTACTAGCGGTAGCTGTGTTTCAAACTACAAGTATGCTTCTTTGTTTATAAACACAACTCAAACATCCTACTTGGCATTTTCACAAAATGACATTTTACATGATTTCATGGAAAAGGCTTGTGACAAGTTCACATGATCAGGTTGGTGCATATTGATTCAAACTGAATGGACAAAATCAAATCAACTTGTTTTGGAAGTAAGCCTACTGAGAAACTTGTGATTCAGCTTTACTCCTTGCTCTCCTTGACAAATCTTTAAATAGTCATTGTTATAGGATACATGAACTAGGAGCTCATTTATTCCAATCCATTAAGAACTGTTGATTTAATAGTTAAATAATATATGCTGGTTTTTCAGGAAGAGTTACTCTACGAGATTTGAAGAGATGTAGAATGGCTCATGTATTTTATAATACTTTCTTTAACCTCGAAAAGTATCTGGACAATGAACAACGGGATCCCTTTGCTGTGCAAAAGGTATAAAACAGCTCTATTTCAAAGTAATGATTACTTAAAGGAAAAACTAGAATATTATAGAGAAGAATAACAAAAACAGTTTTATGTAATTGAGGAGGTATGGCCAGTAGTATAAATTCCATGACAATGTCTGCAGATGAGCATTAAGGCAAGTGCACACTGCATTATCCTCTTACGACCCAGGGCAAATTAGCCATCACGTTGTGCTCCCGGTATACATTTTTGTACCTCATACTAAGCTGAAATTATTACACCTGATTGCTTGATCTCATTAGTGGTAAAGTCTGAGCCTATTGACATTAGTGACAATTTGGGGTAGTTTTAATTCACTGAAGTGAGATGGATGCCCCTAACATGCTCTTTATTTAAAATTCTTGGCAGCGTTTTGCTCTGATATATATACTGCAAAAAGACAGGTATTAAATTTCATTTTAACATTTAAATTCCCTGGTGGAAGAGAGGTAGGATGGGGGAAGAGGAAGCACTGAATTTAGCGGTTAGTATGTGTCTTCTCCAAGTAATCTTTGGGGTGAAGCTAACATTGATTGCCCCAATTGCAGCCTTTTGGATTGTTTGTGAAATGGCTTGTGGAGTCTGATCCATATTCCTTTCAACCATGCCTCATGGTCAGCCCCCTTACTAGGACTAGGAGGTAAATCACAAAGCTTCACAGCTTCTGTCCGAGGCTAAACTTTGCAGACAATTCAGTTATATGAGAATTTTATTGCAAATAAGAATGAAACCATACAGTGCTGGCCATCAGTGAGAGTTCAAATACCCACAGTAGTATAAATGCATGGATAAGTGCTTGGTGGTTTTGAAACTGAGTAGCTGTCATATATTTACATAATTTGCATATCTGGGCCAAAAACTGTTAGCTCCATCTTCAACTCTCACACTCATTTAGATTCTGAATGACTTTAGATATGAGAGATTGTGGATAGAACACATTGACTAAGTCAATTGATAGCTTATTTCATAAATGGCAACAGTGCAAATGGGGAGAAATCTGACTGATTACACTCAACTACATAAATAATTGTAAATGAGACTGGGAAATTCATCTTAATTTTCAAGAGTCTATTTACCCCAGACAAGCATTACAAGATATTTTATTGAAATACATGTAAATCTCGTTTCCTTGGTCTTGCGAACTTATCACATTGGGCTAATTATTCTATCCCAGCCAAATTACATCATGTGGTGGTTGTAGAGAGAAACAGGATGAGAGAGTACTATATATAATATATAGTGTATAGTATAGTATAGTATAGTATAGTATAGTATAGTATAGTATAGTATAGTATAGTATTAGTCTAGTCATGAAATAGTATATATATCATGCCTTGAACTTCTAAATATAAGCCAGGATATCAATTCCATGCATGCATGCATATATACATCAATTATTTATTACATGTATTACAGTAAATTTAGATCTCTCTTCTACAGATGTATTCTTTCTATGCATTTTTTTCTTTTACTATGTGTACACTTTTTAAATGTTTAGTTTTGCTTTGTTCTTGTATTTCTCCCCCCCCCTTTTTTTGGAGTTTTCTGTTGTGAAAAGTAGAATAAGAACCAAACAATACAATTTCCTGTTAATATCTGTTAATATTAAACCAATGCTCAAGTCACGTTTCTGGATTTCAGTTACTGTTAGCTGAAACCATAACCTCTTGGCTTTGGGCAAGTTAATATAGTTAAGGAACCATATGATGTTGGTGAAAAGGTGACAGTATGTTTGTGTGGGTTTGTGCATATTTAATATACTGATTTAATGTGTTATGCAAACTCTCAAAATTGTTTCAGTTTGAAAGGATAGCAAGATCAGAAATACTATGCCACCTTTTCCTTAAGTCAGATATTAAATTTTAATACAACTCCTGTATCATGACTAATTTTTAAATATAATAATGAAGAATCTGAAGTACTTTTCCTTAATAATTTTAAATATAAATAATTTCAATAGTTTGCATTTTTGGAGCAGGTAGCCTTCAACTTACATTGTGATTAGCATTGTTGTCACTAAGCAAGATGGTCATAGAGTGTGATGTGATTGTGTCGCTTAGTGACATCAGTCCTGATTGTCATTGTTAAGTGAGCTCTTCTCATGACTGTGACTTCCAACTTCCTGATGGCTTCCCTATTAATTCCTTGTGTGAAGCCAACAAGGAACATTGGAAATAGTAATCCTATGACTGCAGCTCACTGCCATGTAATCACGACCCTGGCATTAAGCACCCAGGTCATTATCGCTTAACTCTGGAGATGCTGCAACTGCTGGAACTCTGAGGACAGACCATAGGTCTCCCTTGTTCAATACTGTCATAGCTTTGGTTGCTGAACAAATTGACTACCAAGCTGAAATGAATTAAGAAAGATATCTGCAAGCAAGCTTGTTAATTTTTAATTATTTTGTATACCTGATTAGGAATTTACCATAATATTTGCAGGATATTTCATTTACAGGTAATTACCAAAAATATGCAATGATTCTTCTTTGAATGCTTAGTAATAGTGTATTACACTATTTATTGCAGATATTTACAATTATACATGTCCTAATCTTTAAAAGATTTGTTGGGTTTTATCTATTTGTTTCTAATCCATGTATTTAGGATGTTGAAAATGACAATCCAGAACCCTCTGATTGGGACAGATACGCTGCTGAGGAATATGAAATTCTTGTAGCTGAAGAGTCTGGCAGTGTACAGTTACAAGAAGGGTGAGCAAAATCATCTTAAAGTTGCTGTTCCAAGAAATGCTGAAATTCATTGTTGAAATTAGTAGTGTTTTGAAATGAAATTAGAATGACAAAGCATGTTAAAACAGAAAATTTTGTTACTAAAAATCAAAATTGAATTGCTAATAAAAGGTCTCTCCAGCAGTTAAGATGAAAAGAGAAGCCCAACCTCACAACTCCATTCCTTAGGCCATGCAAAACATTTGCAATTCTTACCATTCCAGGGTCAGTAGCAGTCCCTGGAAGTTATTTTGAATCCACAGTGGGAAATTTTAACCAACTTTATAACCAAAATAAATAATTTCCACCTCATGTTTGCAATAGGATGGAAATATTAGAACAAAATCGTGATGAAGTTAAAAAAGAAACATATTAAATGACAGGCTGAGGTCAAAAGACTTCTGATATTTAGAAGCTCTGATCTCTATCCACACTAGAAGAACGGACTGTACTGTTTGTAATTAACTCTACTATGCTAACTATTACTGTATGAGTGTTTGCGTACCTTGGCTGATTTCAAAATGGTAAGCATGGTTTGACCTGATTATTATCTGGATGGAAGGCCATGCATTTAATGCCATACTGGAAAGTTGAAGGAACATCCTGGAAAAAGGAACTGGCTCATCATGAGGAAGCTCAGCCTTGATCTAGCTATTTGCAGACTAATTTTGATAAGATTGAATGAAAATGAGCAGTATTTCAGAGTAGTGTAGTCCTTTTGGAAACACCCTGTCAGTATCAACCAAATGTACTTTTCTTCCCCAGCATTCCTATTAGTTATGCCATACTTATTCTAGAGACCAAATAATAATCTGTGTTTTGGGAACCTGCATATTCTCTTTCTCCAATTCTGCTCAATAAGGAATGATACTTGCATACCTTCAAAAGTAGTGTGCTTCTTCCTGTACTGTTTGAACTCAACGCTTATGAGGGAGATGGGTGGTTAAGAAGTTTGATAAACAAACAGACAGACAGACAATCTATCTCTTCCTTCCAAAGCAATTATTTGGGAAATGAAAGGATTGTCTTTGTTCATTTTGCAAAACATACACTGTGTCACTATAGATATAAATGTGCATGTAAATGCATGCTCAAAAAAATATCAGAAAAATGGGCACTGAAAAAAATGGCTACAAAAACATTTGCAACTTTTATATTTGAATGTTATGATAAATTATCATAGCCTGTATACTGAACTATCTTCATATGAATCCTTTTCTTACACTCAACTATATTTATTATTATGTATCTATTTGGTAATTCAGACTTATTTGTCTTTAGGCTTCATAGGGCTATGTTTTATATTTGTCTTCATATTTTCTAAAATTAGTGTCATTTGAAAATTAGAAATTGATAATCAAACCACTTTAGTGTTAATCTCTTTATTCATTTCTTGTAGTTCCTTTGAAGATGATTATGAAACAGATGAATTCTTAACTATGCCTGAAATTGGAGAAAAGTCAGATAATTTAGTTATTTCGCATATTTCAGCATAAGAATGGAGATTTGTCCCTAAAGACTACCATTATTAAATACAAGAATCTTCAGTTCTTATATTTGAAGAAATAATAATGTTATTTGACAAGCTACCAACGTCTGAAACAAAAACATAATTATACAAGATATATTACTTCTTTCTCTAATGTAATAATTTTTCCTAACTATTGGGGTATGCATAGAATTTCTGCATTCATGGAACCTGTAAGAAACAACAAAGACTGGATAAAGGTGAAAAGGTTCATATTTATATATAAAAAAGAATTTAAAACAACCAATAAATTCTTGAGGATTTTTTTTCCATTTTGGATTCTTCCTCCTCCTTTTATTATTTAGAAGCTATCTTCAGCTTCTTTCTTGTCTTACATAACTGTATACTGATTTTCAGTTTTTTATGTATCAGAAGTACCTGACAGTTTCTAAATTATTTCTAGCTCACTGCAGATATTTATATGCATTATAGAATACTGAATGGTGATCATAATATGAGATTTTCAAGAGTATTTAAATCTAGTATCAAGTTCATGTTTCTTTTAAAATATAATATAGAAAAGTGATGGCCCATTGGTTTTCATGGTCGTTCTTCATGAGATTTTTTTTTAACAGAATAATTCTGTAATTTTATTAGAATTCTTCCAAAAAAAGCATTACTTCTTTAAGAAATGCAACAATCCCTTTATAAAAGAAAAAATAGTATATATTTTCCAAACTTAATCAAAAAAATGAACAACCCAAAATTTATAACTGATATAAAGCCCTACCAAATTAAAGCATTTTAAATTGTAGTGTAGAAAATGAGAATCAGTTGACAAAATGAGTACAACACTCTTCCAAAAATAAACAAAAATCAGGTAAAAAATAACATTTACAAGATAGGTCCAGGAAGATACCGATAATATCTTATTCCCTTACCCATTCTTTTGAACCTTGTTCTTCAAAAAAAAACAAAACCCCTTTTAAAGCTAAAAGGTAATTCCCATTTGCATAAAGGAAGCATTTATAATAAATTGTTTAAATAGTTCTTAGTGGTATAAAATGGGCTTCCTCATGAGGTAATATGTTCACCTAATGTTTTAGCAAATCCAGCACTGAGTAGAAGATTGGGCTGTCATTCAGAGGTGCTTTTGTTCTATGGTTCTGTGATAAAACAATGTCATAATGACAACAGATACAATCTGCTTAGAAGTGACAATGAAGATACTTGAAACGGTAGAAAGCGTGAATCATCAACAGTAAAGAAACAAGCATCAAGGAATATGCTACAGACTAGCACTTAGTAGCTATGAAGGCCTTGGAAAAGATACTCAGATGCCAGGATGTGTGTATACCTACAAGGATCAGAATACTGGAGGCAATGATATTTCTGTTACATTTTTTGGAAGTGAAATTTGTACTTTGAAATCAGGCTAGAAAAGAGCATTGCTGCTTTTGACTTTTTGTGTTGGACAAGATTTGTTAGAATACCATGGACAGCTAGGAAAACAAAGAGCAAATGGATTATGAAACAATTCAACCCGTAGTTCTCACTTGGGGTACAGCTGAGTAGATTCAAACTATTCTACTTCAAGTGCATCATACAAGGACCTAGCTCTTTAGAGAAGGTGCAAATGCTGGGAAAAGTGGAAAGAAATAAGATACCAGCAACAAACTGGATGGACTTAGTTACAGTAGTGATAGGTGCATCATTGGAAGACCTGAAGAAGCAGGTTATGGACAAATCATGGAAAAAAAATCAATGTGGTCTCCAAGAGTTGACAATGACTTTATGGTGTATAATCAATCAATCAGCATACACTGACATTACATGCAACAAACAGAATATTGTAATTTAATATTGTGGATAAACAAATGTTCCTGATGATGAAATGATTCAGTTCAGAAAATATGATACCGGTAGTCCACAACAAACACATTAAGTAGTAGTATAAAATATTTGAATTGCAAATGAGAAAACTTTCTGAAAAGACCTTTTGTTCAATCCTGCAGGTTAGTTTTTTTTAATGTTTTTCAAAGGCACCTGGTTCACCACGACTAAAAATCTATAAGAATATAACTGTTCGGAAAAAAATTTACAACATATTTTAATGCCAATGTGTATAATATTTTTCTGTGTTCTGAAGGCATTTGTGATAAATTTGTGTCCATTTCTCACATTGGAACAGCTTAAGCCCAATTTCCTTTGAAAGACATGTTTTGCATTCATCTTTAAAGTACTGTCTTAATTTAAATGATTAATTATGAGCATATTTTGGCAAATTGAACAAGTTAAAAATTATAATGTTTAATTCCTAAGTGCTTAACTTCTTTCTGATAACAATATATAAATAATTGTGCATTGTAAAAAATACACTAAAAGAGTTTATTTTTCCTATGTGTGTATTTTTGTATATATATATATCATATCTTGTGAATTCTGGATAGAAAGGTGTCAGGATGATGATAACGATGATGAGACTGTAGTAGCAACAATATAGTCTAGTCTAACTTATTCTTTACAGTTTAATTTGCAGGCTAAAAGTTTGAACTGGAGTTGAGCTTCAGGATTCGGTTTAAATGCCACAAGACAACTGTGAAATATCTACAGTAACAATGTGTTAGAGTCATTAGTATCTCTAACTAATTGATGTAGAATATGATGCTCATTTTGTCTGTGAAAGTTTTGCTCCATGGCCCTAAATAAATTAATAATTTTCTGGGTTATAAATCTGTGTGGGAAAGGTTCGAAGCAATTATAGGAAAAAAATTTCAAATTCAGTATCCAGACGATTCCACCTTTTTTAAAGAAAGCCATAGTCTGAAAGCCTGGAAGATCATTACTAATGAATTTAGATAATATTCATCTGGAAGAACTTACAGCATAAGATAAATTCCACTATGATGTACATTTTTACACTACCAAATATTTTTCAATAAAATCTTATATAGTTGGAAGAACATTTTGTTTCAAAGGCTTAGTCTATTGCACCTTATTGGACTATTGCACCTAGAGCATAATGTATTGCACCTTCTTTTAAAAATTAAATTTTATCCTAGTATTATCATAGTACTAATATTTTTAACAGTGCTGTGTGCAATTTTAAAATGTTTTCCCCCCAAGGATTGCCTACAGCCAGCCTTCAAAATAGAGACTGTTATAAAAGATTTGCAATTTTAAAAATAACTTCAATAATGTTTTAATTGCAAGCAAGGTGTTATAATCAGACTGTGAGTTCAAGTCCCGCCTTAGCCATGAAAACCATCTGGGTGATTTGGGGTCAATAACTTCCAGCCCTAACTTCCCAGGGTGGTGGTTGTGAAGAAAATACAAGGAAGAAGGTGTATTGGATATGTTTGCCACCTTGAGTTGTTTGTAAAAAAGTAATGAATAAAATTAAAAATAATAATCAGAAGCATTCTAGAAACAACTAGAAAATGTACTTCTGAAGCAATAGCAAATAAAGTTTTCTCTACACCAGAGGGGGGAAAAAACCAAGCTCTTATCATTAGCTCCTTTTGAATATGAGCTGATAAATGTTAAAAATAAGAAGAAAGGGGGGGGGAATCAATTATAGGAAAGCTATACAACATCCACTTTATGCAAAGAATCTAAAACTACTGTAGATCTCTTAGTCTATAGTTTATACAAGAAAGCAGATTTGTCAAAGGTTACTTTTGAGAAAAGTTGCCTCTGAATAAGACTTTAATTAACCCTTTCAATGAGTTTTATGGGGTCCAGAGAATCTTTTTGCCTTTGTACCCCTTACATACATTTCTACTTCTTTTTCCATAAAAGAGCCCTGCTGAAATAGAGTAAGACTCTATTTCCCCCATGCTTAAAATCTATGGCTCCCTTGGTGTTTTCATTGTGATGGTAACAAAAAAGCAACAGTGCATCACATATTGCGAAGGACTCTGCTGGAGAATCTGTTTATTTTGGGGAGAGGAAGATGTACTCTGCACCTCTAGCCTAGAAGCCAAGTGTCAGCTTATGGGATGCTTCCAATTTTTACCGGGTAAATTAAGGGATTTCTTCTAGCTTCCTGGCATGTTTTGTTTTCTTGAACTATGGCAAGACTTAGTATGTTTTTAATAACATTAGCACCTCTCTGCTTGAAGCATGTGAAAGCTTACAACAATTATACTTTGTTTCCATGCCAACCAAAACACCGTCTAAACATACAGTTCATTAATATACATTACTTTGATTTGGATGCATTTTCTTCAAACTCTTATAATTTGAATTTGAATCTTGTATTCCATAAATGCTCCCTTTAATACCATCCAATTGTTAGGAAAACTATTTAATTCTGTGTCTATTTGCCTAGTATATTTGATGTAGTCTCAATGTATTTATGACAGTTCTACAGTTTAACACTAAATATCTAACAAATTGTACACATTTTGACCTAACATTTTTTTCCTATGGTGCAGAAATTGATAATACACCTTAATTTATTATATACAAATTATATACAAAACACTGGTGAAATGAGTTGACAAATTCCAACTTTTTTTTTTAAATAGAAGTGTCTGGCATTGTTCAAACTGGAATGAACAATACAATACTGAATTCAGGTTGGCCTGCATGGCGAGCCAAGCTCCTGCAAAGCTCTTACAGCTTTTACTTTGAAAATTGTTCTAATAATTAGTCATCTAATCTATTTTGAAATACCCTTATGTGGTTTATCTGAAGAAAATTGCTTTAGGGAAAATTCAAAAACAGTTTCTTAAATACAATTTGCCTAAATTTCTCAAAAATGTTGGATGTCCCACTTATTTTACTAGCAATGTTGTTTCTATTGTAATATTCCTATTACAGGGATGCTCTAAACTTAATATTTTAAAGGCATCCCTTTATCACTCCCAAAATCACTTTATTTTAAAACACAAATGTGTAGATAAAGAGATAACTGGTAATTGTTTGGAGAGATCATTATTTTGTTGTCTTAAACCCTATCAAATACCAGAGGCCATTGTTAGCCAAAAACATATTGACAGAAGTTATGTTTTGCTGGGCTACCTTAAGATATTGTATTCAAAAGCATAGAAAAAGTGGTTTGTTTGTTTTTTTGGCTTTTATGAGATGCTGTAAGTTAATCTTTCTGCCTAAAGACAGAAATAATAACACCTACCTCATAAGAAAGGGTTAAAATGGTTCAGTTCGGTATATTGTGTAGATATTCCTTTTAATAAAGGGCTCAAGCAGTACTTGGTTAATTATACAGTAGCTTTTCCTATTGAGCAAAATGCTTTTCATTAACTGAAATAGGATTGCTTCACTTTATTAGAAAAAAGTATAACAGGTATAAAGTTTTTATCCATGGTTTATTTTTTAATAGAGCAAGCTGATATTTTCTTGGGCAATGGGTGTGTGTGAAGGAGGCTGCCACTAGGAGGCAATATTGAGCAAAAGATATAAGATCAAGCTAAATTATTCCAAGCAGTATCCAGTCTATTAATAAAAATAATAGGTGCAGATAATTTGATATAATTCTCCAGTTTTAACATGAAAACTGCTCTGATAGCTTTAGAGCTAGCTTTCAAAGACTGAGTACAATGCCAAAAATAATTTGTCCTGCATGTTTAAAATCAAAGTTTATTAAGTTCAATTAAAATATTTTAATGAAGACTAGAGATTATAAAACTAAAAAAGGACAAATTCTTGTAATTAATACTTATTCATGTATCATATGCTTTGTTAAAGTCTAAGAGAGAAAAAAGTTATGAAATTTGTTGAGAGTTTTGTCAAAATTTACTTATGTTGGGAATGGCTTTGCCCTAGCTATTTGTACTTTTTTCTTTTGCAATTAAAATATATTTTTAAAACTAGTGGTTGTTTGTATTCCATTTCATAATAGGAATTATGGAGACGGAGAAATATATAGAGAAGCAAAATAGAATTCACATTTACCCAGAACTAATTCTCATTGAACTGGATATATTTCTGAAGAGAAATGAAAAAAGTTGTAATATATGTTGACAGAATATACTGCCATTTTGAATCAGTTGAATAAAAATCTACATTTGATAGAGGGGAGTATCTAAATATTAGAGATATTTCCTTATCTAAACAAAGAAACAAAATGACCATCAGTGTGTGTGTGGGGGAGCAGTTGGAGAGAGAATGACACCTGTGAGGAAAACTGCACCCCCACTCATCCTGGAATACCCCAAGAGCTTACTCTCTCCAGGGAGAAAGAGGGCTCAGCCACTGACCATCGGGACCCCCTAGCTATCTACCTTGCCAGTAGGCATTCGAGTTGCTCCTTCATCCTTCTCTAGTTACCCACTGTCATTAAAGAGATTTCAGAGTTCAGCCTCTGTTCTAAAGCAACCAAATGCTGCTCACCATCAGGCCTTACTGCCAGCTGATTGGATGAGCAGTGGCAGTGGGAGTAAGTTACTTCCAGTTTCCCCATTGATTTTGCTTGTGGAAAGCTGGCAAGAAGTGTCAGAAATCACTCCTCCTCCTCAACTGACCTGTGGAACTGCCTGCCACTTTGCTGGGGGGAAACAATGGAATGATCAATGGATGAGCAAAAAAAACCAATGTGTGTGGGACCAACTTCCAACTGACTTTCCCATTGATGCTGCTTGTGGAAAGCTAGCAGGGAGTGTCAGAAATCACTCTTCCTCTCCTTGGCTGACCGACAGGACTGCCTGCCACTTTGCTGAGAGGAACAAAGAGAACTGCAGACTGCAAGGAAAACTGCATCTCACTCCCCATCCCAGTGAGTCCCAAGAGCCTACTCCCTCCATGGAGGAAGAGGATTCACACATGAACTGCCAGTGCTCCCCAGCTAGCCTTACCTTGCAGGCAGACATCCAAGTCACTTCCTTGTCCTTCCCTCACCACACATTGCTATTAAGAGACTTTAGTTTTTAACCTCAGTTTCAAAGTATCCAACTGCCACTTACCTGTTGGGCCTTGCCACCAGCTGAATGGGTATAGCAGTGGGAGCAGGAGCAACACCTATCTTTCTGCCAGCTTTTCCATTGGTTTTTCATTTGGGAAGCTGACAGGGAGTATTGGGAATCACTCATCTGCATCAGCTGACCTGCAGAACCGCCACTTTGCTGGGTGCTGCACAATGGACATGTTTCTGTTTAGTGTAGTCAGAAGCCCAGTGGTACCAAAGCAACCACAACTTTGCCAAATGTGTTGTTTCCCCCCCCCTCACTGTGTCAGTACTTCACTGACCTATATATACTTAATAAAAGGCTTGAATTTATTTCTTGAATTAGCCACTCATTTTCAGATGACTTTAACATGCTCCTCATTAGGCTACATTACTGAGAAAAGTCAGAGAAGGTGCCACTGTTCTATAATCTTGATAGATTGGAAAAACTATAGAAAATATAGGAACCCCCCCCCCAAATATTATGAACATGGGGAAAAGAAATAATATATATTAATATAAGATAGGTGTATCTGTGTTGGTTTAGCACATGTAAAAAGAATATTGGGAATAATAAACTGAATCATAAACTGAACTTGAGTTGACAAGTGTGGTATCATTGCTAAAAATGAAAATGTATTGATATAATACAGTCTAGCAGGAAAAATATTATTTCCCAATAGAATATATTTAGTATTGGTTAAACACTATTTCAAATATTAAGTTCAATTCAACCCATTAAACATATTTTAAGAAAGGTGCAGGTAGTCTTCGACTTATAACCAAGTTTATTTTGCTAAGCAAGATAATTGTTAAGGGAGTTTTGCCCCATTTTATAACTTTTTGCCAAAGTTGTTAAGTGAATCATGTGGTTGTTAAGCGAATCAGACTTCCCTCATTGACTTTGCTTGTTGGAAGCTGGCTGGGAAGATTACAAATGGTGATTACATGATCCAGGGACAGTGCAGTTGTCCTAAATACATGCCAATTGCCATGTACCTAAATTTTCATCATGTGACCATGGGGATGCTGCAATGGTCGTTAAGTATGACAACTAGTCATAAGTCACTTTTTTCAGTGCCGTTGTAACGTCAGTCGCTAAACAAATGGTTCTAAGTCATGGACTACCTGTATAGGCAACAAGAATGTTCTAGAAATTAAATCTAACAAAGAGTGTCTGAAGAAACTGATTATTAGTCCACAAAAAATATGAGTAGGTTGAGACATAATAGCAGTTTTCAAATAACTGAAAGTGTCATACAGAAATAGGTTGAAAACTGGAAGTAATATTTCAAATGAACGTTAGTTCTTCCTAACAATAATATCAATTTGACAATGAACCACTTACCAAAAGCGGCGATTAACTCTCATTCACAGGATGTTTTGAAAGACAGCTGGATAACCACATGGTACAGTACTTGGATTTGGATTCCAATACAAACAGGAGGTCAGAAGGAAGTCGACTGTTAATAGATTAAATTGTTCCTTCCAACTTTATGGTTTTATGGTTTTTCCCAACTTACTTTAGACAAAAGAGTTCTTGGGGTTTTCTTGCTAAAATTAGAATTCATGTCCAAGATACTAGATCAGTTAGTTTGACCTATTAATCTCAAGAATTATAAGTGGTGGTTAACAGCAATAGCTGTAAAATTAATAAGAAAAAAAGTTTGCAAACCCCCCCTCCCACCCATTTGTTTGAGCTTTCCACCAAGGCAATAATAAATACAGCTGCTGGAAAAAGATCCAAGGCCACTTATTCTCCTTTTGAAAAACTGTAAAGTTATAAGGTATGTATCTCTCTTGTATTTTTCCCTAAACATCTGTACAAGCTGTTTTAGTAACTGTTGTACAAGAATCATATATTTTGCCATATTTATGTTGGGAACACTACAGTTTGATATTTAATATGCATATGAAATGATTTTAAAAGATTATAAAATAGAATTATGCTCATTACAAAACATGATTGCACAATAAGAGCACTCAAAATGTTGTACAACTGATTCATCTGTTATTGTCTTTAACAAGCCAAACATATTGGAAGTGTGATCTGCCCTGCACTTGAGTTTAAATAGGTATCATCTGGGCAAAATTTATACACCATTCAGCATTTCACCATTCATTATAAGAAAAGATAATAACATTTTTATTTAATTTACCATCTACTGTTTTCCTTAGAAATGGTAGTCCTACAGCAATCTTTAAAGAAAACCAGTGACTTCATCCATATCATTGAAGAGGTACCGAAGTTGCATTTTGAAAGAAATACATCAGAATCTAAACCATGACGTTTTAGAAAGCAATACCAACCACATACCCATTCTTCGCAACATTTAAACAGTAAGAACTACATTAATACCAGAACATCATCCCAAGAAGCAAAGGCAGGGACCACTGCACGCCACTAGGTTTAAAAAAAAAAAAGCTAGAACATTTGCAGTGAAGGAGACTAGACCATACAACTGAAACAGTCATCCATTCAAACTACAAATCTAACTTACATAACTTAAATTATATAAGTTTCCTTCCCTTTTGGAAAAAATAAAACAATGTTTACAAAGCAGGATTCCAGAGAAAAACATTCTAGTGTCCCTTCCTCACTGTAATTTGTTCAATTTCCAATCAAACTCTACTTATGGATCTTACAAATATGTACTGGCATCAGAATCCATAATTTGTGGAATTACTATTTTCAATTAACAATCAACAGATCTTAAATATGCAAGTTATTTTTCCACATTTATTTTTCAGTTTTAGTGCAATTTTGTTATTGTTCTGTGAATGCTCAAAACAGTGACTATGTGACAAGCATATGGGCAATACATTTTTCTACTAAAAACTTGGTTCTGAAAGAAAATTGTGTATGAAGCAGTTATAGCAACAGCTAGATTTAGCAAAGGTTGCAAAAAAGTTCCTTTTTTTCTAGTAAAGCGTAAAACATATTTTCATTCAATCAGACTAAGAGGCAACAATGGAGGAAGATTAGAGAATGCAAAAAGCACTGGTGTAATTTCCTTCCCTAAAATTATGTTTTACAGTAACCAAAACAACAAAGAAAAGTTGTTAGAATATAGGGATTCAAAACTACTACTTTTGATAACCTTTTGTGGTTAGCATGGTAAAAGTTGTACAAGTATTTCATTAAATTGAGCACTGATATCTTTAAAAAAGTATTCTGAGCACTAAATATTTTACGTTGTTTTACAAAATCCAGTTTTAGGACTGATATTTATTACCTCAGCTTCTATGGCAGTGAAGAAGAAAACTTGTATCATTAAAACAAACTTGAATTAACCGTCAAAGATACAGAATAACAAATAAACAATTCCAAGGAATATTTAAATAATCAGCTAACAAAATGCTATTCAGTATGTCTGAAAAATACCAAAATATGGAGAACAGGCGTATTTATTACACAGTAGAATTTCATAACTGAACTATCAGAAATCTTTAGAAAGAAAGAAAAAGTTTAATGACTACTTCCATTAGCTTTCCATTGCACCATGTATGTTAGGATAAATTTCAAGACTTCCGCTTTGATTAGCCTTCTTAAGATGCTGAAAGAAAAAGTTTTGCTTTAGAAAGTTAAGATTCAAAAATGGGACACCCTATTTGGTCCGCATAAAAATCATATTCATATTCAACTGATATATTTTAATAGGACATATTAAATTACCAAGTTAAATGTAAAATTCAAGAGGTTAGCTGCAAAAAAAGACAGGAATACTAAAGAGCATTTTCCACCATTTACTCTCATTATCAAAAATATTTTTCAACTCTTCTTGCAAAACAGAAACAAAAAAACATACTGAACACTTACATCACATTCTTCTTCCTATGGCTTTAACCCTCCCCCCACACCCTGCCCCACCCACAGAAAAGACAGGGGGGAAAACAAATCTGAAAGTCAACAAAATAATTATTTGCTCACATTGACATAAAATGACACTTGGTACACTATAGAAGAAAAAGGAGACATCACCCAACCAGTATCCAAAACTTTTGTCTTATTTTTAGACCTAGTAACCATCATTGTACATGCTTTGTGCCAAATCCAACGTATCTAATGTTACAGTTCCTTAGCAATATTAATCAGTTAACAATTAGATGGCAAACATAAAATGTGTTTAAGAATCTATGGTATAATGTCTTTTTATAACAGCTGCTGAAATATTGCTGTAAATCAGAACATAGTCCTTTATAAAACAAGATAACAAAAAGGGCAAAATCCAGTGTTGCAAAAGAAACCTTTGACTTGTACAATAGGACATTTCCTGTCCGACAGTCTTCCCTCCCTCCATAGGGCTGTAAGGAAGAGGTTTAATTGGATACAACCCAATATTTTCTGTTCTAGTCAGCCCATACTTTATGCAAAATAAAATAAAGAAGTATTAAACACCAATCGTAATTCGTAAAATTGATACCAATTAACATTTCAATGTGGATTGACTTTTCCAATGGTGTAACGTAAGAATTAATTTCAAAATCATACTTAATCAGCAGGTTTTATATCAGCTCTTTAAGGATATCAATTAAGAAAGCCTCCATTCTTGACACATTCTACTCTTGCATTCTAGGATGTAATCCAGGAGCCTGCCACAAATATAAATTGGGGAAAACCAAGGGCCTAATCTTGGAACAGATATGGTAATTTCAAGTGAAAACTATGTTTTGACAGTGTTATATGCCTTAAACTGCAAGAATGTGCTAATAGCTGTCAGATTTTAAAATCTAAAATATAATGATGTCTCAATAACTTTGGCATAAGACTTAAACCATTTTTATTTTTTAGCCAACTAGCATAACAGAGTTAAAAAAATACAGTATCTATTTCATAATGAACTCAGCAAAAATATCCCGATGATGAATGTTAAGTTTATGACATAGCATGACACAGATTAATGACATCAATCTGTAAAAAAAAGTGTGAAATTAAAAAACAGGAACAACTTTTTCTTTTCCAAAAGATGATCAAGCTTTTGAACATCTTGAGTGATATCAACTGAAGCTAAAGTCCAGTATGATCATTTCTTGGTTTCAGGTCAGCATAGAGTAGCTGGACAATTATAGTAATATCTTTTATTTCTGAACAAAGTTTAGGTGCTGAATTATTAACTTCCCTATCCACAAATAATGTGGTATTACAAGATTGGCTGTTGAAGTTTTTATTAGTTTAGCATGTCATTTTTCTTGCAATGATGATACTGAACATGGATACATCATGTATTAGCACAACTGTGATGGACTGACTAGAAATAATTTCAGTATATTAAATCAATTTCTGATTAAGCACAAAGCATGAATTGGTACAACAAGGTCAGTATATGCCAAAAAAGTAGTTCTGTATTAAAAATCATTTACATTAGGATTTGATCTCAAACTATGAGATGTTGTAAGAACTAAAGACTGTTTTGGGATAATTCCGCAATTACCAGCAAACTATTTCCCTGACACTAACACACAACATAGCAATGAAAACACTTGATACAAGTGATCTATATGCAGGAGCTCCGGCAAGTTAAAGAGAACCATAGCTGCCTTCAAATTGTAGCAGTCCCCTTACCAAAGGAGGGGAGAAAGAAAGACTCAGCAGTCATATCTCATGTCCATAGCTTCATCCAAGATCTTATCATCGTTTGTACTGGCAGCTAAAAATGTCGTTACCGGTGACCCTGTCATATTAATTACACTGGTACTTGTGCTGGCATTGCGCACCGCAATGCTGGTCACATTAATGCCCAAAGTAAGCCTAGTCTGCTCCAAAGCTTTTTCTGGCACTGCAAATGCCTCCAATTTCTTTTCCCCATTAGCCATATATGAATTTTGGCAGCCACGGCATATGCAGTCTAAACAGGCTTTCCGATTTGAGTAGCAAGGGCAGCGCTGGCCACGACATGTAAGAACACTTGGATTTTGTGTAGCTCGGCCACATTTGCACCCCTTTTTCTCTTGTGCCTTTTTGTACACAGTTTTTGTTGGACTTCCTGGCACAACATGACTGCTAGGATTTTTTTCTTTTGACTTTTTTAGCATTCCTGATTTAGATTTTGGATGAGATTTCTTGGTGGTATGGTCTGTATTTTTTTTCATGCTTTTATTTGATAGTAGTACAGTTTTACCTATTTTAGGAGCAGTACCTCCATTAGGTACAGCTGCTATTGACTGCAAAGACATCTTTGATTCCTGCTTCATCATTACTGGAGCTGAGGCCCCCAATGTTGGGCCACAAAGAATGCTAGAAATTGGAATATGCTGAAGCTTTTCACTGTCACTTTCTGATCGTGATCGCTTTCTGTTTAATTTTGCTACCTTAGGTGTTGCAGCTGTACATGAAATCCCATGAGGTGAAGCATCCATTGATATATACACATTGTGGCTAGTTGGTGGGGGAGAAAGCTGCAAAAATGGGCCATTTGTTAAATTGGTTTCCAAGCTGTGCTGTAGATTAGGGCTACATACTCCTGCATTGGAGTCCAAACTCCGTAGCACTTCCTCAACACTAAGTAAAAGAGGGTCACCAGGTTTGATGTCTTCACTGAAACCATGAATATCAATGCCGGTCGCACACAAGTCACCAGGGGAAACTATGTCACACATAGGCTGAAGACTGCTAGAAATATCTTCAGTTTTTATGTATTGTCCAGGATTACATATACTGACTGTATTTGCATGTTCAGGAGATGGAATATTTACTCCAAGTTTATCTACTGAGAGCCCATTACAACTGGGCAGACCATTAACAGTGGAGCCTTTTACATCACAATCATAGGTGCTTTCAGGTATAGAACAACTTGTTGGAGGCTCATTAGCATACTCTGAAGTTGAAGGTGAAGGGGAACGGATCAAACACATTGCCAAGGCTTCATCAGATGCTTTTTCTGTGTCAACACTGAGTGGGGTGCCATCTTTAAGCAAAGTCAAAAGATCTGGGGAACTGTCAACAGCTTGCTTAATATCTCGTCCTAATGGCGTTTGTGTTATGTACTCACATAGTTTTTTATAACAGTTCACCAGAATGCTTAACTGTTTATTTTCTTCAAACTGCTCATAGTCTTTGCACCAACTACATGATGGTTTCATCATCATCTTCTTGCCTTTACAGGTTTTGCAGACATAATGTTGACATGTAGAGTTGGTGGGTGCAATTGGATCTTGTAGCAGATTTCCTAAGAGGAAAAAAAAGGAGATTATAAAAACTCACGAGTAATTTAAAAATTGTTTTTCAACAACTAGAAAGTCTGTGTAATGCCGCTGCTGTATGTTTTAGCTGATCAAGCTAATAGTAACATTTGGCGTACCATCAACCTATGACAGCACATATTTCAACTTCATTGTCAATGCTCGAGTATTTTCAATATTAGAGCAAGATACAAGAATTTCTACAGTTCCATAATGACATTTGATTGTTCTAGATTGAATGATACAAGGCTCTCCCAATAAGTTTTCTGATTAATTATGTGATATAAACCTTAGTTTAAACTTTTAAAAAAAATGATTAAAATCTTATATTAAGTTTAATAAATAAATACTAAATAGGCATGTGACATAATTCCGTTTTAGTGAAGTATGAATTTTGAAGACATCATTTATAATATTCCTAATTATAAGGAATTGGGAAGAATACACAAATTTGATCAAAGAAACAGAAGCAAAACATTTGTCAATAAACCCTAACCACCAAGAGTGAAAAAGTATGAATTCTATACTATAACATTTAAAAGATGGCCAAATTGTATATATGTGTGGAAGGGTGGCTATGCATGTGCACACGTATATTTAAAATATTAATATTCCTATGGAGCCTTCCAATACCTCCAATATAAAGTATAAAGCAGAAACAGAGAAACTGGCCTTGCATTGCACATACTACTTAACTACTGAGCCATTATCTATGCCCATTCTGGACACAGAGAATCCCCAATGCTGAAAATAGCGGGGGAATAAATTATTGTTATCTCACAGAGAACATGTTTCATTGACCCAACTCATAAGGCAACTAATAAGAGAAATGATGAGTCAGTAGCTTCACTTAAAATGTAAACATGTTCTACCCACAGTTTTTAATAGCTATTGGTAGGAAGTCTTCTGATTATCCATAGGGAAACCTCAGGTAAATACAACATTTAGTTAGATCTTAGAGAAAAGCTTTAACATATTTTTAAAGTTAGCAAGTAAGAACTTTTGCTTGTTCTAAATTCTTGCCTATTTTTACCACTGAACACTTTTAGAACTTCATGTGGATCCTCTGAATGACAAAGTTTTCCAACATGTGATATGCCAATGTGAAAAGGTAATTACTCCCTTGGATTTAGTAAAAGAGTGTGCCACCTCTATCTGCAATGATTGCAATTAAACATTTCATGTAATAGATAATCCTTCTTTCTACTGGTGTGTAGGAATTTCCCCCTACAATAAGGATATATTATATTTGTTAATGCTCTCTCCCTTCCTTATTACACAGAATTGGTAATTACTAAGGCATTTTTCTTAAGGTTGTGCTCTGAAGTTATAGATTCATAACCTGGTAAAGAATGAAAATATTTGTATTGGTTTTTAGATTTATCAGAGGAGGACATAAGGAACTATTGCTTCCTGCTGAAATCAGATTAGTTCCATCCCTTTTGATGTTTCAGAAGTCCCACAAAACCTGGTTATGTTATCAGGCCTGGGGCTCCCAGAGAACTAGAGACATGCTTACATAGCTGGATTGTTGAGGTGGACATTCTTATCATTTCTCTGCCCAGGGTTTTTATATTGTTTTTATAATATTTATTTTATATTTATTATCTGTTGTTTATGTAATTGTTGTACAACGCCCAGAGTTGCTTTAGATGGGCAGCTATACAAATTTGAATTTTGATTAATAATATTGCTGATTTATAACGTAAGTTGGACACTTAACAAATGTCATTCCTGAGTTTATAAAGGTTAACCTCCAACTGCATCCAAATTTCCATGTATCTTAGGTACCAAAGGAACTTTATGAGCTTTTTGATTTAATAACTTGCAGTGTAATAGCCTCTCCTTTTAGATTTTATTCAGTGTAAACTGTTATTAAAATACTGAGTATTATTAATAAAAATAGATGAGTTTAGAGAGCACACCAATATAGCCTTTATTCAATCATTACTTATTCATTAGATTATTTATCTGTTATCTGTTTATTTATTTATTTATTTATTTAAATTATATTTTTATGCCGCTCCTCTCCAAGGACTCGGACCGGCTAACAACATAAACAAAAACAACATCTCAACGGCTTCCGGTGGCTCCACCGGCGTCGCTGGAGTCTCTAACGTGAGGCTCCGATCTCTGTGTCAGTTAGCTGTCAACAACAGCGCTCACCAGCTGTTTGTTGCAGCGGAAAAACTCCTCTTCGGGCAAAGAAGGGGAGTAGAGCTTCAAGAGCCGGGTTGAGCCCTTCCAAGACCCCTGGAACAAGTTTTCAGGGGCAGAGAAGGTGTGCTCCCCAGGCACTTGAAATGCTCCTGCTCAGAGACGCTTCTGTCGGCTGACAGAATTAGACGCCGTGACCGCCTCTGCTCTTAAGATTGACTTACAAGGACTTTAAACAGACGGACTGAATACAGGAGTCTTTTGATTATCGCAAGTATACTGCTATTTTGTTTCTGCCTTTGTATTTATAAGTTTTCTTGAATCAACAAAAACTTTTTCAAAATGGCGATCGCTTTCTCTACCTAGTGAAAGTGAAAAATGTAAAGTGTGGATTGCGCAGGAAAATGAAAGTGAAATCTCTTTCCTCTTTCTAAAGAGAAGTTTGAGTGACTATTTGGATTGGATTTATTTGGACTTTAAAAGAAATTGATCTAATTGGATTTTAAAAGAAATTTAAAAGGGAGGAAGTGGCAATTTTTTTTTTAGCTATTTTTTTTTCTTTTTTCTTCCTCTCTTTTTTTAATCATGACAACGAGACATAAGGCAGCAGTTGCTAAGGCGGCTATGCCCTCTCCAGGGCAGCTTGTAAAATCACAGTCTGCTCCTTTAGAGTCTCAAGAGCCTGTACAGCCTGCTTCAGAAATGATTACAATTAAAGATCTACAGACTGCTTTAACAGTAGCATTATCCCCAGTAAGTGCTGCATTATCCTCACTTAAAGACAGAATGGATAAAATGGATTATAAATTAGAGGAAAAGATGGCAGAACAGAAAAAAGATTTTAAAGCTATGACGGAAGTATCTAACCAGGAGATGAGACAAGACATTGTGGAGGCTATTAAGGGTGTCTGGGATTACACCATCGGTGTTGAAGAGAAATTAGAGAATATTGAACAGCAATTTGAAGAAAAATTAGAAGAAATTAAAAGTGATGTACAAGATCAGGCTACTTTGACACAATTTCATCAGATGCAGTTTGCAGTTAGAATTAGGGGACTTAGAGAAGCCCCAAATGGGAACCAAGAGGATTTAAGAAAAATTGTTATTGAAGCTTTATCAAAATTTTTGGATGATTCAATTGAGAATGTGGACTGGCAGATTGAACGGTTGTTTAGAATGAACTCACGCATCGCAGCACAAAGAAATTTGCCTAGAGATATTGTGATATATTTTAATACAAGAAAATACAGAAATTGGGTTCTTTCAACAGCCTACAATAAACAACTGAGTGTTGCTGGTCAAGAAGTACTGGTTTTGAAAGAGATACCTCCCAAAATGCTGAGGTTAAGGAAAGATTATGCTTTTTTGACAGAGGAGCTTAAAAGAAGAGAGATACAATATAGATGGGAGGTTCCAACTGGACTTTCTTTGTTTTTTAAAAATAATAGATATCGTCTGACTACTGTTGCCAAAGCAAAGGATTTCTTTGACAATATATTGATGGCTGATAGATCTACTTCCCCAAAATCTAAGAGGGCAATTTTGGTTAAAGATCTAGAATCATTGCAAATTTCGGAATCTCAACAACCTCGTACAATTCTTTTGACGGATATGGATAAAGCAGTTGAACAACCAGTGCAGTTAATTGATATTTTTCAACCTCTGGTAGCTGATAAGCCTAAAGATCCAAGGGGTCCACGTGAATTAATTCAAACCAAGCAAGCTGATCTGACATCTTTGGAAGCCATGGAAGCAAGGCCTAAGAGGAAGGAAGAGGTAGTCTCGGCCCTGCAGAAGCTTTCACGAAAAGATCATGTCAAATAAGTATTTGACATGGAATGTCAACGGTTTAAATTCTCCACAAAAAAGGAAGAAGATATTTCATTATTTGAAGCAATGTAAAAATGACGTAATTTGTTTACAAGAAACTCATATTAGAACTTTGGACCAGAAATATTTGATTAATAACAAATTGGGTACACACTTTGTGGCATCATCTTTAGACAAAAAAAATGGAATTGTTATTTATGTTAAAAATCATATAAAAGCTAAATTAATAGAAGCAGATATACATGGAAGATTTTTAGCTATAGAAATTTTATTGGATGGGAAGAAAGTTTTGTTGGTGGGTATATATGCTCCAAACCAAAAACAAGGTATATTTTATAAATCATTGCATAGAAAGCTAATACAGTTGGATTATAGATCTTGTATCTTAATGGGAGACTGGAATGGAGTTCTTGATGCTAGTTTGGATAAGAAAAAGATCTTATCTGTTCCTCAAACGCGTTCAATATTGCCTAAATCTTTTTTTGATATTAAAGATGATTTTAATTTGTTAGATATATGGAGAGAAAGACATGGGAGGGACCAAGAATTTACTTTTTTCTCTGATAGACATCAATCATTTTCTAGAATTGATTTTATTTTAACTACGAGTGATTTTATGTTAAGTTTAAAGAAAGCTAAAATTTTACCTAATGTATTGTCTGACCATAACCCAGTTATGATGGAACTAAGGACTGGTCAATATATATGCAGATCCTGGAGACTTAATGAAAATTTGTTTAATTATGAAATGTACGTGGAAGAATGTAAAAAGGCTATCAAGGAATTTTTCAGGTTAAATCTGAATATAGGCTTACCAATAGAAACGGTGTGGGACTCTAGCAAGGCCCATATGCGTGGTATTTTAATTGAATTGAATGCAAGACATAGACGTAAACAAGAGGAAAAGAGAAGAGTTTTAGAAGCGGAGATAAAAAAGAAAGAGTTATTATTAATAGATAAACCGGATGATAGTAATATTAAAGAAGGGATAACGGTCTTACGGAAACAATTTGATATTTTGATGACCGATCAGGTTGCCAGGAATATACAATATGCTAAACATAACACTTTTTTTAATGCTAATAAACCTGGCAGATGGTTGGCTTATACATTAAGGAAGAAACAAAAATCCCGTTTAATTGAGAAGGTAGAATATAAGGGGCAAGAAGTATTTCATCAGGATGCTATTAAGAAGGCTTTTCTAGAGTTCTATACCAAATTGTATGCTGAAGAAAAAGTTCAAGAGCAAGAGGTAGATGCCTTTTTACAAAATCAAAATGTTATGGAAATTACTTTGGAACAAAGAGATAGATTAAATGCTGTGATTAGATCAGAAGAAATTATTGACGCAATTAAGCAATTGAAATTGGGAAAATCTCCAGGAACTGATGGTTTTACTACGATTTATTATAAGTGTTTACAGGAGGAAGTGGTCGAACATTTGAGGGAGTTATTTGTGAACATACAAGAAGGTGGTCCGGTTCCACCCTCCTGGAAAACGGCTAATGTTTGTTTGATTCCTAAAGAGGGCAAAGATAATGTACAAGTAGAAAATTTTGACCTATCTCATTGTTAAATACGGATTACAAGATTTTTGCAAAAATTTTGGCTAATAGATTAATGACTGTTTTGACACAGAGGATACACCCGGATCAGACTGGTTTTTTACATGGGAGACAGATGAAAACCAATGTCAGACAACTTGTTAACATACTGGAATACTTGGATAAACATATTCAAGTGCCGGCTGTTTTAATGTTTTTAGATGCAGAAAAAGCTTTTGATAGATTGAATTGGACATTTCTGCAAAGGCTTGTGGTAAGGATGGGAATGGGGGACCAGTTTATTAATTCTATAACAGCTATATATCAGAAACAAACAGGACAGATTATAGTAAATGGTCAATTAACAGATTTGTTTAACATTGAAAAGGGTACTAGACAGGGTTGTCCCTTATCTCCTTTATTGTTTGTCTTAACTTTAGAGGTCTTATTGAATAGGATTAGAGCATCAGAGGAATTAAAGGGGGTACAAATTAGAAAACATGATTATAGATTATGTGCCTTCGCAGATGATTTACTTGTGACATTGACTCAGCCAATGCAATCGGTTCAGAGTTTGATGGAAATTATTCGAAATTATGGAAAAGTATCTGGTTTTAAATTAAATTTATCCAAGACAAAGATGTTGGTCAAAAATTTTGATAATAAATTAAAACAAGATTTGGAAAGAATAACGGGATGTGAGATAGTTAAAAAAGTTAAATATTTAGGAATTTATATAGAAGCCTCAAATGGTAAATTATATAAGAATAATTATGAGTTCTTATGGAGTAAAGTTCAAAAAGAAATGGAGAATTGGAAAAAACTACAATTATCTATCCTGGGTAGGATAGCCGCTATTAAAATGAATGTATTACCGAAATTTCTATTTTTATTTCAAATGTTGCCAATACTTAAAAAGGATGGGAATCTTGATGAATGGCAGAAAGGTATAAACAATTTTATTTGGGATGGCAAGAAACCAAGGGTTAAACTTAAAATTATTCAAGATACAAGAGAGAGAGGTGGAATGAAAGTGCCTAATTTCAAATTATATTATTATGCAGCAGTTCTAGTGGCAATAAGTGATTGGATTAATTTAACAAATGAAAGAATACTGAATATAGAAGGATATGGGTTAGTGTATGGGTTCCACGCCTATTTAGTTTATGATAAAAAAATTGGACAGGGGTTTTAAAGAGCATATATTAAGAAACTCTGTGATGCGTGTCTGGAAAAAGTATTATTATAAGTTAAATGGTAAAATTCCTTTATGGACTGTTCCCAGACATGCAATACAGAGTGTGGGTATACAACAAATTCAAGACGTGGAGCCCTATGATAAACTTTTGAATAAAGATGGGAATAGCTTAGAACTGAAATCACTAGACAGATTAAGGGAGGAAGGTATAGCTCATAATTGGTATCATCATGCACAACTTCAAGCCAGATGGCAAAAAGATGTTAAGATGGGTTTTTCTCTAAAGGATGAAAAACTGATTATACAAATTAGAGATCAAAGAGCGATGCATATTAAAAGAATATATGACGCTTTAATTGAAATTGATTCTGGAAAGGAACTAGTTAAAGACTGTATGATCAAGTGGGAAGGGAATTTTGGATATTCAATCAGGATGGAAACTTGGAAAAGAATATGGGTGAAAAATGTTAAGTTTACACAAGCTCAGCATTTAAGAGAGAATTTTTATAAAATGTTTTATAGATGGCATTTAGACCCAAAAAAATTGTCGCTTATGTATCCAAATCTGAAACCCAAATGTTGGAGATGCGAATCTTTGGATGCAACTTATTTTCACATTTGGTGGACATGTAAAAAAATTAAGGCTTTTTGGATAAAAATATGGTGGATTCTTCAAAATATTTTGAAAAAGCGTATTGAGTTTGTACCACAGTTATTTTTGTTGGGTATAACAAAGGACTGTTCCACCACAGAGACTAAGTTGATTTTGAACTTGACTACGGCTGCAAGATTGTTGGTGGGTCAATATTGGAAGTCATCTGAAATACCATCTATTGAAGAATGGACATTAAAAGTTACCCATCTGGTGGAGATGGTTAAGATATCAGCGTACCTGAAGAACCACTCAAATGAAACATTTTTGATGGATTGGAAAAAATGGATTGATTATATGCAAAAGAAATATCAACTGAAAGAACTAGATATGATATATAGATAAATAGTTACTAAATAGTAGATTAGCGGGGTTTCTTGCATTTTTTACTCTGTATTCACTCCGGGAAGCCTGGGGGGGAGGGGGGAGGGAGATAATAAGTAATAGATTATGTTTCTCAACTGTAGTTGGGGATATTAAGGGAATAGATTTTTTCTTTTTTTTTCTTAGGGTGCTCGGGAAAACTTTACACCGCATTGGATGGTGAGGAAGGTGGTTTGGAGGTTAGGGGTTAGGATGTGGGAGGATGTGGTGGGGGGGGGGTTCCGAGCAGCTATTTGTATTCTTTGTTAAATTTGTTATTTCTCTGTTATCAGTTGAGTTATTATATTTTTGTGTTAAAATTTGTTAAAACTTTATAAAATCTAATAAAAATAATTAATAACAAAAAAAAAAACAACATCTCAACATTTCAAAAATCTAAAACCAAATCTACAAAGCATTTAAAAAGACCCCCAGACACATTCATCATTCACACACAATCACAGTCATCCTCAGGCCTGCCGGCATAGATAAGTTTTTAGATTCTTCCAGAAGGCCGGGAGAGTGGGGGAAACGCGGACTTCAGGGGGCAGTTGGTTCCAGAGGGTGGACGCTACAACAGAGAAGGCCCTCCCCCTAGGACCCGCCAGACGGCATTGTTTCGCTGACGGGACCCGAAGGAGGCCGACCCTGTGCGCTCTCACTGGTTGAAGGGAAGTATGTGGCAGAAGATGGTCCCGTAAGTATCCTGGTCCAATGCCATAAAGGGCTTTATAGGTAATAACCAACACTTTGAATTGCGCTCGGAGACCGATAGGCAACCAATGCAGCATGCGGAGGGTTGACGAAATGTGGGCACAACGTGGAAGGCCCACAATTGCTTGCGCAGCTGCATTTTGCACTAATTGTAGTCTCCAAACACTCTTCAAGGGTATCCCCATGTAGAGAGCATTGCAGTAGTCGATCCTCGAGGTGACAAGGGCATGTGTGACTGTGAGTAGAGACTCCTGATCCAAATAAGGGTGCAACTGGTGAACCAGGCGAACCTGGGCAAATGCCCCCCTCGCCACAGCCGACAAATGATGTTCCAATGTCAGCCGTGGATCGAGGAGGACTCCCAAGTTGCACACCTTCTCCGAGGGGTTTGTAACTTTACCCCCCAGGGTAATGGAAGGACAGATTGAAATGTCCGTGGGAGGCATCACCCACAGCCACTCCGTCTTGTCAGGGTTGAGCCTCAATCTGTTAACACCCATCCAGACCCTCACAGCCTCCAGACACCGGCACATCACCTCAACCGCTTCACTGATTTGGCCAGGAGTGGAAATGTACAGCTGAGTATCGTCAGCATACTGATGGTATCTCACTCCATTATGAATAATTTATTAGATTTACAGTATATTCCAACTTTCATTTATGAGCTTAAGGAGGCATATTAGTCCTTGCTTAATAACCAGTTGCTTAGTGACCATTTGAAATTACAATATACCCCAAAAAGGTACTTATGACCTAGATTTGAAGTTATGATGTCCGCCCCCCCCAGTCACATGATTGCATTTTGGGCACTTGGCAACTGAGCTGCATTTACAGTTGTTTGCAGCATCCTGTGGGCACATGATTAATTTAGATTTTTTGCCAGAAATCAGTGCTTATTTCCAATTTCTGGCAAAAAACACCCATTGCAAATAATGGGTTTGCTTTATGACTGCTGCACAAAATGCTGTAAAACCAAATCAGTCACATGACTCAATTTACAACCATAATTCTTATCTAATTCTTATGCTTATCTAATCTAAACTTATGATTGTAAGTCAAGGACTACCTGTGCAGCTCTCCTGCTCTCATTTTCCTTCACAATCCTATGAAGAACATTAGCCTGAACAACTACTTCTCACAACAGTAATAAACTACAGGGGAGTCCTCGACGTATGACCACAATTGAGCCCAGAATTTATGTTGCTAAGTGAGAAATGTGTTGTGAGTTTTGCCCCATTTTACAACTTTTCTTGCCACATTTGTTAAATGAATCACTGCAATTGTTAAATTGTTAACTGTTGTTAACTGAATCTGGTTTCCCCATTGATCACAAAAAGTGATCACATGACTCCGGGACACTGCAACCGTCATAAATATGAATCAATTGTCAAGCATTCAAATGTAAATCATGTGGCCATGGGGATGCTGCAATGGTCGTAAGTGTGAAAAATGGTCATAAGACACATTTTTCAGTGCCGCTGTAACTTTGAATGGTCACTAAATGAACTGTTGTAAGTCGAGGACTACCTGTAGACCAGCCTTGCATATGCACAATTTAATATAAAAAACTAGCACTAACAGAGTAGCTTCTTCCTTTGATCCTTTACAAAGCTGAGTTACAGCAATACAAGAATGGCAGTTTTTCTTCCCCAAAATAAACTACAGTGGCATGACCAACTTGGCCTTAGTAAGGTACACAGCCATTAGCAGTTCATACCGCTGGAATTGCTCTTTTCCCCCACAGATTCTGCTCAAATAAAATATAATTTATTTGCTTGTTTATTTATTTCAATTCAAAGGCTGCACATCTCAAATTCAGAATTCTCAGTGGCTAATAGCTAAAATCAGCATAAAAACCATAAAAAAACCAAGAAATGACAACACAAATATAGACCACAGTAACCACTAGTCCAACTCAAAGTACAGGCTTTAGTCTAAATCCTGTATTAGTCAGAATCAACAGTATTGCAACACTTAATTTTTTCTCATTTAATTCAGTTGTTGTATAAAGTATTGCCAAGAAATGAACAAGGAAGATGAACATGCATACCCATATACTTATTAGCCACAATTCTTTGGATATTTTATAGAATAAACATATAATATATAAAATCAAATGAAAATAGCAGAACCTCTGAGGTAAAATCAGTAGCAGCAATAATATATTCAACATATGAAACCATAATGATACTATATGACTAACACCTTCTTTGTTACTATCAGGTGGGAGGTCAAAAGAATAGGAAGGATGGTAGTGCCACAGTAAAGCCTCTTTTTGGGTTATGAAATTTTATTATAACCAGAATATTGAAATATTACAATCTTCCCTGTTTAAATTAATCAATCTCAATATTTAATAAAGGAGATTCACCTTTTTCCCCTTCTCCCTGAATTCAAAAAGAAACATCTATTTGTAAAACACTTTTCCTAAAGAGGCAACTTAAATCACAATTGATATAAATTATAAGGCAAACTTTTAAAAGTATCAAGAATATTTGCTAATGCATGAATTTAAGCAATATTTACTTTATATTTTCTCTTATTTTTAGTAAGAAATCTGTCCTCAATTGTTGGGAGCAGCAGAAAAAAGTTGGAGAAGAAGAAGAGCTGGAGTGCAGAACTGTTGTGGCAGAAGCAAGCAACAAACAAGCAACACAGACAGACTGAAGCATGAGTATGAATCTGAGCTGATGAAATAACAATGTTTTGGGTCATTAACACTAACACAATTCTAAATGCTACTGTGTTCAACGCAATAAACTCCCTAGAAATTCCTCAGCTTGTCAAGAATATAAAATCTAAGATCTAAACTGAGCTTGAGCATTTATACTTACAGAAATCAAAACATACATTGAAGGGTTTTTTGTAAAAGTATTATGCAATACAGCCTTTACATCTTAACTTTTTTTCTAAGAATCATAAAATGGAAGGCTCTAACCATCACTGCAAATAATTTAACCAAAACATTGAACTCTACTGACTTTACAGTAGGCTGAAGACTTTATATCAGGGAGTGTCAAACTGGTGCCGGATGTGTCATGTGCAGGTCACACCCACCCCAGCTCCGTAAATGCAAAAAACATCGCAATACGCCATGATTCATCATGTGATGTGATCGAGTTTGACACCCGTTCCTTACACTGATCAGAAAATTCATGACCTCAAATTGAAGTTTATATGGGCTAATATGCAAGAATGCAATTATATGCAAATAAAAATTGTTCTAAGAAGACAGTAAGGGTTTGGCTTCTAGAATGAAAGATGCTGCTTTCTAAAATCTGCTTTCTCTATAAGGTTATAAGAAAAGAATGTCAGTAACTATGTCAAAAATAAGCACATTAGGATTTTGGTTAGCTTGCTAACTCAAAAGCTACCTTTACAATACAAGACTTTTCTTGCCCTTTTACTATCACATCTGCTTAAGGTTCAAGGACATTCTATGAATAGAGACACCTGTTAGAGCAGGGGTTCTCAACCTTGGCAACTTTAAGACTTGTGGACTTCAACTCCCAGAATTCCTCAGCCAGCAAAGCTGGCTGAGGAATTCTGGGAGTTAAAGTCCACAAGTCTTAAAGTTGCCAAGGTTGAGAACCCCTGTGTTAGAGCTAAAGTGGTATATTGACTGTGTTTTAAAAAATGGGCTAACATTTTGTATATCAGAGTTTCTTAAATTGTCCAGGTTTGCAGAATACGTTGATCCACAAACCAACCTCAAAAACAATTATGGGCACTAAAAAAAAAGAAAAGCAAATGAACAATTATTTTTTATACAGTAAATCTCAGCTTAATGACCATTCAGGGAGATGGAGTGTAAGTAAATATTAATGCAGTCCAAAATGTAGGTATTTGCATCAATTATACAAATAATAAAAATTGATGCAAATAACAGAAGACAATTTATAGAAACCATCTGGATTATTTCACATACAACAGACTTTATTTTGAGGTAATGCCCAAGTGGAAATTTTATCCACTATATTAGAAATCTGCTTACTACAGATCTGCTAAAAGTGATGGTTTGTTTCATTTATAACTGATTTTAAAGGGGAATCTTATGTTATTCTATTACAAGACAGATTGGGGAAAATCAGGACTAAGCAAAACTAAGGATCTCTTATCAGAGATGCCAAGCTGCTATGAGGCACTTACTTCTATAGTAAAAAATGACTGTGACACTCAAGGGTTGGTTGTTGTTGTTGTTTTTTAAAAAAGCAAAATAAAAGTTAAATTGTCCCTTTCAACATAACTGATATTTCTTTTAAAAACAGGAATTCAAAAAGGTGACAGAAATTGAAAATCCAATATATATAAAAAGCAATGGAAAATTTACATTATTTATTTATTCATTCATTCAGTTTATATAGCTAACCATCTCAAATACGTGACTCATAAAAACAGAATATATTAGAAATAAATAACCCAGATAAACCTTCTAAAAACCAATTAAAATGTTATTTGTAATAGAATACAATCCATACAATGATTGACAATACAATCAGCAAAGAGGCTCCATTCCATCACCACTGGATCTCCCGTCACTATGACAAAGTATGTTCTGTGATCCTTCTGAAAGGCCAGTAGGGTCAGGGCCACTATAGGTAGCCTTCAACTTACAACCACAATTGAGCCAAAATTTCTGTTGCTAAGCGAGAAGTTTTGTCCCATTTTACAACGGTAGTTAAGTGAATCATTGCTATTAAGTTAGCAACATAGTTAAGTGAATCTGGCTTCCTCATTGACTTTTATTGTCTGAAAGTCACAAAAAGTGATCACATGACCTGGGAACACTGCAACTGTCATAAATATGAGTCAGTTGCCAAGCACCTGAATTTTGATCATGTGATCATGGGGATGTTGCAATGGCTGCAAGTGTGAAAAACAGTCATAAATAATTTTTAATGCCATTGTAACGTTGAATGGTCACTAAATGAACTGTTGTAAGTTGAGGACTACCTGTATAATTTGTGTATGGGGGGGGAATGTTGTTTCAAACCATAGATACTGCAGTAATAAAGGCTCTTTTTCCAGCCTCAATTGGATAACTAGATGTAAGAGGGGAGAGGTGGTCTCTCAAATAATCTGGCCCCTTACAATGTACAGCTTCACAAGTCATTACCACCACTTTGAGCTCAATCTGAAAGCAAGTTATTTTGCATTTTACTTCAATAATTAATTCAATATTGCTAATTTTAAAATGTAATAGCCATGACACAAAATGACACATTAACGTGAATTAAAGAAAATGTTACAACTTTTCACTGTTCAATAGAATTTCATGTTTACATTCTGCAATCTTTATAACAGTCTCAATACTCTAAAACAGTGTTTCTCAACCTTGACAATTTTAAGGCATGTGGACTTCAACTCCCAGAATTCCACAGCCAGCAATGCTGGCTGTGGAATTCTGGGAGTTGAAGTCCACATGCCTTAAAATTGTCAAGGTTGAGAAACACTGCTCTAAAATATCTGTGGAAGTTTTGTTTTCTTTTGCTATCTAAGTACTAGGGTGACCTTATTCTTTTTTACACTATGTATTATGTCCTAATATTATTATATTCACTTACATAAAATTCCTTATAAGTAACATCTAGAATGTTCAGTTTTATATTATTGTAATTAAGATTTGTTTACTGCCCAATCACAGGGATTTCAAGCAGTTTATAGCAACAAATAAAGGAAATACAGAAATGCCTTCAAGTTAGTCTTAACTCCTGGTGACTTGCTAGAAAAGCCCCTACAGTTCTCTTGGAAACATTTTTGGATATGATTTGCCACTGCTTTCTGCCTAGGAATCAGAGAGAGAAAGACTGACCCAAGGCCATCCAGATGAACTTGTGCTTAAGGAAGCACTAGAACTCTGCCAGACTTTAACCAACATAGCAAACTGGTTCTCATATAAGATATGACAGGCCATATTTTAATTCTTGATTAATGCTAAAAAGAGGTACAAAACCTTGTAACACTTAAAAAATATCATATTGGGTGGGGGGAGGCAGTGTGGATTCACATCTATTTTACAAAATGTATGAAGTGTTACTCTGTACACATGGCTTAGAAGCAATGTACTGATATCACAGACTCTTCATAAAGTTGCGATACTGACAGCACAAAGGTCTTGGCGTTAAAGTTTACATAAATATTTTTAGTGATAGTGCAAATAATCTGCATTTTAAATGAATGAAAACATCTACTATGAACAAAACCTCATACTCAAATCACCATGAATATTTAATGAGTTTACATAGGGCTGTAACTCAAACAATGTGAATCTGGGCAGTATACAGGAAAACAAAAACCAAAGTCATACAACATTAAACACCTTTCAATGTATAAAATTAAGTACCAAAGGGCTTAAACTCTGATTTACCCATTTATATCACTCTTTCTGTTTGAAGTTAGATACCTGCCACTTACAATTCAATATAGATTGTTACAAAGTTGAAATAATTTCCTGAACATTAGGGTTCCTAATCTGTTGTTCTACTTCATATTCTAGATTTAACATCATACAGAGAAGTCACAGAGAACATATTTATTTGTAATTAAGATACACGTTATGTTACAAATGCAAGGAAGACATCAAAAATGCATCAACGTTTAAGTTCTTTTATAGAACAGCAAAAGAAGTCTTTAAATTAAGCATACAGCCCAATTTTGAAGGTTTATGAAAAGGTTACCTAGTCCGAATGATTTCAGAAACAAATTATACCAAAGAACTTAAATAATATTTCAAGTTATATATTTTTAAATTGTTGCTCGAATCTTGCTTGGTTTGTAAGTAATGGGTGTATTCGCACATATATATCCACACGTAAGTTAACCACAATTTATTCGATTAACCTATTTTTAGGAATTAACACGAAACATACTACCGGTATATAAGTACGCGGGCTGAGTTTGCCTAGCACAAAAATGTTAGCATGTAGTTTTGTTTTATTATATCGTGAAAATCCAGACCAGTTTCCATTTACAAAATCTTCTTAAAGGGCAAGCTGTTTAGTTGCGAAGCAGTTTCTAAAAACCGACAAAAGAGGGGGCAACTTTCAAAACTCCCTAGAGGACTGAGGAAGACCTGAGGGCAGGCGTCTCTCGGCTGACGAGGATCGTCCTAAAAGAAGGCGGCATTGCTCCCTGCCCATCTCAGTGGGTGTAACAGGGGAGGCGAGAGCGAACTAGACAGACGGACTGACGGAGGGAGGGAGGGAGGGAGGGAGGGAGGGCGAAGGAGAGTGCCGGCTCGCCCGCGGCCCAGAACAATAGAAAGCGCCTCACTCACCGCACACGCAGCAGGAGAGCGACTGCCGGAAGTAGGGCAGCAGCTTGCCGATCTCGGCCAGGCACTGCGGATCTTCCCCGGGGCCGTAGCTGAGTACCAGGCGACTGGCGGAGATGTACAAGGCTGTAGCATTCACCGGGTTCATCGCAGACGCTGAGGCCAACGGCTCCGGGCTGAGAAGAAAGCGCGGCTCCGCGCCCAGGCAGGGCAAGCCGAGGGGCGGCTGCGCTCCTAGCCCCGCATCGACGCGCCGTCACAGCCAGGGCCCGGCTTGCTTTTCTTCACTTGCTTGCTCCCCCCGCCCCCGCCACTGCCACCGCCGCAGCTCTTCCTTGCTACTAGCGGCGGCCGTCTACGGATTATTCCAGGCGGCCGGCCATGCCGGCCTTGCTCCCTCGCCCTCCCCGGGCGCCTCAGGCGGAGGGGAGGCCCCGCATCGGGGGGCGGTGGCAGGATCCGCGAGCCCGGCGCAGGGCGACGGCCTGGGCCCGGCTCTGATAGGGGCGGGGGAGGCTGCTCCGCCTAGAGTTTCAGCGCGTCCATATTACCACGGATTCCCTGCGTCTCTTCCGCAGAGCTAACGGCTTTGTCGCTCCTAGCCGCCCTCCGCGCAAGAGCCATCCACCACACGCCCAGCTCCAATGTCAATAGCAACCGTTAGCTCCAACCGTCACTGCGCAGCCATCACCGCGGCCGCTTAGGTTCAGTACTGCGCATGCGCGGCCATTCTCTACCTCATCGCACCCACCCCCTCCGCGTCCTCTTGAACACTACGGCCGCCGAGAGAGCAAGCAGGGTGGGGTTCCGTCTTGGGCTGCGCCCTCTCTGGGCCTCCGCTGAGGTTTGCTCCGCTATTCGGAAAAATAACAGAGGCCGCCTCGTTCTCCGATTCGCTCCAGCAAAAGATCCTCAAAAGGCTGGTACTTGTCCGATATCCAGAACTACGGCTTCAATTTGTATCTTGCTTATTAGGATGGAAGGTTTGAGTGCATGGTAATATCTCTTTGAACATAGGCAGAGTGCCGTTGCCTCTCAATATGGAGGAATTGATGCATTCCTGTGTTGATCCCAGGAACTATTTACAACCAAATATTGCCGAAAACAGCTTAATTTAAGATGCAGTCGACCACAGCACTGTCTATGACAGGGGTTCTCAACCTTGGCAACTTTAAGACTTGTGGACTTCAATTCCCAGAATTCCTCAGCCAGCAAAGCTGGCTGAGGAATTCTGGGAGTTGAAGTCCACAAGTCTTAAAGTTGCCAAGGTTGAGAACCCCTGGTCTATGAGTTTCCGTGAATTACATACAGGGAGAAAAAGAATATAAAATGAATTAAATGTATGTACTTCCCATAGACAGTTGTCCTCCTCTGCACAATGTTCATTATGCAAAGTACCTGAAATTTATATTGAAACACACAGATCAATTCTAATAATCTGATTATCACTCTTCAAAAGAATAAATTCTAGGTCAGTGTACAACTTTCAAACATCTAGATCCTGCATAACTTCAATGTCAGTGCATACAAGTGAGAATAAAAACGTTACATTTTGTCTGGAAATTCTGATATGTATCCAAAGTAGCTTAAGATAAAATTAAACCAAGTTACAAGAAAAAATGCAATAAAATCTGAAAAGATGTGTTCTGGCTTCATTTCCATAAAATAACTAACATGTTAATCTTGAGTCTGGCAAGTGTATAAATCACTGAAAAAATCTAGGGCTGTTATTAGAACCAATCTTGGCTAAACCCAGCCTCCTTTGCAAACAAAGGTGCTTAGATTTTAACACAAGGGGGGAAATGTAAACTGGATCTCACAGCCATTACTAATGGAGTGAGTGGGGGCATATCTTCACCCATTGCTTTTCTGTTTGTTTCACCCCTTTTTTGCACCTAATGTAATGAAAAATCCACAGAGGCTGGTTTGCACAACGTATTGGTAGGCTAAAATATAATTTGGTAGGATGAGTTTGGTGTAGTGGTTGAAATGATAGCTTAGGAAACAGGAATGTCTGAATTCTAGTCTCAGTCTAGGCAAGAAAGCTGACTGGTGACTTTGAGCCAGTCACTCTCTTAGCCCAACCCACCTCACAGGCTTGAAGGAGGAAGGAATATTATGTATGTTTGCTATCTTGAGTTACTTTTAAAATTAAATAAAGGTGGGATAAAAATAAATATACATATTTGCATAACAGGTTGTGCTGTTATCATCTTTAAAAATATACAAGGCATAGGATCTGGTTAGTTGTGGGACCACTTTTTCCCAAGAATATCTGCCTGCCCCACTCACTCTCAAAAGGAGATCATGCTCCAAGTTCTCTCTTTTACATCTTGTCACCTTATGGGACATGGGAAGTGTGCCTTTTCGGTGGCTGCCTCTGTTAATAATAATAATAATAATAATAATAATAATAATAATAATAATAATAATAATAATAATAATAATAATAATAATAATAATAAAGTTGAAAGGGACCTTGGAGGTCATTGAGTCCAACCCCCTGCTCAGGCAGGAACCCTACACCATTTCAGACAAATGGCTGTCCAGTCTCTTCTTTAAAACTTCCAGTGTTGGAACATTCTTTACAATTTTCTCCAACTCTGCTCATCTTTAGGATAGCCATTAACACTTTGCTTTTCAACCAAGTATTTGGGGCCACTTCAGTGGAGTCTCCTTTTAGCTGTTTTTATTATGGTCGCTATTTATATTCTGAATTTCATATTCATATTTATTTGTGCCTGTTTTAACATTACATGGTTGTTTTCTGGTTAAAGCTTCTTTCTTGTACACTGTCCAGTCATATTGAGTTGGGGGGGGTCTTATAAATCCACTAATATAAAAAATAAAAAAAGTTAATCATATTTTCTGTTTAATGATATGTGTTCACTTGTAGTGATTCTGCAAAGTCCTTTTTTATGCCTTAGCATCATTTTTCTATATGACCTCTTGACATACAGCACTACTGTTGTCCTAGTTAATAAAACCTACTATTTTGGTCTTCATTTTGTATGGTTTTTACAATGTCTGCCTTTGAAAATGTATACTTTAAGACTATTTTTTCACATTTTTAAAACATTTTAGAACAGTTAAATTTCTCTTCCAACTTTTGTTATTAAACACTATGCTATTCTGTTGTACCCATTGAAAAGGACATCACTTCTCTTAAAGTTATTTTTTTAAAAATTCATTATCCTTGGTCAGCAACATAATTTTCTTTGATAGAAACAGGCCATCAAGGCAATGTAATAAAGATGCTTATATGTATAAAGGCAGATAAATTACTAGTTGTTGAAGCTATCTGAAGCCACTACTGTTTGAAGATTTCTTAATCTCATAATAGAATATCTCCATGTTGCAGTTCATGGTGCTATACAACCACCCATTTTTCTATTTTTACTCAGGAGTAAAGTTTCTTACTGTTTACATTAAAACAATTGCAGGGAGGCTTTCACGTTCAAAATACATCTGATTTCCAGGTTACAAACCACAAATATATAATCTACATAATCAGAATATACAACAACAATCAATAGATGGAAAGGAAATACCATTCCGTCTTTTCTAGCAATCTAGTAGCAGGTTACTACAATTATCAGTGCCATTGTTAGAAAATCCAGCAAGTTCACTGATATCCAGAAGAAATCATATTCCCATCTTTCCCAGCTGATAAGAATACTAATGCCATTCTTGTTCTTTCCTTGCTGCATTAGCAGCAGAAAAACAGCCATTTGTTTCCCATTACCTTCTGAGAAAAGTAGGTGATGCTCAATCATCTAAAGTAGGGGTGTCAAACTGCTGGTCAGTGGGCGGATGCATCACACGGAAGACGCGCCCACCCCAACTCCGGCAAGGGGAAAAAATTCACAATATGTCATGACACGTCACGTGATGCGGGGAGTATGACACCCATGATATAAAGGAATAAGCACGAAATATTTAATAGACTAGCACTAGGTAGAGTAGCCTTGAAGGCCTTGAAAAAGATACTTAGATGCCACGATGTGTCTATACTTACAAAGATCAAAGATTTTGCGTGCAGTGGTCTTCCCTATGACATTCTGTGGAAATTAAAGTTGGGTAGGCAAAGCAAGATAGGAAGAGTATTGATGCTTTTTAGCTTTGGTGTTGGAGAAGATGTCTGAGAATACTGTGAGCAGCCAAGAAAACTAACAAATGGATAATCAAACGAATCAACCTAGATTTCTCATTTAAGGCTCAAATTCGCAGGCTCAAATTATCCTAGTTCAGACACATTATGCAAACACTTAGCTCCTAGAGAAAGTTTTAATGTTGGGAAAGGTAGAAAGAAAGATGACCAGCAAAGGTGGATAGGCTGAATTACAGTGGCGATGAGTGTGGGTTAGACCTGAAGGAGTGGGTTAAGAACAGATTATCATGGAAAAAAATCTATGTGCTCAGTAAGAACCAGACATGAATAAAGCAATGAATCCAGATAGCCAGAGTCGTAGTCTTAAGTCAGTAGTGGCGAACCTATGGCACGGGTGCCAAAGGCGGTACTCAAGAGCCCTCTCTGTGGGCACATGTGCCGTCGCTCCAGTCCTAGGCCTTCAGCTGGGTTTTATAAAACCTTTTCGCTTTAGGCCTCTGCAACCATGTGCAAAAAAAAAAAAAAGGTTCAATCAATCAGCCAATTTCAACTTCTCGCAAAAAAAAAAAAGATCTTGCAAAGTTGGAATTGATTGATTGAACTTTTTAGTCCCACCCAGTCTGCCGTTACCACTGCAGCCAAACCCATCCAATTGGCCACACCCACCCGGCATTCGATGATGGAGAAGTGGGTTTTGGGTTGCAGTTCGGGCAGTTAGTCTCTAAAAGGTTCGCCATCACTGGTCTAAGTCATTTTGCTACTAATGTTTAGCTTTACAAGTGTTTGCCATACAATTTTGACTCTAAAGCAAAAATACTCACAAATACCTCTCTATCTTTCTCTCAAGAAAAAACACTTAAGTGTAATAAACTGTTTCACTTTACCTAATGATAAAGGTAGCTCTGGAGTTGATTGTTAATATCAGTGATCTGCCCCAAATGTTATTACATATGTATATAATTTTTATTAATTTTTTTGGAAAATATAAAAACTAACACAAACTAAAAGTAAGAAAGAAAAAGAAAGAAAAGACAAAAAATGCAAGAAAAGAAAAAATGTTGAAGAAAAATAGAAAAAAGATATAAAGAAATGGCTTTTGATATTCTTCACATCAGTTATATGTACATATTTATCAAATCTATATGAAATTTATATTTCAACTTCTCTTTCTAAAATTATATTACTCTTCTTTCTCTAATCTATCTAATCATTAACACCATACAAGTCCATTTTTTCATTTTTGCAAAATGGTCTTAAGAGACTTCTAATCATCAATAAGTGTACCATCTGATTATTGTGGATAGTGATGACATTCACTGCCTTTTCTAAAGTTTCATCTGTAATATTCCTATTTCTTAAATATTTCCAGGCACTTTGTTGTTTATGTCTACACTAAATTTAACAATATTGTTATAATTTAAAATGCTTTATTGAGCTTGTTCTCTGAAAACTTTTAAATTACAGTTATCACCAGACACTTCTACAAATACAGAATCAATGTCAAAATATTAGTCTATTGTTTTCTAGATTCAGGATATAATATGCACTGGGGGCATGATATACAGTATCTTGGCTTGGATTCTTACATTTCTTAGGTCACTTTAAAAAATATTGTGTCTGATGCATCATATAGCTCTGTAGTCTGTTCCATTTTTAAAGTTATTCAGCCTTTTGACAATATTCAAAATGAAAAAGGAATGTTTCAGAAGTCTGTTGACAGGCATTTTTTGAATAATTTTATATTTGATCTCTTTCAAATGAAACTTTTCCAACTATGTATAGTTTTCTTATTTTAATTGAAATGGGCTTTGATATTTGGAACAGTATTACATAGCTCGCTTCTTTGGTTGATTTTACATATTGTAATTGAAGTATTTTCCAGGTGTTATTTACATGTTTTTCATGGAGAGGCTATGCTGAAAAGGCTTTCAGGTATTTTATTCTAAGCTGCCTTCAGAAGGCACCTAAGGTGTACATTACAAGCACAAAAAAAACTTTTTCATCACTAAATTTTACCTTTACCCAAAATGTATTCCTAGCTTAATAGCGGTTCCTTAATAATTTTTATACCCAAACCATTGTGTTAAAAGCAAACTACTTTTTAAATGAGCACTTTATATTCCTGAACTGAAAGTTACATTACAACATTTAAAGTTATCTTCTGGTTTTGAGGTCATTAAGCTTATAGCTCCCTCTGCGGTTGACCTAGTGAATGACAACAAAGCATAAAAATTACAAGGGAAAGCTTTCGCTCGCGCGTCAGTTACCCAAAAATCAACAACAAAAATGGCGAAACAAAAAGCTGCCCCTGGAAGAACAGAAGTGTCACGTAAACCACTTCCGTCCAAAGGTCGAGTTGCTGCGCGCGCAGATAAAAGGTGTACGGTGAGTGCTTGGGGACAGAAAAGAATTGCGCTTGCGCGTCTATTTTCGCGCGAAAGCTGTTTTGGGCGCCTTTAGTGACGGGCGGGGCTCCGGTATGTAGTATTTGGACGCGGTCGGCAGGAGGCGCGCTGGGTTTGGTTGGCGGTGGCGGCGGCTGCGCCATTGGCGGGTAGGAAATGCCGCCAGATGGCGGTTTAGGATTGCAGCTCTACTGAGGTGCGGCCCCCAGCACCACCGCCTGTTCGTTCCGGCCCGGCTTGGCCCCGGCCCGCCTGGACCCATCTCCCGTGGCACCGTAGGATTCCCGGGGGCGCTGCCTCAGCTGAGGTAAAAGAGTTAACGCGGGCGGAGGGAGGGGGAGGGCTCCGAGGCTGAGATCCAAGATGGAGGCGTGAGGGGCGGGGGCAGCGGGCCCTCTATCTCTCGCTCCCTTGTTCACACACTCGAGCCGGGCCAGCGGGCGGGAGTCAGGTGGAGGAGGGAGGGAACCGTCGGCCGGGCGGCTCTCGCCTGAGGAGACCGCTCCTCGGCAGCTCCGTTCCCTCCCTGGCCCTGCCCTTTTACTTCCCCGTGGACCCGGGCGACAATGGAAGGGCGGCGGCCCCACGGGCTGCCTCGCCTCGCTGGCCCTGGCGGCACCTCTTCTGGGCCGGGAGCCCGCTGCTGTGTGCCCGCCCCCATGCAGGGCCTGCCTTCGCCCAAGTGTTCATTTCTTGCTTAGTCTTGGCCGGGCGGCGGCGCTGAGCGAAAGGGACGACTGTGCCATCTTCGCTCCCTCCCCGCCTTATGTAGTGTTGGCGGTGGTGGGAAGGAGGGGTTACCAAATAGTGGGGTACTCGAGGGCGACCAAATAAATCGGCGGCTCCATTTGTTTTTTTTTGCCATAAACATGAAAGCATCACCATGCCGAGGAAAGGCGGAAAGTGGGAGGCCATTCGGGGTGGCGGTGACCCTGGCTGACTTGAGGGAGTTTGAGTTACCTTTACTGTTAAGATTGAGATTTTGAGTTTGGAAGTAATAGCTCTCAGATGGGATTGTGGCCAGGGGAAAAGGTTGGAGGCATTAGTTTTTAAATGCTTTAGGGACAAATCGTTATAGCAGGCAGTGACTTGATCCTAGCAAAGTGAGAGTTCCTGAATGTTTTGAGAAATGAGTGCTTGCTCAGTGGCTATGACAAAAAGTGTCTGAAGTTTTGTGCTTGGGGCTTTCATACTTATATACTGTGACTCTTTTTGACTGTTTAAGACTGTTCTTAAATTCTCGTACAGGCACCGTAGTAAAATGTATGATAGATAACAGAGATAGCTAGCAATAAATGAATCCTATCAACAACAGTAGTAGAAGTTGTAGGAAGAAAAACAATTCTATCCCTTAAGTGATAACTACAGGATACCATTTTTAATATTGCACAAGACTGAGAAAAGCTGATGAGACAAGAAGCTGATTGAAGAAACTTTGTTTTCAAGGTCTTTAATATATATTCTAAATAGCATCTTTTTAAATGCAGGTGTGAGGAACATATGTCCCTTTGGTTGTTTATGTACACAAGACAAACTTTTACATGAACACCATAGCCCTGGATGAGATTAAATGGGAATTATGATTCAAGAAATTTGTGCCAGAGATTTCTTAATCATGCTTTAATCAGATACATAACTGGTAGATAAATATATTGATATTGTCTGAAATTATTTTGATAAGTAATTTTTTGATAACCTTTATTGTAGTTTTAATTTATGAGCCTAGGAGATAGTGAAGTTATTTCCCTCAAGTTATTCACATCATATGGCTAAGTTTTTGAAAGTTTTGACAAAAAAGAACAGATGTAAGTGATATTTTTTCCAAAAACTAAATGGTTGAATACTATTAATAGCTCAGTATTTTTCAAAAACATATTGCTTGTGACACTATTATTGTGAGTAGCAATTAGTGAGATTACACTGAAAAGCGTAAAAATTAATACATTTCTTCTTGTTCCATTAGAGTCATATAACTAAAACAAATACTATATTCCTAAATAGTAGTAACATGCAAATTGTTTACATAATAACTGGAATAATTTTGTTCCATCTTGACTTAATTTTCTTGGAAGACTAGCTTTTCACTTTGGAATAATAAATTTCAACTTCTCATGTTATGGTGTGATGACTTCAAGGATACAGGATGTATAATAAATTTAATCTGCAAAACAGTGTTGCTTGGCTGTCTTAGGAAATAAGTTATTGAACTAAACATGATTGACTTTTAGTTATTTTCTTAGTTGATAATTTAAAATATAGCAGTTATTTAAATATAAGTTATTTAAATGTTATCTCAGTAGCATTGGAGATTCTGATTAATAAGACTAATTTGCAAGTAGATAAGCATAGGATTATGCTATTATGTGTTGTTTAAATATCCTATTTGTGACAATAAAGTCCTCATAAGGTGGCTTATGTCTGGTAATTTTAAAAACATTAAGATAGCTGATAAACATGAAAGCTGATTGCCATAAACATGAAAGCATCACCGTGCCGAGGAAAGGTGGAAAGTGGGAGGCCATTCGGGGTGGCAGTGACCCTGGCTGGCTGATGGAGTTTGAGTTACCTTAACTGTTAAGATTGAGATTTTGAGTTTGGAAGTAATAGCTCTCAGGTGGGATTGTGGCCAGGGGAAAAGGTTGGAAAAGCTACAGCTGATAGGATTATTAGCTGTTAGTATAAAACCTTTTAGCAAAATTCTAAATAAAGCAAACAAGCATTGGTGCTCAATTTAAAAACATCCCATAAATAATGAGTTTATTATAGATCCTTGGGAAAATAATTCTATGCCTGGGGAAAATACTCTAGGAATAAAGGAGCCACTATTAAAAGAGAGACTGCTCTTTGAAATTGGTTTTAAGGTCTAGGCAGAATCCCTTAGATCAGGGATAGGGAACCTTGGCTCTTTTATGACTTGTGAACTTCAATACCTAGAATTCCTGAACCAGCCATGCTGACTCAGGAATTCTGGGAGTTGAAGTCCACAAGTCATAAAAGAGCCAAGGTTCCCTACCCCTGCCTTAAATGCAGGTAATTGTTCAAGTTATTTAATTGTTGTTTGTAATATAGTGCTCTGCTGATTTAGAACTAGTTGTTTAAGTTGGGACAACCAGGAATTCTAGGGCTTCTTACTGGATAGTCAGTCAGTATACATTTAAGAAAGAGTTGCCAAACCACTTCCATATTATTGCCAAGAAAACTGAATGGACTCCATAGGTCATCAGGAATATAACTCAATAGTTAGTCTAGACTTAGTGTCAGTATTTTTTTGATATCAATGAGGTGGCTAAGAAAAATTTATGGTGGTTACTAATTATTTGTCTTGAAGATACAAAAAATCATTACAATGCCAATTGAAATATATTCATTTAAAAAAGAAATTTTACATATGAATTAGAATGATTTTAACTTTTTCTTGAGTTGTGCCAAAAAGTTGCACTTTGGTTTTGTTGAATGTATTACTCTTTCACTAATAGTGGATTGCACGTTTTTTTTTCCTCACTTTCTCAACTAGAGAAATAGCAACGAAGGTCAGGGATTATAAAGTATACTCCTGTAATTATTCCAATATTACCACTTTATAATATGTTATTTTAATACACAATTTAGATTTGCAATTCTTACAATTCTTTTATATGTATCAATAACCCAGTCATTCATTTTGTTAGCCATTTCACTTTTTTCAGCCTCATCCAAGTATGCAGTTTTTAATTCCCAAAATTCTCAGCAGTGACCTTAGTACCCAGGAAATTCTGAAAGGAGAAGCAATTCAGGCTGAGAAAATAATCAAGAGAAAGTGGGAGGGGTAAAGAGAAAAAAGAGGTTTGACCATATAGAAAAACAATAGCATGAAATTGAAAGTTAAATGAAATATGTGTATAGACAAGTCTGCATGTAATATTAACCTTTAAACTTTTGTACACAAGTCTTAGATTTCTACTGAATTCATAAAACATGAGCTAAAATGTTATAAAAAAGCAGTTGATTAGTGTTAGTGTTGTAGTTAAAAGTTTAATCTGTTGTGTGAACAATTGTATTGGTTCAGTTAAGGACAAGTTCTGACTTTAGTAATATAGAAAATTGTTTTTACTCTTTCTAGTACTGTAAAAATATTTTCAAAATTCCTCTGAATGGAAATATAAGGCAGTAGCACAGTATGGCAATGTAAAATTTCTATATCATCTTATCACATAATTCTTGAGATCATTTGTGCGTATGTAGAAACACAAATCACTTATATTAACAATACGAAAAAAGACTATAATGGCAATAAAGTGGCTGAGGGAAATTGTGAAGATTGTAAATACATGCCTTGATTTATTTCAAAGTTATTTTTTTATAACTTTGAACAGTTGCTGCAAAAGGCAGTTAGTATGTGAAGTCTACCTTTGTAAGGAGGGAAAAGTGTAACATTTTCCAAACTGTCACATTTGAAATAGGTTTTAAAAAATACTTTCTGATTTAGTATTTTATTTTTCCTTCAGGTCTTCAGATTTCTGTATGTAAATGATTTCTCTAGGGAAGATTAACATGAACGTAAATTTTGGGCCAAAAGTTAAGAAAAACAGCCACATTCCTTCCAGATGTTTTGGACTGTGATACCTTGTATGCTTCACCCTGCATTATCAGCGGTCAGAGTTCTGTGGTTTTCAGCTTATCTAGCATATTTGGAGGACCTTAAGTTGTCTTTAGCCTCAGATGTTAAGTTGTTGAAAATTAAGTTCCATAAATATGCTTTATTTCACATTGAACTCTGTTTCATTGTACTCTGGCTTGGGATATAAAATTTCTATATACAAAATAATGGTAATTTTATGAAAAGTAGGTTTGTGTACAAGGTCCAAAATGATACCCAAGCTCAGCATACACAGTTATGATAAACATGGTATTCATGGGAGAATATAATTCAAGGTTTTTGCATAAGAAAGAAGCGGAGGCAATTTCTAGATTACACACACACACACACACACACACACACACACACACACACACACACACACACACACACAGAGATATTAAAATTAGTGCAGCATGAATTCATGTGTTGCACAAAGACATAACATAATTTGTATGATTTTCTCTTGGGTATGCTATATGAATTCGTTTATTGAAATTTATAAACTGAATTGTTTAATGTTACATTAATTAGGCTGCTGCATTTATATTAAAATATGTATAAATAGAAATTCCCAATTATGGGGATTAACAGTTAATATCTGTTATTCTGCTCTGAAGATACTGCTTCTTATGGATTATAGGTAATCCTTAGTGACGATTCATTCAGGAATCATTGAAAGTTATAATGGCATTGACCATGGAGGCTGGTTCTCAAAGTTGTGCTTGTTGCAATATCCCCATGGTCACATGATCAAAATTTGGGGGTTTTGGCAACTACCACGTATTTATGACGGATGTAGCATCTGGGTTATGTGATGGCCATTTGCAATCTTCCCAGCTGGCTTCTGATAAGCAAATTCACTGGGGGTAGTTGGATTTTACGAATGAAAGCAAATATACATGTCCCAGGTAATGTTGCAGGATCCAATCTGGGTCGATCACCAGACCAAAGGTTTGGTCTTCCAAGCTTTTGGACTTATGCTTGAGCCCATCGTCAGGGAACTTCTCTATGAGAATGTGTCAGAATGTCTACATTCTGGTAGAAAGAAATTTCCTGAGAATGGGCTCCAGCATGAGCCCAAAGGCTTGGAAGATTAAACCTGTGGTCCCAGTAACTGACTCAGATTGGAAATTGGATTTGCTTAACAACTGCAAATGTCTATGGAGAGTCTCGGCCATCCAGACATGATTGCCTCAAAAGTGCATTTTCAAAAGGCAACTGGTCTATGTTTTTTCCCCCTTGAAGAAGACATTTTGCTTCTCATTCAAGAAGCTTCATCAGTTTTGACTGGATACAGGAGGGGGCAATGGAAGGATTAGTTCTGACAGAAGCAGGTGGCAGAAGGATTATATTTCTTTGCAGTGCAAGTTTTCCGGAAATCCATTCATACTCACCATTCTAAGGGTATTCATCCCAAAGTGTATGGCTAAATGTCTATGGAGATTCTCAGTCAACCAGGTCATGGTTGTCTCAAAAGCATTTTTCAAAGGGACAACTGTAATTTGTTATTGCCATTCTATTCTCAATCATTTTTCCTTCACTGCTTTTTACTTCTGTGAATTTCTATGGAATCTTTGTGATTAGTATATGCTGACCATCCATGACAATTGTTCTAGTAATTTTTTGTATCTTTTCTGTATTATAGAACAGGGGTCCCCAACCTGTAGGCCAAGCCCACTACTGGGCCATGGCATGCTAGCCACCGGACCGCATGAGTTTCGCATGGGCATTAGTGGCTTTGTTTGTATCATGCAGGCACTAGTGTGAGTGTCGCATGGGCACTAGCGGCTCTATTTGTGGTGCACGCATGCTTGAGGCCCTGTTTACGGCACTCATGCACTTGTGGCCCGTATACGCATGCACACATAAAGGTGCCTGCCCCTCCCTTTCCCTCCGGGCCATCAACCCAGAAAGGTTGGGGACTTCGGTTGTAGAACAAAGTAAAGATCAATTTGTCTTTCTGGCAAATGTGTCATAAATATGTTGCATGGAATACTACTATTTTTAGGACAAATAATCCTAATGCAAGCTCCCTTTCCTTTTCCCAGATATGTTGGTATAGTTTTGCTTTGCTTTGCTGCAACACTGATTGATAGAAATAGATAGGAGTGGAAGTTCATAGGTTCTCTACCTTTGCCCTGATGTACTGTAATTCTTAGTTGCTTGAAGCATATGTATTGCAGGAGCCAATGAAGATTTGGTCATACACATACAGTGTAATGAATTACAGGTTATCTTATAAAAATACTTAGTAAAATTATATTTCATGTTGTTCAGAGAATTCAGTATTCGGTTTATGGGGCTTCATCAGTTCTAAAAGCAGAATAGTACAAAACAATTTTCCAGAGGTATATTAAAGTCATCTAGAAAGTTTGATATCTGAATACAATTTGAATTTGATTCCCCCTGTCCACCACTATATAACTCATAGCTCACATTTTGTCATTTAACATATAAAATTGTCCCTTTCTTTGACCATTCATTATAACTTTAAAAATTCTTGCTTTATATTCCACAAGTGATCTGAACGCTGGTAATGCTGGATATTTATACGGTATCAAATTTGTCACCTATCTCACAGTTCAAAGTGACTTTGGGCGGTTTACAGCAAGATAAAACATCCAAACAACCAACAATTGTAAATATAAAAACAGATTAGAATTACAAAAATTAAAACAAAAAGAAGGGATTGCAGGGGAGAGATGTGGGTGTATAGTGCTATGCTATGCTATGCTGAAAATGAATCCTGATTTGGAGAAAGTGGTTAAGGTTAAGCTGTAGTGGCTCAGAGATCCATATAAGATGATATTAGATTTAAGACTTTGCTATACTATTTTTTAACTACTGAGAAGTTGAAAAATCCTATTTCGAAGAGTAACCATTTCTTTGTAAAGTGTAAGCTATGAAAAATATACTTTTGGAAAATAACATTTAATTAATGGTTGGTTAATTGAGCAATTAAGTGACAGTGAATAAGCAATCTGAAATAATCTCCAGTTTTGTAAATATATTACAAAGTTTTTATTCTATTTTATTCTACTTTCTAATTTATAGGAAACCCATGGTCTAATTAGGGTTAAAATGGATCCAAATACTAGGTGACTTTTATATTACTGGAACAATTAGATATTATCTCTTCATTTCAGTACAGCTTGCTCTTGCTGAAGATATTTTTTAGAGTAAGCTGTTATTCTGAAGCCATGGTGGAGCTTACTTTTAAATAAATTTGCACTGTCTCTCTACATTTATTTCATCATAATTCTCTTACAGATTGCAGGCTGGACTTTTCTACACCTGCCATTTCAAGTGATATGTGAACATTTGGATTTATTAACTCTTAGGGGAAAATTGCTGTTAGCAATTGTGAACCATAAAATAAGATACATTGTTGTGCATAATTTAAGTGCTCTCCTATTTCTTCATTTTTAATGGGTTTTTTTTCTGGGGGGTGCCTGTCACGGCTCAGTAGCAAAGCTATGATCTGCTCATAATAATCTCAGATTTAATCCCAGGTTCAGTTTTCCATTTGTAAAAAGGTACAGGTAATCCTTGATTTATAATCATTAGTGATTGTTAGAAGTTACAATGGCACTGGAAAAACGTATTTTATGAGTAGTCCTTGCACTTAAATTGTCTTAGCATTTCCATGGTCACATAAACATTTGAGTGCTTGGCAACTAGCAAATATTTATAGTGATTGCAGTGTCCTAGAGTCATATAATTGCCATTTGCCATTTGCTACCTACTTAATTGACTTGCAACAATTAAATTCCGTGGTGAAAGCTGGGTTAATGACAGCATGATTTCACTAAGCATCTGATTTGCTTAACATCCATGGCAAAAAAGGTCCTAAAATCAGGTGTGACTCAACTGCCTTGCTTAGAGAAATTTTCCTTTGCTGAGGGAAAATTCTGGTCCCAATTGTGATTGTAAGTCGAGGACTACCTGTATTGAAAAGTTCCATGTTTGAAATCCTACGGAATTCACATTCATTGCAGACTATAGAAAGTAAATGTTCATTATTTGGATTATGCAAGTAGTTCTTGCCTTACCACCATAATTGAGACTGGGATATCTGTCACTAAACAATGTTGCTGTAAAGCACAATGTCATGTGACTGCACTAGCACTCCCCTTTTGGGGTTAACCAAATTCCACTGGTCGTTAGCTTTGGGCCCCCACCCGGAGCCATTCTGGGATTGGTACCTCCAAGCCCCAAGCTTGCGCAGCTCTGGCATTGCTTGCCTCAAAGTGGTTCAGGTGCTTCTTGGCATATCTTGGCTCTGGAATTGCACGAAACCCCTGAGCTGTAGCTCAGCAAGAAGATGCAGCCACGCAGCCTAGTGCAGTGGTTCTCAACCTTTTTCAGGTTGAGACCCCACTTGCCCCGCCCATGCGCGCAGCGACCCCGACCCGGGCGGGCGCGCGATGGGCCGATCCACGCATGCGTGGGGCGTGCGCGCCAGAAAAAAAAAAACAACAACAAAAATAAATAAAAAAAACAAAATGGCGGACCGCGACAGGCGGATCCGCGCGTGCCAAAAAAAATGCAAAAAAACAAAATGGCGGGCTGCGACGGGCGGATCCGCGCATGCGCGGCGCGTGCGTGCCAAAAAAAATAAAAAAATTCAAAAAAACAAAATGGCGGGCCGCGACGGGCGGATCCGCGCATGCGCGGCGTGCGCGCGATGGGCCGATCCGCGCATGCGCGGCGCGCGCATGCCGGAAAAAAAATTAAAGAAATAAAAAAAATCAAAAAAAAAATTCAAAAAACCCCAAAAAAATGGCGGACCGCGGTGTCCGGCGACCCCTGCGAAACGGTCGTTTGACCCCAAATGGGGTCGCGACCCATAGGTTGAGAACCACTGGCCTAGTGCAAACCCACAGGGAAGCCACAGCCTCAGGCCACATACAAAATATATAACAATTAATGTACAGTATATAAATAACAAACTTCCTTTTTTATTATCTTGTGGGGCCATTTTACTAGCTGTCTAGGGCCTCATTAGACATGCCTGGTTTAAACAATACATAGGCTAATAGTCTGGTTGAAATAAGACTGATTTCTAAACACTTCCTATTTTAATAAAGATATTAAATACTGCCACTAATAATAATTTTATCCCCCTTTTTATATTTAATTCAAGGTGGTGAACATTCCTAATAGTTCTGCCTCCTATTTTCCCTACAACAAACATCCTATGAGTTGGGATGGGCTGAGAGATAGTGATCCAATGTTATCCAGCTGGCTCTCATGCCTAAGGGAGATCTAGAAATTATAGTTGACAGTTTCTTGGTTTCTAGACCAGCACCTTAACCAGTACATCAAACTGACTGTCATTTATGGTTGTCCGATGTAGTTAATTTTGTCAGATAAGTATATTGAATTTTCAGAAGATAAATCATAAGCGCTGCTTGGCAGAGCTGTAAGGTTTATAGGATCTCTATTTGTAACAGAAACTATAGCAAATTCAAATAAATGAGACTGTGTAACAGTTTTTAAAGACCTAAAATGGATGGGACTTTGAAATATTTGACATCTGAGTGAAACGTGAAAAGAAGATGGCATCTGGTAAAAAACCGTCTGCATACTATGGTATACTTCTAACTAGTCAGCTTTCATAGATAGCTTGGTTCCTGCAGAGAAGGGGCTAATGAGAAAAAACTGACATTTTTAGCCATGACTGAATTCACTAGTTAGACTCAAAAGGCCCCAGCCTTAGAACACAGAGAAAGGATATTTTTTAGAGGAGCTTTTTTATAATAAGGAAACGTTCTTATACAATGAAACAGCAGGGGAGACCTTTCTGGTTTCTACATTTGTGGCTGAGAAAGATCCACATGTTGTTCTGTAACCCTCACTATATAGATACCACAATTTATGTAAATAATCCTACTTTTTTCTTTTTTGCCTGTAGCATTAAAAAGCTAATACAATCCTTGGTTATATAAACAGACATAGAATCAAAATCACATGAAGTATTATTACCGCTTTATAAAGCCTTAGTAAGGCCACATTTAGAATACTGCATCCAGTTTTGATAATCACATTATAAAAAAGATATTCACACTTTGAAAAAAGTGCAAAGAGCAACTAAGATGATTAAAGGCCTGGAAACTAAAACATATGAAGAACGACTGCAGGACTTGGGTTTGGCTAGTCTAAAGAAAAGAAGAAATGGGGGTAATATGATAACAGTATTCCAGTATTTGAGAAGCTGCCACGAGGAGGGGGTTAATTTATTTTCCAAAGCACCAGAAGGCAAGATGAGAAACAATGGATGGAAACTAATCAAGGAGAGAAGCAACCTGGAATTAAGAAGAAACTTCCTAATAGTGACGACAATTAACCAGTGGAACAGCTTGCCGTCAGAGATTGTGGGTGCTTCATCACTCGAGGTTTATAAGAAGAGACTGGACAGCCACTTGTCTGAAACGATATAGGGACTCCTGCTTGAGCTGGACTAGAAGACCTCCAAGGTCCCTTCCAGCTCTATTCTGATTATTATTATTAAGTCCCACTGTTCGTTAAACTGGAGAATCCCTATAGGACCAAGAAGGTCTTAGTTTTGTCTGTGGACTATTACATTTTAGCCATATGGGTCCTGTTACAATTCAAAATATTGAACCAAATCTTTAATCAGATCTGGGGTCCACTTTTAAGAAAGGTTAATATTTGTTTATTGAAGGTGTTATTTTCTTTTATAGATTAAAATTGGGTAGAATAGAAGTTATAGCAAATCATTTTGAGCAGTGTGAAAGCATGTGCCACAATGAGAACATGATGAGTGAGATCGAAGTGTGTTATATTTGAAACATCATTTTGATAGCCTGTGTTTATTACTGTAAGTATTATTGAACAAGTAACTTGAAGAAGCAACAGTGAAACTAGTTAGGCTTTAGGTAGGTGGTTTGCATTGTATTATTGCATTCATATATTTCTTATTATTTATAGAACTTATATGACTACCTATTTTATATCATGATTCTAGGTCACTCATCACAATTACCACCCTATTTAAATATGATAATCAGAACCTTAATGAATATTAAGCTAATCCTCAATATGTATGATTTATTTGATTTTAGTTTCAAGTATTGTGGGATTTATGAACCATAATTTTAACTATGTGAGCTTAGTTTATATGTCCAGATATTGTGTCTTATTTGGAAAAAAAAGGTTGGATGTAGATATGTGAAGAAGGGAAGGCTTTTGTTTGGATGGGAATCCATCTTTCAAATTTAGTCAAACATGAAAGAAATGTGCAAAATACAAAATAGTGATATGAATACAAGTGATACAAATGCAATGGAAATGTAGATTTAGAAGTGCAAAAATAATGACAATCTACTTGTGGAACAGAAATATCTTAAATTTTGGCATAGAATGCTACTAAAAGAGAAGAGAAAACTTTATAAAAAAGATACTGTATATATGAATGGTGGAGAAATAATTAAATGGTGGAATTGTTTTATGGTATTATCTTTTGATAGGAAGATTATACATGTTAAACTACTATGTTAGTAAATAAGTAAATAATGAAATTATTTTGTGGTATCTGAATTAAAAAAAACACTTCCAGACCAAATAAAATCTTTTAATTGTATGCTACTACTGTATTTTCCCCCAAATAAGACCTGGTCTTACATTATTTTTTGATCAAAAGACACATTAGGGCTTATTTTCGGGGGATTTCTGATACTCCGTTCTACCATCTGGTTGCTTGCGGTCGCAGTGGGGCAGGAGAATGCACGTTGCACCACTGCCGCAAGGTAGGTGGGGGTGAAGCTGCCCCACACACCTTGCACCCGCTTCAGGACCCCTGCAGCCAGGCCACTCCCCACTCGGCAACCTCCCCCCACCTGTTCAGTGGCCCACCTGCCTCTTCTCTTTCACTCCACTCCCAAGCCGCACTGCCATGCTACTGATGATGGGCGGGGGAGGCTCAGTTGCCTTACCCGGACCCACTCTGCTGTTTCGGTACCGGGGGGAGTGATGGTGAAAGGGTGCTGCCCATGTGCATGAGCTGTGGCCTCTGCTAGAGGGGCTTTCCCTCCAGCTTCCAGCGGCCCCATCCCATAGATTAACTGCCAGCGCCGGCAGCCTCCTCCTCCACCTGCCACTTGGGTTGTGCTGCATCGTGCTGCTTGCTCCCTGTTTGTCACCTGTATTGCATGGTTTCAATGGCAGCAGCTCTGGAGGCTGGTGGTAGGCTCACTCTCTCACAAGCCAAATTGTTTCTTGCTATTAGTGAAACTGTTATGCCGTCCTGCTTGAGCTCCGGGAACAAACCATAAACCAGGAACGACAAACAACCATTTGCTTTATTGCCAAATGGAGAAAAAGTTAGCACTGAGAATAGTCTACTTCCAACTGCTCTTATACTCTAGACACACCCCTCCGTCACTAAACCCCACCCACGACTGGCCCAGCCCCACCCATCAAGCCACAGTCATGGTTTAACAAAGTCTGTGATCCCTGCTCTTCTATGTCTTCCTGTATGCCATACATTCCTGGGAACACAAAGCCAGTCTGGGAATCATTCAACGGCCCCACCACTTGCATGTTGTTGGACCCGAAGAGGCTTGATTGCTATTCCCCTGGGCATTTGGGACTCGATGGTCAGCTGCCAGAGCTTAGGCGCCCTCTGCTGGCATTACCAGGCCCTCTGAACCAGAAGACCGAGAGGATGTCGGCGTTTGCCTGGAACCTGCAGCAGCAAGGCACGATGAGCAGCAGAGCAGACTGTGAAACGGGTACGTAGCAACCGCCTCTACCCGTCCGGATAGCTGGGGCCTCTTAGGGTCTGACATTCGGCTCCCCCTACCAAGGTTCCCCCTGAAAGGAATCACATCAAGATTAGTAGCTATATGAACAGGTTGGAGGATGTGTTACTTGATTTTTGGGGATATTTTCTATGGTACTCCCTAACCAGGTCAGGAGCGGATACGTCTTGCTCCGTTACCCAAGACGCATCAGATAATGGATATCCCTTCCATAGCACCAGATAATAGAGCACACCTCTCCTCATCCGCGAATCTAGGATATCTCGGATTTCATATTGTCCCTGTGACACGGGGCCTGGAGGCTGGCCCCTGCACTCCTCTGCTGCCGGTTTTAACAGACTGACGTGGAATACCGGATGTACCTTACCTAGAAACTTTGGCAAATGTAATTGCATTGCTACCGGATTGATGACCTGGGTTATCCTATATGGCCCGATGTACTTCGGGGCTAATTTCCTACAAGGGACTTGGAGCTTAATGTATTTAGTGGATAAATAAACTAAGTCCCCCACCAGAACGGGTTCTGTATCCTCCGTTTTTTGTCAGCATAGTGCTTGGCTATTTGTTCTGCTTCTACCAACGCCTTCTTCACTGTGCTCCACCCCCCCCACCTTCTCGAACCACTCAGTGGCCTGACAGGGCTGGGATTGTTGGAGTCCACACTCTGGTATTGGAACAAAGTCTCAGCTATTTACCACCTGGAAGGGGGTGAGTCCAGTACTGCTATGCACAGCATTATTGTAGGCCACCTCTGCAAACAGTACCAGATCCACCCAGTCTGTCGGTAAGACATGTAGCTTCTCAGGTACCTCTCCACTGCAGCGTTGACCCGTTCCGCCGCCCCGTTAGTGCTGGGATGGTATGCTGAACTGAGGCCTTGGGTAGAACCAAGGAATTGGATGAATTGGCGCCAGAATTGGGCTGTAAACTGCACTCCACGGTCCGAAATAATCCGACATGGAGCCCCATGCAATCGGTAAACATGTGTCAGGAACAGTTTTGCTAATCTCTGTGCTGAAGGCAACCCCTTGCAGGGTATAAAATGGGCCTGATTAGAGAACAGGTCCACTACTGTCCATATCACTGTGTAACCTCGTACATCTGGTAGCTCCACAATAAAGTCCATGACGATGTTTTGCCATGGCTGTTCTGGATCGGCTACGGACTGGAGTAGTCCCATCGGTTTTCCAGGATAAGGTTTTGCCTGCGCACAAACGTGACAAGCCCTCACATGTGCTTCAATATCGGACCTCATGCGAGGCCACCAGAATTGCCTTCTGGCCAGGTGCAATGTCTTAAGGAATCCAAAATGACCAGCTTGTTTGGTATCATGGCACCGATTACATACTCGACTCCTCATCCTTTGGGGAACATACAGCTTGTTACCGTACCAGGCTAACCCATCCCGTTGTGTTAATAATCCGGAATTGTCTCGAAACCATGGGTCCTGCAAAAGGGCTGCTCTTAAATCATGTTCAAATGGTCTAGTGCTTGAACATGAGTCTGGTTGTACTTCCTCTTTACTGTAAGGGGGCATGATCGCCTGCACCACTTCCTCCCTTTTACTATCGTATTGTGGTAACCGTAAAAGAGCATCTGCCAGAAAATTCCTACCCCCGGGTACATACTTCAGTTGGAATCGGGATCGCTGGAAGTACTGTGCCCAGCACACATGTTTATGGGACAGATGTCTAGGTGATTGAAGCACCTTCAAGTTCTTATGGTCTGTCCACACTTCAAATTGATGGTTTGCCCCCTCCAATAGATGTCGCCAGGTAGACAAGGTCCACCTCACCGCGAAGGCTTCTTCTTCTCATATAGCCCAACCTTTCTCAGTGTCTGTTACTTTTTTAGATGTATAGGCACACGGTTGTAATTTCCCTTGCTTGTTAAGTTGAAGTAACACCGCCCCCACAGCGACATCACTTGCGTCGACCTGTACAATGAATGGACATTCTGGATCGGGATGCAATAGCACAGGCTCCTGAGCAAACAAGGCCTTCAACGATTCAAATGCTTGCTGGCACTCAACTGTCCAAGCTAGGGACTGTCCAGGCCTGGGCTCTGTTGTGGAGGCCCGGGTCCGTAACAGGTGTGAAGGGTAAAGCCACAGTCATGGTTTAACAAAGTCTGTGATCCCTGCTCTTCTATGCCTTCCTGCATGCCATACATTCCTGGGAACACAAAGCCAGTCCGGGAATCATTCAACGGCCCCACCACTTGCATGTTGTCGGACCCGAAGAGGCTTGATTGCTGTTCCCCTGGGTATTCGGGACTCGATGGTCAGCTGCCAGAGCTTAGGCGCCCTCTGCTGTCATTACCAGGCCCTCTGAACCAGAAGACCGAGAGGATGTCGGCGTTTGCCTGGAACCTGCAGCAGCAAGGCACGATGAGCAGCAGAGCAGACTGTGAAACGGGTACGTAGCAACCGCCTCTACCTGTCCAGACAGCTGGGGCCTCTTAGGGTCTGACAGAAACTACATTGAAATAACAATTTGTTTCCTATGCTGGAAGTCTGGTATCCTTTTGCTTGTGAAGAAATGTTAGCTGAAAATATGAGAAATTGAGCTATAGATTCTTTTAAGATGCAAATGCTGATGTCTTAGATCAAGCTATTTGAAAGTCCCACAGGCAGAAAATGAATCTTAGATTGTTGACACAAATGAGATTTCAGGAAAAAAATGATTTGAGGCTAGTCTCTTAATGTAAGTTGCCCAGCAGTCAGCAACATTGAATATTTTCCCCCAGTGCTTCCTTTTTGTTCAACAAACAGATTTTGCATAGCTTCCTTGTTTTTCTGCAAACTGGCACTGACAGAATGAGAACATTAACAACAACAACAACAACAACAACAACAACAACAACAACAACAACAAATGAATTAAGCCCTGCTGTCCAAGAGAAAGGCCTTGCTAGAGAAACACAAAAAAATTTCCCTGGCTGGTAGCCTGCATTCTGAAACATGCAGAAGCAGTCAACAACAACAACAAAAATTATATTTCAAACACATATCCATGCTTAGGGGATTCTTTTAACTCTTGAAGCCCCAAAAGAACAGAAAACTTGCAGGAAAAAGGCCAAAGTGACAAGTTCAAGCATGTCTCAGGGAGTTCACCAGGAATGTAGAAGAACATGGAGAATTTATACAATATATCAGATTGTACAACACATCATAACTGAATTGGCGAGAATCCTTTGAATTTGAAATTGTGCTTTGAAACCATCAGAAATAATTGGATAGAAGGAAATGCATAGAGTGCAGTAAACATGAAAGGTTAACCAAATAACATATCATGCTAGCCTTTGCTTTGTTAAAAAAAACCCATTCTGTCAAAAGCTCCATAAGACATACGGGTAATTGTCATTTATCGATTGCCTTGTGCAACAACCATTTTAAGTTACAACGATGTCAAAAAAAATAATTTTGCAATCCTCGCTTTTACAACCATTGCAATATTTCATAGTCATATGGTTGCTATTTATGTGCTTTGTAGCTGGCTTATAATAAGCAGAGTTGATACAGAAGCAGAAGTAAAATATGTTCAGGTCACATTTTTTAGCTTAGAAACTATGTCACTTTGCTTAACTGAAGGGAAGTAAGAGTAAGCCCATCATGGTGACATGATTTTTCTACTTAACTAGTCTTGGTTGGAATTGCCGGTCCCAGTTGATGTTGCTAAGCAAGGACCATTTGCAGCATAAATAACTTTTTTTGGGGGGGAGATACATAATGTAGTTAATTTACTGAATTTGCTTGCATGCACATATACACCATATGCCATTATTTCCTATTTATTAAAATTGTCTTTGAATATTAAGATTGACCTCTAAAGGCATCCTGAATAGCTTCAGAGAGACAAAGGAACATGCACAGAATGCCCCCAAGATTAGAAAGCCAATCATAAAACTGTACTCTTTGCACTTTCATTCAGCATTGCAATATGATTAGACCCTTGTATGTAAACTGAAGCCCAGTAATGCACATTACCTCTTCATTTTATCAGCATCCTATATTTATTCCATTGACCTGCCTTTTAAGTTTACACAAATATAACCCATCAAAATACCCATTTTTACCATAGGAAGAATCCTTAAAGGAAACATGTCGCCAAGAAAACTTTGGTTTCCTGGATCATGCACTGCATTTCCTATGTGAAGGACTCTTGGCAAGGGATGGGCTGCACCTCACGAAAATGTACTCTGAAAAAGACTGGCCCAACTCATCAGGAGGGCTTTAAACTAAAATTGAGGGGGGAGGGTGACCAATCTTTAGAATCTCTAGAACCCAAAACCAACCAGTTAACAAATGTATGTAGGAAGCATACCACAGTAGTAATGGGAGACTTCAACTATACAGATATCAACTGGGAGACGAACTCTTCAACGAGTGGGTGATCAAATAGATTCCTGACCAACCTAGCTGACAACTTTGTCATCCAAAAGGTGGATAAGGGAAGTAGACGTAATGCCACATTGGACTTAATTCTAACTAATAGAGAAGAAGTGATAGATGGAGTGATAACGTCACCAAGACACTTCCAATTTTACGCGGGAGAAAACCCGAATAACCAAAGGACCTACAAAGAAACACCTGCAAAAACCTCCTCTCTTCTCTGGTGGGCTTCATCCGCAATGACCAAAGGGACCATGTTCAAGGAGCCCCCAGACTCGTTCTGACCACAGACGCCAGTCTGTTCGGTTGGGGCGCGCATCTACAGACACATCTGGCTCAGGGTCAGTGGTCCCGGTCAGAGTTAACTCAAAACATAAATTGGCTCGAACTCAGGGCAATACACTTGGCACTCCGTCAGTTCTCTGTAGTGAAGGGACAACATGTTCTCATTCTGACGGATCTCACTGGGTGAGATCATCCACTGCCACGGAGTGAGATACCATCAGTACGCTGATGATACTCAGCTGTACATTTCCACTCCTGGCCATATCAGTGAAGCGGTTGAGGTGATGTGCCGGTGTCTGGAGGCTGTGAGGGTTTGGATGGGTGTTAACAGATTAAGGCTCAACCCTGGTAAGACAGAGTGGCTGTGGGTGATGCCTCCCAAGGACACTTCTATCTGTCCTTCGATTACCCTGGGGGGTGAATCTATAAACCCCTCAGAGAAGGTTCGCAACTTGGGAGTCCTCCTTGATCCACAGCTGACATTGGATCATCATTTGTCGGCAGTGGCGAGGGGGGCATTTGCCCAGGTTCGCCTGGTGCACCAGTTGCGTCCTTACTTGGATCGGGAGTCACTTCTCACAGTCACACATGCCCTTGTCACCTCGAGGATCGACTACTGCAATGCTCTCTACATGGGGCTACCCTTGAAGAGTGTTCGGAGACTACAATTAGTGCAAAATGCAGCTGCGCGAGCAGTTGTGGGTCTTCCTCGTTGTGCCCACATTTCATCAACTCTCTGCACGCTGCATTGGTTGCCTATTGGTCTCCGAGCCCAATTCAAGGTGTTGGTTATTACCTATAAAGCCCTTCATGGCTTGGGACCAGGATACTTACGGGACCGCCTTCTGCCACATACTTCTCTACGACTGGTGAGAGCGCACAGGGTCGGCCTCCTCCAGGTCCCGTCAACGAAACAATGTCGTTTGGCGGGCCCTAGGGGGAGGGCTTTCTTTGTTGCGGCGCCCACCCTCTGGAACCAACTACCTCCTGAAGTCCGCATTTCTCCGACCCTCCTGGCCTTCTGAAAGAATTTAAAAACCTACCTCTGCCGGCAGGCCTGGGGATGATTGTTGATTGTGGTGTGATTGATGAGTATGTATGGGGTTTGTATTTTTAATGTTGTTCGGATTTGTTCAATTGTTTATATATATATATGTTGTAAGCCGCTCCGAGTCTTCGGAGAGGAGCGGCATACAAATCCGAATAAATAAAATAAATAAATAAAATGTGGCCGCAAAGGCTCACGTGAACAAACGGAGGGACCCTGTCTTGGTCACTCATGCTGGAGGCCCTAGCTCTGCGTCTGTGGGCAGAGTCTAGTCTGTGTTCCATCAAAACAAAAGACACATCGGGGGAGGCAAATCAGGCAGATTCCCTGAGCAGGGTCACGGTCGACCATTCGGAGTGGAGTCTGGATCCGGAACTATTCAGGGAGATCTCAATAAGATTCGGTCATCCACAACTGGATCTCTTTGCCTCTCCACAAAACTCGCAGCTCCCCAGGTTCTTCACCAGGTTTCCTACACGGGGGCGGAAGGAACAGACGCTGTCCGATGCAAGTGGCCGGGGGGGTCTGCTTTACACCTTCCCTCCCCTTCCCTTGATACCGGCAACCATTCGCAAGTCGATTCAGGAAAAGGCCGAGATAGTCTTAGTTGCTCCACACTGGCCACGGCGTCTGTGGTTTGCCGACCTTGTGGATCTATCGCTCTCGTCACCGTGGAAGATTCCCCCGGACCGAGTGGCTCTCAGCCAGGGGAACCTTCAACATCCAGACCCACAGTGGCTCCAGTTAGTCGTCTGGCACTAGGCAACAATTTTCGTCGGGTAATCTCAATGATTCAGGCTTCAAGACGCCCCTCGACTAACAGAATTTATGATGCCTCATGGAGGAATTTCTGCACATTGTGCATTAAGCAACATCTCAGACCACTCTCGGTCACCATCCCTAATATATTAGACTATCTTTTGGAAGGATTGAATAAGGGATTATCACCTAACACCATCCGTAGGCAGGTGGCGGCCTTATCAACAGTCCTGACTTGCGATAACCTGGTTCCCTTGGCACAACATTCAGCGGTCAGCACGTTTCTGAAAGGGACGGTCAATGACAGACCACCACCCATACATCGATATCCGTCTTGGGATTTACCTAAGGTTTTACAAGCCCTGACTCCTTCACCATTTGAGCCACTCAGGTCTTGTTCCCTTCAATTTCTTTCCTTAAAGGTGGCATTCTTGGTAGCTATTACATCTACTAGGCGAATTTCAGAATTGGCAACACTCTCAGTGAGGAGTGATTTATGTATGTTTTTTGAGGATAGGCTGGTCCTTCGCTTGGACCCTTCATTCACTCCAAAAGTCAATACTTGGTTCCACAGGTCCCAGGACCTGGTTTTTCCTAATTTTTGTCCAAACCCGTCTCATTGATTGGCAAGACAGTGGCATAAGTTAGACGTTCGCAGGGCTCTGTGTCTTTATATTAAGAGGACCTTGGTTTTCCGTAAATCGGAGGCCTTGTTTGTGTCTTTTCAACCTTCTGCCATGGGTCAGAAGGTCTCCTCTTCAACCATAGGTAGATGGATCAGAGCATGCATTACTCGAGCTTACACTTCTCAGTCTCTTCCAGTTCCTACACACATCACTTCCCATTCCACGCATAGCACAGCAGCGTCAGCGGCCTGGTCCACCCAGGCATCAATTGAAGAGATCTGTAGGGTAGCAACATGGTCCTCCTCTTCCTCCTTTGTAAGACACTATAAGATTGATCAATTTGCAGCGACAGATGCCGCTTTTGGTAGGCGGGTTCTGCAGCAGGTAGTGTCTTCTCAGGGAACACAAGTCTAGACTTTTCCCTCCCAGTGGAGACATGAGCGGCTTTGATATGTCCCACCGGTAGGTTTCTACAAGCATCATGCTGGAGAAGGGGCATTGTCTTACCTGAATGCCTTTTCTCAGCATGATGTAGAATCCACACCCATCCCTCAGACTAGTCTAAGCCAGTGTCAGGATTATTGGAGCCAGTGTGTCAGACTTCGTCATGGATGCTTCGCCTCGTCAAAAACTGGAAGGACACACCCAGAGGGAGGCATGGCTAAATTTGACTTAGTCTCATCTGAGCAGGAAGGCTAAGATTACCCACCGGTGGATTCTACATCATCATGCTGAGAAAAGGCGTTCAGGTAAGACAACGCCCCTTTCCACACTCCGCCCTTGCCAACCCTGTTGCTTCCAATTCTCCCTGACGCATCCTACTACCCCACCCTGTCTTCCGTGGTGAGCTGGTCTGCTCGCTAATCTACCCCCAGATTCATCCCTTCTCGTCCTTGTTGCCCCTATCCTTCCTGACGTTGCCGTTGGACGTGTGCCCCTCACTCGCCCTCCCTCTCTCTCAGTGCTTAACAGTGGGCCGGACTTCACTGTTCCTCATGTAGGCCTGTACCACCTCGGTGGGCCGTAGCCATATCTCCTGCAGGCCTTGACAGCTTCAGCGATCTGCTGGAAAACTCCTGATAATTATGGTGGACAACATCATTCCACAGGCTTCCACCTCCAATGGAAATAAGAAACACAAGTCATCCAACCAAGAAGCAGCCACAAAAATCAACGCCAAAAACAAAAGAACATCTAAGGCGACTGAAAAGCAGGCTGGTCGCAGACAGGGCATTAGGCAATTTTCCAAAGCCCCAAAGCGTGCAGCCGAGGGCCCAATTCCCTCGGCTCCTCCTCCTATTGCATCAACAGCGGGGTACCCCCGTCCCTCGTCCTTCGTGTGGGCTTGGTCTCCAGAACAGAATCTACATCAGGATCTCTCACTTGGGTTCAGCCAGGATCACCTTTCTCTTTTTGAGCAGTATCTAAGAGTGCGGACCCAGGATCCGCCACCAGGGACCGAGTTCACCCCTCCCACAGTGGCGGGTGGAGTCTTGGAGAATTTCTTCCTTGCAGGTCCATCTCAGGCTCCGTCAGCTTCATTCACTCCTATGACGGCAGGACTTCGCCCCCTGGAGCAACCTTCATTTACGGACCAACTCCAGACCATGATTTCTCAGGCTGTGGCTCAAACTATGGCTTCTTCAGCATGTGCCACAGCAACCCCGGGGACGTCATACCCTCTCCCTTGTATGGGGATTTCACGGTCCACGGATTATCAGTACCCAGATCCGGCTTCTCCACATTCCTTTGGGAGCGAGATATCTTAATATTTGGAGCAGGTCCTCAAAGAGGGTCAGTGGTCAGATGATGTGGAGGCACATACAGAGGCCCCTCCCTTGGTTGGTTTGTTCAACCCTACTTCTTTCTCTTCTCTCTTACGTAAGGCCTGCACCACCGGGAAGATCGAACCGGAAAAGACTCCGGCCCCCGATCAGAAACCCAGTCAGGTTACCAGCCTGCTGTTCTCAGAAACTGTAGTGACACATCAACAGATTCCTTGTCCTCCCATGTTTCTGAAATCGGTGCGGGATCAGTGGGGTTCCCCAGGCACTTTTTTTGCCCCGAGGGGATTGACCGTAAACTCCTAGATATGGTTTCGATCCTGAATGAGGCGTTGGAGGTTCCAGGAGTGGACGAGTCCCTTACTCCCATCCTTTCAGAATCCAAGATTCCAAGCGACATGTCGGAGGCGCTGAAGGCCAAGGACAAAAAAATCAGAGGTTTCCTTCCGTAGGACACACCAGGCCTCGACGTGGGCGGTAAGAGCTTCCACATCAAATTCCTTTTTTGCCAGGATCTCGCTAATCTGGCTACGTGAACTCCAGTCCAGAATCTCCGCAGAGGAGGTAAGGGTACACCAGGACGTGATCAAGTTGCAGGCAGTCTTGGAATACATGGCAGACATGTCCCTCCAAGCAGCTAGGTTCTCTGCCCATGCCATAGCCTCCAATGTCGCCACATGTAGATTATTCTGGCTTAGGAATTGGCATGTCGACACCAAACATAAATGGCATCCTGTACCAGAGCGGTCGCCTCTTTGGGGAGGCCCTCACTCCATACCTAGTGGAAAACAGGGAAAAGAGAAGGGTACTTTACCATTTGTCTAAAAGATTGGGCAGGCATTTCGCCCCATATAACCGTCACCCTCCCTTTCGATCGGGATTGGAACCAGTCTCAGGTAATGTATCTCAGCCCTTTCCAGCAGGACTGGACCGTTCCTTGGATCAGTCCGGTTACAGAGACAGGCCCAGACAGCAGGTCCCGAACAAACATCCTTCTCAAGGCAGAGGAGGTCGCCCCTTCCATAGGTCAAGGTGACTTGGGGTGGATCCCTCCCATAGGCAGCAGACTCTCATTACATTCGCAAATGGGAGGACACCACCACGGACGCTTGGGTGCTCACCACCATCAGGGACGGCTTGTCCCTGTAATTTGTGACAACCCCCCCCTCGACACTACATCACCTGTCCCCAGTCGTGGAATCCCATTAAAAAGGGCCTCGTGCAGGAAGCCATTCAAATCTCTTAAGCATAGAGGCCATAGAGCAGGTACCATCGAACTAACTGGGGCAGGGGTTTTACTCCATCCTATTCGTAGTGCCGAAATCTTCACGGGGATGGAGGATGATACTGGACCTCAAGGTTCTAAACTCGCATCTGTCTTTTCGCAGGTTCAAGATGCAGACATTTCCATCCATCTTGGCCAGCATACGGCAGGGGGACTTCCTGACATCAGTAGACCTTACAGAGGCATACCTTCACATCCCCATTCATCCAAATCACAGAAAATTCCTCAGGTTCAGGTACTCCAACCATCACTTCCAATACAAGGCTCTCCCGTTTGGCCTATCATCGGCCCCCAGGGTTTTCACCAAGGTCCTGGCCACACATCTCAGATCGGTCCCAATTCGCGTTCAGTGTTACTTGGACAACATCCTGATCCAGTCGTTCTCTGCACCGAACGCACTGACGGACCCGGAGCTAACTATAGGGATGCTTCAAGGTCATGGTTTCTTTCTTTCTTTCTTTCTTTTTTTAATATTTTTTTTATTATTAGATATCTGTTTGTACATGTAAACAAAGAAAAAGTTCAAGTTAAAGCCATTCAACTTAATACAATCATTTTAAATTTATAGACCTTCACTCCGTATGTCCAAGTTTAACTATAAGCCAACTACATTTTACAAATTTTAAATTTCACTTCTTTTCAGATCAGTCCATTGGACATCAAACAAACAAGTCATCTTATTAAAATTAATACTTTTCATTTCAATATACCCATCCCTTCAACAAGTACATTCTTAGTCTATTTAATATATATCTTCCATTAATCGATAGATATATATTTGTACATGTAAACCAGGGGGAAATTCAAGTTAACTGCTATCCAACTTAATACAATCAATTTAAATTTGTAAACATTCTTCACTCCGTATGTCCAGATTTAACTATAAGCCAGATACATTTTCTTTGATTGGTGTTTCTCTTCTATGTAGTCTATCCAGTGTTTCCAATCTATCATATATTGTTCATTTGAGCGATCCTTCAAATATGCCGATATTTTAGCCATTTCTGCCAAATTTATTACTTTCAAAGTCCATTCTTCAATAGGTGGTATTTCTGGCTTCTTCCAGTATTGTCCCACCAACAGTCTCGCTGCTATGATCAAGTTCAGAATTAAGTTCGTCTCTGTGGTAGTACAGTCTTTTATGATCCCTAACAAAAACAACTGAGGTAGAAATTCAATACGCTTTTTCAAGATGGTTTGGAGTGTCCACCATATTTTTCTCCAGAAGGCTTTAATTTTTCTACATGTCCACCATACATGAAAATATGTAGCCTCCATACTACCACACCTCCAACATTTAGGTTGGGTGTCTGGATAGATATATGATAATTTTTTCGGATCTAGATGCCACCTATAGAACATCTTATAAAAGTTTTCCCTTAAATGTTGCGCTTGCGTAAATTTTACATTTCTCACCCAGATTCCCTCCCATGTTTCCATCATGATAGGTTGCCCAAAATCTTGTTCCCACTTTACTATACAATCCTTGACTAGTACAGTTTCAGAGTCAATTTCTATCAGTACACTGTACACTCGTTTGATATGCATAGGCCCCTGCTCTCTAACCTGTTCAATTAAATTCTCATCTGTAAGGGATAAGCCCTTCTTCAGGTCTTTTTGCCATCTAGACTGCAGTTGCAAATATGAAAGCCAGGTACCCACTATTCCTTCATCTGCTAGCGTATTTGATGGCTTTTAACGAAAACACATTTTCTTCTTCCATTACAAGTTTACTATAGGGCACCACATCCTGACCTTGTAGTGTGTTTGTGTCCCCTATTGCGTGTCCGGGGATCGTCCAGATGGGAATCTTTTTGTGTAGTCGGTACTGATATTTCTTCCAGACCCACAACAGCAGGATTCTCAGTGGGTGCTCCTTGAAGCTCTTGTCCACCTTCTTGTCATACACTAGGTATGCATGCCACTCATATAGCAAACCGTGTCCTTCAACATTCAGTACTCTGTCATTCGTTATATTAATCCAGTCACTCAGTGCCACTAGCGCCGCAGCGTAGTAATATAACTTCAAATTGGGCATTTTTAAACCACCTCTTTTCCTTGTATCCTGGATGACTTTCAATTTAACCCTCGGCTTCTTGCCATCCCAAATAAATCTGTTAATGCCCTTCTGCCATTCGTCTAGGTCCACTTCCTTTTTGAGTATAGGTAGCATTTGAAAGAGAAATAAAAATTTTGGCAATACATTCATTTTTACTGCCGCTATCCTTCCCAGCAGAGACAGTTGTAATGTTTTCCACCTGACCATGTCTGTTTGTATCTTGTTCCACAACACCTCGTAATTATTTTTATATAATTTCCCATTTGCAGCTTCAATCTCAATTCCTAAGTATTTAACTTTCTTAACTATTTCACAGCCCGTTATTCTTTCTAAGTTCTGTTTTGAGTTGTTATCTAAATTTTTAACTAGCATCTTCGTCTTAGAAATATTTACTTTGAAGCCTGATACCCTACCATAGTCCTTAATTATCTCCATCAGTCTCTTGGCTGATTGTGCTGGTTGAGTCAGTGTCACCAGCAGGTCATCCGCGAAGGCACATAGTCTGTAGTCCTGTTGTCTAATCCGTATACCTTTTATGTCATCTGCCGCTCGTATCTTGTTCAGTAAAATCTCCAGCGTTAAAACAAACAGCAAGGGGGATAGCGGACATCCCTGTCTAGTACCTTTCTATATATTAAATGAGTCTGTTAAGTCCCCATTCACAATGATCTGGCCTGTTTGTTTCTGATAAATTGCCAATATGGAATTAATAAACTCTTCTCCCATTTTCATACCCCTAATCAGTTTTTTCAGAAACGGCCAATTCAGTCTATCGAAGGCCTTTTCTGCATCTACAAACATGAAAGTAGCGGGCACCTGGATATGCTTTTCCAAATACTCTATTATATTAAGAAGTTGTCTTACATTAGTTTTCATCTGACGTCCTTGTATAAATCCAGTTTGGTCCGGGTGAATTATTTTTTGTAACTGTCATTAATCTGTTAGCCAAGATTTTTGCAAAGATTTTGTAGTCCGTGTTCAAAAGCGAGATGGGTCTGTAGTTTGCTGGTTGAGCGTTGTCTTTTCCCTCTTTAGGGATTAGAGAGATGTAGGCTGTTTTCCACGACGGTGGAACTTGACCACTTTCTTGTATGTTGACAAATAGCTCTCTAAGGGGTTCTATCATTTCCTCTCGAAGATACTTGTAATAGGTCGCTGTTAACCCATCAGTCCCGGGCGATTTTCCCTTTTTCAATTGTTTAATCACTGAAAGTATTTCTTCTTGTGTGATCAATGCATTCAGACTATCTCTTTGTTCATCGGTAATTATCAATAATTTTTCATTTTGCAGAAACTTATCTATCTCTTTGTCTTGTGTCTTCTCTTCGGCGTATAACTCAGAGTAGAATTCTGTAAAAGCTTTCTTGATCATTTCTTGTTGAAACTCTTCCTTTCCTTTATACACTATCTTTTCAATTATGCGGGATTTTTGCTTTTTCCTTAATATATAAGCCAGCCACCGGCCAGGTTTATTGGAATTATGGAATGTCTTATGCTTTGCATATTGTATATTCCTAGCAACTTGATCTGCCATCAACAAGTCAAATTGTTTCCTTAAAATCTTGATTCCCTCTTTGGTATCTTTGTCCTCCGGTCTTTCTATTAATATTTGCTCTTTCTTATTTATCTCATCTTCTAACTCCTTTCTTTTTTGTTCTTGTTTGCAACGGTGCCTTTTGTTCATGTCCATGAGAATCCCACGCATGTACGCCTTGCTAGCGTCCCATATCATTTCTATAGGTGTCTCTTTATTCATATTTATGCTAAAGAATTCCTTCATAGCATTTTTGCATTCATCCACATTTATATCGTATTTAAACAGGTTTTCATTAATTCTCCAGGATCTCCTAGGTTTCTGTCCTTGCCTTAATTCCATCCATACCGGATTATGGTCTGTTAGAACTTTGGGTAAGATTTTCACCTTCTTTAGGCTAACAAGCAAGTCGCTGGTTGTTAATATAAAGTCGATTCTAGAGAATGACTGGTGTCTGTCTGAAAAAAAGGTAAATTCTTGCTCTTTACCATGTCTTTCTCTCCAAATGTCTATCAAGTCAAAATCATCCTTTATATCAAAAAAAGATCTGGGCAGCTTGGAACGTGTTTGAGGAGTAGGTGATGTCTTCTTTTTATCTAAACCGATATCTATAACACCATTCCAGTCTCCCATTAAAATACAGGATCTATAATCAAATTGTGTTAGCTTTCTATGTAACAATTTGTAAAATTTTCGTTGTTGATTTGGTGCATATATACCTATCAAAAGAACTTTCTTGTCATCTTTTAAGATTTCAATTGCTAAATATCTACCTTGTGAGTCTGCTTCTATTAGTTTAGCTCTTATATGATTTTTCACATAGATGGCAATTCCATTCTTCTTTTCAGAGGCCGCTGCGACAAAATGTGTGCCTAGCTTATTGCATATTAAGTATTTCTGGTCCGTAGTTCTAATATGTGTTTCTTGTAGGCAAGTTACATCATTTTTACATTGAGATAAGTAATGAAATATCTTCTTCCTTTTCTGTGGAGAATTTAAACCATTAACATTCCATGTCAGATATTTATTTGACATGGTCATCTTTGGAAAGCTTCTGCAAGACCAAATCAATTTTTCCATCTTCTTTCTTCTTCGGTCGTGCTCCCATGGCTTCCCTACTTGTATATGTATGACCTTGTTGTCGCATTTCGTGTTGCTCCTTCTGTTTAGTATTCGCTCTTGTTTGCCTCCGGTCTTTAGGCTTGTCTGCTTCCAAGGGCTGAGAGGTATCAGTACTTCGGGCAGGTAACTCCACCCTCACTCCTTTGTCAACTCCCGGCTCTGCAGGTGGCCTTGACTTCGAAAACTGTGGTTGTTGGTTTAAATCCAATTCTCTTTCTTGTAGTGAATCTGCATTTTTTGGTGTTGGGGATGAGGGTCTACCAGCCTTCAGCACATTTTCAAAAAAGTCCTTCGCTTTCCTGATAGAATTCAAGCAATATCTATTACCATTTTATAATAGAGACAGTCCAGCTGGAACCTCCTACCTATATTGTAAAGCACGTATTTTAAGTTCATCAACCAAAAATACATAGTCCTTTCTTGCTCTTAATATCTTCTGAGGGATCTTCAAAACCACCACCTCCTGACCAGCAACCTTTAATTTCTTATTATAGGTTATTGTGAGCACCTTGTTTCTGAATCTCCTTGTGACAAAGTAGATAACAACATCTCTAGGTAGATTTCTTTGTTTTGCAATCAATGAATTGACCCTGTAGATTCTGTCCAACTGCCAATGGAGATTTTCTGCAGCCCCTTCTAGAATTTTTCCAAAAGCTTCTTCAAAGCTTCTTCTCAGGTCCTCCTGATTCTCATTTGGTACCTCCTCCAGACCTCTGATTCTAATAGCTGACATCATGGAATGATATTGCGCCATAAGTGCATGGTCCTGTATATCACTTTTTGTCTCAGCAAGTTGTCTCTCCATTTGTTCCATTTGTTGTTCAATCCCATCCACCTTCTCTTCAACACTCTCCCAAACCCCCTTAATAGCTTCTACCATGTCTTCTCTTATTTCCCTAATGTGGGTCTGCATTTTTTCTGTCATTTTTCCCAGTTCAGCATTTACCTCTTTGCTTTGATTCTCATTTTTTTTTCAATCCTATTCTCCAGTTCCTCAATCTTTCTCTCCATTTTTTCCTCCAATTGCTCAAGCCTTTTATCCATTTTCTCAATTAACTTATCAGTCTGATTATCAGTCATTATTGACAGTGCAGCCTGTAAGTCTTTCATTGTAAGCATTACTGGGGAGGCTTGAGGCTCTGTAGGAGATGGGGGGTGTGGGGTGTCGGACAGGTTAACTGTTGGTAATTTAGATGGCTGAGCTGGAAAAGTTCCCGCCACCTTTAAGGGGGACTAGTTTTGTTTGCCTGGAGGTCATTCTAAAAATATCCTCCTCTTCTCTTCTTTAGTTGGGCTTTATAGGGTTTTAAAATAAACACCTAGCCTTTCTCTTAGCGATCGCTCCTATGTTGTGCTGAGAAGGAAAAGGCAACAAAGGATCAAAGGGATTCTTCACTTCCGGGGGCAATCGCCATCTTAGATATATTATGTTGCTTGTGGGGATCTGTGATTAGAAGTAAAATTTAAAGAAGTACTTGCGCTTTAAGACTCCTGTTTTCTCCTGCTTTCCTTCCTCCTGCCTGGAGGTCTCTTTCAAAAAGTTTTTCTCATGCATAGGCTTGCTGCGGCGTCTGGTCCCGTCTGTTGACGGTAGCATCTCTGGATGGGAGCTACTTCCAGCGTCAGGGGAGCCTTCACTCTATTTCCATGCAAATTTTTTCAGGGGGGTTTCAGAAGAGCTCAGCCCTCGCTTGTTGCTCTGCACCTCTTCTTCTTCCGAAGAGGGGATTTTTCGCTGTCAAAAGCAGCCGATGTTCGCTGCTTTTAAGGCTTTACCACTTCCAGAGATCGGAGCCTCAGCTGGTCATGGTTTCTTAATCAATTTTCAAAAGAGCCATTTGATTCCAGCCACTCGTCTATTGCACTTAGGCACTATAATAGATACAACCCTTTGTCAAGTATTCCTATAACAGGAGCGCCAAGTCAGCATCTGTATTCTGGTCATGAAGGTCCGCAGGGAACAACGGGTGACCCTAGCCCTGCTCTCCCAACTGTTGGGGAAACTAATTTCCTGCATTGCCATAGTTCCTTGGGCCAGACTTCACATACGACAGCTCCAGGGGTTCTTATTTCCCTACCAAAGGCGGGGCATAAGCTCTTTTCCCCAGAGGGTAAGAGTTTCGGCACAGACACTGAGATCCCTTCTCTGGTGGCTCTCCCCAGCTTTGTCCAAGGGGTCCCTTTTCAGAGAGCCTGTTCGTGTGACTTTGACCACGGACGCCAGTCCATTCGGCTGGGGGGCACACCTCCAATTCGACCAGGGCTGGTGGTCCCAGCGAGACCTCAGACAAAACATCAACTGGCTGGAACTCAGGGCTATATGCCTGGCACTTTGCCACTTCTGCAGAACGATTGTGGGGTGTCACGTGTTGGTCCTGATGGACAATGTGGCGGCAAAGGCCCATGTCAACCGGCAGGGCGGTACTCGATCGCAGGCCCTGATGTCCAAGGCCTGGTTACTGGGATCATGGGTGGAGCGGAATCTTCTTTCCCTGAAGGCGGAGCACATTTCAGGGGAGGCGAACTGGCAAGCGGATTATCTGAGTCGCTCTATGGTAGACCATTCAGAATGGAGCCTGCATCCACGTTTCTTCAGAGAGATTGCGCAGCGGTTTAGTCAACCGAGTGTCGACCTATTCGCCTCCCCAGTGAATGTTCAGATCCCACGGTTCTTCTCCCGTTTCCCTTCCCAGGGGTTGGAGGGAGTAGACGTTCTCCGCAGCCCTTGGCCTGGGGGACTGCTATATACCTTCCCACAATTTCCCCTGATTCCGGCGGTCATCAGAAAACTATTACAGTAACAAGCGGAGCTGATATTTGTGGCCCCACACTGGCCGAGGTGACCATGGTTTGTGGATCTAGTGAGCCTCGCTGGATAATCCTGCTACAGGGGTCATACAACACCCAAACCTGCAGTGGCTCCAGTTGACTGCCTGGCATCTGAACGCCAGTTCCTGACACGGGGCTCATACTCCTCAAGAGTGATCTCAATGATCCAGGCCTCTCGGTGGCCGGCGACAAATCAGATCTACGATGCCACCTGGCGGAACTTCTGTCACTGGTGTGACCAAAATAGTTTGTCCATTTCTTCTGTTACTATTCTGACGATACTAGAATATCTCTTGGAAGGTGTGGATAAAGGCCTAGCACCCAACACTATCTGTAGGCAGGTGGCGGCTATCTCCACGGTTTTCACCTGTGCCAACTCCGTGCCATTGTCTCAACACCTGAGGATTCGATCCTTTATCAAGGGGGTTACAAACAGTAAGCCTCCTGTAGTCCATCGTTACCACACTTGGGAGTTACCACGGGTTCTTCAGGCTCTTACAGGAATCCCTTTTGAACCCATCAGACCTTGTACTCTGAGACTCTTGTCCCTTAAAGTGGCCTTCTTAATAGCAGCGACATTGGCAAGGTGCGTCTCGGAATTAGCAGCTCTTTCCATGAGGGAAGACCTATGCACCTTACATCAAGACAGAGTGGTCCTACGGTTGGACCCCTCGTTCATTCCCAAGGTTAACATCTTATTCCATAGGGCACAGGAGGTTGTATTACCGGACTTTTGTCCTAACCCATCACACGACTTAGGCAATGGCATGCTCTAGATGTCCCCAGAGCCCTACAATAATACATTAAATGGACAGCTGCCTTTTGTAGATTGGAGGCACTCTTTGTATCTTTCCATCCAGCTTCTAAAGGGCAGAAGGTGTCTTCCTCTATTGCCAGGTGGATCAAGGCCTGCATCGCGGAGTCATATCGGGTACGCTCCCTGCCTGTTCTCCAGCATGTAGGGAATGTAAAATCCACGAATGGGTTGTTGTAGTCCTCTAGCCCAATCAGACCAAACAATCAAACTTGCCACGCCCCTCCAGGGTCTGAGCATGCCCCAGCTTCGTTTGGTCTCAGCCCTGAAGAGACGTGGATATTTGGCTCCAAATTAGATTTAGTTAGGTATTTTATTTTATTTCCATTTGTGGATTCTTCAACTTTTCCCTGGGGGGGGGAATAGTTCAGCTCTGGGCTCAGAGCTACACTAATTTCTCCCTTTTTACCTTCTCATTCAATCTCCCTGGTAGGCAAAGCCCTTACCAGCAGCCAGCTGATCGTCGCGATCACTGCTTTGCACGAAGCGCGGCAATCCCACCCACCATCACCTCAACTCACTTGTTATCGTTTCTCTGATTATTCTTCCCTTAGGGGAACTTGATTCCCTCGTTTTCTCTTTTGATACGATCCTTGCGGTCGCCATTTTTAGTCCCTATATGTGATTTCTTTCTTGGTCCTTGGTCTGTGTTGATCCTTGAAATTGCTTTCAAATTTGGGGGGTGTCTTCTTGGACCTTCCCTGCAGGTTCATTTGTTTGTAAAAGTTGGTTCTTTTCCTTTCCCAGAGCTCATAGACTAGTGTAGATCATCGTGGCCGCCATTTTGAGCCTCCGCTCGATCGCACTCTACTACTAAAAAAACAACAACTTTGTTTATCCACTTTTAGTTACTGTGAGCCCACCTTAATTGCTTCCTTCGAGGAATAACCTCACGTGGTGGGGAACAGGGGCTCCTGTTGTCCCACCATAAGTCAGATATTCTTGTTTTCTATTGGCTTCCGTCTTCCTTTCTTCCTGGCAAGACGCCATTTTGAATACCTCGTGGTTAGCAGGAAAACCACTTTTGGTCGTTCCTCCAGCTTTTCTTTTACAATTCTGCTATTATTGGTTAAACCTGATTTCATAAGGTTTTGTTTGTCTGTTCTCTATATGTATCAGAGAACAATAGATTGGGTTGCTTGGCCTGTTCCGCTGTCCGCATCTGGTGGACTGGCTGTCACTGTCCGAGCTGCCACTAAGTGAGGCACGGGGGTTCAAAAAAAATTTAAATTACGCACACACACACACACACACATATACATACATATATACATATATATAAATAAATATTCAATATTAATTGATCTTTAACATAAGATTGGCCCAGTTGTCTTGGTATCACAAGCGGGCCTGAACAATTGAGGGGAGAGGGCAGCTCCCTGGGTAGAGTGTGGCTTATTTCACATAGGTGACTCCGCGCTTGACGGCGGGTTGGACCTCACAGAACCCCGTGTAGGCCTGTACCACCTAGGTGGGCTGCAGCCTTATCTCCTGCAGACCAGGACGGATCCAGGGATCTCCTGGTGAAAACCTGTTTTCTGTTTTCCAATATGGCGGATAACACCGTGCCACAGGCTTCCACCTCCGGTGGTAATGCAAAATGGAAGTCACCCAATCAGGACGCACCTGCCAAGGCCAAGGTCAAACAGACCTCTAAGGCGGCTGACAAGCAAGCAGATAGCAGATATAGGGCGCTGGAACAACAATTGCTTCCACATCAGGGGACCATCGTCATTCCCCTCTTCCACAGATTTGGTCACCCGAGCAGATTATGGATCAGAGTTCCTTGCTTGGATACGATCAGGACCATCTTTCCATTTTTGATCAAGATTTGAGATCGCAGATACAAGATCCACTTCAGGTTACTGAACCTGGGCCGTCTTCCGGGACATGTGAGTCTCGGGGGGGTTTCTGCAGGTCCCCCCCTTCAAATTCTGTTGGCTTCCTTCACTCCGATGGCGGCGGGCCTTCGGGCCCCTGAACATTGTTCTTTCACTGCCCAGCTCCAGGCCATGGTCTCACAGGCGGTGGCATAGGCAATGGAGGCTTCAGGGAGGGCCATTCCTGCCCCAGGGCCATCAAGACCCCCTACGACCACGGAAACTATGCATCCCAGGAAATATGTGATCTCAGATCATGGTTCTCCACCTCATTCTGAGGGGAGCGAGGTATCAGAATATTCCGTGCAGGTTCCCGAAGAGGGCATGTGGTCAGACGAGGAAGACACTCAGACGGAGACCACTCCTATGGTAGGGGTGTTTAATCCAAATTCCTTTCATTCCCTCTTGCGCAAAGCTTACATAACTGGTAAAATTAAACCGGTGAAACCACAAACGGCCGATCAGGACTCTGGACAGAGTTCTGACCCACTGTTCTTAGAACCGGTCACACAGAACCTACAGATAACTTGTCCCCCCATGTTTTTAAAATCCATTCAGGATCAATGGGGATCTCCTGGAACCTTCTCTGCTCTTGGGGGAATAGACCGTAAGCTTTTGGACACGGTCTCTTCCCTCAATGATATTCTTGAAGTTCCGGGAGTAGACGAGGCTCTCGCTCCAATTCTGTCAGACAGCAAAATTCCAGGAGATATGTCGGAGGCCCTTAAGGCTGAGGACAAGAAATCTGAGATTTCACTCCGCAGGACTCATCAGGCATCGGCATGGGCTATAAGATCCTCAACGTCTAACTCCTTTTTCGCCAGAATCTCACTAATCTGGCTCCGGGAATTGCAGGCTAGGATATCCCCAAACGAGGTGAGGATGCACCAGGATGTCACTAAGTTGAGGGCTGCGCTGGAATACATGGCGAATGTGTGTCTGCAGACGGCCAAATATTCGGCTCAAGCCATAGCTTCAAACGTGGCCGCACGTCGGCTGTTCTGGCTTAAAAATTGGAAGGCCGACACCAGGCACAAATGGAGAGTGGCAGCAGCACCATATAAAAAGAGCCGCCTTTTTGGGGAGGCTCTTACTCCTTACCTGATTGAAAATAAGGAAAAGCTGAAAGTACTATCTCACGTTGCCAAAAAGACGGGCAGATGCTTTTCACCATATAATCGGCGTCAGTCATTTAAGTCTGGCTCAGACCAAACTTCCTGGAGCGGGTATCGGCCCTTTCAAGCGGGGCCAGACTGCTCCTCAGACCGGTCCGGCTACAGAAACAAGCCAAAGCCACAATTCCAGGCGAAGCGGCCTTTTCGTGGCAGAGGAGGTTGCCCTTTCCGAAAGTCAGTGACTTGAGGAGGATTCCTCCCATAGGCGGAAGGCTGGCACTGTACTTCCACAAATGGGAAAGCACCACCACGGACACCTGGGTTCTCACCACCATCAGGGACGGTCTGTTCCAGGAATTCCTCACCCTTCCCCCCTGGCGTTTTATCTCCTGCCCCCTATCATGAAATCCCATAAAAAAAGGTCTCATGGAGGAGACCATTCATCATCTGCTAAACATAGAGGCGATAGAGTGGGTACCACCAGATCAGTGGGGAATAGGATTTTACTCCATCCTATTTCTGGCGCCAAAAGCCTCGGGAGGATGGAGTGCAATCCTCGATCTCAAGGCCCTAAATTCCTTCCTAGTTTATCACAAATTCAAGATGCAAACTCTCCTTTCCATCTTAGGCAGCATTCGGCCGGGGGACTTTCTCACATCAATAGATCTGACAGAAGCTTACCTACACATTCCCATACATCCAGGTCACAGACGGTTTCTCAGATTCAGGTATTCCAACCGTCACTATCAGCACAAGGCCTTGCCATTCGGCCTATCATCAGCTCCAAGTGTTTTCACCAAAATCCTGGCGGTCCTCGCAGCCCAGCTCAGATTGGTGCCAGTCCGCGTTCAGTGCTACTTGGACGATATCCTAATACAGTCGTCCTCGGTACTGAACGCTTGATCAGACGTGGCACTGACGATCAGGACGCTTCAGGATCATGGCTTCATGATAATCTTTCAAAAAAGTCATTTAACCCCAACAAACCGATTGCTCCATCTGGGCACAATAATAGATACCAGCCAATGCCAAGTTTTCTTGTCTCAAGAGCGTCAGGTCAGTATTTGCACAATGGTCACAAAGGTGCGCAAGAAAAAAGGAGTGACTCTTCCTCTGCTATCACAACGTTGGGGAAACTGATCTCATGCATTTCCATAGTGCCTTGGGCCAGACTTCACACGAGGCAACTACAGTGGTTTCTGCTCCCTTACCAGAAACGAGGTGTGGCCTGTTTTCCACTGCAGGTCTGAGTCCCAGCACGGACACTCACGTCCCTTCTCTGGTGGCTGTCCCTGGCATTGTCCAAGGGGTCCCTGTTCAGAGAACCGACTCGGGTAACCCTGACCACGGATGCCAGTCTGTTCGGTTGGGGGGCACATTTACACCATCAATTTGCCCAGGGGTGGTGGTCTCAACAGGATCTCCAAAAAAACATAAATTGGTTAGAACTCAGAGCCATACACCTGGCACTTCGCCATTTCCACAGAAAGGTGGCAGGCCGCCACGTGCTGGTTCTGATGGACAACATGGCGGCAAAGGCCCATGTCAACAGACAGGGTGGCACTCGCTCTCGGGTTTTAATGTCTGAATCCCAGCATCTGGAGTCATGGGTGGAACGGAACCTGTTATCCCTAAAGGTGGAACACATATCAGGGGAGGAGAACCGCCAGGCAGATTTTCTGAGTCGACCGACGATAGATCATTCAGAGTGGCGTCTGCATCCCAGTCTCTTCCGGGAGCTTACTCACCACTTTGGTCGGCCCTGCGTTGACCTGTTTGCATCCCCGGCGAACGTCCAGCTCCCTCGGTTTCTCTCTCGGTACCCATCTTAGGGTTCGGAGGGAGTGGACGCCCTCCGCAGTCCTTGGCCGGTGGGCCTTCTATATGCATTCCCACCTCTCCCCTTGATCCCGGCCGTCATCAGGAAGCTGTTACAGGAATGAGTGGAGCTAATCTTTGTGGCCCCGTATTGGCCGAGGCATCCATGGTTCGTGGATCTCGTGAACCTTGCCATAGCTCCCCCTTGGCAGATTCCTCCAGAGAGGATAATTCTAATGCAAGGGGCCATACGGCACCCGGATCCGCAGTGGCTACAACTAGCCGTCTGGCATCTGAACGCCAGTTCCTGATGCGGAGATCTTACTCTTTGAGAGTGATATCTATGATCCAAGCTTCTAGACGGCTGGTGACGAATCGCATTTATGATGCCACTTGGAGGAACTTCTGTGACTGGTGTACCCGTAAGGGTTTGTCCATATCCTCTGTCACTATTCCAGTGATTCTTTTTTTTTTTTTTTTTTTTTTTTATAGATTATGTGCCTTTGCAGACGATTTACTTGTGACGCTAACTCAGCCAATACAATCGGTTCAGAATTTGATGGAAATTATTCAAAATTATGGAAAAGTTTCAGGTTTTAAACTAAATTTATCCAAGACAAAGATGTTGGTTAAAAATCTTGATAACAAATTAAAACAAGATTTGGAAAGAATAACGGGATGCGAGATAGTTAAAAAAGTTAAATATTTAGGAATTTATATAGAAGCTTCAAATGGTAAATTATATAAGAATAATTATGAACTTTTATGGTGTAAAGTACAAAAAGAATTGGAGAATTGGAAAAAACTACAATTATCCATGTTGGGCAGAATAGCCGCTATTAAAATGAATGTATTGCCGAAATTTTTATTTTTATTTCAAATGTTACCAATACTTAAAAAGGATGGAAATCTCGATGAATGGCAGAAAGGTATAAACAAATTCATTTGGGATGGCAAGAAACCAAGGGTTAAATTTAAAATTATTCAAGACACAAGAGAGAGAGGTGGTTTGAAAGTGCCTAATTTTAAATTATATTATTATGCAGCAGTTCTAGTGGTTATAAGTGATTGGATTAACTTAACAAATGAAAGAATATTAAATATAGAAGGATATGGGTTAGTATATGGGTTCCACGCGTATTTAGTTTATGACAAAAAATTGGATAGGAGTTTTAAAGAACATATAATAAGAAACTCTGTCTTGCGAGTCTGGAAAAAGTATTATTATAAGTTAAATGGTAAAATTCCTTTATGGACAGTTCCCAGACACGCAATACAGAGTATAGGTATACAACAAATTCAAGACGTGGTGCCCTATGATAAACTTTTAAATAAAGAAGGGAATAGCATAGAACTGAAATCATTAGATAAATTAAGGGAGGAAGGTATAGCTCATAATTGGTTTTATCATGCACAACTTCAAGCCAGATGGCAAAAAGATGTCAAGATGGGTTTTTCTTTAAAGGATGATGAAAAATTAATTATACAAATTAGAGATCAAAGAAAGATGCATATTAAAAGAATATATGATGCTTTAATTGAAATTGATTCTGGAACTGAATTAATTAAAGACTGTATGATTAAATGGGAAGGTAATTTCGGCCACCCAATTATGATGGAAACTTGGAAAAGAATATGGGTGAAAAATGTTAAATTTACACAAGCTCAGCATCTAAGAGAAAATTTTTATAAAATGTTTTACAGATGGCATTTAGATCCCAAAAAATTATCGTCTATGTATCCAAATTTGCAACCCAAATGTTGGCGATGTGATTCTATGGACGCTACTTACTTTCACATTTGGTGGTCTTGCAAAAAAATTAAGGCTTTTTGGATAAAAATATGGTGGATTCTTCAAAATATTTTGAAAAAGCGTATTGAGTTTGTACCACAGTTGTTTTTGTTGGGTATTACAAAGGATTGTTCCACCACAGAGACTAAGTTGATTTTGAACTTGATTACTGCTGCAAGACTGTTGGTGGGACAATATTGGAAGTCATCTGAAATACCATCTATTGAAGAATGGACATTAAAAGTTACCCATCTTGTGGAGATGGCTAAGATTTCGGCATACCTGAAGAACCACTCAAATGAAACGTTTTTGATGGACTGGAAGAAATGGATTGATTATATGCAAAAGAAATATCAGTTGAAAGAATTAGATTTGATATATAGTTAAATAGTTTAATATAGTAGTTTAGTGAGTTTTCTTGTGTTTTTACCCTGTATTCATTCTGGGAAGTCGGGGGGGGAGGGGGGAGGGAGATAATATATGTTAGCTTATGTTTCTCAACTGTAGTTGGGGACTTAGGGATTAGATAATTTTTGTAGGATGCTCGGTAGAATTGTAGCTAGTGTTTTGGATGGCGAGGAGGAGGAGCGAAAATACAAGAGGAGTGGGCTGGTGGAGGGTGTTCTGGAGGGGGGTTCCGAGCAGTTCTTTGTATTGTTTATTTTTATTATGTAATTTGTTTGTTTTCAGTTGAGTTAATAGGTTACTATGTTATAATTGTTAAAAGTTTTTTATAAAAAATTTTAATAAAAAAATTATTAAAAAAAAAACAAAAAAAAAATTAAAAAAAAAAAAAACTATTCCAGTGATTCTTGAATACCTTATGGATGGAGTGGATAAGGGTTTAGCACCCAATACATTACATAGGCAGGTGGCCACTCTTTCTACGGTGTTCACTTGTGCCAACTCCACTCCGTTGTCCCATCATCCCAGACTTAGGTCCTTCATGAAAGGTGTCTCCAACACCAGACCTCCGGTAGTGCACAAGTATCCCTCTTGGGAATTGCCTCGAGTTCTACGGGCTCTCACAAAATCCCTGTTGAGCCTATCAGGTCTTGCCCTCTTCGCATTTTGTTCCTTAAGGTGGCCTTCCTGGTGGCTATCACGTCAGGAAGGCGCGTGTCTGAGCTGGCGGCTCTTTCAGTCAGGGAAGACCTGTGTATTTTCCACCAGGACAGAGTGGTGCTGAGGTTAGACCCCTCATTCATTCCCAAGGTGAACACTCTGTTTCACTGGGCTCAGGAAATTGTACTACCAAATTTTTGCCCAACTCTTTCTCACATACTAGAGAAGCAGTGGCACTTTCTAGATGTACGTAGGGTGCTACGTCAATACATTAGGAGGACAGCTCCTTTCCGCAAATCGGAGGCGTTGTTTGTCTCTTTCCACACGGCTTCTAAGGGACAGAAGGTCTCCTCCTCTACCATAGCCAGGTGGATCAAAGCCTGTATCACTCAATCTTATCAGGCTTATTTTTTACCTGTCCCAGGTCGCCTCACAGCGCATTCTACCCGTAGTGCTTCCACATCAGCGGCGTGGCAGACTCAGGCATCCATAGAGGACATCTGTAAGGCGGCTACGTGGTCATCCCCTTCGCCTTTCATTCGCCACTACAAGTTCAACAAGTTTACTTCCGCAGAGGCCGCCTTTGGCCGTCGGGTTTTACAGCAAGTGATCCATTTCAGCGCCGACACTTAACCAAACTGACTCCCTCCCGTGGGATCATAGGGGCTTTGGTATGTCCTATTCGTGGATTCTACATTCCCTACATGCTGGAGAAGGGACATTATCTTACCTGAACGCCTTTTCTCAGCATGAGGAATGTAGAATCCACTCCCACCCTGATTATTAGTATTATTGGCAGTTAGGTTAGTGTCAGCATTTCAGGAGCCATCACGTCACACAATCATTAGCTTCGCCCTTTTGAAACTGGGGCATGCTCAGACCCTGGAGGGACATGGTAAGTTTGTTTGGTCTGATTGGGCTAGAGGACTACAACAACCCATTCGTGGATTCTACATTCCTCATGCTGAGAAAAGGCGTTCAGGTAAGACAACGCCCCTTCCAAGCTGTCTGAAGCACACTCCACACACAATGCCTCTACATCAGTTGTGTGGCACACTCAAGCTTCTATCGTTGACATTCGTAGGGTGGCGACGTGGTATTCGCCTTCCCCCTTTATCTGTCATTACAGGCTTGATAAATTTGCCTCTGCAGAGGCCTCCTTTACAACATGTGGTTCAGTCAGCGTCAACACTTGACCAGCCTGTTTCCCACCCGTAGGGTCACATGGGCTTTGGTACGTCCCATTCGTGGATTCTCCATTCTTTTCCATGCTGGAGAAGGGGCGTTGTCTTAACTGAACGCTTTTTCTCAGCATGAAGAATGGAGAATCCACCCCCTCCCCTTCTTGAAATTCACAGTCGGGTCAGTGTCAGTAGCTGGGAGCCAATTGACTGAAGGAAAACATTTGTTTGGAATCATGCAGAACATTTCTTTGTAGTTTGTAGTGGTTATACATTAAAGTCAGGTTTATTATAGATTTATGAATTCTATGCATTTACATTGCAATTTGTGTTATATAAATTGTACTGCTTAAAACTTGAAAAATGGAGCTGATATTCATTATTTTCAGCAGATATTTAGTTCTTCTGTGCTGTTTTATAAAGCATTTTCCCCTGTGAAATTGGGAAACCACACATAGTGTGTTGTGGTCTTAGAGTATGATTTACATACAAGAAAATATCCTTTTGCTGTGTGTTTGTATATATATATGTATCTATATGTATCTAGTTCCATCTGCTTCATTGCCTTAATAGTGCCTAATGGTACATATTATTTTGGAAAATTACAATCCAGAGAGCAAATGGTGTGTTAGCTTCATTTAAAACTAATGCATAGATCTGGTTATATTATGTGTAGACGTTTGAGATACATTTATGTCAAATGTTCATTTATCACAGTTCAATGGAAAAGAATTTTAAACATTCTTTTGTGTTGAATATATAAGATTAATTTTTATTCATTTTTTAAACCATTGCTGTGTGATGTGGAATTAATACTATGTTTTTGTTTTTTCTTAGCCTAGTTACTTGAATATTTGGGAGATGGGAAAATTGGTGATAGCTTATCTGCTGCATTGTATTTTTTTTGTAGTATATAATTATAGAAAATATTCCAACTCTTTAAAATTCTGAACTTTAACAACATACTGTTCTCATTACAAACAATTATGCAAATGAAAAATGCTGCTTATGGTCTTAGTTTAAAGTTCAGGTAGTCCTCAATTTACAACCATTCATTCAGCAAGTGTTATGACAGTGTTGCGAAAAAATGGACCTATCACCTATGCCTGAAGTTATAGCCATTGCAGCATCCCCACTGTCAGCTGATTAAAATTCAGGTATTTGCAGCGTGTCTGCACTTAATGATGGTAGGAGTGCTGCAACTCCCCCACTGGGTTATCCTTCACTTTCCCCTCATTTTGGCCCCAGGGCAAAGCAGTCTTAGCACTTTCCATGACCCCGAGGCCTTTATTTTATCCTCAGTGCTGCAGGCGCAGTGGTGGAATTCAGCCACTTCACACCACTCTGGCAGAACCGGTAGCTAATTTTTTATTGCCCAGGTCCAGAATGGACTTCTGGATGTGGCATCCACACAGAGAACCAGTGGTTCACATATTTGAATGCCACTACTGTGCAGGTGTTACCAAGAAATGCTGCTTCAAGCCCCTTGTAACCTAAAGGTAGATTTTTAAGAAAGTAATACTTTCTAATTAAGTGACAGTCTTTTCTATTGTACTATGTGGATCAAAACCTTGCCTCATTAAGGATAACATTCTGAACTGGGGATAAGAAGTTCATGTTTTCAGAGATGTCTTAGCAAGGAAGAAGGGTATTGCTTTAGCAGTTACATTCTGCAACTGAATAGCTGTATAGGGAGAATTGGTTTTCCACTTTTCATGGTTCATGATTAAGGTGATAATCCACAGCAAGTGAGAACTAAATTAATTGTAACATATGTCTTTCTTGTACATCATTTTCTCTGGCTGTCTCTTAAGCAAGAAAGTTTAAAAAGATGATTCTTACACATTTGTCAGAGGAATATTAGCTGATCATTGTCATGTGATTTTTGTGATGTTATACTATACTTGTACTTATGGTAACAATACTGCAGTAAAAAATTCTGGTTAATGGAAAATGAGTAGGAAAATGCTAATTACATAAAGATAGCCTGTGCTTCCTAATTTAGGCTATATGTTAAACAGAAATTATGAAGAGGGCTTTTGTTACAGTGACTGTTTTATGAGAGATTACTATATATAGACAACAATGGTTTTGGCTACTTCTATATTTAATTCATCTCTGACTCATCAGATTATGATCCCTCCTGTCCATAATAGAACTGTGCATGCTTTGACAATTATTTGGAACAAGTGTTTGATGCCTCATAGGAAGATTCCATTGTTTTAAGTGAATCAATAACAGCACATTTATTTTAATTTTTCAGTAGAATAAAACAGCAAGATCTTTTTTCAGGCTTATATTGAAACCTGAAAAAAGGGTTTCATGCTTTAATAAACAGAAATGCTATGCTTGTGTGAGATCTAAAGAGTCTTATTCCAAATCATTTTCAAAATGTACACAGCACTAATGCATGTATGTACTTTTTCCCTAAGTTTCTAAGGTGTTGATAGGATAGGATAGGATAGGATAGGATAGGATAGGATAGGATAGGATAGGATAGGATAGGATTGGAAGGGACCTTGGAGGTCTTTTAGTCCAGCCCCCCGCCAAAGCAGGAGAACCTATACCATCTCAGACAAATGACTGTCCGGTCTCTTTTTAAAAACCTCCAGTGATAGAGTGCCCATGATTTCTGAAGGCAAGCTGTTTCACTGGTTAATTGTCCTCACTGTTAAGAAGTTTCTCCTTAATTCCAGGTTGCTTCTCTCTTTGATCAGTTTCCAACCATTGTTTCTTGACCTGCCCTCTGGTGCTTTGATGAATAACGTGACCCCCTCTTCTTTGTGGAAGTCCCTCAAATACTGGAAAACTGCTATCATGTCTCCCCTGTTCTTCTTTTCTTTAGACTAGCCAAACCCAAGTCCTGAGGCCGTTCTTCATATGTTTTAGTCTCCAGGCCTCTGATCATCTTAGTTGCTCTTCTCTGAATTTTTTCCAAGGTCTCAACATCTTTTTTGTAGTATGATGACCAAAATTGGTTGCAGTATTCCATGTGTGGTCTTATTAGAGTTTTATAAAGCAGTACTAATCCCTCACATGATTTTGATTCTATGCCTCTGTTTATACAAGCCAGGATTATATTAGCTTTTTTGACTGCTGCTGCCTACTGCTGGCTCATAGTCAAATGATCGTCCAGTAGGACTCCAAGGTCCCTCTCACAATTACTGTTTTTGAGCCAGGTCTCACCTAATCTGTTCTTATATCTTTGATTTTTTCCTGCGTAAATGTAAAACTTTGCTTTTTTTCACATTAAAACTCATTTTGTTGGATAGGGCCCATTGTTCAAGTTTGTCAAGATAACTTTTTGAATCCTGAGCTCATCTTCTGGGGTATTGGCTATTCCTGCCAGTTTAGTGTCATCTGCAAATTTGATGAGTTCTCCTTGTATTCCCTCATCTAAGTCATTAATGAAGATATTGAAGAGTACTGGGCCAAAGACGGAGCCTTTTGGTACCCCACTGCTTACTTCTCTCCATGTGGATGTAGTACCATTGAGGACTACTCGTGAGTACGGTTTATCATCCAGCTACAAATCCATCTGGTGGTGATGTTGTCTATTTCACCTTTTTCTAGCTTACCAAGCAGTAGATTGTGGTTTACTTTGTCGAATGCCTTACTGAAATATAAGTATACTATGTCCACAGTGTTGGAACAGATTCATTTTGTTAGCCCACTAGAAATCCTTGAATATTCATTTCATTGATAAAAATGAATAGAAATTATTTTATTTTAATTCACTTTGTTTCATTGTGATTTTACAGTAATATTTTCTGGTTTTAGTTATGTTAATTTACCATCTTTAGTTATTCTGACTAATTATAGTACTATATATATGAAATAAATATTTTAAATTTGTTTAATTTCTGTAGTCACTCATGACACTTATAAAAACAAAACAGATTATAATATAGTACAAAAATAAATATATATGGCAGCTGAGAAAAATTATCCTATCAATTTTATTTATATCCAAAAGTCCTAAGAGCAAATTACAAACATAATCTCACTTGACATTGGATAAAACAATGTATGGAGAGGAGCGGCATACAAACCCAAATAAATAAATAAATAAATAAATATTGCATAATTGACTTAAAGCCCCAGCTCATTGATTTGTTATTAAAGTCTTGTTTTTATAGCCATACTTAAAAATCTGGCTTTTGCCACTGTAATCTTAGGATTTTCATGTGCAAGTAAAATTTTTACATGCTCAGAAATATTTCCCCCTGGTTTAGATTTTAAAATAGGTTAGATAACTTCTTGCTGAAGGCTCTTATAAAATTCACAGTGCAGTAAAATATGATCCACCATTTCAGGATTAGTACCATTACAGAGACAAATCTTTGAGAGACTGGAATTTTTAAAACTCTACTATATAGCATATTCAATCAAAACACATTTAATCTGACTTTTAAAAAAACTATTCTGTATTTACTAAAATATAAGCTATTGAAATATTTAGGGAGATGAAAAATACATGCATAATGAATTCCAAATGTTCAGATGAACATTATACTTCGACTTTATCTATTAATTCCTGTAGTGACTTATCTTTGATACAATGAATTGTTAGTGTCATATTCCTTGAGAATAAATAATCTTGATTAATGCAAATTTGATTAAACTTTTGAGTTACTTGTTTGAATCAGATATCGATAATGGATTCATTTGGGATTTCCTTCCTTGTTTTAAAAAACACCTGTAACCAAAACTTTATAATGCTTAACTAAATTTTTGTTATCAAAGGGATTGCCCAGTTTCCAAGAGAATTTGGAACATAGCTTGGGATTCTTGATAATTTATTTTCTCAGCAATACTTAGCTAGTGCCTCAAGTAGGTATTTCAGCCCAATCTAATAAATGAAAGAATAACAGCATCATCTGCATATGACAAAGCACAAACATTCCTTTTACTCAGTGTTGGACAATGGCCCTCAACTTGAATTAGTCTCATCTCCAGATCACTAAGATAGATGTTAAATAATATAGGGGCCAAGATGCAACCTTGTTTCACTCCATTATTCATTGTAAAGTCATCATAGGTGTCAATATAAGTAGAAAATGGGGCCCTTTGTACACTTGAGGCCCCAGGCATTCTGCACAAGTTGAAACTTCCAAGTGCTTTTCAAGGGCAGCCCCATGTTTGTGGTGGAATGTAGTTTGAAACTGGGGGGGGGGCTGCTTCCTGAAGATCCATTGCCATTCTTAAACTTTTCCTCCTTACTGGAAGTAATGAGTCTGGAATGAGTCTGATGTCAGACTCCAAGGAATAACAAATGGAGTTACTCTTGTATAATTTCTTCATTATTCTTCGCCTACAGACATAATCTTGCCAAACTAAAGCCAGTATCTGTATAACCATAGATATAATCTATCAACTGCTAGGGAGAGGCCATCTTAACCCTCATCCTGCCTACCAAACTTTACAAACTCCTCTGCCTCTTTGCCCTTTGGGAAGCCTGTAGTCCAGGGTTCCCCAAACCCTGGTCCATGGACTGGTACCAGGCCATGGCATGCCAGCAACTGGTCCGCATAAACAAGCAAAGCCCCATCTGTGGGATGCAGATAGCACACAAAACCACACACTCTCCAGTCCACAGAAAAACCTTTCTCCACGGAACTGGTCCCTGGTGGCCAAAAGGTTGGGGACCTCTGCTCTAGACTACATTCCACTACAGCATTACGATAATCCAAATGAGACGTCATAAGGGCATGATGACTGTGAGCAAAATCCAGGAATGGATACAACTGGTACACCACCTGAAACTGTGCAAAGGCCCTCCTAACCGATGCTGCTATCTACTCTTCTAGCAAGAGTTGTGAAACCAAGAGAAATTAATGGAGTGGCGGGAGGAAAGAGCTCTTTCCCAGGGGGCTAAGAGACAGCAGAGCTTGGAATGTCTGGTAGGCAGGAAAAAGGTAAGATAGAACCCCCTCCTCCCAGCAGTTTGCAAGAAATAACTATAGTCATGTAAATAATTGCTTTAGTCTTGCAAGATTGTTTTGCAGGCAAACAACAAAAAACTACTCAGATGCAATTCCATGTACTGTTCTTGTTTCTTGGGCCTGATAAAGACCCCCCAGTTGTGCACCAAGTCCATCTGGGGCAGTGCTGAAGGTTGAAGAATCTTGTTACTGGAAGGTCCAAATGCCCAAAGCCATTCAATCTTGCCTGGGTTGAGTCGATTAGCAGAATCCATGAGCACTGACTAGCTGTAAGAAAATATGATGAAAACTCTTTATTTTCACAACCATAGTTTCAATTGGGAAGTTGTACCCATCCTAGACCAAATCAAATCCAAAAGCAGTAGAGAATTCCCAGAAGTCTGGCATTTTGACAAATTGGCTATCAGTAGACACATAGACATAAATAACATATTCATACTGTGCAAAATAGACAATCATCAACCAAAAAGAGAACAAAAAGACCAAAACACTTTCCCACCATCAATCATCATCCATCCTTATGAGTGTAGATTAACACCAAGATTAATACCAGATCAACAGTCAAGAAGTAAACAATACCCCAATCAAGGAATGCCAAACAAGCTAACAATAAATGGCCCAAAGACTACTCCTAGTGACACTGACAGGGCAAGCTCACTATGATATAAATTGAAAGCAAACCCCACCTCCTTACTTAGCACAGATGATGTTACCTAGTTTGGGTATTAAAACGTCTGTAAAAAACAGACAAACTCAGAGTATTAAGGACCCTCATTATTATTATTCCCAAACATGAAAAGTATTGACAGATTAGGTGCATCAGTTTCCTTAGAGGTAGAGAGGGGGCTTAGGATTAATTGTGCACACATTGTCAACCGGCAACAATTTGACAGTTTTTAAGTGTAACAGTGGCAGCAAAATGCCACCTCCAACTCCTATTATAATACTAATTAATTTGTTTATATTTTTAAATTATAATTTACGATTATAAATAGAAATGGTTCTATGTGAGATGTCAAGCTTGAGCACAGCTTCTTCCCTCTTCTTTCTCATAGTTAGCAAAAAATGTTACTATGTATAGCCAACTACAAATATTGGACTGTTTTTGTAGTTTAATAAACTAGAGTTTATTAAGAAAGCCTGGAATCTGCTAGAATGCCTAGTGTTATTCTGTTTGCTGGTCACATGGGAAGAGGGAGCATGTAAGCCTAACAATTTGTAGAGGCTAATTCTTCCTTGTGTGTATTTACTGTTGTATATGAATGACTTTACGTAAACTCATTCATATTTGTCAATAGGTATTAAATTGCAGTTTACTATTATTTGCAGTATACTACCATTGTAGTTGTTTTCCTTTCAGAGTTCAAATTCAAGCTGTTTACTTGCAGTTTCTAATTTCACTACTAGTTAATATTCAGTCACACGTCTTTTGTATCCTATAAATTGTTTTATTTTTGATTCTAGGTTAGATATTCTTAGGATAATTTAAGTGAGATATTAAACTAAATGATTTTCTATTTTCAAACTACACTTTCTCTTAGTGAATATTTCATTTTGAGCTATTATAAGCTATGCTTGTTAATGACAGGCATGTTATACTCTGATGGTACTTAAAATGCATAACATGTATTGCTGAAAGCAGTGGTTGCTATAGCAACTTTCTAGTAGGTCACAAGCAATGTTGTATATATATGATCTGGCTGTTAATGCACACTAATATGCCTGATGAAGAAAAGAGAAATATAGAAGTTATAAAAGAGATGGTTACTTCCAAGTAGAATTCATACTGCAAACAAAAGAAATTACTATAATTTCAGTTTGATAGCACTGGTTTCTGATAAATTGTATATTAGCAGAATTGTTCATTTAAACATAGAAATTCCCAAACTCTATATATATTGGTTGTAATTGGAAAGGTCAATAATAGCAATTACACATATACCTAGTCTTTGAATATTTCATTGATGATTAAATATTCATTTTATGTTTATTCAGCTTGCATATTCTATTGATGCTTTTTTCTTTAAAGAGTCCCCTTAAAGATCTCTTTTGAATTAGATTATCCACAATTTTAAAAGTTCTGTGTTTGGAAGATGACAGGACTGACAATTTCTTGTTCATTTCCAATAAGGCAGAAATTAGTTATGACACCTGCAGCTAGATGTAACAGAGATCTCAAATTTACAGCCAGTGGGCTGCCTGTACCTTCAAAGCAATTTCTGCAGCCCACTGAAAATATTTTGTAGGAAATGAGGTTGCTAGGCCACAGTTATGCTAGAATATGTATAATTTGGCCTAACTCAACAGGGCTTACTTGGTTATATATCATGCTGTCACTTCTTTAGATCTCGAAAAACAGTACTTCCTTCCAGGAACAACCTCCCTTCCCCAAGGGTCTGGTGGGCATTGCTTCTGAACCTGAGTACAATAGTGAGATATTACAAACAACTAGGCAATAAAGAAGCTAGGAGCACAGGTAGTGTGCTCATCCATATACCCAATGAAATGCCAACACCCATTGAGGGGGAAAAAATTCTAGAAATAAATCATTGTCTAAATGGTTGGTGTCACCAAAAAAAACTTTGGTTTCCTGGATCATGGACTGCATTTCGTACACGAAGGACTCTTGGCAAGGGATGGGCTGCACCTCACAAAAACAGGGGAAAATGTACTTGGAAAAAGACTGGCTCAACTCATCAGGAGGGCTTTAAACTAAAATTGAGGGGGGAGGGTGACCAATCTTTAGAATCTCTAGAACCCAAAAGCAATCATAAATCCAAAGAAAAAAAATGAGGTAGACAGTGACGAGAAAAAAGAAGAACCCAAACAATGAGGAGATGCAGGAAACATACCCACAAACAGGCATAAAAGACTTAAATGCTTATATACAGATACTCAAAGCTTGGGGAACAAACAGGGCGAACTAGAAGCAATAGTACACAAGGGAGGGTATGACAGAGTTGGCATTACAGAAACTTGGTGGGATGAAACCCATGAACGGAATAGACTGATGGATGGATACAAACTGTTCAAAAGAAACAGGTCTACAAAAAGAGGAGGGGGAGTTGTACTATATGTAAAAGAATACTACATATCTACAGAAATGCACATGATCCAAGATAAAATCTCTCCAGAATGTATATGGGTCAATACAAAAAAGAAACTATAGCCCAACATACCCCCCCAAAAAAAAATCACTGCAAAAGACAAATTAGCAACAAAAATTAAAATAAGCAAGAGAATGATAAGAGAACACCTATTCGACCTTGACGAATATAAGTCACCAGGGCCTGACAGATTACATCCCAGAGTTCTGAAGGAGCTGGCAGATGTTATCTCATAACCATTGCATCACATGTTTCAAAACTCCTGGAACACCGGGGAAGTACCTGAGGATTGGAAAAGGGCTGCTGTGGTTCCCATCTTCAAGAAAGGGAAAACAAACAGACCCAGAAAACTACAGACCAATCAGTTTAACATCAATACCTGGGAAGATCCTAGAAAAGATAATCAAAAAACAGATCTATGAACAACTAGAAGGAAACAAAGTTATAACCAGTAGCCAGCACGGGTTTGTTTGAAAATGGAGGTTTTGGCTTACCAGAGTGGGTTTTATATTATCAAGTATCTGTATTAACATGGATAGAAGAATGGATAACTCTCAGAAACAAAAGGTTGTTATATTTGGAAGGATATGATTTACAACTTGGTTGGCACGTTTATTTATGGTATGGGAAAAATAAAATGCGTAAGTACTTTCAAAATCACTATATAAGAAACTCATTATTATTAACATGGGAAAAAATAAAATGTAAATATATTTGAAAATTCCAGAATGACTTTCAACAATGGAAGCAATTGTACGAGAAAATGTGGACATAGAGAGATACTCTAAATTCTGAAGGGAATTTAAAATCTAAGCAAGAGATGGAAAATCAGGGTGTAGAGCTATCATATTTATTAATGCAAGTTAGATATGATAAAGATGTATGGACTTTATAAGGAGCAGAACTTGTTTGATCAGACATTATTAACCTCTGATGAGAAACTAATTAAGAAATTAGTTAAATTTTTATTGAATTTGAAAATGAAAGATGAACAAGTTAAAGAAACAATGATAACATGGAATTAGAAAAATGGATATAACATGGAATTAGAAAAATGGTAAAACTTGTGGGAAAGAAATTACAAACTGACAATGGCAGCTTTTTATAAAAAAAAATATATAAAATGTTTTATAGATGGCACTTGCCATCAGCAAGATTGGTAAAAATATTTAAAAATATGTCAGATAGATGTTGGAAATGTAAACATAAGTCAGGTATGGAGGACATGTGTTAAAGCAAAGAGGTACTGGAAAACAATACATAGTTGGCTAGAAAAGATGTTGGGAGAACATGTAGATTTTAAACCTGAACTTTTTATTAAGTATTATGCCAGAAAAGATTGATAAATAAAGTATATATTTGATTTTACATGTGATAATAGTATTTGAATAAGTACTATTGAATTGTATGAAAAAAATTAATAAAAAATTTACAAAAAAAAAACAAAAAACACAGATCTGCGAACAACTAGAAGCAAACAAAATTATAACCAGTAGCCAGTTTGTTTGTTATAAAGAGATCATGCCAAACCAATCTTATTTCATCCTTTGACAAAGTGACTAAACTAATAGACCAGTGAAATACTGTGGACGTAGTAATTAGACTTCAGTAAGGCATTTGATAAACCTACTGTTTGGTTAGCTAGAAAATGGTGAAATAGACAACATCACCATCAGATGGATCTGTATCTGGCTGGCAAACTGTACTCAATGAGTAGTCCTCAACGACACTACATCCACATGGAGAGAAGTAAGCAGTGGGGTACCACAAAGTTCCATCTTAGGCCCAGTACTCTTCAATATCTTCATCAATGACTTAGATGAGGGAATTGAAGGGGAACTCATCAAATTTGCACCAAACTGGCAGGAGTAGCCAAAACCCCAGAAGACAAACTCAGGATCCAAAAAGATCTTGGAAAATTTGAACAATGGGCCCTATCCAACAAAATGAGTTTCAGTGTGGAGAAAAGCAAAGTTTTACATTTAGGCAGGAAAAATCAGATACAAGTACAGATTGGGCAAGACCTAGCTTAAAAAGAGTAACACTGAAAGGGACCTTGGAGTCCTAGTAGACAATCACTTAACCATGAGCCAGCAGTGTGCAACAGCAGCCAAAAAAGCTAATGCAGTCCTGGGTTGTATAAACAGGCATAGAATCAAGATCACAAGAGGGATTAGTAACACTTTATAAAACCCTAGTAAGACCACGCCTGCAATACTGCAACCAATTTTGGTCACCATATCACAAAAAAGATGTTGAGAGTCTGGAAAAAATTCAGAGAAGAGCAACTAAGATGATCAGAGGCCTGGAAACTAAAACATAATGAAGAACGGCTGCAGGACTTGGGTTTGGCTAGTCTAAAGAAAAGAAGAACAGGGGAGACATGATAGCAGTATTCCAGTATTTGAGGGGCTTCCACAAAGAAGAGGGGGTCACATTATTCATCAAAGCACCAGAGGGCAGGACAAGAAACAATGGTTGGAAACTGATCAAAAAGAGAAGCAACCTGGAATTAAGGAGAAACTTCCTAACAGTGAGGACAATTAACCAGTGGAGAAGTCATATGTGAAAAACTAAGTACACATTATTATTATTTATTATTATTTATTTAATTTCTGTGCCGCCCTATTCCGGAGAACTTATGATTCAATAGCTTGTAGAACCACCTTTAGCAGCAATAACTTAAAGTAATAGTTTTTTATATGACTTTTATCAGTTTCTCACATCATTGTGGAGGAATTTTGGCCCATTCTTCTTTACAACATTGCTTCGATTTGTAGGCATTTGCACAGCTCTCTTAAGGTCCAGCCACAGCATTTCAGTCAGTTGAAGTCTGGACATTGGCCATTGCAACTCCTTGATTCTTTTCATTTTTAGCCATTGTGTTGTAGATTTGGTGGTGTGCTTGGGATTATTGTCCTGTTGCATGACCCAATGTCAGCCAAACTTTAGCTGTTGGAGAGATGGCCTCCCATTTGACTCTAGAATTCTTTGATATACAGAAAAGTTCATGGTTGACTCAATGACTGCAAGGTGCCCAACTCCTATGGCTGCAAAACAAGCCCAAAGCATCACCCCTCCACTACCGTGCTTGACGGTATAGATGTTTGTTCTGATATGCTGTGCTTGGTTTTCGTCAAACGTGGCACTGTGTTTTATGGCCAAACTTCTCCACTTTGGTCTCATCTATCCAAAGGACAGTGATCCAGAAGTCTTGTGATTTGTTCAGATGCAATCTTGCAAATCAAGTGATGCTGCTGTGTTTTTTTTAGAGAGACAAGGATTTCTCCTGGCAACTCTTCCAAACAAATCACTAGTTTGGTGTTTTTCTAACTGTACTGTCATGAACTTTAACATATTGTAACTAAGGCCTGTAGACTCTGAGAAGTAACTCTTGGATGTTTTGCAATTTCTTAGAGCATTGCATGGTTTGAGCTTGAGGTGAATTTGCTGAGATGCACACTTCTGGGAAGATTGGCAACTGTCTTGAATGTTTTCCACTTATGAATAATCTTTCTCACTGTAGAATAATGGACTTTAAATTGTTTGGAAATGACCTATAACCCTTTCCAGATTTATGGGCAGCAACAGTTGCTTCTCCAACATCATTGCTGATGTCTTTACTCTTTGGCATTGTGTTAACACATACCTCAGTGCTGGAGACCAGCAAACTCTGAAACTTTGGCTTTTATAGAGGTAGTCACACTTTGCTGATGATCAATTGAACAAGGGTGCTTGATTGGCAGCACCGGCTGCTATTTAACCACTTCATACCAATGGATAAAGTAAGGGTATACTTAGTTTTTCACACATGGCTTCTCCATTTTGGTTTTCTTTTTGTAAAATAAATGATGACATCATGTAATATGTCATGTGTTGTTCATCTGAGGTTGTAAGTATCTACTTTTAAGAACTGCTAAGAACCAGATGGTTTTTTAATATGTCCTGATATATAAAACCATAGAACTTAAAAATGGTGTACTTTCTTTTTCACATGACTGTAATTTACAGTATATATTGTTTGACTGGAATGTAATTTAAATTGGCTTAAATGCTTCTTTTTGATTTTGAATATTTCAGACACTAAGTCCTTCTGATTGAGAAACCTTTCTTCCCCAGATTTTTTAGATTTTGGTTGTTTTGGATCTTACATTTAACTTCAGAACCGTGTTTAATTAATTTTTGTTTTATTTATAGGTTGGATTTGAAAATAATTACGAAGATATTGAGAGATAGATACCTCTACAAGATATCTCTTTGGTTACATTAGCAGGTCATAGCGGGCAACAAAATGATTACTTCAGAGTTACCAGTGTTACAGTGAGTATTAATTTTATAAATAAATTGCAGCAATCCATATGGTAATTATTGGTGATCAAGGATATCTTTGTGGAAAAAATAAAGGATTTGCAACAACATATTTATATATTTGATTGCAGTTTTATAAGCACTGTGTGGTTGAAATTAATCTCGGGAGATGTAATGTACAAATGATATTTAAATCCCCCTTTAAATGTCCTTTTTCTTGTTCTAGTAATGGAATCTTTTTTTAACTACTTTAATCTGAGCATGATCTGCATGCTGATTTTTTAAATGAATGTTTTTGGTAATTGTATCCCCTCATATAGATACAGGCAGAAATGTACACTATGACAAAATATAACCTCAACAACTGTTTTTAGGGAATATTTTAAGTACAATTTTAGAACAAAGTTATAAGAACTGACAGTATTTTATTGATTTAAGACAATTATCTTCTGAGGTCATTCAATAAAAGTAAAAAGATTATATGGTCATATATCAACATGAAACATGCTATCATTGGGGAGAAAAAGTTAATGAATGCTTAATATATCACCAAAAATAGATCTGAATTTTTATAAATATATTATGAGTTTTTTCTAGTCTGAAATTAGCTTTTTAAACTTTGTTATTTCATAAATATTATTTAAATAGAAATTGCACAATACTGAAGATAATAAAGATAGATAAGCAATGTAGAATATAAACAATTGCTAGTGAAATATAAGTAAAATATTATGAAAGAAAACTTTTGATAATTCCCATTTCCTTAATTTATTTTTCCAACTGCTGATCATACTAAACATTGGAGGTTATTAATTCTATCTGTTTAATTTCATTATTGTTTTTGATTAATTTGATTATTGTTTTCCTAAAAGCTGTACTCCAGTTGTCTGAATTTGCCTTGTATAATGTGGAGTCATTCCTGCTTAGGCTTCCATTTGAATAATGAATACTGTCAGGTTTGCCATTGCTGCATATGCTCTAGGTTTGGTCTCCCAATTTTGTATCATTGCTAAAGTTTAATTTTTCCAGTGTTGTGCCTGATTTGTTCTTGTAGCTGTCAACATATAGCTTGGTGAACTGTGATTTTCTTTATTGATGTTTTCTGAAATTATTCCTAATAAATACATTGTGATTATTTTGTAAATAGATTTAGGTTTGTTAAATGGATGGAACTGGTTGTCAATTATAGTAGACATTTACTAGCTGTACACTTGGAAGTAAAGCAAATGTGTTTTTGAGTTGCTCCATATTTATTATGCTACATTACAAATATCTAATATTCATATTCTTATTGTTTATATTGACTCGTTTACTGTGAAGTATGAAATAATTCAAAATAAATTAAAAGTATCTTAGTTAGATACTCATAATTTAAATAAATCATTATAGAGTGACAAACTTCAAATATCAAAACTGTTGGAAGGATTATGAATCACATAAGACACTTGAGTCGATTTTATAAAGCTTTATTAAAATGTACCTATTAGTAAAATATTGTTACTGCTTTCTGTGAAGAGTTTTAAACAAAAGTAAAAAATGAGTATATTTAAATTGTGATAAAGAAAATGTTATTAAGAGTTACTTCAACTTCAAAGCATCTGTAGGATGCTGTGATAAGTAACATAAGCCTGATATTTAATATTATATGCACATTGAACCTTAATCTGTATAGGTGTAACCTACTGGAAAGAATTTGGACAAATAGTAATAAATAGTAGCATCTTTAACTTGCTTATCATTTCAGTCAAGAGGCATTCTTATTGAGATGGTAAAATACATTTTTGATGGAAATGCCTAAGATTATGATGATGATATGATGATGATTTGCTGAACTGTCCATTTCCAATGGACTCTGGGCAAAACAAAAAAATCTTAAAAAAATTGAAATATAAAACTAGATACCCTGGACTAAAATAGTATTTAAAAAACAATCTTGCCTTGCCATAGTTGTGAGACTTGTGTGCTCTGAGGATGATGAGAGCTACAGGTTCAATTGTATTGGACAGGTCTCATCAGAGGAGTCAGACAAAGAATGTTTCTTCCATAAAAAGTATGGTGAGATGGAAATTACAGAAACCCATACTGGCTCAGTTGTAACCAGGGTCATCAAGGACAGCAGTAGGTGTTGGAGTTCCTAGGCATCTGGTGAAAAATTAGCTATAGGAATTAAGACAGTTGGCTGAGAAACCAGGGCAGGCAGTTGCAGAACTACTGGAAAGAAAGGTGTTTACCCATTGCAAATATACTGTGATTAAAAACAAAGAAATAATAATCCGTTATTACAAATCAAGTCCAACAAGAAGAGGATATTTGAAAAGAACGCACCAGTTTTGAAAATAACATCCCGAATCTGAAATAACAGAAGTTAGCAGATCAACATCAATTCATAATACGAAATAAAGTATTCACAGAAGTGGAATTGGAAGAACTGCAAAGATCTACTCAAGGCAAAGGAATCAAGGCTTGCTAGGAGCAACTTAGACTCTAGAGGCAAACCAAGGGGAGTTGGCAATAGAGAAGGTCAGCACAGCTATAGAATTTGGAAACCAGGCAACCTCTTCTCTGCCTGAGGAAAAAAAATCCCTATAACTAAAGAAGTTGAAGAAATGAAACAACGAATAACTGAGCATTTAGAACAGCACAAAAACAACAGAATAAGGTTCCCTGTGTTGAAGGTTGTTCCAAAGAAATAGTACAAGTATTAAAAGATGCCAATACTGTAATATCAAATATAAGCAGTAGCTCGCTGCAAGAAACAAACCAACTAATGTACAGCACAACTGCAGTTATTACTGAATTCCTAGGATGAAAAATTAACAAAGAAAAAAAAGCCAAACAGTGTATCACCAAAATGGAAGCTCAGGCTGGAAAGTAAGATCAACAAGCTGAGATCAGATACCAGTAAGCTAGAATAGATAAAAGAAAAGGAGGTGAAGAACAAGAAGACCAAAGAATACCACTTAGAAACAAGAAAGTTAAAGCAAGCATTGGAAATAAAAAAGCAGCAAATAACAGCTATAGCCAAGAATATCAGCAGATACAAAACTCGAATTGCAAATTATAGGCAGAATCTCCAATTTCAATCCAATCAAAACCATTTCTACCAATCCATCAACAGAGAAACTGCAGTGAATTAAGTCAGCACCTGACAAGGAAGAAACTGCAGTTTGGGGCACAGATATGGGATAACCCAAAGAAATTTAACAAGAATGCAACTTGAATAAAGGAGGTGGATAAAAATTAAAAAAGATAAAATGGAAGAATGTATAATAATTGCAGAAAAGGGAAAGGAAGATCAAGAATTGGTCAACACCAGGTGAAGATGAATTGCATGGATTTTGGTTAAAATTTCTGAGTTGTCTACACCCACTTGTTGCTAAGCAGCTTAACAACATACTGGAAGGAGGTGAAATTGAAGGGTGGCTAACATTTAGCAAAACCTACCAGCAAAAGAGGTAACAAAAGGCAATTACAGTCCAATTACCTGCTTACCAACAACTTTCAAATTGCTAGTAGGTGTGGTAGCTGTTGCAGTCCAAGAGCAGCTACTTGAAAACAAGCTCTTTCCACCTGAGCAGAAAGCAAATTGCTCAAACAGCAAAGGAACAAAACATGAACTAATTGACAAGATAATTCTGGAAAAGTGCAAGAGAAAGAAGACCAACTTGAATATAGCATGAATTGATTACAGGAAGACATTCAATGCCTGCCACATGATTGGATATCAAGTACCTTGGCCCAGTGCTCTTCAACATCTTCATCAACGATCTGGACGAGGGGATAGATAGGGAACTCATCAAATTTGCAGACGACACCAAGCTGGCAGGAATAGCCCACAGTCCAGAAGACAGGCTTAGAATACAGGAGGATCTGGACAGACTTGAACACTGGGCGCTATCTAACAAAATGAAATTCAGTGGTGAAAAAAGTAAGGTTCTACATTTAGGCAAGAAAAACCAAATGCACAGGTATAGTATAGGGGGTACCTTGCTCAATAGTAGTAACTGTGGGAGGGATCTTGGAGTCCTAGTGGACAATCATTTAAATATGAGCCAGCGGTGTGCTGCAGCTGCCAAAAAAGCCAACACAGTGCTAGGCTGCATTAACAGAGGGATAGAATCAAGATCATGTGAAGTACTGATACCACTTTAACATGCCTTGGTAAGGCCACACTTGGAATACTGCATACAGTTTTGGTCACCACGATGTAAAAAAGATGTTGAGACTCTAGAAAGAGTACAGAGAAGAGCAACAAAGATGATTAGGGGACTGGAGGCTAAAGCATATAAGGAATGGTTGCTGGAATTGGGTATGTCTAGTTTAACGAAGAGAAGGACGAGGGGGGACATGATAGCTGTGTTCCAATATCTCAGGGGCTGCCACAAAGAAGAGGGAGTCAAGCTATTTTCCAAAACGCCTGAAGGCAGGACAAGAAGCAATGGGTGGAAACTAACCAAAGAGAGAAGCAACCTAGAACTAAGGAGAAACTTCCTGACAGTTAGAACAATTAACCAGTGGAACAACCTGCCTCCAGAAGCGGTGAATGCTCCAACAGTGGAAGTTTTTAAGAAGAAACTGGACAGCCACTTGTCCAAAATGGTATAGGGTTCCCTGCCTGAGCAGGGGGTTGGACTAGATGATCTCCAAGGTTCCTTCCAACCTTATCATTATCATTATTATTATTATTATTATCATCATCATCATTATTATTATTACCTAGAAATAACAATAAAAATATAAGAAGGTGTGTGTAAAGATTGATGGCACAATGGATGACAAGGTTGCTGGTCAATGGCGATAGATTGAGAGAGGTTAATCTCAAGAGAGGAATTTTCCAATGAGACACACTGTCTCTACTATTGTTTGTCATTGCCCTGATTCCTCTCTCAGCAATACTGAATAAATCAGACCATGGCTATCAAACATCAAAAACATCTGCCAGGCTATCCCACTTCCTTTACATAGACGATTTGAAGTTATATAGAAAAACACCATCTGAAATAGAATTGCTGCTCAACGTTGTCCATATATACCGCTAGGATATTGTGATGGAGTTTGGACTGGCCAAATGTGCATGCTCACCATCAAAAGAGGAAAAATAATTAGAAATGGAAAAATGAAGAATCAAGATGGAAATTACATCAAGAATTGGGATGAAGATGATTATTACAAATACTTAGGTATCCTTCAAGCTGACAACATCAAGAAAGCTGAAGTTAAGAAAAAGGTTAGAAATGAATACATCAAGAGAGTGAAGAAGATCTTAAAAATCCAAACCCAAGGAAATATGATCAAGGCAATTAATATCTGAGCAACTCCAAACATTAGATATACAGCTGGAATAGAAGACTGGTCTCAAGCAGAACTAAAAGTCCTGAATAAGAAGACCAGAAAAATAAGGACAATGAATCATGCCCTTTATCCATGCAGCAATGTCGACAGACTCTACTTACCAAAGAAAATAGGTGGGTGTGGAATATTGCAAGTACATCAGATGGTTAAAGAAGAAAAAAGGGCATTGGAAGAATATCTGAAGGAGAGTGAAGAAGATGCAGTAAAGCTAGTATACCAGGAAGGACTATTGGATACTGGAGAAATCAAACGGGCCTTATAAGAACAACCAAATGAAGAACAGAAAAGAGGCATGGGAAGACAAGCATTACATGGCCAGTACATTAAAAAATAGTAGGGAAAACAGGTAATAACAAGATCTGGCAGTGGTTAAGAGCAGGAAAATTGAAGAAGGAGACAGAGGGGGTAATTCTGGCTGCTCAAGATCAAACCTTAAGAACAAATGCATACAAAGCCAGAATTGAGAAGACAGCCACAGAGAGCAAATGCCACCTCAGTGAAGAAATGGTGGATCACCTTGTTAGTTATTGCATAGACTGACAACAAACAATGGCATGATAAAGTAGCAACAATGGTGCATTGGAAAATCTTCAAGAAATACCATTTGCTGGCAAGGAAGAACTGGTGGGACCTTTAAAATAGAAAAAGTCATAGAAAATGAAGAAGCTAAAGTATTCTGGGACTTTAGAATTCAAACAGATAGAATTCAAATCTGCCACATAATACCCTGAGTTTAAAAATCGTCAATAAAAAGGATAAAAAAATTCTAGACGTGGCACTATCTGGAAACAGCAGAATAGAAATGAAAGAAACAACTGGAGAAAGTAACAAAATACAAAGACCTGCAAATAGAAATAGAACAATTTTCATAAAAGAAAGCAAAGGTGTAATACCAATATTAATAGGCTCCTTGGATGCAATCCCCAAAAAACTGGAGCACCACTTGAACACCATTGGCATTAACAAATTCATCAGTCAATTGCAAATGGCAACTTTACTTGAAACAGCTCACATCCTGCAATGATACTTGTAATGCCATCAAACATCCACATCTGTTTATCCCAGGTCCAGATTTCCCAGATTTATAGAAAATAATCTATAAAAACTTTCAGAAATATTATGCTTCCAGTTAAATGATCTACTAAAGCTGAATTCAGTAGCTTTTTTCTGCCTTTATATGATTGAGATTGTATTGCACAAAAGATTTTTTTTACAGCAAAACTATAGTTAAATGAGTAGTGAATTGTGACTTATTTTAACTCTTTTAATTTTTCTAAAACCGCTATCCTAATTTATTCCTTTCTTGCTTGTCTGCTTTCCCATTTCATCTGAGCACTTGGAGAAAACTAATATTAAAACATATCACAATTACTTTTCCCTTCTACATTATTGAGTAGACTTTGTTCCTAGCTTGTATAAAAAAAATATTGAAAGAAATCCTGATTTGGCATTACAATTTTAGAACTTTACATAACATTGATCTGAAAGTAATTTGCTTTCAGTTTCAGCAGCATGAGCCACAGTAGTATACTCAGTGCATATTCTCTATATGGATACTGCAAGGATCCCTGGAAATAGGAATCTGAAATGCTCAAAAATAAGAGAGAGGATCTACAATCACTTCCATTGTTGACAGATAAATGTGTAGGTAAGAATAGATGTCACTAGTACATCACATAGTCAGTGCCATATTAAGAGAAAATACACATGTAAAATTGATAGTATCTTATAGTAAAGGTGTTGAGAAAAATAAGTATTTTGTAATTGAGGAATAAATAAAAACTTGACAAGCAAAAAACAAACAAACAAAACTATCCTTCCCAAATGGTGTAACAGAAAAATTGCTAAGATGGAAAATAGGAGGTAGGGGTTGAATCCTAAATGTAGAATATTGATGAAACTAATAGCAGCAGAAGTAACAAAAAAGCAAAGAAGAGAAGCAGTATTAGCATTTTTGTCTCATAATCCATATAGCAGTTCTCTAATCATACAGTCATTGCACATGTATAATCTCTAGTGGATTCAGACTACAGAACCAGCCATCTGTTCGAGAACTGAAAGACCTGCAGGGCAAACTTACTTATGAAGCATCTCTATATCAGTTGATAAATAAGTAAATATTTTATTAGTAGAAAGTATATTTCTACATAAGACTATGCATCAATATAAAGGAACAGATTAACCCCAACAGGGACAATTTAAAGAAATACAGCCAGACATAATTAGACCAAACAGTATCTGCTTACACCATAAAGATAATTATGTGGCATTTACATTTTCCATCAGGAATGAAATACAAGGTTCACACATGAAGATCTAATTAAATTGATGTATTGTTAAAAGCCTGTGCTCAGGAATCTTCTCAACTAAGTGTCAGCACTTGCTTGGAGTTAGGTAAGGGTCAATGGAATTTGGGGGGGGGGAGAGATGGACTCAGTCCATGTGTAGCCACATAGGGATTGTATGCTGATCCCTCTTTTAACTCTGTCCCCTGGTTCTGCCATTCCTTCTATGTCTTGATCCCTTTCAGTGACATTTCCCAAAACGTCTCTAGGAGTTTTACAAAGTAAAACAAACAATCAAATAAAACAGTCAAACAAAGTAAAAGTCAAGCAGGACACTGGACGCCACATTTTCCTATTCACTACTATATATTTCAAGTAGATCCTGTTCCAAGAAGAGAATTGGATGAACTGAGCCATATAAAATTTTCAGCTGTTCAGAGTTGCCGTGTAATAAGATGGGCAGCTGATAAATTTTACAAATAAATAAAAGGTGACAAGAGAAGAAATATATCACCAGAGTCTAGGTTTTTGGGGGGGGGGAGGTTGTTTGTTTTTGTCTTTTTAACTCAGTGTGGATTCTTGGTGACTACCTGGGCAAGTCCCCCCATTTTTCTTGGAAGCATTTTCAGAAATCGTTTGCCATTGCCCTCTTTCTTGAGCGATCATCTCAGAATCATCCTAAGAGAGGACTAGAACTCACAAGTTTAAATATACATTAGTTGGATAATGGTTAATTATATTATACTAAATTTGAATTCTGACAAGTTGACATTTTCATAATTAGATTCATATTCATTTGTTGAATTTTAATGAAATTCAGTGCTAGACAGATACATATTTCCCCATCTTGTATTTTTCATTTTCTGATGTACAGATTTCCATAAAATTTAATAAAAAAAACCTGGAATGAGATTAGTAAAGTAATGGCTAAGGGGGAAAAAGCAACTGCTAAGAACTAGTTGGCGAAAAAAGCTGATGAATCTAATCTGTATTGGTATTCTGTTTAATGTGATTGTCAATTATCTTGTTGTTAGAACATATAATGCATATTCCAATCCAGCCCTGGCATTATTTTCTTTGAAGATCTCTTTCATCTTTTGTGTCTTTTGTTCTAGGCAAACAGAATTTTATTGCATTGTATATACAGTGTATTTCAAATTTCTGGTAGTCTAAATTTCAGTTGTGGGACAGGACTCAGGGAAGTTATACTACAAAGAAAATCAAACTGTTATTTTCTATCAACATTATAAAATAAGTAAAGGTGAAAAAGCAGTTGATTTGCTGCTAAAATTGGAAGATCTCTATTTTGCCAAGAGCCGATGGCAGGAACTTGTTACTGAAAGAACATTATGATATTTTTCATTTTTACTTTTGCAAAGCCAAACTATCTATGATCACAAACATGCCTTTTTTCTCTCATTTTTTCCCTCCTACAATATAAGACTTTACTCATTAAATTTCAACCTGTTCATTTTAGCCCATTGTTAAATCATATTTGTAATCTTTCTAATCTTTTAGTCTCTGAACATTAGCCACTGAGGTTTATATTTCTATCATCTGACTGATAATCATCTCCTCAACCCCTTCATCCAGGTAATTCATTAAAATGTTGAACAGGTATTCCATTCAGTTTTTTTCTCCAAGCTGATATGAAGCCATTTATGAATACATTTTGAGGTGATAATACAGCTAATGTTAAGTCTATTTGGCAGTCATATCATCCAGATAGCATTTTATCATTTTGTGAGTGAGGATATTTTGAAACTTTGTCAGATGGTTTGCCGAAGGCAAGATACAATATGTTCACAGCATTACCCCAGTCTATTAAACTCTTCACTCTTGTAACAAAAAGGAGATAAGATTAGTCTCAAATGATGTACTGTATGCTAGTTCTTGTCAATTGCTACATTGTTATCCAAGTGCTTAAAAACATGATGTTCAGTAATCTTCTTGAGGATGATTATTTGCCCAATATAAATGTCAAGGTAACAAATCTGTAGTTTCTTGAATCCTCACAATTTTCAGGAATCTTATCACTTCTCCAGAAATTCTGAAAGATTACAGTTCTGCATTAATTTTCATTGTTTCCTTCAGTGTGCTGGATGTCATTCATCTGACCCCAAGACTTGAACTCGCTGAAATTAAACTATGTTCTTTCACCCTGTTATTGTTTATCCTGAGCTACAGCTCCCTCTTTCCACTAGTGGCACAATGATGACTAGCTAGGGTTTTGTTTTCTTTCTAAGAAGAGACAGACATAAAATATAAGTTAAGAGGTTCATCCTTCTCCCCATTATAGTTCACATTTTCTTCCTCGCAAAAGAAAGTCTTTTTGCCTTATCTTTTGTTTCTAACACACCCGCAAAAAATCTTTTTGTTGTGTTGAGCATTATTACAAGATTCAGTTCATTCTGAATTTTAGCACTCCCTAGAGTTTCCGTTTCTAATTACCACCACCCCTTTTTTGTTTGTGTAATTGCCTCTCTGTCTTTTCTTTTTTCAACAGTTGACTACATTTATATGTCTTCCATTTTTTGTTCTATTAGGAATTGTTTGCAATTGAACCTTTAGTTGTTTTTTCCCCCAGGATTTTCCATCTTTCCTGTATAATTACCACTTTCAGATTTCAAGGCATTGGCTCTGACCTACCTTTCATTAAAATATGCTTTTATGAAATCTAGTATACAAGCCAGATACTTCTCCAGCATGATACCTGTAGAATCTACCGGTGGGTAATTATAGCCTTCCTGCTCAGAAGAGACTAAGTCAGAACTTTAGCCACGCCACTTTCAGGGAGTGTCCTCCAGTTTTGACTTAGTCTACAGCTCAGCAGAACGCAAGTTTTTGTGGCTCCTTAACTAGCTTAGGCCTAGCAATTTAAATTGCTTTAATTCGTGCTAAATTTACTTGTTTTCAATTCCAAACTTAATTAGATATTTCCCCCAAAAATTTTCTATTGATTGGACTCCAAAATAGAATTTTTGGCTGCATTTCAGCTTTGGGCCTTAAGAGCCTAACAGGCCCGTCTGGCAAGACTACTTGGAGAACGTCTTCCTTTTGTTCTCATCTAGCCGCTCGCTTGGCGATCGGCGAAACGGCTCCCCTTTCAGCTGAGCCTTACCAGGAGAGGTTTTTCTTCCTCCCTCGCTGCGGCAGACGAAGCAGGCAGATACGGATCGCAGCGGAGCTGCACTACAAATCGCAAGTGCCTTCGGAGTGGGGGAAATGATCCTGGTGGCCTCAGAGGCTTTTCAGACTTCTGTTTTCTCTGCTCTTTATCTGATCCCAGGCATTAGAGGGTGCGGTCGCCATTGACCTGGTGTGCTGATCGCGGCCGCCATTTTGAAGAAATAGGCGCGGCCGCCATTTGGCAGAGTTGGGTGTGGCCGAACACAGCATCGGAGGCCATTTACAGGGGCCTCGTGTTCTTACCGGCCGTGGGCCTGCTTGTTATTACCATTACTGTAACAGTGCCTGCTGAGTCAGGCCTTATCAGGGGGAAAAGGGACAAAGGCTCCCACAGTTTGCACACAAACGTGCAGGGATTTCTCATTTAAAATTCACCTTGCGGTGATCTATTGTCTTGCCAACAGCATATATGCCACACATCTTTGAACTTTAGCTTGTGTACCTTTCTCTGGCTGTTGATTGAGCATAAGGGAAGTTTATACCGCCTGTTGCATATTAGTCTGTGGCCTTTAGCCACCCGGCCTTGCAGACAGTTCTAGGAATCTGTCTGGCTGTCCCTGCCATTGCAGTAGTCCAGAGCGAGGGTCGGTTTCCCATCTCTGGCAAATAGATCTGCGTCCTTGGGTTCCCCCCACCATCTAGGTATCCTTTGTTGGATTATCTAGATAGCATGGCAGACAGTTCCTCGCCCCAGGCATACCAAGGCTCAGGCACCCCCCCATATTAACAAAAGGCAGATCTGTTGATTTGGATGCGGGGGGGGGCAAGAAGAAAGCCAAAACAAAGCACTTGTCCACAAGGGAGCCATCGAAAGCAGCCGAGTGAGAGGCCACGAGGAGACATCAGGCGCTGGAGAAGGAGTTCTCCAAAGCCCAAAGGCTCAGGTCCAGTGGGGCTGAAGTAGTCTCCCCCGCCCCACTGGACACTCCTATTCCATTTGAGCCGCAATTTTAGTCTGTGCAGGATGCCCTAGGGCACGGTCTCCCCGGGGGGAAACTGAGGAGGTCAGTACCCCTCGCTCAACATCATCCTCACCTGTGCAACAGGGTTCTGCAGCCACACACGCAGAAGTAGGGGGCAGTTCTAGAGATCAGCAAAATTTGTGGTCACAACAATTCCACACCTTTATGCACAAGCGTTTGATCTATTTATGTCTTCCTCTAGGGGTCAACCCCCTTCTCAACACCCTTTGCCTCCTCCTGTGCCCCCTTCCCAAGCGGAACGGGCCACAGCCAAGGGTTCTGGTATCTCAGAAGCCTCTTCGCAGTTAGGAGAGGAAGGGTCAGTGGACCTAGAGATGACTGACATGCCATTGTCGGAGGATGAGGAGGCAGCATCGGAACAGGCATCCACTTCGGGGCTATTTGACCCCTCCCTGTTTCGGTCCCTCCTTCTCAAGGCCTGTGCCACGGTCAACCTTTCCTCGGCAAAGGAAGACAAACCTTCCACTTCTGATGACGATGAATCCAATCCCCTTTTCGCTGAACAGGTGGCAGAGGATAAACAGATCCCTTGTCCAAGGGTCTTTCATTCTACGGTGCAGAAACAGTGGGCATCCTTAGCGACGGTACCCTCTCCAAACAATACAGAGAAGAAACTTTTCAATGTTTCCACTCATTCGCGTCGCTCTTGGACGTGCCCTTCGTGGACACTCCCTTAATCTCTTTTTTCCACTTCCGCTATTCCAAGGGATATGGCTGAGACCTTCAAGGTGGAGGACAAAATGAATAACTAAATAAATAAATTCGAATTTTCTCTTCGTCGAGCCCACCAATCCTCAGCATGGTCCATTAGAGCCGCTACCTCAGTTTCCTTCTTTGCAAGGGCCTCTATCATGTGGCTCCGGGAACTCCAGTCGCTTGCTCCGTCTGAGCAGGTACGCACTCACCAAACATTGAGTAAATTATTGGCAGCGTCTGAATACATGGCAGACCCTTCTCTCTATGTCACTAGGTATTCAGCCAGATCCATAGCGGCGACTGTGGCCTCACGTAGGCTACTCTGGCTCAAACAGTGGCAGACGGATTTAAAATCCAAATGGCGTCTACCCACTTCCAAGTTCACTGGCTCTCATTTATTCGGTCCTATCCTCGAACCTCACATTATTGAAGGGAAAGATAAACGCAAAACACTGGCACATCCATCCAAGAAATTAGACAGGCGCCCCCAGCAAGAATTCCGAAGGCAGGGGTTCTGCCCAAGCGGTTCCTGGGAATGGAGACAACCCTTTCATAGCGGGCAGTCCTGGGATTGGCCCAGAGGCTCGCGATCCTTTCCCCCTAGGCAGGATCGCCAACAGGACCGCCAGAACACAGCCAAGGGCCAGTTTCAATCCAAACGCCCCTTCGGGTGCTGGGGGCCGTCCTTACAGACGGTCAAAGTGACGCCAGGGACAAAGCTCCTATAGGGGGTCGCTTGGCAAGGTTCAGCGACGTTTGGAAGCAAACAACCACCGACTCTTGGGTCAGAGACACCATAAGAAATGGTCTAGCCCTAGAGTTTTATTTTCCCCCTCCAGGTCACTTCATAAAGTGCCCCATTTCACGGAATCCATCCAAAGCAAGACTGGTAGAATTGGCCATATCTCATCTAGTAGAAATCCAGGCAATAGAACCCGTACCACAGGAACAAACAGGGGTTTTACTCCATTCTGTTCGTGGTTCCCAAGTCCTCGGGAGGATTGAGAGCAATTCTCGACCTAAAAGGTCTAAATCAATTTATAATTTACAAAAGGTTCAAAATGCAGTCTCTCAAAATCCATTTTAGCCAGCATCAGAAAGGGGATCTTCTCTCATCCATCGACCTAACAGGGGTGTATCTACATATTCCCATTCTTCCGGAACATCAAAAATTCCTCCGCTTTTGTTACGCGCACCAACATTATCGATACAGGGTCCTTCCATTCGGCCTCTCCTCGGCTCCATGAGTATTCACAAAAGTTCTGGCCGTCTTGGCGGCCTACCTCCGCACATTGCCGGTGCGCGTACAGTGCTACCTGGACGACATCTTGGTTCAGTCTAGCTCCCTCCAGTCAGCCCAGGCTGACCTACAGGTCACGTTACATACCCTTCAAGTTCACGGATTTTCGGTGAACTACAAAAAGGGCCATATCAACCCCATGAAACGACTGCCTCATCTAGGAGCGATCATAGATTCCAATCTCCGGACGGTGTATCTCTCTCAAGAGCGTCGGGTCAGCATCCGACAGCTCGTACACAGAATTCGGAGAGAGAGATCTGTACCTCTAGTACAGCTGTCCCAACTTCTGGGGAAGATGGTTTCATGCACAGACATCATTCCGTGGGCCAGACTCCACTCCAGGAACCTTCAAGGATTCCTCCTTCCCTTTCAAAAAAAGAACCTCTGTTCATCCACTAGAAAGGTCAGGGTTCCTCATCACACCTTCCTATCTCTTCTGTGGTGGGCCTCGCCAGCACTGGCCAAAGGGACACGTTTCAGAGAGCCCCCCAGGATCACACTAACCACAGACGCCAGTCTGTTCGGTTGGGGGCCCCACCTTCAGACCCATCTGGCCCAGGGAAGGTGGTCAAGACAGGATCTAGCACACAACATAAATTGGCTCGAGCTCAGGGCCATACATTAGCTCTTCGTCACTTTTCCTCTCTAGTTGCAGGTCGTCATGCCCTGGTACTAACGGACAATGTGGCGGCCAAGGCCCACGTAAACAAGCAGGGAGGGACCAGATCAGGGGCACTCATGCAGGAGGCCCAGGATCTGGCCCTGTGGGTGGAGTCAGTCCTAGATTCCATAAAAGCGGAACACATATCAGGGGAAGCAAATCGCCAAGCGGACTCCCTGAGCAGAGTCACGGTAGATCACTCAGAGTGGATGCTGGATCCAGCTCTATTCAGAGAGATTTCAGACAGGTTTGGCCATCCTCACCCAGACCTCTTCGCATCTCCTGAGAATGCCCAGCTTCCCCGGTTCCTTCCCAAGTTTCCCACAAGGGGAGCGGAGGGAACGGACGCTCTACGGTGCAAGTGGCCAGAATGATTACTTTACGCCTTCCCTCCCCTTCCGTTGCTGCAGGCAACGATCCGCAAATTAATCTTGGAAGAGGCGGAGATAATATTAATTGCTCCGCACTGGCCACCGCGCCTGTGGTTTGCAGACCTTGTAGACCTATCGCTCCAATTCCCTCAAACATCACGGCTCACTCCACACGGAGTGCTGCCACTTCCGCGGCCTGGCTCACTCAGGCCTCCATGGATGAGATTTGTAGGGCAGCAACCTGGTCCTCCCCTTCTTTCTTTGTTAAACATTACAAAATAGACAGATTTCAGCAACAGATGCCTCGTTTGGCAGGAGAATGCTGTAGCAAATTGTTTCTTCTCGGGAGACACAAGCCTAGACTCCCACCCGTAGGGACATGCAGGACTTTGGTATGTCCCACCGGTGGATTCTACAGGCATCATGCTGGAGGAGGGGTGTTGTCTTACCTGAACGTCTTTTCTCAGCATGATGATGTAGAATCCACACCCTCCCCTTGCAGTCTAGACAGGTGTCTCATATTTTTTCCTTTGGAGCCATTGCGTCAGACTTCGTCATGGATTCTTCGCCTCGTCAAAACTGGAGGACACTCCCTGAAGGAGGCGTGGCTAAAGTTCTGACTTAGTCTCTTCTGAGCAGGAAGGCTATAATTACCCACTGGTGGATTCTACATCATCATGCTGAGAAAAGGCGTTCAGGTAAGACAACGCCCCTTCTCTATTTCTTTTCTCCTTTTACTTTTTACTTTTCATAAGTAATATTCTAAATATCTCAAACTCAAGGATGTCACTTTCAGTTGCTTCTTTAACCCTAGGTTAAAGGATAGGATAGCAAACCTCATTGTTCTTTCTCCTGTATTCTGACAATGAAATTTTCTCAAAGCTAGGGTAAGAACTTTTTGGATCTATGATTCTTGGCAGAGAAAAATTTTCTTCAGATGACCCGGTCATCTCCCATTGTCAGTATTGTGCCAGTGTTCGGTTATAATTTGAGATGATATATTGTGTTCTTTGTGAGAGAATTTAAGATGCTATATTCTACAAGTAACAGTTGCTCTGGATGCTTAATAAGAAAATATTTCCCGTTCCTGTAAGAAAAAAATGTCATTATTGCATCAAAAAGCCCATAATCAGTTCTGTGAACATTGTTGAAATTGCTATTATTTTGAATTATTTGATTATTTCAGTAATTGTTTATATCAATTTTAGTCTGCAGAAAGAAAATTAAAATAAATGTAAATAAAATAATGTGCATTGCTGGTCAGAATGTTCTTATTCTTTCAATGTAGACTATACATGCAGAATATGAAGTATGTAAGCATACAGTGCTTGAGTCAAGTACTCTATGCCTTTCTTGCAGTTCCTTCATATTTTCATTAGAAATCTCTATACTAGGCTTTGTGTGTGTGTGTGTGTGCATGCGCATGCGCATGCGTATGCGTGTACTAGTACTGAATTTCCTCAAATGGCTCACAATAATTGTAAAATATAGCGTTTTCTCCCCCCTCCCTTAGACTTGTAGTCTAAAAAGAGAAAATATACAAGGGAGAAGGAAAGGACAGAAGGTCATTTCTTCAAGACTAGGAAGAAGTAATGAGAAGTATGCTGGCATTTATATACATTTTAAGCAGGGCTCTTCTCTTCCTGGAACTGTTATTTGAATAGCCATTTATGCTTCTTGCTTTGATCACTGGATGAGATCAGAATTGCTGTGGATGAGGCCAAAATAAGCTTTGCAATTCCAGAGCGACAGTCAGGACTGAATGCTCCATATGACAAAATGACCAAGAAGCTTTGTAAGATAAATGTAAAGAAAGGAGTATTGCTGTTACCTTTCTTCCTAAGACAAAGATAAAAAAATATTTTATTATAGAGGTGCGCAATAAATATATGGCTAATCTGCTGTATGTTATATCGGGATGGAAAGGGAAGACAGGAGGTCAGCTGAACAAAGCGATGGTATAGAGTGAATGAGGCATGTTAGATAAATAGGCAACATTAAAATTTGAAATGTTTTTTCTCTGTCTTGGCAGCTCATTTGCTAATTTTGTTTTTAAAACATCAAATTTTATGACTATCTAATTTTGATTCTTTGTTTTGGTGAAGCAAACTGTTGCATGTATTTCATATGCATGTTTTTTACTTTTTAATCTTAATTGATCAATGAATATTTGACTAGGAAGAGAAATAAAAATAGTGAAAATATTTCTGCACCATCAAATATTGGACAACCAAGTGATTTTAGTGAATAACCTAAGACTATGTGTAAATAAACAAAGCTAGTAGCAGTACCTGGCTGACCTTGACTAATCGCAGATGCTAAATTAAAGTCAAGGTTAAGGCTGGATAATATATGGATGTGAGGCAACTTCGAATTCCAAAACTGTTGGCTAGATTAAAAATAATTGTAAATGCTTTGACTTTTTTTAATGGAAATTTTTACTAAAACGGAACCTAAAATAGCTAAATAAGTATAAATATCTCAAAAGAAGAAAGTGGCAAACTGCATATAAAACATTGCCAAGAAAACTGCATAATATAGCCACCAGCAGCTTAATTCAGTTTGTTGGTATATTTATTTTTATATGCTATCAAATCTTTTTGTAAGTAATATTCTGAGTTATTATTAATAATCTGAATTCTGTATATATTCTAAAGAAGACAATTCTGAACTTAATTCTGGTGCCTCCTCTCAGATGGACATCTCAAAACATTTAGGGCGTATCTCTAATCCAAACACCATCAGCATTTCTTGTTTTCTAAATTCTATTTGAATTTGTAAATGCTGTTGCTTTTTAATTTTTACATATCATACCTCAAGTCCCTCTCAGGCTCTTCATTATTTTCCTCATTTTTTTCATAAAGCATCTTTAGACTTCCCATATAATTTAAAATACATTATTTATTAAATGCTATTTCAAAAATTACTCATATGTACCTTCTGTCTACTTTTCAGACACATAGTATTTCTGTTAGAGTAGCATATTAATGCACTGATTTGTTCCCCATTTTGTGCATCATTTACCCATCTTCTTCAATTTATCATGTTTAACCAGACACAAACAATTGATCCCTTTCCCCCACTTTTCCATCCTTTCATCTCCTCTCTTTCATTATTCTAGATAATCCCAAAGTACCTGCTTTCTTATATCTTCTGGCTCAATCCTAACCAAGTCATTATGTTACTAGATTACTAAATAATCTAAGAAAACTTCTATTTTAAAAGTGAATTACTTGCAGGGAAAATTTATTTTCCAAAAGACCTTTGTGAAACATTAAAGCTTTATTTTTCTGGAATGCAAGGCTCAAGTTTATGTACAGTAGAAGAATGGTGTTCCCTTTCCCTTTTGGACAATGTGTTTTCTTGAATCTTGAAATTTATAGTTATCTGCTTGAGTATCAATGAGTTCTGTGGTACATACCTTCTGATGTAAAGTATTTCAAATATTTTTAGAATAACTGATTTATTTTGACTCTAATCATGCAGGTAATTCTTCTCACATATTGGTTGCCTCATTTAGCAACCATTTGAAGTTATGACTGTATAAAAAAACCAAAACCACAGAATCTTTGCGACCAATTGTCTTTACAGTTATCATATGACCACCATTTGGGTGCTTTGCAACTGGTGCACATTTATCATTGTTGTAGCATCCTGTAGTCATGCGATTCCCAAAGTTGTGTGTTTCACAACTTTCTTGCGACAAGCAGAGTTCAGTAAAGAAGGCAGAAGTAAAATTGTATGATACTTAATTTAACGAACACAGCTGTTTGCTTAAAAGCTGAATGGGAAATGAGGTCATAAGCCCATCATGGTCATATAATTTTCCATTTAGTGATGGAGTTATCAGCCCTAGCTGTGGTCACTAAGCAAGGACTACCTGTTTCTTTATTTAAATTTAAATGGCCTCTAATCTCAATGTTGTGACTCTGACTAGCAAGCAGCAATTTTAAAAAGCATAAAGTAACAATAACACCTTACTGGGAACGTTATGTTCTCCAACATGAAGAATGGAGAATCCACGAATGGGTTAACTGTGTCTTCCTGCCCAAATTAGACCAAGTCAGTCAAAGTTGCCAACGCCTGTCCTGGACTAGGTCATGCCCCAGTTTTGATTTGGTCTCAGCCCAGACGGAGTAATTGAGCGAGCGATCCAAGTGGCGTTTTCCCCAGTTGGATTGGTATTACAACCTGTTGGCAACTAATTCAGTAGTATATCAGGACTTGTTATTGTTAATCAAGGCAATCTGGCGACTGCATATTCAGACTAAACAGATTTTGGGTCAATTGGAATTAACAAGAATCAGTTACCTTCCTCAGGGAGTCAACACATATCGTTCCTGAAAACTCAACCATTTGGGTCTTGCCATTCATAGCCTGATTGCCATAGTCTGCATCTAGTGGAACGGACGATATCGTTGGAGCCACCACTAAGTGAGACATGTGGAATTCTGTCACTAAATGCGACCTGGGCATTGACGGTAGCCCTTTTGCTCTTTGCCCATCAATACTACGTGACATGTGACATCCGTCGCTAAGTGTGACTCTGAGCTTGCCGGTGGGCCGGACTTCATAGATCCATATGTAGACCGAAACGCTTCAGCATTCTGCTGAAAACTCGCTTTACAATGGCAGATAACACCGAGCCTCAGGCTTCCACCTCTGGTGGACATACAAAGCGTAAGTCCTCTAACCAGGAAGCAGCTGCTAAAATCAAGGCCAAAACTAAGGCCAGTCTGGACAAGAGAGCCTCCAAAGCGGCCGAGAAACAGGCCGGCCACAGACATTGGGCCTTGGAGAAGCAATTTTCACGTGCTCAAAAGCTGGCGGTAGGGGAAGGGTCAATTTGCCCCCTCCCACACTTGCAACGCCACCTTGTGGTCCACGAGGTGAGCCTCCCGCACCTGCATGGTCTCCAGAACGGGACCCTGGCCAGAGTTCTTCAACCGACTTTGGTCAGGAATACCATTCCCTCTTTGAAGAGGAACCAAAGTCTCGAGACCTCCTTCAGGCGCCAGAGACCACATTTGCCCCAACTGGAGAGGCACTTAGACCTCCAGAGAGACCGTCCTTTGCGGGCCAACTACAGGCCCCAACAGCTATGTTTACCCCCACTGCAGTGGGGCTCCGGTCCGTAGAGCAACCATCTTTTACAGACCAACTACAGGCCATGATATCCCAGGCAGTCGCACAAGCAATGGCGTCCATAGGCGTCTTTCGCCCCAATGGCCTCCCTGGCTTCTCCGGGCCCCTCACGATCCGGCAATTATCACTACCCAGATTCCACCTCGCCTCCACGCTCAGGTGGGAGCGAGGTCTCAGATGACGCAGAGTATAGCAACACGGAAGGTCAGTGGTCGAACGATGAGGAAACTTCCTCGGAGGCTCCTTCCCTTGTGGGATTGTTCAATCCCACGTTCTTCCCATCCCTGCTCCGCAAGGCCTGTGCTACCGGTAAGATCGGTCTGGATCAGTCTTTGGTACCTGAACAGGTACCTAGTCAGGACACCAGCCCGCTGTTTTCCAAACTGGTTGTTAAACACCAACAGATCCTTTGCCCTCCTATGTTCTTGAAGTCTGTACAGGGGCAATGAGGATCGCCAGGTACCTTTTCCTCCCTTGGAGTTATTGACTGTAAACTGATCGACACGGTACCAACTTTGAATGAGGCGCTGGAAGTGCCTGGGGTGGACGAATCCTTAACTCTTTGTTTTCAGATTCCAATGTGCCAGGGGATATGGCAGAGGCATTGAAGGCTGAGGACAAAAAATCCAAGGTTTCCCTCCACAGGACACACCACGCTTTGGCATGGGCAATAAGAGCGTCCACCTCAGCGTCATTCTTCACCAGGATCTCTCTGATCTGACTCCGTGAACTCCAGACTAGAATTTCTCCAGAGGAGGTAAGAGTTCATCAGGACTTAACCAAGTTAGGCCGGCCTTGGAATATATGGCAGACATGTCTCTTCAAGCGGCCAGATTCTCGGCTCATGCCATAGCCTCCAACATCAATGCACGAAGGTTGTTTTGGCTCAGGAATTGGAGAGCTGATACTAAACACAAAGGCCCTCACTCCCTATCTAGTGGAAAACAGGGAGAAACAGAGGGTACTTTCCCACCTCTCCAGGAGGTCAGGGCGACGTTTCTTCCCGTATGGCCGCCTTTCTACCTTTAGGTCGGGACCATATTCAGCCTCGGGACACAACTCCCGGCCCTTTCCTGCAGGGCTGGACCGTTCATTTGACTGGTTCGGCCACAGGGACAGATCCAGGCAACAGATTCAGGATAAGCGGTCCTTTCGAGGCAAGGGAGGTCATCCCTTCTGTAGGTCAAAGTGACTTGGGGACGACCTCTCCCATAGATGGCAGACTAACTTACTTTGTCCACCAATGGGAGACCACGACCACGGACTCTTGGTGCTCAGCACCATCAGAGACAGCCTGAATCGAGTTCGAGACAAGGCCTCCACGACGTTTTATTTCCTGTCCCCCGTCAAGGAATCCAGTAAAGAAGGGACTCATGGAAGATGCCATTCAGCACCTGTTAAGTATAAGAGCCATAGAGAGAGTACCAGCAGGTCAACTAAGAAAGGGATTTTACTCCATCCTCTTCGTTATCCTGAAGGCCTCGGTGGGATGGAGGGCGATACTCGACCTCAAGGGCCTAAATTCCCACCTCTCATATCGCAAATTCAAAATGCAAATGCTCCAGTCCATTCTGGCCAGAGTCCGACGGGGAGACTTCATGACATCAATAGATCTTACAGAGGCGTACCTCCACATTCCCATACATCCAAACCACCGACAATTTCTCAGGTTCTGTTATTCCAACAACTACTACCAATACAAGGCCCTGCTGTTCGGCCTCTCATTGGCTCCCAGAGTTTTCACCAAGGTCCTGGCATTGCTTGCCGCACATCTCAGATCAGTACCGATCCGCGTTCAATGTTACCTGGACGACATTCTAATCCAGTCATCCTCTACTCTGACCGCCCAGGTGGACCTGACTTTAACTATAAAGACACTTCAGGTCCATGGATTCTCGATCAATTTTCAAAAGAGCCAGCTGATTCCCTCGATCCACTTTTTACACTTGGGTGCGATGATAGACAAAGACCTTTTTCAGGTCTATCTGTCTCGGGAGCGTCAGAACAGCATTCGAGCCATGGTCCTTAAGGTCCGCAAGGAGCGTGTAGTGACACTGGCTATGCTGTCCCAACTATTGAGAAAAATGATATCTTGCATTGCTATAGTATAGGGGTAGGCAACCCAAAACACTCAAAGAGCCACTTGGATCCGTTTCCCACAAAAAGAAAACACTGGGAGCAGCAAAACCCTTTTGATATCTAAAAGTAAGATAACACTGCATATATCCTTTTTTACCTTATGTGTGTGTGTGTCTGTGTGTGTGTGTATCATAAAGGTAAAAAAGGATATATGCAGTGTTATCTTCATTTTAGATATCAAAAGCGTCTCTGTCTCCCTCCCTCTCTCTCCCTCTCTTTCTGCCCTTGGTCTGCCAGTCCTCTTCTCCTCTCTCCCTCCCTCCCCCCTTTCTCTCCCCCCCCTCCGATCTTCTGCTTACCTGGCAAGCTGGCTTCAAGCTGTTCTCCAACAAGCTCAGAGGTAGGCAACCTCGGCTCTTTTATGACTCATGGACTTCAATTCCCAGAATTCCTGAGTCAGCATTGCTGGGCTAGCTAGCTCTCTCCTGTCCTTCCTGCTTCCTGCAGAGACGCAGTAAAGGGAGGAGCCACGCCCAAAAAGATTTTCAGCTTGTCGGAGAACACAGTGAGTCCACTCTCTTTTACACACACACACACACACACACACACACACACACAGAGAGAGAGAGAGAGAGAGAGAGAGAGAGAGAGAGAGAGAGAGAGAGACATACAAACACACACATAAACACAAACATAGAGACAGAGAGAGACAGAGAAGCAGGGAAATGCAAGTGCCTCTTTTTGTCTCTGTCTCTCTCTGCAAATGGCAGAGGAGGCTGGGAGCCACAGGGGAAGGCTCAAAGAACCGCAGGTTGCCAACCTGTGCTATAGTGCAACCTAAAAAGGTGAAAGAGCCACTTGGACCCATTTCCCTCACAAAAGAAACGCATGCGCACACACATAACAGGGGGCTTGATTGAAGAGTGGAGCCTAAGGCGACACATGCACCGGCCATGCCCCCGTCCAGCTCTGGTATGGATGGCTCTGCCGTCCTGACTTCTCCCCTCGGAAAAGACTGCTCTCCCCTTTGCTCCCCTTTGTTGTCGGGGTGCGGGCTTGCCTTGGGCATGGCGGGGCTGCTGGAGGCTGAGGCCCCCAAAGGCGCGGACCAGGCTATCTTCCATAGCGGCAGGAAGGCGACTGCAGGAGCAACAGCCTGCCCATCTCTCCCGGCGGTGGCGGTGGCAACTGCGGAGCCATCTGTTGATGTTTACACGGCCCTTCCTCCACGTGACTGAGATAGGCAGCACTGCCCCGCTCTGCCCCGCCCTCATTTCCCCGGAGCAGAATTGGGGCCGCACCAAAGGAGCCGGCTGAAAGTGAAAGTGGTGCCTTGGGCTACCCATCCGAGGACAGAGCTTTGGAGGAAGGCTGGAGCACGGCACCCTTGCCAGAGAACTAGAATCAGCCCCACTAAGTAACATGTGAACCCCACGCTAAGAATGACCCTGCCTAAACTGAACTCAATCGGACAGGAAAGTTCCAATCCAATGGAGGCTCCTGCAAAGTCAACTTGGTCATTGGGATCACGCAGTTCAGTGGGCTTGGCGCGCCCCCCAAGCTATTAATCCAGAACCAGGCAGCAATTGGCTTGCAATCAGTTGGACAAAACAGGTGGACAGAATTGCAGCCAACAATAGTAGGACGTTAGAGCCGCCAACTCTGGTCTCCACCTGGGCGGGCGGGCAAGCAAAACCCCGAAACCTTTCACGTTCATTTGCAAAGAGAAGACGTCAGCTTTCACTGCTTCTTTGCAAACGAATGCAAAACGTTTCCGGGTTTTGCTCGCCTGCCTGCCCAGGTGGAGACCCTGCGCCTCCCCTTCTCCTGCGGCCGGGGAAAGAGGGTTGGCCCCGAGCCTGGCCTGGAGGACTTTTTAGGCCCTGGATACCCCCACCCCTCTCTCATCAGCCCAGGGCCAGGCACTGCAGCTCCACAGCAGGAGGGAACCCTCTGGACCTTTGGTTTTCCTGGCTTGCCAGTGAAGCTTGCAAACTCGGCTCCTGCCAGGGAAGCAGCATCTTTTGGGACAGGGGCTCTGAGCAATTGCACGCTTCGGGGAAGGAGCATGGAGGCCTGCAAGCAGGCAGGCAGGCAGGCATACGCTGGGCAGCACGAACTAAGTGGTGGCAGGAGGGACGCAGGGCTTTGGCTTGTTGCTTATCAAGACTGTGCTCCGTTCATGCTACCCAGTGTCTTCTTCCGCCGCCACTCAGGCCCCTTTTTTGCTGCTGGAAGCATGCCGCATTAGCTGGCACCGCAGGGGGTGGCCCCACGCAACGCTGACAATCCGGGCCGTGTGCCACCGGTGTCTCTGGTCCCAATCCACGAGCCGCAGGAAATATCCAGGCCCAAGGTGTCCGCTGCAAGGAAACCCCACCCACAACAGTGCCGCCAAACCGCCTTCTATGCGGCTGGCATCCCTGGGCTGGAGCAGTGAAAGCCAGTCCAGCTGGTTGTCGGGGTGCGGTACCAGGCCGCAGACACCAGGCCTTGCTCACCAGCAACGCTGGAGCTTCCCACACCAACTGGTAGGTCTTCTGTGCCGCTCCACTCAGATCACCGGCTTCTGGCTGCGGTGCTACCTCTCTCCAGAGCTGTCTTTCTCCCCCCCCCCCCCGTCTATGTCGAGCCCACAGCGAACAGCGTCCCACAAACCAAAAAAGTTGAACCAATCAATTCAAATTTCTTTCATGAGAAGTTTGAATTGATTGGTTCAACTTTTTTAGTCCTGTTTTTTTTGGTACTGCACGTGGCTGGGAGCCGCAGGAGACAGCTGAAAGAGCCGCAGGTTGTCAACCTATGCTATAGTGCCTTGGGCCAGATTACACTCCAGACACCTTCAATGGTTCTTGCTCCCATTTCAAAGGCTGGGCACAAGTTCTTCCAGCCAAAGGGTACGGGTTCCATCCCAGACCCTAGGATCCCTTTGATGGTGGACTTCCCCAGCGGTAGCCAAAGGATCGCTGTTCAAGGAACCCGTCCAGCTAACTCTAAGTACAGATGCCAGTTTGTTTGGTTGGGGAGCACACCTCCAATCTCAGTTGGCTCAGGGCCCTTCGCCACTTACGCAACAGGGTTGCGAGGCACCACAGACAATGTGGCGGCAAAGGCCCTTGTGAACCGTCAAGGCTGTACTCGATGCCGGTCTCTTATGGCCAAGGCCCAGTTGTTGGGATCCTGGGCAGAACACAATCTCCTCTCCCTGAAGGCCAAACACATCTCGGGAGAGGCGAATCGACAGGCGGACTATCTAAGCCGGTCAACAGTGGACCATTCAGAATGGCATCTGCACCCGGACCTCTTCAAGGAGATATCGCAGAGGTTTGGTCGACCAGTTCTGGACTTGTTCGCCTCTCCAGCGAATTCCCAGCTCCCAAGGTTATTCTCCCGGTTCCCCTCCCCAGGGGTGGAGAGAGCGGATGCCCTTCGCAGTCCATGGCCAGGTCTCCTGTACGCTTCCCCCCCCTCTTCCTGTGATCTCGGCAGTCATCAGGAAAACACTGCAGGAACGGGTAGAGGTGTTATTCATTGCTCCACAGTGGCCGAGGCGTCCGTGGTTTGCAGACCTCGTGAACCTTTCTGTGGCTCCTCTGTGGCGGATCCCTCCAGATCAGATAATACTCTTATAGGGAGTCATACAACACCCAGAGCCCCAGTGGCTCCAGATAATCGCCTGGCATTTGAACACCAGTTCTTAGCACAGGGATCCTATTCATCAAGGGTAATTTCTATGATTCAAGCCTCCCGAAGGCCAGCAACAAATCGCATTTACAACTCCACGTGGAGAAATTTCTGCCAGTGGTGTGAATGGAATCACTTGGCTCTTTTGGATGTGACTATTCCATGGGTCTTGGACTATTTGTTGGAAGGCGTTGATAAGGGCTTAGTGCCCAGCACTATCCGCAGACAGGTGGTGGCTCTATCCACGGTATTTACCTGTGACAACTTGGGCCCATTGGCTCAGCACCCCAGGATCTGCTCCTTTATTAAGGGGGTCACGAACAGCAAACCACCCATGGTTCATAGGTATCCCACTTGGGAGTTACTGCGGGTCTTGCAGGCCCTTACCGAGTTGTCCTTTGAACCCATCAGAACCTGGAACCTACAGTCCTTGTCTCTCAAGGCTGCCTTTTTGATTGCAGTTACCTCAGCTAGGCGCATCTCGGAGTTGGCAGCTCTTTCCATCAGGGAGGACTTATGCGTCTTTCACCAAGACGGAGTAGTCCTGCGTTTGGATCCCTCATTCATTCCCAAGATTAACACTATGTTTCACAGGGCGCAAGAGATCGTGTTGCCGGACTTTTGTCCTAACCCGTCTCATGACTTGGAATGGCAGTGGCACGCTCTGGACGTCCGCAAGGCGTTGCGCTATTACATCAAGCGGACGGCTGCCTTTCGCAGGTTGGAAACCCTTTTTGTTTCATTCCAACCTGCCTCTAAGGGCCGGAAGGTGTCTTCTTCTACCATTGGCAGGTGGATCAAGGCCTGTAACTCCGGAGCGTATCAGATGCGCTCTTTGCCAGTTCCAAGTCATGTGACGACACATTCCACTCGTAGTGCCGTTTCATTTGCGACGTGGGCTACACAAGCGTCCATTGATGACATTTGCAGGGCAGCGACATGATCTTCGCCTTTCCCTTTTGTGCGACATTACAAGCTTGATAAGTTTGCTTCTGCGGAGGTCTCCTTTGGCCGACGGGTGTTGCAGCAGATGGTGACGGCGACACAGGCCCAGTCTGCTCCCCCCCATAGAGACCGGAGGGCTTTGATATGTTCCATTCGTGGATTCTCCATTCTTCATGCTGGAGAAGGGGCGTTGTCTTACCTGAACGCCTTTTCTCAGCATGATGAATGGAGAATCCACACCCATCCCTTATCCGCAGTCAGGTCCAGTGTTAGGGATCTGGGAGCCAACACGTCGTGCAATCATTAGCTTCGTCCTATTCAAAACTGGGATGTGACCTAGTCCAGGACGGGCATGGCAACTTTGACTGACTTGGTCTAATTTGGGCAGGAAGACACAGTTAACCCATTTGTGGATTCGCCATTCATCATGCTGAGAAAAGGCATTCAGGTAAGACAACATCCCTTGTCTTAAACAATGCTAGGTGTTAGCACCATAAATTTTATATCTTCCAGCATGCTTCAGCCCTGGATTTCCAGATTGAAATTTGAGTAGGAGTTCTGTATGTAAGGCCTTGAATATACATAGAACTCTATAAGGCACTCTGTTCGTTGGTGATAATAGAATTACATATTTGGGGAGTTACATGATACCTGGAATCAATGAATTGGAGTGATCTGTAGGTCCTATAAATAAATTTAAAGAAGAGTTGAAATACACAAAATATGTAGGAATCGCCACAAGGCTGGTTCCAGAAGGGAGAAGCAGTATTTTGGTCAATAGATACAGTTAAATACAATTTCATATTTCAATTAAGCAATTGAACAATGATTACGTGTCCTTTTGACGACTTCAAAAGTTTTCATACAATTACATTTGTAATTATGTGATTGCTATTGTATGTAATTACTATGCTAATTTACACTCATTCACAGATTTTAAATCAAAAATATCCCAAGTGTTTCAGGACAGTACATATTGCACATGCCTCCTGGTTAATGGGGTACTGTAGTATAGCCAACTTTATGCTGGTTAAACTTTCAACGCCACAGCAGCCACCGATGGATGCACGTATAAAAGTATTGCAATGTTGGGCAGGAGAATGACTGCAAAGGGCATGTGTGGATCCCTGCAGTTCCTGGAGGTTCCAAATGGTGTTTTTGTTGCTGCTCGATTTCCCACCCTATCCCGCCAAGCTGGTCTGGTGAGCGGGATTAACTTCTGCCTACACACCTGCTGTATTGGCAGCTGGCGCTGCCCTCATGAGAGGCGGCATGGCGATTGGTCAGTGGACACACCATAAATGGGGATTGACCATCCCCCAAACCTGCCACTGTCAAAGAAGACCCTGGGCACTGTGCTGCCATGGAGAGACCAGAAAATGAGCAACCAGCATGAGGGAAGGGAAAGAGGGAAAACGGATTGCTTCATCCTTAGAAGGGGAAAGCTGGCATGGTCACGGCTGAAGAACTGGGGAGAGGTGCTGGTGGTGAGGCGGAGGCCAGGGGTGAGCCCCCCCACCAGAGTACAACTGGAGGTAGAGGGAGGCAGACACCCAAAGAGCATCAGCCTGTGTGCCTCAGTTAAATTGCAGCGCGCCATGGAGAGCATGAATAATATGGGGCAAGTGGGTGACAGGCTTACACACAGACTGCAGTGGCAGCTCTTCAGTGCTGATTGGTCCCACTTCTCACTCGGCTGCTTTCCCTCTTTTTTCTCCCCACTCCTCCGCCACCATGTCCTTTGCCTGCTGCGCTGCCTGCATTTTATGGTTTCAGTAGTGGCAGCTCTGGAGGTCGCTGGTAGGAAGCGGTGGTGAGTAGGGCAGGGGGAATCTTTCTCCGCATGTGGAGTGGCCTGGCTATGGGGGCCCTGAGGTGCGTGGGTCCAGGGCCCACGGGGCAGCTGCACCCTCCCATCTGCCTCACCTTGTGGCAAGGCAAACCCCGCTAAGGCTCCAAGCACTGAAATGGGGCCGTCTCTCTTCAGCAGCTGTCCAGGTCCGCTGGAGGGCAAGGCCGGCATCTGCTGAAATGCAGTGGCATTCCAGCTCTGGCGGGGGAGCCGGCACAGCTGCTGCAGGCAGGACATCTGCTTGCTTCAGCACCCTCCCCAACTCTCCAGGGCTTTGCTTGTGCTTTGACCCTGGGCTGCCGCCTTCCCACTCACTTCTCAGGAAGGCTGGACCGGGGAGGTGGCACCCCAGAATCCCTGTGGCAGAGGAGCATCGGCCTGGCCACTCCCGCCTTGTCGCCTTTTCCGTCCCTGCCCAGCATGGCCTCCCCAGGGCTGAAGAGGCTGGCCTGGTATGGGAAAGGGAAGTGCGCTCCCCACCCGAACTCTCTCATAGTTGGTCCACCCCAATGCTCTGAGGTTGGCCCAATTGCCACCGCCCTTCAAAGCTCTGCATCTCCACCTATTTGCAGGACACACCCTGCTGTTTGTACAGAACATCCTCACACCCCGTTCTTGCACACTTGCTCCCTGCTGTACATGGAAAAATAAGGAAATAAGATATCCCCGAAAATAAGCTCTAATGGGTCTTTTGGACCAAAAATAAATATAAGACTCAGTCTTATTTTTGGGGAAACACGAAACACGATTTTCACTGTCAATGTGATAACCCGAACCATATCTCCAAATCAACAAAAGAATGGTTTCATTGGAAGAAGATCAAAGTTTTGGAATGGCCCAGCCAGAACCTGGAACTGAATCCAATTGAAATTCTGTGGAATGACAAAGAGGGCTGTGCACAGGAGATGCCCTCTCAGTCTGATAGATTTGGAGCACTTGTGAAAGAAAGAGTGGGCAAAGATTCCCATGGCAAGATGTGCCATGCTGTGAGGCTTCTACCCCAAAAGACTGAATGCTATCATACAATCTAAAGGTGCTTCAACAAAGTATTAGTTTAATGATGTATATACTTATGCAACCATATTATTGTACATTTTATTGCTATTTTCCCCCTAAAAGATTTCAGTTTATTTTCAAAGAATTGTACAAGATGGGAGGAATTCTTGGTCTGATTTCAACAGGGTTGCGTAGACTTTTTATATCCACTGTACATAAAAAAGATAAATCAGGACGGAAAACCAGAAATGTGTGTTTATGAATCCAATTTTCAGTGTGAGCCTTCCCTCCTCCTATGCTAGACAGAACAGATGGATTTGACAGCTTTCCTAAAGCCCAGAAAAGATGGGGTTGACCAAATCTCTATGGGAACGGAGTTCCCCCTTCCAAAGCCCCATCACATGGCAATCGTATAATCTTGTAGGCATAGACCCTGGAAAGAGAAGACCCTGATGGTCTGCTAAAATAGGGGGATGAATACAGGAGATTGCAATAAATGGTGCAAATGGTGAAAAATGAAAATTAACAAATACATTGACATGAAAATATAAATGTTCCGTGTTTTTGAAATTAAGAGAAAGGAAAAGGAGGTAAATAGATTGGAATGAATGCTGAATTCAGGCAGGAAAATAAACATTAGGTTTTAATTATGAACAGAAAACTAAAGTTTCTGGTTTCATTATCAACTGGCATCATTACATTGTTGTGAGTATCTATAAAAGTAGAAATTCATAGGTTAGTGACAATTGCATGTTATGCTTCAGTGAAGCATGATAGTGAAAGAATCATTAATGAGTTATGGGGAAATTATGCAACATTCTGAACATATGTGACATGTAGGAAAAGCTTATTCTGTCAGACAATAGGAACTGATGGATGAAAATGAGATGAGAGACTGAAGAAAAGATCATTGGGCCATCTGGAACCTCCAAGATGAATGAGAATGTTGATGGTATGATGAGTATCTGCTTAGAAAAATGTCTGTTTCTTCCTGTTTACATATTGTAAATGTAAATCTGTGTGTGTACATGACAAGGTAATATAAAAACATAATTCAATTGATTGTTTACGATAAGTTGAAAAGGATTAGCAAAAAATACAAGTAAAATAGATTTGAAATGTAGGACAGGTAATGTCAAGAGTGAATCTTATAAAAAATGGGCCATGGGAGAAGTACAAAATAAAGCAAGAGTGGAAAAAATAATAGCAAGAAGAAAAGATATATGTTACATTTAAATTAGTAGAAAATAGATTAAATTTTCAGCCAGAAGAATAAAGACATAGACATGAGGAAAAAGGATGTGGCAATCTCTTGGAACAGTGTGGAAAAGCATGAAAAGAGTTAGGTTACAGAGTACCACGGAAGTTTGTGAAGTTGTGCTAATATGAAGCATTAAAAAGATACCTGGTGGAAAGATGAATTGAAAGGGGTTGTGATAGATGGGGGAAAAAGAACATAAAATGATTGCTTCAAAAAATGGGGATGAAATAATGATATAGAGGGAGAAGAGTAGAGTAAGAAATGGCTGCAATTAAAAGAGCTAGAGAAAATGCAGAATTAATTTGATAAAAATGGGAAATGGATGAAAAGATCTAAACAAGGTGATTTAGCAGAGTAAAGTGAAGAAGTACTTTAGACACTTTTATCAGAATTATAGTAATAGTAAAGAATGCAATTCGAAATAAGTGTTAATTTTCAGATAAAATTGATTGAAAGAAACTCACAAGTGCAAAGACAGTGTTGAAAAATAGTAAAGCTGCCTGAGTATCTGGTGTCAGTGTACAGTTGTAAAAATAGTAGTTATTTTATTATATGGAATGGTGATAATGAATTATTTAATGTATTGCATTTGTTTATGACTGGAAAGCTATTACTGTTACTGTTCTGTTGTATAAACGTAATACTAAGAAGATAATTGCTGCTAAATGTGTTTGGGATTTTTGTTAAATATGTTTTGGAGGCTGTTTGATAGAGTTCTAACAGAAAGATACAATAGGTGATGGGTAAATTTGGGAAATGTATTGTGGCTTTAATCTGGACAGGAAATTTACAGGCCAAAATTTCGTTTTTCAGCTGATCATTAAGAAATTTACAAATGTAAACTTTTTGGTGTTAGTGTGTGAAAATGTGAATAGGTTCAAATTATGACTTACGTAAATATGGAGTTGAAGTTGTTTCATGTGGGAAAATAAATTTACAAATTGCCTTGTTATAAATTAATGCAAATTATGTCATTTAAATAATTATAGAAATCTAGTGAGCAATTCATGGTCTGTTATGATTATTTGTTTAAAGAATAAAAAATACGGTAGCTGTGTATAACCAGTTTGCTTCTGCCCAAATTGTTACATAAAAGTGAGAATTAAATATATAAGAAGTAATGTATAATTAAGTTTAACACACTGAGAATTTGTAATTTAAGAAATGGATCTGGTAAAACAAAGATAAAGTCAACAAAAAAACATAATGAATTAATATAGATTTGAAAGAACAGTGAGTGATTAGTACAGATAGTTTTTGGTTCATTCAGCAAACATTTGGAATTATGATGGTGCTGAACTAGTGATATTTATAATCAGTTCTGGCTATCTTAGCATCTCCATGATCACATGATCATGATCTAGGTGCTTGGCAATAAACTTGCACTTATAGCTGTGTCCTATGGTCAGGTAATCACAATTTGCAATCTTCCCGGCTAGTTTCCCATAAACAAAATCAATAGGAAAGCTGGTAAGGAAGTTCACAAGTTGTTCCCACTTCAACCATTTTTTCTCCCTAGAACACTGTCTTTGGAGTACAAGATGTCACAGCACCCACAATTTCCTAGCAGTTCTTGTAGAGTGCTGTAGCAGCTTCTGGTGTACTCTCTTGAACCCGGCAGTAGCCAGATCCTGGCTATGTTTGTGCAGGGCCATGGCAGCTGTCCTGCACTGAACAGCACTGAACCTCTCCCTGGCCATGCTCATGTTGTTTAGCAGAAGCTGCTTATCCATTCACTGGCCTGCTTGCAGATGCCCAGGACTTGTGATTTCCTACAGGCTTCCTCACTGACTTTGCTTATTGAATGACATCCTCATGTAATAATCTGTGAGCCTCACTTAACAATAGCAACAAGGATTACTGGGAATGCTACCGCTAAGCAATGCAGTCACATCATGCTTTATGACCATATTAGTGATAGAAATTCCACTCCCAATTACTATTGTTAAGTGAAGAATACCTATTCAAAATAAGTACAGTGAGGTGGTATAAAGCAGAGCTTTTCAAACGGTGGTATGCATACCACAAATGATACTTTAGCACCTGGCTGGTCGTAAGTGAGCCCTTGCCAAGTGTAGCGGGGGAGGGAACTAGCTAAAGCGGTGCCACACAGGCCTGGAGGAGATCAGCTGGAGCTGCAGAGCTTGGCAGAATCCCCAGGATCAGTGCACATGGCGATATGGTAATTGGAGCTTCTGGGCACCCAGAAGAGAAAAGGAGGAGGGCAGAGAGAAGAGAAAGTATAAAAGGGGCAAAGCGAGAAGGGAAGAGGTCTTTCTTACCAAAGCATTGAGGAGAGTGAGAGCGAGCGGCCTGTTTTTGGAGGAAGGGTAAGTGAGTGAGTGGCATGTTTTGGGGGAAGGGCGAGCGAGTGAGCGGCATGTTTAGCAAGCACGTGTTTTTGGGCGAGAGGTGAGTTAGCGAGCACCCTGTTTGGAGTGCGGCTTGTTTTCAGGCGAAGGGTGAGTTAGCGAGCAGCCTGTTTGGCGAGTGGTGTGTTTTCGGGCGAAGGGTGAGTTAGTGAGCAACCTGTTTGGTGAGCAGCGTGTTTTCCAGCAAAGCACGAGCAAATGAGCTAGGCAGGAGCCCAAGATTGGCACGCACAGCTACATCTGATCCGCATTTCTGCTGAGCCGCCCAGAAGCATCGATCAGCTGGAGCCCAGAAGTGTGAATCAGCTGTCAGGGCTCAGCAGATGCGCCAGGATCAGGGAAGGAAGGAAGGAAGGAAGGAAGGAAGGAAGGAAGGAAGGAAGGAAGGAAGGAAGGAGATGGGAATGAGAAGGAGGGAGGCAGGGTGGGAGGGAAAAAGGAAGGAAGGAAACCCCCCTCCCTCCATAGTAACCACAATGCTAATGCGGCCCTCAATGAAGTTGAGTTTGACACCCCTGATATAAAAGGTTGTTAAGTGAATCTGGTTTCCCCATTGACTTTGCTTGTCAAAAAGCTGCAAAAGGGGATCACATGATCTTAAGACACTGCAGCCATCATAAATATGAATCAGTTGCCAAGCATCCGAATGTAAATCACATGACTCTGGGAACGCTGAAACGGTCATAAGTGTGAAAAATGGCCATAAGTCACTTTTTTCAGTGCCGTTGTAACTTTGAACTGTCACTAGACAAACTGTTGTAAGTCGAGGACTACATGTACTTTATCACTTTTTTTGGTCATCAAGTTTTTGACACCTTGCTAGGCAACTGGTGGTACTCAGATATTGCCATATCCTAAAAGTGGTACATGGGTGAAAAGGTTGAAAAGCCCTGGTATAGAGGCAATAAGTGAATACCAAATTTCTTTTTTTTTTGCTAATAAAATATTATTTTATTTCTAAAGTTAAAATACAAAATTAGAAAAAGAAAAAACCCTTAACAGTTGTTTTCTGGCTGCATATAATAAGTCTATCTCACAATTTCCTTCAGCTTTCCTAAGATCCAGTCCATCAACCATCGGCTCCATCATCTCCACTGTGATTAAATCTTTTATATTTATGCCCCTTTCAGTCTCCTCTAGGAACTCTCTAATTCTCAAACAAAATGTCTCTTTCAAATCTTATTAATGACAAATTAAATTCCAGTCCACCCAGCATTACAAGCCTGATTTAACTACTGTCACCTGTATCTGAGTGTCATCTTTAGGTGATGTAAAGCTATTGTTAATTCATCAGATCTTTTTTTTAGATTTTCATCTAGAGTTTGTAAATTGAAAAACATGTTTTTTTGTATTGGGGGGGCATTGTAAAAGAATGTAGAGTGTAGAGTGTTCAGAGTCTTTCATTTATTACTGCTGTAATTTTAATATAGTCCCAATTCCTCTTATGACTGAACCTCCACAACAAAACATAAGCAATTTTGTCTCAAGGACAAAGAGAGTAAATGTTCCGTAATAGAGTAAGCACAGAAGAAACAAATAATAGTTCCCACAGTGGAGAGTAAATAAAAAAAAGGGGGGGAAGTTCCTGTTTCTTTTAAAAGGAAATTTAAAAAGACCACCAATATATTCCAAAATAGAGTAAAATAACAAAATTATTTTAAGAACAAATGAAATACCAAATCCTTAAATAGAAATCCGTAGAAATGTAAATTAAATTTAATCACTTTCACTACCAAAATAAAATAATATGAAATATTTACTTCCGTAATCTGACGGGTTATAAGATAAATCAGCATTCAGCCAGATGTTTAATAGTTAAAAATGTAGTCAAGACAAAAGTAAACTTCAAAACATGATATTAAAACCAGGGTGTGCCTAAGGAAACAATGACTGGAAAAGATGAAAACAAACTCTCTGGCTGGGCTTGCCAAGAATTGCGATCTGCTGATTCCCAGGCAAGTACACAGATATTTGACAGTCCTTGTGGGTTATTCCAAGTTATTCTGGTTCAAGACCTGGAGAGCATGCTGCCAAAAAACTGGCTTTGACAACAAAGTCAGCTGTTTGTCAAGAGGGGAAAAAAAAAAGTATCACCACATCTCTCAATTTTATGGATACGCTAAATTTCACTGTAAATATATGAAGAATACTGAATAGGGTTCAGAAGTAGGGAAAGGCCAAGAAAGTTAGATGGAGCTGATATCCTACAAAAGCGAGAGAAGAGAAATTCAAAAATCAGAAGTAATGCAATATGTATGTATCGTTATATGAGCATGGTGAAAGCAAGTACAGGTTTACAAAGACTGAAAAATATGGAGAGATATAGATACTGATATAAACAAGATTTAATTATATTTTATTATTTTTTACTTCATGCCTTATTATTTTTTTCTTACCGCTATTTACTGTTTAGCTATACTTGTAATCTGTTTTGGAGTTACGATGCCCTCATTTTACACACACACACACACAGAAGAGAGAGAGAGAGAGAGAGAGAGAGAGAGAGAGAGAGAGAGAGAGAGAGAGAGAGAGAGAGAGAGAGAGAGAGAGAGAGAGAGAGAGAGAGAGTCACATGATCATAAGTGACACATCTTTATTTAACTTACATGTTGCACATCTTGTCTAGAGGCAATTCTAGATGGCTTACAATTGGGACACTAGGCCAGTTGACACAGATCTTCAGGACCCTTCAGAAGGCTAAAAGCATGGCTGTGGATTTTACTGCGGAAGGCATGATGTTCCTGAGGGCGGGAATCTTAATTGCTGTTTGCACCATCCCACAGTCACATAACCATCATTTGCAATGCTTTTTGCCAGATTCTGATACTTACTTCAGTTTCTGAGGGAAAAAAGTCTATTTGGCAGAATGAATTAACCACTGTTACATTTTATTAATGATCACTGTAAAAAAGATTGTAACTTTGAATGTGGTTACATGATGTTAAAATTGCAACAGCTTATTACTTTAATTCTGGGCACACAACTTTTAAGCCTCACAATATAATCACAACATAATATGTAGTCCTCGAGTTATGAGTGTAATGGAGCCTGTCCATTCCACTCGTAACTCGAAAACTCATAGAGTGAATCTCGTATCTCGAACGACATCACTCCCTTGTTAAAATGCATGCGGCTCATTAAGTGAACATGAAGTATCTCAGGGGAAGGCCTAGTGATGGAACAGGCCCTCAAGGCCTCCCCAACCCACTAAGATACGCATGCTTTCCCCTCGCTTCCTGCTGATCCATCTCCTCTCTGCCACAGTTCCTGTTGCCGGCCGGATCTGAGGCCAGGGACGCTTCCGCGCCCCTCCCACGGCCCGATCTGGGCTCTGAAGGCCTTTTCCAGGCTGCTGGAAACCACCCGGGTTTGAGGCCAGGGAATGCTTCCACACCCCTCCCACAGCCCAGTCCAGGTTTCAGAGGCCTTTCCCGGGCCACTGCCACCCGGATTTGAGGCTGTGGATGCTTCCACACCCTGTCATGGCCCAATCTGGGCTCTGGAGGCGTTTTCCAGGCTGTTGCTACCCAGATCTAAGGCCGGCAAATGCTTCTGTAGCTCCCCCCCGGAAACCATCTCCGGAGTCCAGATTGGGACACGGGAGGGCGCAGATGCATTCCCCAGCCTGAGATCCGGGCGGCAGCAGCATGGAAAACGCCTCCAGAGCCCGGGAGGCATAGAAGATTCCCCCGGCCTCAGATATGTGCCGCAGTGGCCTGGAAAAGGCCTCCGGAGCCTGGATCTGGCTAGGGGGGCACGGAAGCATCCCCTGACCTCAGATCTGGGTCACAGCAGTCTGGAAAAGGCCACTGCTGCCGCCAGCGCAATGCACCATGTGGCGTCCTGCCGTGAGCACCAGAATTGGCCACGTGGCCTCCTGCTGCAAACGGCCACCAGCAGACAGAAGTGGGACAGCAGCCACGCAGGCTGCTGCTGGACAGGTCTGCTGGTGCCACTGCCACGAGGCAAGGCAGGTGTCAGGGAATGGGAGGCCTGGCTGAAGGGGCCTTGAGGTAAGCAGGTGCAGGGCACATGGGGCAGCTCCACCCCCCACCCCTGCCCTAGCTTGATTTTTATGCCTGCACCTCACCCTACTTTGTAGAACCAGAGGGTGGGACAGAGTGGGGGGGTCTTAACTAGTGCTTATTTTTGGAGTAGGGCTTATATTAGGCATACAAATTAGGTCTCATTTTTGGGATAGGTCTTATTTTCAGGGAAAGATGGTACATATTTTTGAGAGGCTCATATATACGATAAGAATTAAACCCCAGACAGGAAGTCCAACATATAGTGTATATGACATGAGGCCAGAATAAGGCCATCTACTTCATCCTATCAAATTTTATTGGGTAGGCACTGTTCTTAGCACTGGGATAGCACTGAGGTGGATGAGAGGATTTAACAAGGATGTTGAAAGCTTAACTTTGGTTTTTAATGTTTATGGTTTTAATAGATATAGATATGCTTTTTTAATTGATGTTATTTAATTGTTGATGGGAGCCCCCAGAGTTTGATATAAGATGACTGGATACATAAATGTTTTAATTAAATAAATAATACCTCAAGAGTGATAGTCAAATCATTAATCTAATTAATTAAACCAATTAATAAATAATTCATATACAGATCTTTTATTTGCTTAGATTCAGATGTTGATAATGTATAGCTCTCCAGATGTTGGATTCCAATTCCCTTAAAGCCAAGGCATTATGGTCAGTGGTGATGGTTACTGGATATTATAGTTCAGTAAGATAACTTAACAAAACTGCTATATGAAAACTATCGTCTTCATATTAGTAATTTTATGAGTGGAGAAAATTTCAGCGCATATAGTGGGTAGTCTCAATTTACTGAATTAGTTTCAATTTATAGTATCTACCATTTGTATTAACACTAAATATTACTGCTTTTATTTTGTTTATGCACTTATGCTTACTAATTTATTTTTAATTGACATTTTCTTTCAGGGATTCTACAAATGAAACTACTGCACATTCAGATGTTGGTAGTGAATTGGAAGAAACGCAACTGAAGGGGAAAAGAAAACGTGGTCGTCCTGGTAGACCTCCAGTATGCTATTTTTTCTCTCTGAATACCTGTTAATATTGTACCATTTCATTTTTTTAATTTTCACATTAGCAATTGTTGATGCTGCTACCTATTTGAAGACTTGTGCTGTATATTGTAGAAGTGACATGCCGGCATTATTTATCATTACAGGAGTTAACTAACTTGTAAGAATTGACTTTTCATATTACATTTTTAAAAAATATATACTGGTTGTTGTTTTTGCCCAGCAGTGAGCAACCTCATAAGCTCCATATATTATGAGGTAGGTCAGGGCTAAAATATCAATATATAGCTCATTCATATGTCTTGGAAGTTGTAAAGAAAAACAGTATGGAGAAGAATCAATCTCTATTCCAGCCACTTGCTGCCTCTCCTGTAACTGATTTGTGAAAGACTGAAATATATGGTAATGATGTCATACAATATGCAATTTAAAAAATAAGAACAAAAATAAGATCTGGACATTTTTATCATTAAAAAAAGACAAGAAATTTGATGGAATTGCTTAAAAGCCATCTTTTTAAACTCTTTATTAAATAAACAAACCCAAACAAAATATATCAGCTCCCCAGTTCATATGTTAATAAGCAACACATTATCAGTGCTCCAAATCAGGTTTCTTCTGTTTTGCCAGTGTTACATTGTAATTGTTCTATAACGTGTTATATAATAACAACAACCATCCTCTATATGTAAAAATTTCACAATCCTTTTCCTCAATAGATTCCAAATAATGAAGATTATAGCCGAGAAGGATATGTATGTCCATGTTACTTAGTAGTCTAAACTCATAGTAACAGGCTTATGGATGTTAATCCAAATGTGGAAATGGCAGGGAAAGGCAAGGCCAGATCATCTGAGTGAATGTTTCTACTCTTGAATTGCATTTCTGACAGCAAATAAATTGTAACCAACTCTTACTAAGCATTTTAAGGTGTTATTCGTGTTAAGGTAATAAGTTACATTTTTAAAACAATCTTCTACTGTTTATCGAAATAGGACATTCAGGCAATAAATTTTACCAAATTTCTTCAGCATCTTATAAAAACAAACTACAGGTTTAGAACTCTATTTATTTTTCCAAAATCTCTATCAAATATGGAATATTAGAAACTATAGCATCATTAAGTAACTGACGCGTTCATTAAAAGTACTTACTATCAAGAAATATGTTGGATAAATGAAAGTCTGTTTAATTCTTCATAAGTTATAAAACACTTCTATCAGAACTCAGTTAGCTCAAAGTGGAATGGAATGAGAGAGTTTTCCCCAAACAGATTCTCCCACTACTGTATTTTAAAAAACTATTTCATGATGTAAGCTATTCATAGTCTAAAGGTCAAATTATATCTGTGACCCAGTAATTTCCATATTTATTTTATAAGATTAATGCAGGAATTGAAACTGATTCCTGAAGAAAGAATATATATGCTAGCGGGGCTGTGCATGCTTTTAAAATTATTTGTAAAAAGGGATTCAGATCTTAGACAAGCGTAGCACCTGCTATTCCTTAAAATATGCATAGCTTTCTTGTCAAGTTTCAGGTAAATATGCTTTTGCAAGTTCCATTACACTTGTTCCAAATAATTTCTGATATGTGCAAGCAGTCTTACTAGTTAGAATTTCAGTTAATTTGAACTTTTCTGAAAGTTCTGATTCCTGCAACAAAAACAAAATCTATGATTTAGAACAGGACTCCCTACCTATGGGTTGCGGCTCACTACCGGGCCGTGGCCTCTTGGCAATGGCTGGCCAATGCACACATGTGTACCTGCGCACTCCCACTTGCACTAGCGCCTGTGGCCCCGTTTGCATATGTGCACGGGCGTGAATGGGGTGGCTAGCGCTGGGAGAGCGTGCACAGCTCATTTGCACATGCGTGAACGGGGCCACTAGCGCCAGGCAAGTGTGTGCGGCCGATTTGTGCATGTGCAAATGGGGCTGCTAGTGCCTCACCGGTGCACGTGGCACCACTTGCGTCTGCACGCGCACTAATTTGTAAGCTGCTCTTCCCTCTGGGCTGCGAGCCTGGAAAGGTTGAAGACCTCTGACAGAAGTACAACTAAAGTAATGTGAAGGAATAAAAATTGGAACAACTCATTAAACATATGTATCAAGTTCAGAGTTAATTTTTTCTGTAACGTTTGTTTTAACACAACTGCTCCAGGAAATTCTAGACACCTCTCCAGGCCTTCTTTTATTTTAATTGAAATTGGGGATTCACCAATTCAGAAAACTTAGTTATTTATAAAAACTTTATAAATAAACGAGAACATAATCTAAAATACCAATTTCTAAACATGTCAAAATTATTATTCATAATAAAGTCTAATTCATCCCATTATATAGTATGATCATGCATGCCACCAAGCTTGAAAAAAAATTAAGAATATAAATTTCTGCTTTATCTCTAAAGCATAACATCACCTGCACATAGCAGAAATTTATACTCTGCCTCATCCCTTCATAGTTTCAAACTTTCAAACAGATTGGGACTATACATTTATAGAATTAGGATTTCTTTTTTCCAAATTTAAAAGAAGAAATCCTTGACATTTACTGCTACGTACATATTAACAAAATCACTGTTAGTTTTCAGGATAAGCAATTTCTGCAAAGCAGACTAAAACAATAAGCTGTAATTAAGCTAAGAAATAAAAATCAGAAGATAAGAGTAAAGAAAAGGAAATCTGACTAAATCTACAGTACTGCAATTCACATTACTTTTATATCATTGCAAACCATTTGTTTATCTTACTTCTACCACCATGCCTATTTGCCATCAGAAGCAGAAATACGTTCTTGCCTGTTTTGCTGTGTGACAAGTAATTTGAGTTTGAAAGAATGGGTGTTACAGGCAGATAAAGATCAGTTAAATTTAGTATCAGTTAAATTTAAAAATGAGGTATCTTAGTTTATAGGCAATTACTTTTAATGGGTTCTTAAATTATTGCTTTTTGTTTAAATATGTAAAGAAATATTTAAATAGTTTCTTGGAATTGTGTGTGGAATATGGTATACAGGTATATAGAACAGGTACATATATCTATTGGGGGTGGGACAGAATATTACATGGAATTTTTCTCCCCCTCCCCCCCCATAGTCGCTTGGATAGTTGATAAAAATTCTTTATTTGAATGGGTTTATACTTCTCCTGAAATAGCAAGTTCACTATATGGAAATGATCCTTGATCTTCAAATCTTATTAGGTTCACAGGTGGTGGCTTTGGCAGGCACTGTATGGATGACTTATGTGTCCAATATATGACTGTTAAGGGCCTGTGAAAATTATTCACAAGTTTTGCAAAACAATGTACTTACCGTAGAATTGCCTGTGGAAAATGTCTAGAAGTTACAGTTTGTGTATATGCAACAACTAAATTATCAACCAGGGAAAGTTCCTGGTGATGAAGTATCAGAAAAATCTAAAAAATGGTGAGGGAAGCCCAAAAGTGAATATGACTGACCATGTATACAAGCATATGTTCCAAATCTGAATTTATGGTGTGGCAATAAGGAAGGCAAAATGTCATTATTGCTCTTCCAATTATATTGATGGCTTGTTGATAGGTGATTGTTTAGGCTAGTAAATATTTCCTTGGAGACATGGACCAAGACCACCTGTTTAGCCTCTGTGATTATACTTAGATTTGTAGAGTTTTGACTCTTCCTAGAAAGAATCGGATGTGACTAGGGAGTTGTCAGACTTTGTTATCTGGAGCTCCTTTGGGCCTGTAAATTGAAGAATTAGGTAGGATTTTCAGTGGCATGGCCCTGTCACTTACGTATTTGACCCATGCTCCTCATGGCTCTTGGATGAGCTAGTGTGACCTATTGAATTTGGTTACTGCTTCTCTGTAGATGCCAGTGCCGGAAGTCTTGAAAGTTCTGTTTCATTTTCTTAAAAGTCAACAAAATTGACAGCTATCACCTACTCCTTTTTCGGGGGAAATTGTTAAGCATATAGTTGCAGAACACTCTAAAGGAAATGGATTATTTGTACTGTTTTTAGTCAGGATTTAGGTATCAAAGACCCATCTAGGACAGACATGTCAAACTTGCAACGTCATGTGACGTCGCGCGACGTATCGGAGCTTTCCCCCCATTACCGGCAGTGGGGTGGGTGCAGTTTCTTCATGCCTCATCCAGCCTGTGGGCTGACAGTTTGACACCCCTGATCTAGGAGGAGCTACTGGTAGTGCCCAGGAGGCTGAAATGAGAAAGCCTTACTTTTCTAGGTATCATACTTCTTTGGCAAAGTGCCAATAATGGTGATCTCAGAGCTACTGAAGTCTGAACTTTTCCACTGAGCTTTTGGAATGTAATTTTTTGTCATTGTTATAGTGTCTAATTTTTTGTTTAACTGCTATTTTTAGTCTTGATTCAACAAGTTGGGGTTTTTGTGCTATTATGGTGATTGTTTAGTTTATTTCTTATCATGATTACTGTAATCATTTTTATTTGCTATGGATTTTCTATTGTATTTTATCATTTTGTAGGGCCATCAGGATTCTTTCTGAATGCTTTGCCAGATTATAATAATGATAGTGATGATGGTGATATTTAAAAGCTCTGCACTTAATTGACTTGTTTACCAGGCATAATTTAAGATCCTTATGATATCTTTAAGATATCCTAAGAGATATAAGGCATGCTAGCCTGAGGAATTCTTTCTGTTACAAACCAGCTCAAGATCTCTAAGAGATGCCTTTCTGAAAATACCTTCACTGCCAGAGGTTTATTTATCTGACATGCACAAGAGGATCCTCTGCCTAATTCCAGTGCTATGGAATGCATTCCCAGAGGAGCTGTATTTGGCCCTAACTGGGTAATCAATCTGTAAAGTGTGCAGAATCTGACACTTCAGTAAAATAGCTAAGCCTTTAATTTTATTCTTCCTTTACTGCTTTAAATTTTTGCCCTAAGTTATTTTTCCATTTCTTTAGCTTTCATCATTCACTTTCTTTTTTCTACATTTTTTGGCAGGTTTCCCAGTATGATAATTCCCCCCCCCATGTCCCCAGCATCTTCATGGGCAAACAGATACTGATATGCTTATTAATGTTTTACTGCTGCACAGTTTATGGGCATATGAAATGTAGTAGTGGATTTTTCCTGCAGATAACTCACTTTAAATGTGTCTCTATAATCTCCCTTGCCTGACAGGAACATTAGATTCTCCAGAAACAAAATTGTCTCTCTATGTGTATGTATGGGTGTACATACACACACACACACACACACACACACACACACACACACACACACAGTTTATTCAATTTACATAACTACCCCTGTCACTTTTATGTGACTCTAGGCAGCTTACAATTAAACAAATAAAAATACAAATTAAAAATAAAAATACAAAGCAGTCAGGCATGATATAACCTATTATGCATAGAGCCAAGAGACTAAAACTGATCTATACACAGGGTTCCAGCTTGAGCACAAAGCACGTTTTTCAAGGCCTTACAAAAGGTTAGCAGGAATGGGGCCAGTCTAACGATGTTCCAAACTGTGAGCTCCATGGCAGAAAAGACTCTTTTTCTGGGCTTTACCATCCAACACTTCCTACCTGATAATATCCCTTCCTGTCAGATCAGATAGGATGGGTAGAAACAACTGGGGAGAGATAGTTCCATAAGTAAGATGGTCCCAGTCCCAAAACACAAAGGGCTTTAAAGGCAACAGCCAGCAAATTTCCTTCTCATTCCTTTGGGTGGTATGTATCTTCCTCAGTCTTGGGTCCTTCAGGCCATGCTACTTCTCTAGATTTTCATACTCTTTCTTCCTGATATTACTGTCACTTGGCACCCCTATATTTATCACCAGCAGTGTCTTCTAGTCCTTGTCTATTATTATGATGTCTGGTTGATTGGCTAATACTTTCTTATCCATTCGGCTCTGGAACTCCCACAGGATTTTAGTCTTCTCCACAACCTTCTGTGTAATTTCCCATCTGGACTTGAAAGAGTCAGTCTATTCATTGTACAGATCTTCCTGGACACAATGCCACTACTTGGTTGTGCCATTCAGTATATGCTGTTCTTGCCTGTGTCTTACACCCTGTCACTATGTATTGTCTTATTATGTCTCTGAGGCCTCTCTGCACATCTGCACTTCAGGTCCTATCAAGTGTGGTAGACTCTTGCTTATATGGATTTGGTTGATTTAATATTGCTTAGTGCTTTTCCATCCACATACAGATACATGCATGCATGCATATATGTACGTACGTACATACATACATACATACATACATACATACATACATACATACATATAGGTTTTGCCCAAGGAGCTATCAGGCACTTTGGCTGAGGTCTTACCTATAGCCTCATATAGGCATGTGACAGAGGCCCTGGACTGGATTCATCTTCTGTGGCCTCTTGGGGTTCTCCTTGGGTTTTTAAAGAGCTCCAAGAGATGAAACACCAGAAGCAGTGCCTAGACTCTAGAGTGTCACTGGAGAAGGACCAAGTGAGAATTGGACTGAACACAAGAAAGAATCCATATTCAGGTCTAGATCATGTCTATAAGGGTGGGGAAATATCCACCCTTATTATGTCTGCTACTAGTTACATGGTGGCCCTGTTTAGGGTGACCCGCTTCCTACTTGGATGGTTGGACCACAGGATTATCTTCAGAGTTGTGGTAAGAAACTTTGTTTCTGCCTGTTCAGTACATTTCAGCAGAAAAGGTAAGCTCCAAGTCCTGTCCATTAAACATTGCCTCTTGTGGGATCTTAAGAAGCACACATCTTTGTTCTGGCCCTCACCCTCTGTAACAGCAGTCCCTTAGACTTAAGGACAGTACCCTCTCCCTTAGGGTTCCAGAAAGCTTTGAAAACTGGTTCTGGTCCCAGGCCTATTGTTGAGATTATTTGTTCAATGGCCCCTGTTTTGTTGTTTTTGCTGTCTATTAGTTTATTTTAGTCTGGGCTGTCTGATTCAATGTTTTGGTTGTTTTTACCTTTTCCCCAATTTTGTACTTTCCCCAGAGTACATCAGAGTTGGCAGCTAGTAAATTATAATAAAAATAATTATATTTAGGCAGAGACTAAATGTATTGATTGCCCAAGTGAAAAATGGCTGGTCTATTTCCCCCTTTCCCCACTCACATTAAATGATTTTGAAATAGTGATCTTAAAGGCTCTAACCATAGTGGATTGATATGTATCTCAAATGTACATACACCTGGAAGTTCTGTGAAAATTGAAAATATTGCTATCAAATTAGTAAATTGAGCACATGTATGGTGATCCTTATATCCCTTGTACAAAAGTGCCCACCCTGTAGAAACTGTGATGCATATTGGTGATTTGAGAAAAACCTACCTTGCTTAGCTGTTGGGATAAAGGATAGATTCTCTTTCAAGGATTTTGTTATACTATTCTTAAAATTCATATTATATTTAACAATGATTATGGTTTTATTATATTTTGTATACTACGTTAACAGTACTATTCATTCTCCAGCATGTGGATTACGAATCCACAAGAGGATGGGTTCGTATCCAGCTTCTCTGCCCGTAGACTAGGACCAAATTGTTAGCTCCGCCTCCAACCGGGACTTCCTGTCCTCCCAACCGGGCTTCCTGTCTCCCAGTTTTTTCCTAGTCTTCAGCCCGTCAACAGCTAATTTAGCAGGCTCCAGAATAGGTTGTAGATTTTAATTTTGGTTTAAGTTGTTTTCTTTTTTTACTTTAATTGAGCAGATAGGTTGGATAGACCTCCTTTAGATTTTCCAGCAGAAGGAGGTTTTTTAATCTACAGCAGAAGGAGGATTCGGGGACAGGCGATCCAGGGGGCCTCCCCGGACCGCTCGGACCACGCGGGAAGCGGGAAGGAGCAACAATTCTCCCAACGCAACCGCTACTTGAATCCCCTTTCTGGACGAGATTCTTCCCCGAAAGGCACCCCAGGACCCGGAGAGGCGAGGACCAAGCGGCAGAAGCGGCGACGGACGGCGCATCAAACCGCAAGTGGGGGGTGCAGTAGGGGGGAGGAAGGCGCCGCTGAGCCCTTAATCGGCAAGCGGCGCGGAGACCGATCGACAGCGAAAGCGAGTCGAGGGCTCCGGCGGCCATCGAGGGCCGCGTGGAAGAGGCGGAAGCCATCTTGAGCAGGCCTCCTCGAGGTGTTTTGGCGCGAGGGGCCATCTTGGAAAGGGGGCGGGGCCCCAAAGGGCGGCAGTAGCGGCCATTTTTTTGCAGGCCCAATCTCCGGAATAAAGCCGGAACGCCGAGCAAGGTGGGGGGACTTCTGAACCTGACTACTCGCGGTTCACAGGAGGCCAGCAGAGGCAGCATCCGCTGCCATAGGCAACTGTAGGCCCTGCCACCTCTGCGCCTGCTGAGTCAGGCCGACAAGGGAGTCTTGGAGGGCGTGTGATCTGGAAGGGGTTAAACCCTAGGGATAATCAGCCTCGCAGACCTGCCCAGAGAGAGTCTGCCTGCCTGTCTTGCCTGTGCCCAGTGCAGAAGAGGGTCTGACTCCACCTGCCTGCGGAGCTAAGCCTCCCTCTTACTCCCGCTTGTCTGGAGCATTCCTTAGTCTCCCAGACGCACGATGGCAGACAGTGCGTCGCCTCAGGTGTACCAAGGCTCAAGCCCCCCCCCTCCCTCCCCAAAACGCAAGACCATGGATCCGGAACTGGGGGGGGGGGCAAGAAGAAGGCCAAAACTAAGCATCTAAACAAGGAGCCATCGAAGGCAGCCGAGCGACAGGCCTTAAGACGGCACCAGGTGCTAGAGAGAGAGTGTGCCAAGGCCCAGAGACTTCAGGCCAGAGAGAACGAACAGGCTGATTTTTCCCAATCCATGCCTTCCACACCAGAGCATGCTGAGCATGCAGACACGCAGACGGAACTGGAAAACACAGAGCTACCTAGAGGGTGGTCTGAACAATTGCAGACATTTATGCAGCAGGCCTTTGATAAGTTTATGGCTACTAAACTTTCCTCTTCTCCTCAGGAGCACAGCAAACAACCAGCGCCCCCGCCTCACAGAGGAGGCGTGCCCACTCCAGCCTCCGAGGAATCTGAGGCCTCCTCACAGCTTACGGAGGAGGAACCGGAGGACTGGGAAGTATCGGGACGCCAGCTGTCAGAGGATGAAGATGAGACCCCAGAACAGGTCCCAGCCTCAGGGCTGTTCAACTCAGCTGATTTCCGTTCACTTATGCTCAAGATCTGCTCCACCCTGTGCCTGTCAGCCAGGCCAAAGGTGACAAAACCCGCGTCTCCCGAGGAGGAGGAGGAAGGTAAGGTCCATCCGGTGCTACACCCACCAGCACCGGAGGAGATAAAGGTACCGTGTCCATTAGTGTTCCGCACTGCCCTGGAAGCACAATGGGCCTCATTGGCTACCACACCATCCCCGAATAGCACAGACAAAAAGATACTAAATGTGTGCAATGCCTTAGCTTCCCTCATAGAGGTACCCAAGGTGGATGAGCCACTAATATCTCTCTTTGCCTCATCCGCCATTCCAGGAGATATGGCGGAATCCATGAAGGCCGAGGATAAGAAATTCGAGTTTGCTCTTCGCAGAACGCACAGCTCATCAGCCTGGGCAATCAGATCCGCGCTCTCAGCCTCGCTGGCAGCCAGGGCTTCAATCTTGTGGCTTCAGGATCTGCAGGCAAGTCTAACACCAGACCAGGTACGTGAGCACCAAACACTAAACAAGCTGCTGATGGCAGCAGAGTACATGGCTGACACCACCCTGTCCTCTTCCAGGTATTCGGCCAGGGCCATAGGTTCCACAGTTGCTTCTAGAAGGCTACTCTGGCTCAAGACATGGAAGACGGACCTTAAGTCTAAGTGGCGCCTAGCCACCGATAAATACTCGGGATCTAAACTGTTTGGGTCCATCCTCGACCCGTATGTAATCGAGGACAAGAATAAGAGAAAGATCCTCGCCCACCCGTCCAAAGGGACGGATAGGCGACAGGAGTTCCGCAGGCAGGGGTTCCGCCAGAGCGGGACCGGCGATGGGAGGCAGCCCTTTCGCGGAGGGCAGTCCTGGGATTGGCCCAGAAATCAGCGCCCCTCCTCATCAAGTCAGGAGCGCTTCCAGGACCGCCCGACCGCAGGCAGGGGCCAGTTCCCAAAACGCAATGCCAGAGGCGGGGCGGGGCGACCCTACAGGCGCTCCAAGTGACGCCTGGGACAGCCCCATAGGGGGTCGCCTGGCGCTGTTCAAGGAGGCGTGGCAGGCCACCACAACAGACGCCTGGGTAAGGGACACCGTAGCTCACGGCCTAGCCTTAGAGTTCTACGCTCCCCCCCCGAACCAGTTCAGACGTTGCCCAGAGTCAAGAAACCCCTCAAAAGCAAAACTTCTGAGAAGGGCCATAGAACATTTAATAGAGATAAGAGCCATAGAACCGGTTCCGCAAGAACAAGAAAGACAGGGGTTCTACTCCATCCTGTTCGTAGTACCCAAGACATCGGGGGGATGGAGGGCAATCCTAGATCTCAAGAGATTAAACTACTTCATAACATACAAAAAGTTCAAGATGCAGTCCCTCAAATCCATCTTAGCCAGCATTCGAAAGGGAGATCAGTTAGCATCCATAGACCTCACAGAGGCATACTTGCACATTCCAATAAGGCAGGAAGATCGCCAATTCCTGCGTTTCTGCCACAAGAACAGACACTTTCAGTACAGGGCCTTACCCTTCGGCCTCTCGTCAGCACCCAGGGTATTCACAAAGGTGTTGGCGGTGTTAGCAGCACGACTGCGCAGCCTACCGGTGCGGGTCCTGTGTTACCTGGACGACATACTGATCCTGTCAAGGTCCTTACACGCAGCTCACGCAGACTTGAGAGTCACACTAGACACACTACAGGAACACGGTTTCTCTGTAAACTACAAGAAGAGCCATCTAACACCTTCCACATGTCTACAACATTTAGGGGCGGTCATAGATTCAGAGGCGGGGTTAGTACACCTCTCACAGGACAGAAAGGACAGCGTTCGAAAGCTCGCACGCACCGTCCAGGAGAGGGGGTCAGCCACAATAGTGCAACTATCCCAACTCCTGGGGAAAATGATATCCTGTCTGGGCATCGTTCCGTGGGCCAGACTCCACTCCAGAGAGCTCCAATGGTTCCTTCTCCCCTACCAAAGGAAAAGGCAGGCAGCATCCCTCAGAAGAGTCATTCTTCCTCCTCAGGTCCTAACATCCCTCCGATGGTGGACCTCAGCGGCCACGGCCAAGGGAACGCTAATCAAGGAACCAGACAGAATAACAGTCACCACCGACGCCAGCCAGTTCGGCTGGGGAGCCCACTTACAGGATCAGATAGCTCAGGGCAGATGGACTCCCAGGGACCTGGACCACAACATCAACTGGCTCGAACTAAGAGCAATCCACTTAGCCCTCCTACAATTCGCTCCTTACCTGGAGGGGAGGCACGTGCTGGTCCTAACGGACAACGTGACTGCCAAAGCACATGTGAACAAGCAAGGAGGGACCAAATCCTCAGTTCTCATGAAGGAAGCACGAGAACTGGGACTTTGGGCAGAGGCGCATCTAGGGTCGATAAAGGCAGAGCACATATCGGGGGAGGCGAACAGCCAGGCAGATTCACTGAGCAGAGCCACGGTGAATCAAGCGGAGTGGAAACTGGACCCGAGCCTGTTCGAGGCCATCTCGAACAGGTTCGGGCGGCCACTAGTAGATCTGTTCGCGTCTCACATGAACAAGCAGCTCCCTCGCTTCATGTCCAGGTTTCCGACCTGGGGAGCGGAGGGAACGGATGCCCTCAGGTGCAGGTGGCCCCCGGGGCTGATGTACGCATTCCCGCCCCCTCCGCTGATTCAGGCAGTCATCCGCAAGATCATCCTAGAAGGAGCGGAGGTGCTCCTGATCGCCCCTCATTGGCCACGCCGGCCTTGGTTCGCAGACCTGGTGGACCTGTCAATTTCACCAGCCTGGATAATACCTCCCCACCAGGTGTCGCTCAGCCAGGGGAAGCTGCAACACCCAGACCCACAACGACTACAGCTAGCCGCTTGGCACTTGAGAGGGAGGGACTAGCAAGACAGTCCTTTTCAAAGGATGCCATAGAGATCATCCAGGCTGCCCGCCGGTCTTCCACTAACAGAGTGTATGAGGCAACGTGGAAGAGCTTTGTTAACTGGTGCGGCAAGCAGAAGATAGACCCCTTAACGGCGACCATTCCCATCGTCATAGATTTTCTGGTAGAAGGGGTTAAGAAGGGCCTAGCCCTTAACACTATTCGCAGACAGGTGGCAGCCATACAAACCGTGATCTCCTGCGACAGCAGGGAGTCATTATCACAGCATCCGGCTGTAAAGGCCTTCATGAAAGGGGTGGCCACAGTACGACCTCCGGTGGTGCACCGCTACCCGTCTTGGGACCTGCCCAAGGTACTCCAGGCCCTAACATCTGTTCCGTTCGAACCTCTGAGACTCTGCTCACTCCGTCATCTGACATGGAAGGTAGCCTTCCTGGTGGCCATCACATCAGCTAGGCGGATCTCGGAGTTGGGAGCTCTCTCGGTCCGAGCGGACCTGATGATTATTTCAGAGGACACTGTCACATTACGCCTAGACCCAGCCTTCATCCCAAAGGTCAACTCCTGGTTTCACAGAGCCCAGGAGATATCATTACCAAGTTTCTGTCCAAATCCCTCTGACCCACGGGAACGGCGATGGCACAATCTAGACGTGCGCAGGGCCTTACTCATTTATACCAAAAGGACTTCTGCCTTTCGGAAATCGGAGTCGCTATTTGTCTCCTTCCAACCAGCGACCATGGGTCACAGGGTGTCTTCCTCAACCATTGGCAGGTGGATCAGGGCATGCATAGCAGAAGCCTACGGGGCACAGTCATTGCAGGTTCCGACAGGAATAACGGCACACTCCACCAGGAGTGCGGCCACATCAGCGGCCTGGCACACGCAGGCACCGGTGGAGGAGATTTGTAGGGCGGCAACATGGGCGTCCCCGGTTTCCTTCATCAGAAGTTACAGGATAGACCGTTTTGCTGCGGCAGGGGCCTCCTTCGGGAGACGATCGCTACAGCAGATCATTGCCTCAAATGAGACCTCAGCCTAGACTCCCACCCGGGGGACATGGGAGGGCTTGGGTATGTCCCATCCTCTTGTGGATTCGTAATCCACATGCTGGAGAAAGAGCGTTGTCTTACCTGAACGCTTCTTCTCAGCATGGGGATGGAGAATCCACACACCCTCCACTAACAGTCTAGGCAGATTTGAGTTACAGGAATATGAACAGGAGCCACGAGGACCAAACTACGTTGAAGGAGCTTCGCCGGTGAAAAAACTGGGAGACAGGAAGCCCGGTTGGGAGGACAGGAAGTCCCGGTTGGAGGCGGAGCTAACAATTTGGTCCTAGTCTACGGGCAGAGAAGCTGGATACGAACCCATCCTCTTGTGGATTCTCCATCCCCATGCTGAGAAGAAGCGTTCAGGTAAGACAACGCTCTTTTTCAATGAAATAGAATTTTGAGGCATATCAATCTTCTCTCCATTCAAAGTCTAGTAACCCACAATTTGTAATCTCAACCTTTGTATGTTGCTTGTATTTCATTAAATTATGTCAGCATTTCAGAAGATGGTAAGATAAGAAATACATAGTGACTTCAGAATTGGTATTTTGCTTTTACTATTTTTACTGTTTTTCATAATCATGCTTCCAAAGGATTCAGCATGAATTACTTGCTTCAGGTACCAGTTTTTTACTTGTTGACTTATTTAAGTTGGCAGCAATTTAATTTTTACATTACTACTTAAGATAGGAATATATAGCTATTATTTCATTAATAAAATATAACAGGCTATGCTATTTTAGCATCAATTTCAAGTTCTTGTTTAGAGAACAAATTCTGTTTATATATTGCCAGCTTTTCAAAAATGTATACAATCATTCATGTTTATTTGGGATTATTTTGCAGCTAAGATTGCAAACATTAAGTAATTTTAAATACCTCTTAGGTAAAATTAAATGAATTACTCTTTGAGAATAAGATTGGAACTAAGATTGTGGTTAGAGGTGCTAATGTGGAAGTAATAATGCAAAGGAACAGGTATTTTAAATTCGAGCTTTGATGTAAGCTGTCAATAGATGTCTCTTGTTTTACCCATTTGTAAAGGTCTATAAACACCATGATTTTTCATATCTACTAAGACAGCCTGGGATGATACAGTAGTATATCAACTAGTAGTTTTTGTTGCCACTTTTTGCCTCCATAGAAGAAAGGAAAAAATAATAAAATGCCTTTGTCCCCCATCCCCCAAGAAGTCCCTAATATATCACCAATATATATATATATATGTTTCTGATAGTCTTTAGAGTTTATGAAACACACAATAACAATCACATTATGCTTTAAGAAAAATATTAAGTTTCAATAGAAGAAATAGGAACAAAGAAAAAAATGGATAGGGCCATCTAAAAGGGCAATTAGGCCTAAAGAGATACTGTGAAAGAAACTGAGATACTCTTAACTTCAACACCTACAAAATAAAAGTGATGTCATTTTCTCTGCTTTCTGCATGTAAATTTCATTCTTTTTGTAGGAGATAGATTGGAAACTTGAGTTTCTCAGGGTATACATTAGATAAACAAACTATTTAGCACCAAACCTGAGAAATGTCAGGGAAGGTATCTGTTAAACTGTGGGAAAAATGGGGAAAGTGCTTCCATCTGAGATTGGTTTTAGCTGGAGGTGGATGGAGGTTTGGCACCCGTACCTTGCCAATTGGCCATCACAAAGGCAGAGGGAGAGCTTGGTGCTCCAGCTGCTTCATACCCCTTGCTTGCCGGGCATACCCGTGGGGAGATTGGGTGAGCTGGGAGGCACCTATGGGCCCATGAACCTGGGAGTGGACTGTCTTGGGGATGTGGGCAGCCATGGGGGTGCCCACCCAATGCCATCAGGGAGTGTGTCCCAGGCTCTGGCATCCAGGACACTGCAGAAGATGGACAAGTGCAGTGTCTGCTCTGACCTAGTTTTCTGCAAGTAGCTCAGGTATCCCCAGCAAGAGCACTGCTGTTCCGGCTCAGCTTTCCTACTGCTACCCTGGCTGGCCACCCAACAGCCCTGCAGTCCTGCTCCTCCTCCTCCTACTACTACTACTACCAAAACCAGCACGAAAAATGCCCTGTGCTGATTGGTTGTTGCTGCTGCCTTTGCACCGCAATCGTTGAAGCAGCTCATTGGAAGCAGCCACTCAGCAACAAGCAGAATGCCCCCAAGGCACTGCTCAGGCCAGGGCCACACAAGACCTGCAGGGACGTGATCAGTCTCACGTTCTTACAGACAATTTTGTTCTCTGCGCAAAAAGAAGCACGTGTAAGAACACAAGATCTAAGAAAAACAGCTTCACCAGTGTCTAAGAAAAAGATGGCCACTTTTCTGCCACATGGCCCAGCCTGTTCTGGAGCTCTGGAGACCTTCGAAAGGTAAGTGAGCAATGAATGATGGTGGGAATGAGCACCTAGAACCCGGTGAGTTAGCAAAGCAGGCCCAGTGCCTGTGGAGACCTGGCAGGTCAGAATGGGGGAAAAATAGGCACAGGGTCTGTTGCACTGTCTTTGTCGTAAAGGCAAATGACTGCTATAGTGCTGTAACATAACTTCGGAACTGGATCATAAGTACTTAATGGAGGTGTTGTAATTTTGAATAATCAGTAGTGAACTGCAGTAATTCAAGGACTACCGGCATTACAGAATTCAACTGATGGCATAAGGTGTGAACTTGAATCAGACAGCTTGGTTGACCTGTTTAGCCTTGTCTGATTAAATAAAAGATTAACTACTTTGTCAAAACATCCCAGACATCATGATTGTACTTATTTTCTTTGGCATAAATGGAAGGCTTGAAGAACTGCAAACAAGTGTAAACAGAAAGGGAAATATTTGGTTTCACTTTCTTATGCCTTCACCTTTTCCCATACATAGATAACTTCAGAACTTGTATTTATGCGGCTGGGAAAATGGAAGAATTCTGTTTACTGCCCAAGAGATGATAAACCTGAATGCATAGAGTTTGTTTGTATTATGCAGAATCTGGCTGAGGTACTGATGAGTGAGCCCCATCCGCCCAGCACCAGCAAACTACCATCATTATAAAGAGGCATTTTCCCAATCAGGTATGGCAGTAAATAATGTAGCCCCATCTCCCATGGCAATTGGGAAGCAAGCAGAGCTCAAACCTATAGAGCTATTCATTAGCATTTAAATATTCCAATGACATTGCTTATGCAAGCATAAAAATCCAAGTATAGTCACTAATGCTACTGGAAACTGAATTGAGTTCTGTATTGTTTATAGATATGCCTTACCTGCTAAGACTTTCTGCCTTGAAACAACTGATACTAGCTCTTATGCTCCAGGAGTACAGTGAACCAGTACAATTCACCATGGTCTAAACACCAAGAATTCCTTCAACTATTGTGTTTGGTCCCCCCCTTTCATTTTTCCAATTATGCTGGAAATAAACTGGTTTCAGGCTCACATCCACATGTTCATTAGAGGTATAATTTGAGATACAGCACACTCGATTTTTGATAACGAGGAGTTGGTTTGAGGTGTTGATATCCTTATATTGGTAGACAGCAATCAATTGTGTCAAGTAACTAAACTGTAATACATAATAAAGATTCTTCCCTAGTTGTGCCACATTATGTGTTTCAGTAACTTTTGTTGAATATAGCCATATGCTAGAATAGTGATGGCAAACCTTTTGGGCTCAGCGTGTTAAAAATTTGGAAATTGCCCTGACTCTGCTTGCATGTCACATACACCTAAACGAAAGAGAAAATAATCCTTCTTCCCCCATATCTGGTCCATTGTGTTCTGCTTAAGACCATTGAGAAATTTCACTTGGCTCAGAATGTAGCAATTCAACTATTAGCTGACACTCACTACTATGAAGACATTACACCTGTAGTCCAAGTCTTCCATTGGCTATCTCTTGGCTTCCAGCTGCAATAAAGTACTGGTTGTTTTGTTATAAAGCCCTGCATGACTTGACACTGAGATACTTGCAGGACCAATTTGACTGTGCATTCCAGGAGAAATTGTTGATAATCTGTCACCTCTTCAGGGTATTGGGTTGGGGCTCATAGGTCTTTTCCATAAAAGAGATGCTTATCAATAACAACACCTGTTTTATGGAAGAGTTTCCTCTCACAAATTAAATTATCCCCTAGTGTCCTAGCCTCCCAGAAACACTCAAAAGTGAATCATCCCAGATGGGCTTTTTGAGAGAAACAGGACAATATAGTTGGTTGTTTTTAATTATTCATTTTTTTTGTTTCATGGTTGTAATTCATGGCATGGATATTTTATTTAAATGCTTGGGTCACTTGCAATTTTTGTAAACCCCTGAGAATTGTGTGTGATTGTACAGAGTATGAGTGTGATAAATTGAGAATGTTATTGCCCCATCTGAACTATTTTGGATACAGTGGACTTCTCTATTCCAAGGGGAATTGTGGACAACTATTTATTGCATTCATAGTCTACTGTATGAAGGTCTTTTAAATCAAATTGTTGCTGCATTGTAATCTGAATAGAAATATTACTTGTCACTTTAGTTGATAGTGGTCTGATGAAGTGCATACATGGTCCAAAGATCAGACGTCCAATTGTCAGTGAGCAGTTTCAAAGGCACTGCTTCCTCATCTTGCTCCTTAATCTTTAAATCGGATATGGAGCAGAAGTTTCTTTTAGAAAATGTCATTTATCATGCTCTTCTTTCCTATATAACACACAGTACTTATCGCTATAAAATCAAATACATACAACTACCTTACTAGATAAATATTTGTACTTTATATGTACAGAAACTCAATAGTATTGCTAGATATATTAAAAGATGATATGTTTTCCTGTATTGAAATAAAAATTTAAACAATGGAAGAGTAGGTACATAGAGATAAACTACATTTACACACCATTCAAAAGGGACAATAAAAAACTTAGGAAGGAAATAAAAAGACTAGAATAAATTCCTTCTAGCAGCCAACACTAATAAACAGAGATCAAAATGAGGCAATCAGGCAGAAGATAATATTGCGGCTCAAGGAACCATTAGGAGGAAACCACACTGCCACTAAACTGGCAGGACAAGCTACTATAAATAAACAGGCAGCAAGCTCCATTCACTTGCACTGACGATGTTACCCGGTTGGATAATGAAAGCAAAGAACCAAACTCAGAGAGCACCAGAAACTGTATAATTTTAACAGCTTGGCGGAAAATGTATTCCATCTAAATCCATGCACTTATAATAATTATTCTTAATGATTCTAATGTTTACCTTTGTACGGAAAGAGCTCTTATTTATACAGGTAGTTTTCACTTACCAATCAGTATTGGGACCAGCAACTCCATCGCTAAATGATGTAGTCATTAAATGAAATGTCGTATGACCACACCTGACTTATGACATCAGTTTTGCTGTGATCATTAAGGAATTCGCAAGTCATTAAATGCAACATCGGGTGATTTGCAATTTTCTGCCAGCTTCCCCATTGATTTTGCTTGTGGGAAGCCGGCTATGAAGGTTGCAAATGGTGATCATATGATTGTGGGGACATTGTGATGGTTGCTAATAAAGCCATAAGTCTACAATTTCAGAATCATCATAACGTTGAATAGGTTGCTGAATGAGGCAGTTGGTAAGTGAGGACTATCTGTCTTCTGTCTCTTGCAAATAATGCTTTAGTTTTTTTCCTTGTTTTTCATAAATTATATATCTTTCCAAATTTAGAGGTCTGTTACATCAGACTTCCATAGTCCAATATATCATTTGTGATCCAACTAAATAAAAAAGGTTTATCAGTAGTGCATTATGTCAGATGATTGATAAAATCCATGGTTTTGCAGTCTTTGATAAATAGCATGTATAGAAGGTTTAGCATGTTATTGGTAGGCTGTGCTTCACGATTGGTAGCTATTCCTTAGTGCAGGGGTAGGCAACCTTGGCTCTCTTATGACTCGTGGACTTCAACTCCCAGCTGGCTCAGGAATTATGGGAGTTGAAGTCCACGAGTCATAAAAGAGCCAAGGTTGCCTACCCCTGCCTTAGTGCAGTGGTTCTGAACCATTTTCAGGTTGAGACCCCACTTGCGCCGCCCATGCGCGCCGTGACCCTGACCCGGGGGCGCGCACGATGGGCCGATCTGTGCATGCGCGGCGCGTGCGCCGGGAAAAACAAAATGGCAGACCACGACGGTCCGATCCGCGCATGCGCGGCGCGCGCGCGACGGCCCGAACCGCGCATGCGCAGTGCGCGTGCGCCAGGAAAAAAAACAAAAAACCCCAAACAAAGAAAAAAACCCAAAATGGCGGACCGCAACGGCCCGATCCGCACATGCGCAGCGCGCACGCCCTGGAAAAAAAAAAACAAAAAAAAGGCGGACCGCGACATGCCGATCCGCGCACGCGCAGCGCGCGTGCGACGGCCCAAACCGCGCATGCGCAGTGCGCGCACCGAAAAAAAAACAAACAAAATGGCGGACCGCGGTGTCCGGTGGCCCCCGCAAAACGGTCATTTGACCCCAAATGGGGTCGCGACCCATAGGTTGAGAACCGCTGCCTTAGTGGGATGCAGTTAAATAAACCATTAAAATGCAGCATTTTTTCCTGGGTTAATTTAATTAGGGCTAATTCTAATGGGAGAGTGTGATCCTGCAAGATAATTGTGTACCAATTAAGGCAAAACTCACATAGTCCCTGTGTAATATGCGTCTATTAGTACTAATAAAGGAGAATATTTGTAGTTCAGGGTTGACATGAAGGATCCTTGGTGCTTGCTCAGCTTGCTTGTTCTCCAGCACTTGGAGATGGAGAATCCATGGATGGGATGTAGACTGTATTCCTGCCCAATCAGATCAAGTCAGCGAAAGTTGCCATGCCCGTCCTGGACCATAGAGATCCCAGTTTTTGGCTTGATCTCACCCAGGACAGGACACAACTTTGGCTCTTAGGCAGGTACAGTCTCCATCTTTGGATTTTCAAAATATAATAGCAGGGGAGTGATATTTTAGCAAGCTTCAGCTGGTTAACATTATCACTCCAACCCCAGGGATTCAGGATCCCCATTGGGGGGGAGATAGCTAAGGGTTCAGGCAAGGGGGCCCTTCCCTTCTCATCTTGCACTCCCCCCTCTCCCCCTCGACTCCCAGCCCTCCCCAAGCCCCGAATCTCACAGATCGGGGATAGCCCGTTAGCACCGGCTGCCAGAGCAGCCCAATTTAGACCCCGGGCCAGAACAGCCCGACGCTACGCGGAATGGGGAAGGGGGAGGGAGCACAGGCGACCTCGGAGCTGCGGCTGCAGCCCGACCAACCCAGTGCCGTCGCCCATTGCCCCCGGGGGGAGCGCCGGCGGCCCGGTCGCACCGATCAGCTTATCGACGGCGGCTAGCATCAACTCCAGGCGCGATAGAGGCGAGCGCGGGGATCCCCAGGGGTAACTACCAAAGGACCCAGCACTCACTTTCCCCCCCAGAGCTGCGGAGCCACTCCCAAGCAGGCGGCCGCCATCTTGGACCACGCGGTCCGAACTAGGCCCAGCCGCGCCGATCAGCTGTTCGGCGGCGGGCGATTTCAGTGCCGGGGGAGGTAGCAGCGAGCGCTGGGGTTCCCAGGGATAGCCACCCTCGGACCCAGCGCTTGCCTTCCCCTCCGGAGCCGCGGAGCCGCTCCCCAGCTGACAGCCGCCATCTTGGACCCACGCGGTCCGAACTAGGCCCGGCCGCACCGATCAGCTGTTCGGCGGCAGCCGATTTCAGAGCACCGGAGGAGGTAGCAGCGTGCGCTGGGGTTCCCAGGGATAACTACCCTCGGACCCAATGATTGCCTTCTTCTCTGGAGCCGCGGAATACCCCCAAACAGGCGGCTGCCATATTGATCCACGTGGCCCGAGCTAGGCCTCGGACCACAGCGTGGCTCAAGCGCAGGGAGGAAGGGGCTCCTTCCTCCACTCATCGGGGGGGGATACAGAATGAGGCATCCAACCCAGCTAGGGCCGCCACACCTGACAGTAGGCCCCATCGCCGGGTAGCCTGGGAACAGGGGCTCCCCGCCCCTGAATCATCCCAAACTATTGTTTTTCCAGACTTGGTGTCTCCAGCCTTAACCTGATTCCATCCGGGTATTTGGATCCGGGCGTACCCTATCGTGCGCCTGTGCCTACCCATCACAGCCCTTGCCGGATCCCAGGCGCCTTCACTAGTGCGTCTGTTCTCATCCGTGCGTATCCTAGCTGGGTTCCAGGCGCCCCCACTAGTGCGTCTGTTTTTACCCACGCTGCAGCCTTACCTGGGTTCCAGGCGCCCCCACTAGTGCGTCTGTTCTCACCCAGCGTTTATTTCTCTCTGCATCTCAGGGGGCCCCCATCGTGTCCCTGCAGTGTCAGAGAATGGAGGAGTCTATGACTACGACAAAGGGAAACTCGCAAACTTCAGCGGCTCCAGGGAACCCTAGCCCACCCAGCCGGGTGACCGCAGACAATGCTGCGACCATGGGCAGGGACAAGACCACCAAAACCTTCAAGAGGTCGGAAAAGCAGGCTAGCTGGAGACACCAGGCACTGGAAAAAGAATTCTCCAGAGCACAGAAAAGGGCCAGGATAGAAACCTCGCAAACCCAGGGGGTGGTCTTGGACCTCTCCCTAGGCCCCCCAACCTCTCCCCTAGGCATCTGGTCTATGGGAGAGACCACTCAGTCCCCCGCGCACGGGGGATCAGGAGCCATCTTCCTGGTCCCCCAATCCTCGGCCACGAAGGCCCACCACGGGGCCCCTGAGGCAACTTTTACTCCCACCGCGGCCGGCCTCCGACCAGCGGAGCCCGTCCTCCCCTTGGAGGACCGCCTCGCCTTGTTGATAGCGCAGGCAGTGAACCGCGCGCTTGATGCCAGGGGGCACGCCTCGGTCCCAACAGCGACCGTCCTCCCACCGGCCCAGCAGCCGTTGGCCGAGGCTTACTATGCCCCGTCTTCCCCAGCCGGTTCCACCTGCTCTGAGGAGTCATTGCTGCAGGCGCACGACCTAGAGCAGGGGATACCAATGTCAGAGGAGGAGGAGGATCTTCCCCCAGAGGCACCCACATTCAGCGGCCTCTTTAACCCTTCCTTCTTCGTCACCTTGCTTCGCAAGGCAACCACCACGGCCCATCTGGGGACAGACTCCTCCTCCCCTGCCACCCCGGCTCCCACGGAATCGGAGGCGGACCCCAACTTCACACAACCAGTGACCACCCAACATCGCATTCCTTCCCCCCCTGTTCCTAAACGCAATACGCAAGCAGTGGGCTTCCCCCACCACTCTTCCCCTACCAGCAGCTCCGACAAGAAGCTGTGTAATGTGGCCAAGGAATTAGAGGAGGCGCTGGAAGTACCAGCGGTGGATGAGCCATTTGGGCCCCATGTATCTTTCACGGCCATTCCTGGGGATGTCATGGAGGCCCTTAAGGCAGAAGACCGTAAATGCGAACTCACGTACCGCAGGTCTCACCAAGCGATGGCATGGGCCATCAGAGTGGCCATCTCGGCATCATTCTTTAACAGATCCGCTCTCCGCTGGCTCAGGCAACTCCAAGCCCGCATCCCAGCAGATGACATCCGCACACACCAGGACCTCAGCAAGATGGTGGCGGCCACAGAATACGCATCAGATGCTACCCTCCAAGCTGCCAGGTTCTCCTCCAGGGCCATGGCGTCTACCATAGCCGGCCGCCGCATGCTGTGGTTGAAGCACTGTCATGCAGACCCCAGGTCCAAGTGGCGGCTCTCGGCCGCGCCATATCAAGGAGGGAGGCTGTTCGGGGACGCGCTAAATCCTTATCTAACCGAGAACCGGGACAAGCGCAAGGTCCTCAATCACCTCATTAAGATGGCAACCAAGTGACCTAATTATTCCCAAAGGAGACAGCCCTTTTGAGCAGGGGCCAGGTACAACTATTCCCAGGCCACGACCTCCTTCCCGACCAGACAGGACAGACAGGAGAGGCAACCGGACAGGCAGGCAGCCGGGCCTAGACAGCAATATCAGGGCAAGCAGCCCTTTCAAGGGAACGGTCAACCTTCCCGCCGAGCCAAGTGACACCCCGGCGATTCCTTTGCCCAGTGGGAGGCCACCACCACAGACGCGTGGGTTCTGGATACCATACACCACGGTCTGTCCCTAGAATTCAGGTCCCACCCCCCAAATCAGTTCCTAGCTTGTCCCCGCGAAAGCGAGCCAAGAGGCACCTAATGAACGAGGCCGTTCAGCATCTGCTGAACATATGAGCCATAGAACCGGTCCCGGCGGACCAGAGAGGTGGGGGGGTTTATTCCATCCTCTTCGTTGTACCAAAACCATCAGGAGGATGGAGAGCAATCCTAGATCTCAAGGGTCTAAATTACCACCTAATGTATCACAAATTCAAAATGCAGACGCTCCGCTCCATCTTGGGAAGCGTAAGGAAAAGGGACTTCCTGACGTCTATCGACCACAGAGGCATACCTTCACATCCCCATCTCTCTAGCCCACCGCCGTTTCCTAAGGTTCGCGTACAGGGGACGCCACTTCCAGTACAGGGCGATCCCATTCAACCTCTCTTCAGCCCCCAGAGTATTCACCAAGGTCCTATCAGTCCTGGCAGCTCACTTGCGACTGGTGCCCATAAGGGTCCAATGTTATCTGGGCGACATATTAATCCAGTCGCAGTCTGCCCAGGCCGTGTTGACGGACCTCCAGAGGGTGGTAGGGCTGCTGCAGGACCATGGATTCTCCATAAACTTTCCCAAAAGTCACATGACCCCCACGACCAGGCTACTGCACCTAGGGGCCATCATAGATACGGTGGAATGCCGGGTATACTTATCCGAGGAGCGCCGAAGCAGCATAAGGCAATCGGTGCTCAAACTACGCAGGACCCAGACAGGGAGCCTGGTCAGCCTCTCCCAATTGCTAGGCAGAATGATCTCGGCCATAGCGATCGTCCCTTGGTCCAGACTCCACTCCAGGGAGCTGCAGTGGTTCATGCTCCCCTTCCAGAGACAGAACCTCAGCGCCTCACAACGATGGGTAAGGCTACCACATCAGGTAATGCGCTCACTCACGTGGTGGCTATCGCGAGCAATGCTCAAGGGGTCATACTTCAGGGAGCCAGACCGAATGGTACTAACAACCGATGCCAGCCTGTTTGGCTGTGGAGCGCACCTCCAATCACTATGGGCACAGGGCCGTTGGTCTCCCGCAGACCTTCGCCACAACATAAACTGGCTCGAGTTACGGGCCATACACCTAGCCCTCCGCCAATTCCACGGCCTGGTAAGGGGACACCATGTACTGGTCCTCACGGACAATGTGGCGGCCAAAGCCCATGTAAACCGACAGGGGGGCACCAGATCCCGGTCCTTACTAACAGAGGTGCGCTTACTGGGAACTTGGGCGGAACACAACCTGGCCTCCATCAAGGCTGATCACATTTCAGGGGAGTCAAACACCCAGGCCGACATCCTGAGCAGAGCAACGGTGGATCACTCGGAGTGGTGCCTACATCCGAGGGTCTTCAGGGAAATCTGTCACCGCTTCGGTCTCCCTCTTGTGGACCTCTTTGCGTCGCCGAGCAATGCTCAGCTGCCTCGGTTCTTCTCCCGGTACCGGACTCCAATGGCAGAGGGGACGGACGCTCTCTGGAGCCCATGCCCCCAGGGTCTGCTCTACGCCTTCCCCCCCCTACCCCTCATCCCGGCAGTGATACGAAAGCTCCTTCAGGAACAGGCAGAGATAATCCTGGTGGCCCCTCATTGGCCAAGGAGGCATTGGTTCGCCGACCTGATGAGCCTAGCTCAAGCAGCCCCCTGGCGAATTCCTCCAGAGAGGGTATCTCTCAGCCAGGGGGTCATTCTCCATCCAGACCCCCCAATGGCTCCAGTTAGCCGTCTGGCACTTGAGCGCTCCATCTTGTCAAGGGAACTATGCTCCCCAGGGGTCATCAAGGTGATTCAAGCCTCCCGCCATCCTTCCACGAACCGCATTTACGAGGCCACGTGGAAGAAGTTTCAATCATGGTGCTCGGGCCGGCACCTGGCTACCTCGGAACTCACGGTTCCCCACATATTAGACTATCTGTTAGAGGGCCTGGAAAGAGGCCTGGCTCCAAACACATTACACAGGCACATAGCCGCCCTGGCCACGGTCCTCACCTGTGGCCCCGTGGGCCCTTTGGGGCATCACCCCCTAATCCTCTCATTCCTGAAGGGAGCGGCGAACACCAAGCCCCCTACGGTGCATAGATACCCTTCATGGGTCTTACCTCGGGTACTCCGGGCCCTGACAAAGGCCCCATTTGAGCCTCTGGGAACGTGCAACGTCCGCTGCCTGTCACACAAGGTGGCCTTCCTGGTGGCAGTCACATCGGCACGTCGTATCTCAAAGTTGGCAGCACTCTCCACATGAGAGGACCTGTGCGTCTTCCACCAGGACCGTGTGGTCCTCCGGCTCGACCCCACTTTCATCCCGAAAGTCAACTCTCTGTTCCATAGAGCACAGGAAATAGTTCTGCCGGACTTTTGTCCCAACCCATCACATGACTTGGAACGGCAATGGCACAGACTGGACGTCCGCAGAGCCCTGCGGCACTACCTGGCAAGGACAGCGGAGTTCCACAGGTCAGAAGCCCTCTTCGTCTCCTTCCACCCCTCCTCCAAAGGGCGGAGGGTTTCCTCTTCAACAATTGGCAGGTGGATCAGAGCATGCATTGCCGGAGCCTACCAGGCTGAGTCATTGCCGGCTCCATCCCGCGTTACGGCACACTCCACATGGAGTGCAGCCACCTCAGTGGCATGGGCCACCCAGGCGTCCTTTGAGGAGGTCTGCAGGGCGGCCACTTGGACTTCACCGTCCCCCTTCATACGACATTACAGGATCGATAGATTCGCCTCGGCTGAGGCCTCATTTGGTAGGGGAGTCCTACAACAGGCATTACAGCAAAGTGCCACACCGGACCACTTTATTACCCACCCACAGGGACAGTAGGCTTTGGTATGTCCCATCCGTGGATTCTCCATCTCCAAGTGCTGGAGAAGGGGCGTCGTCTTACCTGAACGCCTTTTCTCAGCACGGAGATGGAGAATCCACTCCCACCCTAGTAGGTCATCAGGCCAGGGTTAGCAGAATTAGTGAGCCACTACGTCTTGCAGTCAGTCAACGTCTACGCTCGCGCCAAAAACTGGGATCTCTATGGTCCAGGACGGGCGTGGCAACTTTGGCTGACTTGATCTGATTGGGCAGGAATACAGTCTACATCCCATCCGTGGATTCTCCATCTCCGTGCTGAGAAAAGGCGTTCAGGTAAGACAACGCCCCTTTTCTTGTAGACTTTTCATTACCCAAACTAGGTAACATCAGTGCTAGTAAGGCGTGCAGTTTGCTGTCAGTTTATATTCTGGTAGCTTGCCTGTCATTGGTGGGGGTGGTCTTTTGTGCAATTAGCTTATTTTCATTTTCATTGGAGACATTGGGACAGTATTTTGCTTTTGTACATTAGGGCATTAAAGCAGAGCACTCCAGCAAACAGAATGGGAATGGTTGCATGAAACAATAATAGTTTACATACAGTAATTACTTCAGCCTTTTCGCTAGTCTGCTTGAGACTACTTTGTTTTTATGAACCTATGTGATTGGTTAGTATTATGTGCCTTGAATTATGACTGCTTAACAGAATTACCTGGTAGAGAAATTACTTGATAGGATCAGAACCCTGATCTTTGCTCTCTTGTCTAGCTCTGGTTTGGCTGTAGGTTTCTTATGGAATTTAATATTCATTGGTTACTTTGGTGGCATGATTACAGTAGCCTTTTTACAATATTTGTATATTAACTATGCTTATGATGCTCACAATCTTTAAGTTAAAGATTGTGCAGGTCAGGATAGTATTCCTTGATTCAACCTTGAATCAAGGTGGTCATAGTCAGCAGTGATGTCAGTACAGTAACAGTGATCATGCTTTAGTTGGATTTCATACATGAAGTTGCTTTCGAAGAATGATTGAAAACTTCACTGATTCAGAATGAAGTCCATGCCTGATTATACAGAGCATGCATAACAAGAAGCTACTCAATAGCTATTCCCATTTTTTATCTGTTATATGCAGGTAAATAGTTTTTAGTAAAACATATTACTAGTATTTGGCTTAAAGTATTTATTTCTCAGCTGTCTTATGTATTTCTTAATTTTGAATGTGCAAGTGTTTATTACAACTGTTATTTTATATGTGTTGTTTACTGCTGCTACAGCTGCAGGAAATGTGAGATGTGTACAAGTAATTAAGTAGCTGGCTCAGCTACTTAACATACATGTATGTTAATTTTTTTTGATTTTACTAGACAGTTAATTTGGCTGGCAATTGAATATACAAACAATTTCCATTAAACATTGTTTTGAGATGATACAAATGTTCTCTTTCACGTGTATATTTTCCTTTCCATATATATGTTACATAATGTTTCAAGGTTGGTAATCCAGCTCAGGAAGGAAGTGAAAGGTCTTAACATAACCTTGTGACTAACGTTGTTTGCTTTAATATTGTTCAAGTAGACTGAATCTCTACCTCAGGATATGAAACTTTTACCTCAGGATCTCTGGTTGGGGACCATAAAAGATTGCACTAGTAATGGGATGAAGTCAACTCAGAAGCGCAAACGCACAATATGCAATAGATTAGATACAGTAGATAGACCATATATAGGAGAAACACCAATCAAACAAAATGTATTCGGAGTATACTTGAAGATGTAAGGGAGGAGGGAAGAACGTTTACTAAAACAGATGTTTACAGAGATTAATGCCTAGTGTTGTATGCTATGTTCTAGGAAGATTGCTTAGCAATAGGATCTTATGTTTAATGTTGATCACATTAATATTGAAACGGATAGGGGAAACACCAATCAAAATAAAATGTAACAGGAGTATAGTTGAGGCTAGACACGAGGAGTGGGGGAAAAAGGCTTACTAACTCAGACGTTTTCAAAGACTAATACTTAGTATTGTACACCAGGTGTCATGATGATTGCTGCATAATATGTTTTTATGTTCAATGTTAATGGTTTTAATAAAAGAATTTTTATTAAAAAAAAAAAAAGAAATGGCCTGGCTGGGTGGGGGGGGGGACTGAAGTACTGGTAAGCAAGGCGCGGGGCGCAGCTCCACCCCCTTCCCCTCCTGCCTCACCTCGTTGTGGCGGCAGCAGCACTATATGCCGCGCAGCCTCCTGCCCCATTGTGGCAGCAAGGTGGGACGGAGTGGACAGGGTCCTAACTAGGGCTTATTTTGGGGGTAGGGCTTATATTAGCCCTCCAAAAAAATCAGGGTATGTCTTAGTTTAGGGGAGGGGCTTATTTTGGGGGAAATAACAGTAGTCCTCACTTAGCAACAATTGGGACTAGCAATTCCATTGCTAACTGCCATGGTCACTAAACAAAACATGACCACAATGGGTTTAGAACTTCACTTCCTCTTTGGTCTTAACTGCTATTTATAATTTTACTTCTATCTTCTCTATTAACTGCTTATTGCAAGCCATTTCTGCAGCACACAAATGGTAATCATGTGACCATCAGTAAGCCAGCCAATTTCCCACCAAATAAATGTTTTCTATATAATTTTAGATTTTTTTTGTTACTTTACATATAACATATTACTTAAATTTAATAATAATAATGTTAGAAGGGACCTTGGAGGTCATCTAGACCAATCCCCTGCTCAGGCAGGAAACCCTATACCATTTCAGACAAATGGCTATTCAGTCTCTTCTTAAAAACTTCCAGTGTTGAAGCATTCACCGCTTCTGGAGGCAGGTTGTTCCACTGGTTAATTGTTCTAACTGTCAGGAAGTTTCTCCTTAGTTCTAGGTTGCTTCTTTCCTTGATTAGTTTCCATCTGTTGCTTCTTGTCCTGCCTTCAGGTGCTTAGAAAATAGCTTCACTCCCTCTTCTTTGTGGCAGCCCCTGAGATATTGGAACACTGCTATCATGTCCCCCCTCGTCCTTTTCGTTAAACTAGACATACCCAATTCCAGCAACCGTTCCTTATATGTTTTAGCCTCCAGTCCCCTAATCATCTTTGTTGCTCTTCTCTGTACTCTTTCTAGAGTCTCAACATCTTTTTTACATCGTGGTGACCAAAACTGGATGCAGTATTCCAAGTGTGGCCTTACCAAGGCATTAACAATTCACGTGATCTTGATTGTATCCCTCTGTTAATGCAGCCTAGCACTGTATTGGCTTTTTTAGCAGCTGCAGCACACTGCTGGCTCATATTTAAGTGATTGTCCACTAGGACTCCGAGATCCCTCTCACAGTTACTACTATTGAGCAAGGTACCACCTATACTATACCTGTACATTTTTTTTCTTGCCTAAATGTAGAACCTTACTTTTTTCACTATTGAATTTCATTTTGTTAGATAGCGCCGAGTGTTCAAGTCTGTCCAGATCCTCCTGTATCTTAAGCTTGTCTTCTGGAGTGTTGGCTATTCCTGCCAGCTTGGTGTTTGCAAATTTTATGAGTTCCCCATCTATCCCCAAATTGTTGATGAAGATGTTGAAGAGTACTGGACCTAGAACAGAGCCCTGGGGCACCCCATTACACACTTCCCGCTATGTAGATGCAGTTCCATTGAGGACTACACGCTGAGTACGGCTGGTCAGCCAGCTGCGAATTCATCTGGTGGTGATGCTGTCTAACCCACATTTTTCTATCTTATTAAGTAGTAGGTTGTGATCTACTTTATCAGATGCCTTACTGAAGTCCAAATAAATTATATCCACAGTATTCCTCTGGTCCACTAATTTTGTCACTTGGTCAAAGAATGCGATAAGATTTGTCTGGCAGGATCTGTTTTTGACAAGCCCATATTGGCTTTTAGTAATGACTTTGTTTGCCTGTAAGTGTTTGCTGATTCGTTGTTTGATTATCTTTTCCAGAATCTTCCCAGGTATTGAAGTCAGGCTGATAGATCTGTAATTTCCTGGAGCCATTTTTTTCCTTTTTTGAAGATGTGAACTACATCAGCTCTTTTCCAGTCCTCTGGTAGTTCCCCAGTGTTCCAGGATCGTTGAAAAATATAGTTCAGTGGTTCTGAGATGACATCTACCAGTTTTAGATGTTATCATATTTTTGTAATTTTAGATGTTAATGTATTTTACATAATTTTAAATCTATAATCTAGACATAGTTTGCTCTTTTGGAACTTCATTCGCAGATTCTAGTCAGGTTGTTTTATAAATGTATGTTAATTTTGTTTTAAATGTTATTTTATTTACTATCTCTTAAAATAGATTTATAAATACTCACAGAGCACTTACGAATACATTGCTTGCACTGATCTAAGACTATAATAAACTGACACATGTGACTGTGGGATACGATCGTCATATATATGTGTCAGTTATGAAGTACCCAGATGAGGATCATGTGACTGCAGGATGCTTCAGTGGTCATAAATTTGAAAATTGGTTGCAAGCTTTTTTTTTTTTTACACTGTGGTAACTTTGAATTGTCATTAAATTAAGCAGTAAGTGATGATGACCTGTATACAACATGTGTATGTATCATTAAGAAGGAAACAGTGTCTCTTCCCAGCTGCAGTTTGGGAGAAAAAGCCTTGGAACTGCTGCATCCTGACTGTTGCGAAGAAAGGGAGCAACCAGCAAACAGATTGATATGCTTACTAGTCTCAAGAATCAGAAGGCCTAGTTAAGCCTACTGTTTTAACAATTGCTTCATGAAAGTGATTAACAGTCATTCATTAGTGAATTTTTTTCTTTTACTTCCCCATCCCCAATAGTGACAAAGTAAAGTGAAATACTCTTCAGAACCAAAGACCAAATTCCAATCTTTTTTTCAAAAAGATTGGGAAGAATGGGAGGCCAAACAAACTCATGGCCCATAAAGATACTTACATTATCACATGAAAAGCACAAAAAAGCTATTTGAAGAAATCTCATCAAAAACTATTTGTTTTTGTTGTAGTTTTGATGTCATCTCTGAATAGTTTTTCCAAGGTTATATTTGTGGCTGTCTACATTGTAAGACTTAGTTGTTAATTGTAAGTCTCAAAAAGAAATCCCAGAAGATAAAGGAACAACTGGCAAATGTTCAAGAAGGAACTTGATGGAACTTGTGATTGATTTTCTATGGTATACTATAAATTTTATAATACATGCATAGATTTTTTAAAAAATGGATAGCAGAAAGTTTCTCTTGCTTTAGGTGGGTTTTATTGAATAAAACAGCTAGAATAATGTGGAATCTAATTGATTTAGTAATTTATTCATTCATTTACAGTATTTGTAAACCTCTTTAATTAAGATTGGTTGGAGATCAAAGATTAACAAAACACAAAATAAAAAAATAAAAATGATAACTTTGATACATATCCAACATGAACAAATACAGGCAGGACAGAAGAAATTATGAAATGATGTTGTTTATACTGTTTTATGAAATATAATGGAAAGGGTTTAATGTAACTTTTGAGATAATGTCCTCCAGAGCATGGTAACTACTCTAGAAAAAGGCTTAGTCCCTTAACTACACTAGTATGCTTCTTTTGGGAAGAATTCTACACAGGTTTTCAGATTCAATTTTGACCAGGCAGTGCTTGATTTGAAGTAGTCTATTACTTCAACTGCCATGATATTTTCCCTCTTAGAGTTATATTTAATTTTTCATAAAAACAAATCTACATTTTTACACAGCATATGAAAGATGAAAGCATAATTCTATAAAGTGCTTTCATGCCATAGCTAGCACATTGAAATTGGCCCAAAGCACCCCAGCATCCAGTGCAAATACTTTAAAATAAATCTTATTCTGCGGTGCTAAGAGTTGCCCCACCAGTACCTGGCTGCCACATTCTGGACTAGTTGAACTTCCATGTCATCTGCAAAAGCAGCCTTGCAGTAGGCCAATTGTGTAGTGTGTCAAGCCCCGTAGGCTTGCCACTAACCGGGAGGGGGGATGGGCACAGGTGCATCCGGAGCAACGGTGGAGGCTGGTGGTGACAGCTGGAGGCAGCAGTGGCAACAGCTCTCCCCCCCCTGTACCTGCCTGTTGACCGGGGGGGGGGAAGCGTAGCAATCGTTGAGGAGCTGAAATCTAAACAGTGGGGACTTTGAAATCAGCCCTTGCTTGCTTTGCTGCCTTGCTGCCACCGACCAGAGCCCACGACAGGCTAACCGCTGGGGACAGGGGCCGGCTGCTATGAGCTGGGTGCTCACGATCAGGCGGTTGTACCCGAGGCGGTTGCTCCCAGCGCTGACTTTGTTTGCAACTGCTTTGAGCTCGCATGCCAGAGTGTACCCGAATAAACCTGGCTTCCTCTGATCCCAATGTCCTGTTTTCTGTTGGGCTTAGGTCTGTGATTGGGACCTTTGACAGAGTGACTAAGGTGTAAGTTACTGTTGCCAGACTCAGTCTTAGGAGGATCATAAGTACTACATCAGCCAAAGTTGGAGTAAGCCCCCCCCTTACTATTTCCAAATAGAACATTTCTGCCATCCTGTGACATGATCCCCCAGAAATACACCCTGTACTGTATTTTTATAAGTGCAGAGTGTAAATTGGCTTTACAAAAAGAAGCTAAGTCAGAGATCCCCAAACTTTTGGGCACCAGGGACCAGTTCCGTGGAGAGAGGTTTTTCCGTGGACCGGAGGGTGCATGATTATGTGTGCTGCCTTCATCCCTTGGATGGGGCTTTGCTTGTTTATGCAGACCGGTACTCATCCATAGAATGGGGGTTGGGGACCCCTGAGCTAAGGAATCCAGATTTCTTCTGTAGAAAGAGAAGGTGAAAAGGGGGCTGCTGTATTGTTGTTGAAGTCAGATTCCAGGATGAGGTAAGTATACTAAAGCATTCCAGGGCAGCCTAAGAGAAGATAGTTAAAGAAAATTTGTATGTGATGGACAAATCAGCTCTGTGCTGATGTCCTTACTGGCAAATATACATGACTCCTGCTGTAGGAGCAGGTGGCAGCCATACCTAGGAAGGCCTTTGCTGAACTTTGTACGCAAGTTGTACCCTTGTCTAATTTGGGAATCCATTCTCGGTCACTTATGTCTTGGTTATCTGCCATTTGGACTACTTGAGATACCTTTGAGAAGTATCTGGAAACTTCTGCCTTTATTCCCCACAGCAACAAGCATATGAGGTGGGCTGAAAGAGAACAACAGGCCCAAAGTCACCTAGCTAGAAAGCAGGACTTGAACTCACAGTCTCCCACTTTAAATAGCCTAGCACCTTTACTACTAGACCAAACTGGTTCTCAATTTAATACAATCATCTTTGGCTCATCTGTTCCTCACAGTTTCTTAATGACTTCTGATATAACAAGAAGTAGACAATAGTAGGTTTTTCTCAAGCAGCATATCATACTCTCTGCTTTGTCTCATTCAACAAATTCCTACCTTTTCATAAATTTCAGCCACAACTGGATGGCCAAAGTCTTGAAATTTAGCGGCAATTCCAGCTAGCTTTGTTACTGTGCTCTTTCCATTGCCATGTGAATGTGTAATGGTGGTTATGACCCATTTTCCTGACTTTCTCTAACTGCTCTTGCAATTTGCATGTAATTCACTTCTGAATTGATCACTGTTTGGCGATACCATGTTCTCAATGGCTCACATTGAGTGCACAGATGAGTCAGTTCTTTCAAACTTCTCTCAGTATCTTTAATTTCTCCATTTTCCCAGTACTTTCTGCTTTGTTTCCTCTCAATCTCTATTATAGTCATCATTTACTAAGTAAGGTAACATTCCCTATTAAAAATACATTAAAATGGAAATAAATATTATCGCAGATCCAGATACAATAATGCTCTCTCAGTATTTATAAGATTTTGGCTGAGGGCCAATACTTCAAAACAAGTTGATTTAAGAAGATGGCTGTCATAGAGCATTACAATGAAAGGTGTGTTTATTACATAAACCATCACTTAACTATTCACAGTTACAATATCACATCCATATATATCTAGGCATGTTTGGGTTATTTGTAAGCAACGTGAATCATATACTAACATTGTTTCATCCCTGTCACTTTACCTGGAAATTTCCCACTTGGCATCAAGTACATATTACACATCTCTACTTAACCTGCCAAATTGGACTGATCTTAAGCTAAATCAACATTTTTGGTTTTGAGAAGAAGAAGTTGATAGATAAAATTATTTCATTTTTTTTTCAGAACCCCACATGCAGTTTTACCTTTATAGTTGCCTACTTGCTATCCATTTGTTAGTGTGATTTGTTGTTCTGGATATGACTTAGCAGCTGATTTATAGCACTTAGAACTAATTTTACCTTCTTGCTCACTTGGATTAGGCATGCCTATGAGATTTTCTTCCTCCAAGAATGTTGGAGTTGCGGTATTTCTGCGTTTGTGTTTAAACATTAAGTAAACCTTGTAAACTGTTATTTCCCCCCCCCCCCATACAAAAATGTTATACCTCTGTATTATTAGTTTAGTGCCTCTGTTAAATTTTGGATTACACCATTTTGTTCAATGCTTTTTTCTTTTTTAAAAAACTATTATATTTTAGGAAATAAAGCATACTGAAAATTTATTCAAGTTTTATCTAAAATTCTGCACTTTAGATAAAACTAGTGTTACTGTTTAAAAATTGTATTGAAATCTGTTGACTTACATGTTGAGATTTGAAACAGAACTTTTTACTATTCTTTAAAACTAGCATTTATAAAAACATAATATATTAAATATGATGTAAGGGTATCAAGGCTGTCTCTCCTGATCTTCTGTCTCCCAGTCTGCCAATAAGAAGCCTCGAAAGACTCCAGGAGAGAAGTTTCGCTCTGAAACTGGAATTAGAGGAACAGGCCGAGGAAGAGCTAATGGCCATCCTCAGCAGAATGGAGAAGGGGAGCCTATTACTTTGTTTGATGTTGTGAAGATGGGCAAAAGTGCTATGCAGGTAAAATCATTGCTGCCTGTGGGAACTTGTGTTAACTGTGTTTTATATTTACAAGTTTAATGCTAAATTGTATGCAAAAGAAATTCAACAAATGAACAAGCTACAAATGTCAGTTGAAAATTTGAATGGTAGGATAAAAGTCAGCATCTGTATGCTTGTGTGCATGCATACACATACGCATGTGTTACCTTGGACAAAATGATCTGCTGGAAGACTAAAGGATCAAAATGGCGTTCATTCTTTAGAATTTTTTTTCTTGTCATCTTGATTGGTAATTTCATTGAATATGTTTTGTTCCTACATGGAAAAATTGGCTGGATAGTTGACAGAAATGCTTCTTACTATTATTTTTTGTTTTAGTAGAATGAAACCAGCACTCCTGTTTTACCAAAAGCTTATGTGATGAAATGAGTGAGATAATGAATGAAACAAATTTGACAGCATAGGTCTGACTGAATATAGTCAGTCAAGTGAGTCTATTTGCAATCCTACTCTGGAGTGCTGATGGTGGCCAAGAGGTTGTTATTCTTTTATCACTATATCTGAAGAGTCGTCCAACTGAGCTTTTTATGTTTTCAAAAGTATGTTATTTTCTGACTCCAAGAAAATATGGATTACTCATTAGCCAACTACGACTGATTTGTAGGTTTTATCTATTCCTTAATTAATTCATCTGCATATCATAATTACGTAATTCACTTTCTGTAAAAGTACTTTTAACTGAAAGCATGATTTTTAAAAAAGTTGCAGTTACCTATAGCAAAGGAAGGTCTATATGGAATGAAAAGAACCATTTAGTAAAACAAATCCACTACCACAAAATGGATGTAAATCCCTGAAAATGGAAAACATGGATGATAAAATCTAGTGAAATAGAATCCCATGGTACAGTTGAAGAAACAAGCCACCAGTTTTCCCTGAACAATCTTGACCTGGCAACATATATGACAACATGAAGCATCTTTCATTACATAGATACAATATCTTTCCCCTTAAAGGAAGGGGAACAGATAAATGTTCATTATGGAACACCACCCATCATTTATACAGAAAGATGAAGACTCAGTGATCTCATTGAAGTTCATCCATCTGAGCCTTGACATTTGCATCCTGGTCTTTGCACTCTAATTTGATACAACAGATCTACAACCTGTCTCCCTGCCTTTAAGTCTTTTGGAGAATGTAACTGGGGAGTGCAGAGTTGCTTGGCTGCAGGATTATATAGGGAGGGATAAGTATGGAAATTGATAGTTATAGTGCATCTGCTAATTTATTTGGTGATATTATAGTGCATCTGCTAATTTATTTGGTGAGGCAGGCATATAAATGATATAAAAACTGAAATGGAAGACCAATTGTGCCCACCTGATCTAATGAAGTATTTTGCAAAGATTGTTTTTTGCAGAATTTCCAAATTCCTGCGATCTATGCTGCCGCTGGTAGAACACAATTTTTATTGCAAGCAACTCTTTATTATCTTCATTCTGTTCAGCTGGGAGAAGCAATTAGGAATACAATACACACAGCAGGAGATCTCTCTTGCTGCAAGGAGAACAGTTCCTATTGCAAAATCTGAGGCATCTGTTTGCATCATACCGGTAAAAGGATAGCAGTGGTCCTATGTTTAAGAAACAACAGTGAATAGAAAAGGACTTTCATTTCCTGAAACAATGCTGGCTGGTTCTTCCTTAGACTATTTGAACATGTGTTCTTTCTTCAAGACAAAAATCCTTGTGCCCTGTACAAGGGCACTTCAGTAGAGATGAAAATTAGTGATGAGCTTTTTATAAGACTTTGTGAAGCTCAGAAATGCTAGACATCCTTGATTTATAGGTGCTTTCTATGAAATCCATTTGTATTCTTTCTGTAGAAATCTAGTAAGAGACAAAATAAACTCATTTTTCCAACTTAGCAAAAATTCTGTTCATAGAGTCACTGTAACACATATTTGACAAGTCTTGTGCTGACATGGACCTTCTGAAAAAGATCAGTATGTACACAAATATTTACATATATCAGAAAATACTTGAATCTGAAAAGGATCTTCCCACAATTAAACAAAAAGGTATCATTTTGTATTAAAAATTGCCATATCTTGGTATCAAATGAAATTAAATATGCATGGCCTTCTTTCATTCTGATTTAATTGTAAGCAACTCTAATTTTGAAAATGAGTGCCTCCTGAAGCCAGCCAGCATATCTGAAAAGAAAGGCTTTGGGGAATGATCTTTAATGGTTACATTATAGGAACCTATAAGCCATACACATTCCTTAAAGAATTATCCCTTAGTGATGAACAATATGGGTGTAAAGGCTGGGGATTTAGAAGGGCAAATAAATTCGTTCCTCAAAATTATCATCATAAATTCCTACAAAGTACCGAATTTTCAAGTGGACATGGATATTGTCTCTTACTGGAGTCTGGACTCCTGGCTTCAAGTTGATTTTACTGTTATACAGCCAATGAGGTTATGTGGTTGCTTCTCCTCCCCCAAAACATCAATAAAATTGGCATATTTTCTGTGATCAAGGAGATTTAGTGAGTTGATCAGGAAATGATGAACAGTGGGAATAGAAATACTTGAAAATCCAATATGTATTAAGGATACATGTTTAAAGTTGGAAAAATCTTGATTTGTTGTTAAAGTGGCTGACAATTTTCTATTGGTATTTTGGTTAAATTGTCAAATACAGCTTTTTAAAAAAATACATGAAAACTGTCCAGTAATAAATGATTACCTTTAGTTATTGCAGTGCCCATTTGTCTACCCCCTTTTTTTTTCCAGTGGATTCAAAACAAAAGTCACCTTACTGTAATCTATCTATAACACACATGCTAGTCAATCCAGTCGTGAAGGTCAGAAATTGATCCTGGACTTCTCTGAATTTCGTGTTCTTCTTGAATACTTGAAGGGTGATTGCTGACTGAAACAGGCCTTGGACTAAATGTTGTGTTAGTTGTATCATAGCATTGGATGGATTTCTTATTTGAGAGTTGTAAATCCATTTGCTGTTGATGTTGTAATAATACTTCAGTAAAGTGAGTGCTCCATAGAGCAGATGCCATTTTCACAATTAAAGGCAAGGTATGATGCCCCACCAAATAGAAATAGTAGAGTGTTTACTTCTTTGAGTTAGACCAGGTCAGTACACCATAGAAAATACAATACTAGAATGCTAATTTATAGGGTAGTCTTTGATGTAGGACTGCTCATTCAGCAACTTGCTTACTTACTTATTTCAAACATGTATATAGTCCCCCATCTTCTAATGAACTCTGGCCAGCTCCCAATCAAAAGTTAAAATGACATATTAAAACTATAAAACACATGAAAGCATGAATTTTTGATATAAAGATGGTACTGAACAAATGGTGGTCCTTTGAATGTTGGCCATCCCAGTATCCTTGCAGTCATATGATTGTAAGCTGGTTTCTTGGCAACTGATTTGCATTTAAAGTTGGTTCCAGTGCCCATCACATGAACACTATTTGTGAACTTCCCTGCCGGCTTCCCCAGATACTCAGTGGGGAAGATGGCAAGGAAGCGTATAAATCTCTGGTGTAAGTTTCCCTCACCTGTGCACCCTGCCCAGCCCCTCTGCACACTAGCCACTTGTGCACCACCACTACCCTCCCTCTTTCCTTGTGTCCTCCCCACTGATGTAGCCCTGTATACCTGCTCTTAGTTTTGGTGCATCTCCTCACTGATCCTTGTCATTCGTCATGTATCTTCCCTGAGCATCACCATTCCTCCCCTGCCACCAATGCACCCTCCATAAGCTTTGCCATGCCTCCCTCACACACACCTCTGCACACACTCTCTGAGCCTTACCACACCTCCCTCACACCCTTGGGCACTCCCACATACTCTCTCTATACCTTGGCACACTTCCTCACACATCTTCTCTTCCCCTTTTCAAGCCCCACCATGCCTCCCTCATAGCCTCACACACATCTACATATCATCCTTCGATCCTCACCTTGCCTCTCCAGCACTGGTCTACCTGGAAGGACTGACACCTTGCCACAAGATAATTGCCAACTATCTGAAGCTTTTGATTAATTCAAGGGAGAATCTAGTATAGGTAGTTGTTGACCTTTGACCACAACTGGTACTCATTTCTAAATGATGCAGTTGTAAAGCAAAATGTCTTGTCACTGTGTCACTTAGTGATCTCCATTCTTCCACTCTCAGCTACTATTGTTAACCGAGATTTGTGTATTGTTAAGCAGAGGGAGCCCCAGGTAAGGAGCATGAAGTGCTGGAAGAAGATGAAAGAAGCCATGGGAGGCCATTGCAAGCCGCATGAAGATTAGCACATGGAAGCCTCAGCTGCACCCAGTTGCTTAGTTTTTCTTCTGTTGCTCAAGAGGCGCACCTGGCTGTATACAATGCAGCTGCTAGCTACACCAGGCCACCTCGCTACATTCTCTAAGCTGTGTACCCCATTCCTTGTCCAAATTACATGTCCCATTCTCAAGTTCCTACCGGAAACTTCTGGTTTTTCTAAGGTCTTGAGAGAACAGGTGCACTAATTGAGAAGTAATGGGGCATGCATAGATTGGAGGATTGAAGGGGACATAGGAGGGTGGGGAGAGTTGCAGTGCCCCCATAGTCATTAGTCTGGATGGGCTGCCAAGGGCCTGAATTTTTGATCATGTGAGTGTGGGGGTGCTGCAGTGGCTTAAGGTATGGGTCAGAAGTCCATTTTTAGGCACTGTCTTAAATATGAATTGTTGCTGAATGAATGATTGTAAGTCGAGGACTGCCTGAATTGTAAGGCACTTAAAATCTAATATAGCTTAGGTAGTCCTTGACTTACAACCAGAGTTGAATCCCAAATTATGATTGTAAGTCAAGTTATCACGTGACCTGACTTGACACTACAGCTGCATCCTGGCTTTCCCAGGTGTGGTTGTTAAGTGACTGCACAGGTCACTAAATCAGAATACAAAGTGCTTGGGGGGAGAACCCTGGGAAGCCTCCCACCCAGCTGGGTCTGAAAAGGAGGCAGGGAAACAGCAAAAGGTTTTGCAAAGCAGAAAACAGCCCAGCAGGGGGAAGACCCCAGCTAGATTAGAACCAAGTGCTTCAATGCAGTACTGAAGAGGCGCCAAGGCTTCCAAACAAGCCATGAGAAGCCTTGATTGCTTAAGTAAATTTAACTTGTTACATTTACTATACACACCGGAAAAAGGATGACAAAATCTGTTAAGTGACTTATCTTGATGAGTGACCGGCAGGCTGAAGAACAGAGAAAAAGAATATCCTGGGGATTTAACTTAAAAAGGAGGAGGACGAAGGAAGCAAAGAAAATCCTTCAGAGGATTGTTTGTGTGGCATGCTGAAAAAAATATTTGGTAAAGACAGTGAGAGCTCAACTTTTTGCTGCCTATCTGAGTCCCTTTAGAACTCAGCTTCTGCCATGTCTTACACATGCTGAGCCCTCATTGCCTTTGCAAAGTTTTCTTCCTTTTGGTTTCCTTCATTTCCAAAGCCTAGCAAGAACTACTGGTAGGAGAGGCCTGCACTCTCTCGACTGCCAACTGTCTTCATTCTTTTGCAAACACCATCAATGGATAGATCACTAAGCTTCCTCCCTGGTCAGTGCTAGTGTCTTCCCATCTTCAGTTTACAAGGGGCTAAAATGTAGGTCGACTCCCAGCTCCAGTAAGCCAGCTTCTCCCTTTTGCTCCTTTGCCATTTGTCTGACTCCTTTTAGGATCCAGCTTCTCCTGCAACACATGAGTAAAGTTTTAGGTTTGTTTGCCACCCAGCAAGGCAGGGCACAAAAAGGCACAAAGAGGCATGGAAGATAGCCAGATGGGAGAGTATGCAGCAGTCATAAGTGTGGGCAGGTTTCCAAGCATCCAAATTTTGATCATATGTCTGCAGGGGGGCTGCAACAGCTGTAACCTGAGGCATAGGTCATAAATCCCTTTGTTTAGTGCTATAATTTCAAACGATCACTGAACAAATGATTGTAAATCAAAGACTATCTGCGCACTGATTTTTAAAAGAACCATTTACCTCAGTTAATTGCCATCTTTCTGAATCACATTGCTACAGAAGGTGTTGAAGGTATTATTTTATGGCATTTATTTTCCTATTCAGGCAGGATTTTCCAGAAATTGTGGTAATAGACTCCTGTTTTACTCTTGCCTGTTAGTCTATAATATATTAATTTCATAAATCACAGGATGTGATGAAAATTGAGGGTTATTTATGTGTAGTATGATGAAGCATTGAATTCTGTCTTGAATATTTGACTGTTCTTTCTCTTTTATTGACAGTCCGTGGTAGATGACTGGATTGAATTGTATAAGCAAGACAGGGATATAGCACTACTGGATTTAATCAACTTCTTCATCCATTGTTCAGGATGCCGAGGTAAAAGGCATAAAAGTATTATAAAACTACTCTGGTTCTATGTATTTTTTACATGTACAGTTTGAAATAAAAACTTGTTTACAAATTAAAAAATGACTGCTGCAAGAGTCTAAAAGATAAATGTGCAATAAAAAAATGAACTGACAGTATTTGAAGGACATTAGGGAAGAGAAACAGTTCTGTGATTTCATCCATATTTCCTAAAATGGGAAGACTTTTTTTAAAGGTAACATACTATATTACTGTTGCAGGAATTATGACCTAGTAATTTCTAATATAACATCCAACACATCCTTTCACATTCTATTCTGGAACCTTATTATTTATCCTGATATGAGGGATACATTTGTTAGAACTAAAATTAGGATACTTTTTAAATATAAGAAAAGGTCACTGTGCTACTGTAGCTTTGAAATGCAGATAATCTTTGTTAAAATATGTTGTAGTGTTTGACTCTAAATTGCTGGCCCGTGGGCCGGATACGTTATAGCGAAACCGTGCACACCCAATTGCTGGCAATGGCAAAAAAAAGTTGCGATATGTCATGACACGTCATGTGACGTTGTGAGTTTGACACCCCTACTCTAATGAACCAGGATTAATCCAAATGTTAATTGATAGTCAGTATTTCAAATGATAATTAGTAAAAGTTCTTTTAATTCTGGAGATAGGGTTTTCTAAAAAAAATAGTTATAAACATGGTAAGATCAAAATAAAACCAAATATAGAAAATCTGTAATTTGTTTTTACAAATTTTCTCATAAATTCATCTTAACCTCTTTACAGTGTCTTTGGCATTTATGCTTTGTCTTTTAAACTTGATCCTTAGTCTTTTCTGTTAGAGACAAATCAATGTATTTTTAGTTTCATGGTCTTTCTCTTCACTTTCTCTTATTTCTGGTTTGTCTTGCTTCCTGTCTAATTGTCATAATATTACTTAATACAATATACAAAAACAGCTGTTTCACTGAAGTAAATTAGTATCATATGTCGTTCTGCAAACTTACTTAGAAATTAATATTGTCTCTGCAAATGAGAAGTTGCAAAGAATACAGCTTTTTGTCACAATTATGTAGATATACATCTCAGCCTATGTTCCAAGGAAGTTTGTTTAGAGTAACCTTTTATTCCAAATGCGAAGCTAAATGCAAAGAAAATAATTTTGAAAAAGTTTCATCCACCTGTTCCAATATAATATACAGGAGACTATTGAAACTAAATAAATCTAATTTTTGAATATATAAAAGAAAAAAACCTAGTCATATAATTTTATACTCAGTAACTCTTATCTATATAAGAGATTTTTGGGAACCTTCTCTTTGGCTTAGTTAGTAGTTTTGGTATGGTTCTTAAAGAAACCAGGAACAAGACAATAAACAACTCCTCCTCCCTTTTGCCACTTATGTATACATTGCATTCAGTAAGTTAGTGGTATCTGTAATTTCAATTGTAATATACTACCTTAAAATTAACTATGATTTACTTAATTACCCTACTTGTGTATTGACTAATCTCGCATAATGTTTCTAGGCAGCTCACAATCTATAAAAACAAAGATAAAAACAGAAGTAGCCTTCATCAGGTAGGGGTCCCTCAGATATACATTACTGTAAAATGTGAAACTGGTATTAATGTGATAGAAAAGCAGTATATGAGCTATGGCAGAATACAGTAATTTATGTATTTGTGTAAAATATATACAATTCATAGTTTACTTTTTTAAATTATGCAGAACTGAATTCTACTACTTTAGTGAGGACATATATAAACTGTGAGAATTGTGAGAATCAATCTATTAGTGATTACAAAGTATGAACCTGAATCAAGCAGCCTCTTGCAAATTACACATCTAAGAGAGGAAAGGCTCTGCTGTACTGAACTACTAACAAAAATCACTAAAATTATATAACTTCAAATTAAATCACACAATTGTATGCAAAAGTTTGCCATCCTTAATCAAATTGTGTTTTACATTGAATCTATATACAAATAGTAGGTGATACAACCTCTTCATGGTATAAGATCAAACACAATATATTTGTACAAATTTAAATGCATCCTTACTATTTATGTGCAGTTGTTCACAAATTTAACATAAGACATAAATAAAAATGGCACATACTTTTGAACCTCCTTTCAGACAATATTTTGCAATATCTCCTTTGGCAGAAATAATACATTCCAAATATTGCTTGTGGCAATTAAGAGCCTCTGTAATCTTTCTTCTAAATTTTTTTCCTCCACTTTTAATTGTAGAACTTTTCTTGCCCTGAAATACTCTTGGGACATCTGGCATGCAGTGAATCTTTCCTCCAAATTGACCATGAAGTTATTAAATAAGATATTAAAGAAAGATAAAGGTTTTTAGAATTCTCAAACTTGAATATTTATTGGAGAGATATTAAATATGCAATATGTGCAAATAAATCTAAAATAAAGCAAGATTTAAAAGATTGTTAATGGCTCAGCAGTTAAGATGCTGGGCTTGTCAGTTTGTCATCTGGAAAGCCAACAGCCCAGGTTTGAACTCCTGTTACTTGCCCCAGCTCCTGCCATGTTAGAAAGCATGCAGTTCGAAAGCATGCAAATGCACGTAGATAAATAGGTACCACCTTGGCAGGAAGGTAACTGCATTCTATATTTAAGGCTGGCCACGTGATGACAGAAGTGTCTCTCAGACACGTCAGCTGAGAATTGGAGATGAGCAGCGCTCCCTAGAGTCAGTCATGACTGGAAATGGGAAACCTTTAAACCTTTATAAACAATACTTGGAAATGGTTATTTCTGTCAAAGAAATGTTAGACTGACAGAAAGTGTATTTAAGTTTTTGTACCTACCATTTTGCTATTTCCCTTTTTGAATCTCCAGAAAAATATGCAATATACATTCCAATTGCAGAAAGACATCATGCTTAACTTTTACCATGTAGAGATTTTACCTGTAATAATTGAAAAAGAATCATGATGCAAATAGAATATTTTTTAAAAATCACATAAAATATTAGTTAAAAAACTTCCTTGCCTTCCTTATGGGACTTTTGCCTCCAGTTGCTGATATTGAATGTCAGGTCAGACTGTAATTTGGCTCCTCTCATCCATGATTTGATTGTGGATGAAGGCTGACCTAGCATGTGTTACCAAGACCTGGCTGGATTCTGAAAGAGGGGTTGCCCTTTCCTAAATCTGCCCAGCTGACTTTCAAGTGTGTCATCAACCAGATTCCAGGGCAGTAGGAGTCAGGGTATGTTGATTGTTATTAAGGAAATTCTTAAGGCATTCCAGTGCCCTGCTCTGCAGGACCCCAGTTGTGAGGTCCTGTTTTTTAAGTTGAGCTGTAAGGATCAGTGGAGATTGTTGCTGTTGTATCAACCTCCATGCTGCATAGCAATCTCCTTACCTCAGCTCCTTGATGCCATTTCTGGATTGGCAGTGGAGTTCCCCAGGCTTACAGTTCTGGGGAACTGCCTTGCTTCTGAGTGGGGTCTGAGGTGGCTTGGGAGTTTATGGTCTCTATGGAGCCATGGTCCTATCTTAGGGTCATTTAAGCTCAATTCAAGGTAGTATTCACCCTCCATATTTGATGTTCCTTTCATACTGTTGGCAATGTGATCTGAAACTGGGGGAGCTTTTGGTGTTCCTTTTGTCATGGTCAATTCTCTCCTTGATTTCCATGGGTTTCTCTTGTGTCACCTCGTATTGACAGAGGTTGGATCATTAGTTTACAGGTAGTCCTCAACTTACAACCACAATTCAGCCCAAAATTCATGTTGCTAACTGAAAAATTTGTTAAATAAGTTTTGCCCCATTTTATGATTTTTCTTGCCACTTATGTTAAGTGAATTACTGTAGTTGTTAAATTAGTAACAAGGTTGTTAAGTGAATCTGGTTTCCCCAGTGACTTTATCAGAAGGTTGTAAAAGGGGATCAAATGACTCCAGGACACTGCAACTGTCATAAATGTGAGTCAGTTGCCAAGCATCTGAATGTTGATAACAAGACCGTGGGGATGCTACAACGGTTGTGTGAAAATTGGTCATAAGTCACTTTTTTCAGTGTTGTTGTAACTTCAAATGGTCACTAAGTGAACTGTTCTAATTCGAGGACTATCTGTAATCTACCCCTAGCATCTGATAGAACCAGAGCCACTTCAGAAGAAGTTGGGGGTTATCCATTTTGTATGGCCCATCTGAGACCTTGGTTGCCGCTTGGAATAATGGGGTAGCTAAGACCTTAGATTGGCTATCCTGTCATCCCCTGTGGCTTACAGAGGAGGGAGATGAAATGGGAGAAGAGACCTCTTGAGGGCCATTGGTGCTGAATGAACTCAACCAAGTGCAAGTTAGAGCTGCTGTTAAGGCCTACCTTTTGGCAGCAAGGGCGATGAAACACCAGTATTTCATCTTTAATGTATTCACAGCCCTGTAATGGGTGACGTAGGCCCTCTGGGTAAGGTGTCAAGCTAAGAACCCGGCTACCTTTAAGACCATTGCATGCCTTTAGCTTGCCTACAGAGCAGGGAGGGAGGAGGGAGAAATAGAGTGGAATCCACAAGTGGCTTATCCTGAGAGAGCAGAGAAGTGAAAGTTCTGTTTTGGCAAACAGAGGATGCTTCTCATAACAAACAGTTGTGTTTTGATTGGACATTGTGACCTGTCCGGTCAGAGGAGAGAAGAGGAGAATGATTCATTTAATTAACCGCTTCCCACCTTTTTGTTAGAACTAGCTTTTGCTTTCTAACTTGCCGCTACGATTCAACCCATTAAAGACAACATTAGAGGACTTTTCGACTCCGTTATGTTTCTTGGTGGAGATTTCAGGCAGAGGTTGACATTGGGACATGGAGATCCTCTTACAGGGACATGCAGAAGAATTTGCATAACATCTGTCAGATAACGTCACTCAAATTCATTCCCAGTTGGACATTGGCTTTATTGCAGATATGGAGGAGATGCTTAGGGAAAATTCTTGCCCGATTATTTGGTTTGAACCTGTTGGACCTGAAGAAATGGACAGGATTCTTAGGACTGACTGTAGCCACCTGATTTTTAGATTCAGGCGCCTCACGGCTAGTTAAAGTGGCCTGAGGAATGTTATGTGAGTGGATTCTGGTAATGGTTAATTCTTCTTTGAGTGAGAGGGCTATTCCTTTGCCTTTTAAAGAGATTGTGGTTTGCCCCCTTCTTAAAAAGCTTTCACTAGACCCCACTATACTGAACAAAGCTAAACTTGTCCTTTTGGTGACTTTTAATACTATTGACCATGTTATCCTTTTGGATCAACTCAGAATTGGAGGTGAGTGGCACAGTGTTCAGCTGGTTCACCTCCTTTCCTCAGGGTTGATTCCAGTCAGAGATGATTGGGTAGGAGAGGTCCCACCTTCAGCCTCTACTACTAGGTAGGGTGCTAAAGAGTTGGTGCTTTCTCCTTTCCTTTGTATGAGCCTATTGGGTAAACTCTTTTGTTGCCTTGGGGTGAAGTACGCTGATGATAACCCAGTTGTATATCTCTACCCTTGGCAAATTAAGCAATGCCATGGCCGTCTTATCCTGGTACTTGGAGGCTGTGTCATCTGATATTTTAGGTGTCTGCTACTCTCCTATCACTGTGTCATCTGCAAATTTATAATCCTATTTTCTTGCCCCTCGTCAAGATCATATAAAAATATGTTTAATAGCATGCAGCCTAAAATGGAACTGTGCAATACTCTATTTTCTATTGAGTGCTGAAGAGGCATTGGTGGACAGTCATTTGGTGGTGTAATTGTTGGGCCAACTCTGTCCATCTAATGACAGTATGATCCAGCCTACTAAAATCTCATGAAAACTGTCTAACACTTTTACTGAAATCAGGATATGTTACTTCTATTACATTTTCATGGTCAACTAAACTGATCATTCCATAAAAACGATCAGGTTGATCTAGCATCAATTAGAAATTTTGTTCACAAAAATATTTTTTTATAATTTGTTACAGAATTTTGACACTTAGTACAGCCTCCTTCTATCAGCTGTTTCAATCCTACCAGGATTATCCTACTTCCATTAGCAGTAAAACTATACTACTTTTCATCTTTCCCCCCCCCTGTTGATAATAAGCTTTACCCCAACATTTGGCTTCCCCAAGCTTTAGTTTGTTTTCCACATTGATTTATAAAATTTCCACTGCTATGCAAGAGAGTTAAGTGAGTTTTGTCCCATTTTACAACCTTTCTTGCCACCATTGTTAAGTGAATTACTGCAGTTCTTAAATTAGTAATATGGTTATTACGTGAGTCTGGCTTCCTCATTGACTTTGCTTGTCAGAAGGTCGCAAAAGGTATTCAAATGACTCAAGGACACTGCAACTGTCATAAATGCCTAACAAGTGCCAAGTGGGCAAATTTGGATCATGTGACTACGAGGATGCTGTAATGATCATAAATGTGAAAAACATTCATAAGTCATTCCAGTGCCATTGTAACTTCAAACAGTCATTAAACAATAGTTGTAAGTTGAGAATGACTTGTAGTACCATTTATTCCCAACTATATCTTTGATTTTGTTATTAAATATTTCTTAAATAATTAATTCTCACTGCATTTTTGTTTCTCCTGATATTCTTGTCTTTCACATCAATATGACAGATTGGCTGGAATCATATGTAGTTATTTTTGCTTCTCTTGATAAATAGAACAGATTTACCAACTTTCTGCCAGTATTTTCACATCTTAATATTTGTTCATTTTCCTCTCATTGGTAAACATTGTACTAGCAAGATATATTTGTTTACTTGCTCTTATTTTCCATATTTTGCAATCATGTTTGATGGAGAAAATAAAGTGGAAAACAACCACTCCTTTTTCCAATGCATATATATTCAATCCATATCATTGTTGTACGAGGCACACAAAATTGCCTAGAATTCATTCTCAGCCAAAAACATAGCATCTTCTGCATACGAGGGTTATCAATATTCAATAAGAAAGTTCTTACATCATAATAAACATTCCTTATAAACAGTGGATAGTTTTATTCCTACATTTGTGTAACTATCTAATCTACCCATTATGTAGTATATTATATCACATTCATTTTTATCAGCATTTTACACATTTTTTCTCATCCACAATTTCTTTCATTTCATCATTGTACCAAACTTCCTTTTTTGTACTTATCATTAACATAATTTTACTGTTATTTTTATGTTTTTTATCATGTTTTTATTTTTTCCTTGTTAACCACAAGAGTGATTAAGATGGGCAATGATCTGTTTGCTAAATAAAGCAAATAATTCCACAATACAATTTATTGAACTCTATAACAACAGTATTTTTACTTAATTCAAGCAGTTCTTGTCATATCCACATTGCTACATTCTAGATCAAATAAAGTTTGCAGGTAGTCTTCAAGGGCAGTCTAATGTAGAATGAGCTGCATTAGTTCAATCAGGATGTTATTAAGGTATGGTTCAGGAATGAATGCAACTGGTAAACAAAAATAGATTTACAAAGGCCTCCTGGCCATAGCTGCCTTGATCAGGAGCTATCAGTCTATTCTAGAAAAACAGAGCAATAACATCAAATTTTAGAATTGCCTGCTAAATATAAATAGAGAAAGAAAATCCTATATGTTTATTCATTTGCCATTATGTTCTTTAACATGCTTGTGTGTGTTCAAAATAAAGATACCTTTAAATATTATAAAATATTTATACTTACTTTATTACAGGAACTGTGCGGATTGAAATGTTTAGAAACATGCAAAATGCAGAAATTATCAGGAAAATGACTGAAGAATTTGATGAGGTATAGTACTGGACATATACAAAATATGTTTTAAGCTTCAGCAAAATTGGACATATAGTGAACGATTGTGTGATCTAATTATTTAAGGAGGTCTACTGTATGAAAACATAAGTATACAACCTTGTAGGTTAAAAAAAGAAAGAAAAAGGATTGGACTCTTAAAGAGAAGTGAGCAATTGCTATCCAGATATATTGACTGACACAGAACTTTGAAGTCAGATTGATTTCAGTGACAAATATTTAAACATAAATTTCAGTAATTTTTTTTGAAATTGCTTGAAATTAAACTAGTTTCGCTCTACCCTAATCCTGTATTGCATCCCACAATACATATACTTTTTGCAGAATAGTAAAAGTGGGACAAAATTTAGGAGTGGGAAAAGAAATTCAAGCATTATTTGAAGAAATAAAGACCTGACAGCAATTAAAGGATATGTCAAGGAGTTCTGTAATTAAAATTGTAGGCTACGTATTTGGTATATAAAATATGTATTTGTTGTATCATACTTGCAGTATTTTCTTATATAATAAACTGAAAGTTGTGAACACAAATTAATTCAAATATTTTGAAAATATCTTTAATGATGTAAGATTTAGTGTAGTCTCATTAATTTCTGTATGGTTAGCTTATTTATTTTTCAGTAAACAGATTGCATGAGGGCCCCTATAGTTTTCTTTTGATCAAGGCACTCTGTGACATTTCTATATCACTGCCACTACTCATCAAAGTTGCTTATCTTGTCTTATCTTAAAGAAGCTCCTGCTGCTGTTTTAAAATTTGTTTTTAAAAACACCCATTGAGGTACTATCCATATCCTATGAGACTAAAGTGTATATTTTATAGGATAATGTATCAAATACTACCTTGTTCTATTATAGAAGTGGGCAAGTTTTGTTCTAGCAAGGATTTTATTTCAAAAGTGATCTATCAGATGACATATGCCAGTGGTGAAGGCGGCTAAAAGCACATGGTGGGCCAACTATCATTCTCTCTCTTATTGCTATCTCCTTTTTACTTTTCTGATATAGACTTCTCTCATTTTCAAGCAGTAATCTTTCAGGAAAAGACTAGTCCTTTCTTATGGGGAAGTTGACTTGCTTGCAGAGGACTTGGGAAATTTGGCAAAAAAAACTAGTTAAACACTGTAGGCGGTATACCCATAGTAGGCTCTTCATTAGATCCCAATTTGGTATCTTACTGGAACTATTAGGATGCAGTTTATCTGTTATCATTCCTCTTTCAATATCCCACTGAAGATTATTCTCTTCTGCCTGTTGGTGCCTGTTTTATTTGGTCATCTACTGTTATTTCTTTATCTGTGTTGATTTTTTTTCTTTGGGTTGATGAAGTATTGGTTTTATTTATGAAGGTATTTTATTATTATTGTTTCAACATTATTATCAAAGTTCTGAAATATTTGAAGGGCACACACATCCAGACAGATTATTCCTGGGTAACCTAATCATAACCACATTTTTTAAAAAAATTATATGCTGATATATTCAATTCAACCTCTCACTCAAGCAGTTTCTTAAATTCAAGAGCTTCTCTAATAAATTTGTTTGAAAATTTCAGAATTGTCTGAAGCTTACATGTCCAAAACGAAATATCACAGATCACTCTCCTTGTTTACTGTCCTCCACCACTGACTATTGCTCATTTGTCATTGTCAACTATTTAATCAGACATGAAATTTTTGTCTCTTTTTCCTTCATGATTCAGAATATTCAGCTAATCGTCAAACTTTTTTCTCCCTTGACAATATTTCTAAGTTTAGGGTATATTTTCTCTCTTTCTTTGGGAAACACTGTGAATCTTACCCTTGCCATCCTGATAATGTTGTATCTGATTTTCGATTTTCTTATGATTTTCTCCTATCTGTTTAGGCAGTATTTTGCTTCCAGTTTGAATACAAATTGGTGCTTCAAAGCACATGAAGGTTCTTACATAGCACCTCTTTCCAAATATTTAAAATAGCTATGTCTTTTCCCATCATCAAAGCTGACACCAGCCAGAGCATAGAACAACTCAAAGAAGTAGTGCAAGATCGGAAAATATGGAGACACCTGGCCCATAGAATCGCCAAGAGTTGGACACGACTGAGTGGATAACATCATCATCATCATGTCTTTTCCTGGGATTATGCAGCTCCTCTCCACAATTCACACATGATCAAAGGAAGTCATATTTTATTTAAAGATATACAGACAGCTATTACATAATTGCTTTGGCATGCTCCAAAGCACTTCTTTAATACTCAGCTCTGAAGACCCTTAAGCCCTGATATTGGTCCAGCATTCTTCTTCTAAACAAATCAAACCATTTCACTGTTTTTACCCAGCTCTTTAAATCCTAACATAGATTGTTCCCTGCCAGATTCTGGTAAACCTCAAAGCATTTCTGTGGCCAATTATCCTACTGTTTTTCTTCTCTTTTACTTTACTGTATTTTCTTCTTGTGATTTGGATTGCCCACATATTTTTCCAGGACATAAAACAGTTGGATCTATTTCAGTTATGTAAAATTACCTTTTTATTGAGCTATGTATGGCTTTAAAAGTACCGGTATATGCTTTGAATTGCATTCAGAAGCTGATAGAAACCAGTGCAGTGTCTGGAGCACAGGTGAAACATGCTGCTAGCAACAAATGTGAGCTACTAACTGGGCTAATGCATTCTAGCTAATTGAAGCCCTGTGACCTGAATAGGTACCACCATATAGAGCATATTGCAGCAGTGTTCCAACTAAATTATAGAGGCATGTCAAGTGTTTTATCTGATACTTAAAAGATAAAATTACTGAGCTCTTGGAAATTATAAAAAAATAAACAGTGAAACTAAGTTAGATATAAAAATCAAAATATATGTAATACAGTAAAATTAAATTGAAAATATTATTTCTATCTTGTCTCATCATATGAGAAATATCAGTAAAGTAGAATATTTTTGTTTTGTGCTTGAAGAGAACACATTGTAATTCAGATTGCAATTTAGCCATGCCAAAACCTCCAAAATTGGGTTGCTATAAGCTTCAGCCAGCCAGCTTACCCCAGCACGCACACGCATACACACACACACACACACACACACACACACACACACACACACACACAGGCATGCACCCTTGCAGAGGTAAATCAGAGCATGAAGGATAAATTTGATGGTCTCTCCCTTTCTTCTTCCCTTGACCTGTGTATCTGTATGCCCACAAGTCTTCCCAGTGTCTTTATTTCTTTACCTCCTCTTAGCTGCTTTAACTCAATTGAGTTATTTATAGAATTAATACAGTGGGGGGAAAAGTATTTAGTCAGCCACCAATTGTGCAAGTTCTCCCAGTTCAAAAGATGAGAGAGGCCTGCAATTGTCATCATAGGTAGACCTCAACTATGAGAGACAAAATGAGAAAACAAATCCAGACAATCTGTCTGATTTGGAAAAAAAATATTTGCAAATTATGGTGGAAAATAAGTATGTGGTCAATATCAAAAGCTCATCTCAATACTTTGTTATATATCCTTTGTTGGCAATGACAGAGGTCAAACATTTTCTGTAAGTCTTCACAAGGTTGGCACACACTGTTGCTGGTGTGTTGGCCCATTCCTCCATGCAGATCTCCTCTAGAGCAGTGATGTTTTGGGGCTGTCACTGGGCAACACGGACTTTCAACTCCCTCCAAAGGTTTTCTATGGGATTGAGATCTGGAGACTGGCTAGGCCACTCCAGGACCTTGAAATGCTTCTTACGAAGCCGCTCCTTCGTTGCCCGAGTGGTGTGTTTGGGATCATTGTCATGCTGAAAGACCCAGCCATGTTTCATCTTCAATGCCCTTGCTGATGGAAGGAGGTTTGCACTTAAAATCTCACGATACATGGCCCCATTCATTCTTTCCTGTACACGGATCAGTCATCCTGGTCCCTTTGCAGAGAAACAGCCCCAAAGCATGATGTTGCCACCCCCATGCTTCACAGTAGGTATGGTGTTCTTTGGCTGCAACTCAGCATTCTCTCTCCTCCAAACATGACGAGTTGTGTTTCTACCAAACAGTTCTACTTTGGTTTCATCTGACCATATGACATTCTCCCAATCCTCTTCTGGATTATCCAAATGCTCTCTAGCAAACTTCAGACAGCCCCGGATGTGTACTGGCTTAAGCAGGGGGACACATCTGGCACTGCAGTATCTGAGTCCCTGGCGGCGTAGTGTGTTACTGATGGTTGCCTTTGTTACGTTGGTCCCAGCTCTCTGCAGGTCATTCACTAGGTCCCCCCGTGTGGTGTTGGGATTTTTGCTCACCATTCTTGTGATCATGTTGACCCCACGGGGTGAGATCTTGCGTGGAGCCCCAGATCGAGGGAGATTATCAGTGGTCTTGTATGTCTTCCATTTTCTAATTATTGCTCCCACAGTTGATTTCTTCACACCAAGCTGCTTGCCTATTGCAGATTCAGTCTTCCCAGCTTGGTGCAGGTCTACAATTTTGTTTCTGGTGTCCTTCGACAGCTCTTTGGTCTTCACCATAGTGGAGTTTGGAGTGTGACTGTTTGAGGTTGTGGACAGGTGTCTTTTATACTGATAACAAGTTCAAACAGGTGCCATTAATATAGGTAATGAGTGGAGGACAGAGGAGCCTCTTAAAAAAGAAGTTACTGGTCTGTGAGAGCCAGAAATCTTGCTTGTTTGTAGGTGATCACATACTTATTTTCCACCATAATTTGCAAATAAATTCTTTCCAAATCAGACAAATGTGATTGTCTGGATTTGTTTTCTCATTTTGTCTCTCATAGTTGAGGTCTACCTATGATGACAATTACAGGCCTCTCTCATCTTTTGAAGTGGGAGAACTTGCACAATTGGTGGCTGACTAAATACTTTTTTTCCCCACTGTATATTTTTAAAGAATTTGTGGTATCACTATCCTTCAATTCAAGAGCAGAATATTCCAGCAGTACTGGGAACATCAGAGGAAAGAGCAGATAGACTGGTTGGATATGCTACACTCGAATTCAAGTGTGGGGATGGTGTGACATCAATGTTCTCTTAACCCTTTGATAGCTCCACCCTTGAAGTCAAACATAACCTATCTAGTTAGGTCACTTGTCCTTCCCAGACCTTTCCACTGTCTTCCTTTCTCTGTTCCCTTTGCTGTTGTTGATTGCATTGCCATTTCCTGTTTTTCCCATATTCGAATACTTCTACCTCAAATACAGATTTCACACCCAGAGAAGAATGTTATGTTCTAGACATAGACCACCAGAAAGCTATTTCATATATAATATTTTGTGTATCAGTTTGTGTATTTAAAAAAATAAGCCACATGTTCATCACTTCTATTTTCCTGATTATCCGGACAATGTAGCTTTATTTGAAATTACCATGTTTTTAGTCATTCAGATAGAATTTAAGCTGCACTAAAACTTCATATTTTAATTAGAAGAGAAGCTGGCAGAAGCTCAAGCATGTTTTTTGAAGATAGTATGTGCTTGGTCTTCCCACAGGACAGTGGTGATTATCCACTTACAATGCCTGGTCCACAGTGGAAAAAGTTTCGATCAAATTTTTGTGAATTCATAGGAGTACTAATACGACAATGTCAGTATAGCATCATCTATGATGAATATATGATGGATACAGTGATCTCATTGCTGACTGGTTTGTCAGATTCGCAGGTTCGAGCTTTCAGACATACCAGTACACTTGCTGGTAAGTATATTTTAAAGACAAAACATACAAAATAATGGTTACATTGTGATAAATCTGTGTGTAATTGTTCTTTCATTATCTTTGGAATAATTTATTCAGAAGATACGAATATATGTTTTCATATGTGAATTGTACAGAAGGAATGTATAATTGTTCTGTTTTGAAACAGTACACTTGCACAAATGCTTGGATCAGCTAGTTCTGGGGAAAACAAGATGTGATAAAAAAACATTTTGCATATAATTTATTTTTAATCCATTTTCCTACAAAAGCCATAAACTTAATACCTCACTTTATAAATATGTCCTGCATTGCATCTTTTTGATATGAAATTGTACAAATAAACTTAGGAAGAAACTTTTTAATATACAGTCATACTTTGTTACTTCTTAATGTCTATTGAACAAATATATTGTTTGTGTAATGCAAATTACCATAAATTACTACAAATGACAACACTCTGCAAATAATGTAAATTGGGATGGATCTCATTACATTAATGTAAAATGTAAAGTAATGTAAATTTAATTTTAAATTAAACAAGTTTGGATGAAGTCAACTTGTCCTTTATTTTGCAAGGAAGTAACTGCTCTGCAAGGAACAAATTTTCCTAATCTTAGCAATATCCATTGAAATTAATTGTTAGATATATTCTGGAAAAGAATTGCTGATGGTCATAATGTAAAATAACAATAGCCATATTTAGTTAGGCAGATAGAAGAGAGAAGAAAGTTGTAGATACAGCCCCATCCTTTTCTTTCTCTCTCATCCATGCATGGCAGTCAGAAGCTTTAGAATGTTGACAGTACTCATATTTCCTTGAACTTGAGTCTAGCTCTCTGTCAAAGCGTAAGATAAAGCAGAAATGCAGGTTGTGTGGATGCAATTAGGTCTTGCATCCTAAAGCCCAAACTAAAGCCCTTCATGGATTCTAATGAATCCTGAACACTACTGATATCTTTATTATTTGTTATTAATGACTTACATTTAATGGTATCAGAATATTCTGTGAGTTTTTTGCCATTAGAACCATTGGATATAAACTTTCAGGATTACATATTGAGCTAATTCACAGATAATAATAAGCCATCTCTGATTTCCATAATGGGTCTGTGGAAAACTGTGATGCTTTTAATATTATACATAGGATTTGCCAAGAGGTTTTCTCTTGATTCTAAGTTAATTGATATACTTTTATGAGTGAAGCATAATTACAGATTCTGACTGATTGTTATATTGAACGTAGCAATCCATATTTTACCTCAACACAAATAGATCAGAATCTTCGGATTCTAGTTAGTATTAAGCAAATAATTGTTTCAAAAATGCACTTGGGCCTGGAAAAAAAATTGATTTCTGTTTGTATTTTTTCTAGCTATGAAGCTTATGACTGCTCTTGTGAATGTTGCCTTAAACCTGAGTATTCATCAGGATAATACACAAAGACAGTATGAAGCTGAAAGAAACAAAATGATTGGTAAAAGAGCTAATGAAAGACTGGAGCTGCTTCTTCAGAAACGGAAAGAGGTAAATGACTATTCAGAGTGATTGTCATAGTTTTTCCACCTGTAAAAAACAAGTCAGAAAAGATACAAATTCATGGTGTCTTTACAGTTCAGGCCAGCAGGCCCAAAATTATGGAACTGCAATTGATTTTTGCATATAAACTGTCTCTTTAATATAAATGAAATTCAATCAGTTTTCAAGCATCATTAAAATAAATGATTCTTATGTCATTCCATATTGGTTAATATTTAACATAAATACTGCAGCCTTTTTGCAGTGAATAAGAATTAAAAAATCCTTGTAGTTAGAAGGTCTAAAGCTGCATTATATGTAGTTTAAGTTATAATATATTAATAATTTAAATTTTTAAGATTTTACATATTGACATAACACTTTGGATAGGTAAATACTCATCTATACAGTTAAGTGTTACCATTTTAAAATAAAATCTTATTTATTTACTCAGCATGATTACAGTGAACATTGCTTTCTATTTTTTCTTTTATTTTGGCTGGTTGAGAGAAAATTTTATTTAATTGTACTTGAGCACTGCCCAGCTCCAAATCATCCCTAGACAATGAGCAATATAAAAAATGCATGTGCATACAATAAGATGAATAAAAATTGCAGCAAGAAAAATGAACAAATCATAGAACTAACATTGAAACATATGCAGCATGTAACAAATGTATCTAACAAAGGGTTCCATCCACTCTACCTCAAGGCCTAGGACGGGTAGGCAACCCAAAACACTCAAAGAGCCACTTGGACCCGTTTCCCACCGAAAACAAAACACTGGGAGCCACAAAACCCTTTTGATATCTAAAATGAAGATAACACTGCATATATCCTTTTTACCTTTATTATAAGTGTGTGTGTGGCTGTGTTTGTGTGTGTGTGTATGTATGTATGTATGTGTGCGTGTATGTATATATACATACACACACAGGTAAAAAGATATATGCAGTGTTATCTTCATTTTAGATGTCAAAAGGGTCTCTCTCTCTGTCTCTCTCTCTCTCTCCTTCTCTATCTGCCCTTGGTCTGCCAGTCCTCTTTCCCCACTCTCTTTCTCTCTCTCTCTCTTTCCTCTGTCTCTCTCCCTCCCTTTCTCTCTTTCTCTCCCCCCCTCTCTCCCTCTCTCTTATCTGCTGCTCACCTGGCAAGCTGGCTTCAAGCATTCTCCAACAAGCTCGGGTAGGCAACCTCTTTTATGACTCATGGACTTCAACTCCCAGAATTCCTGAGTCAGCATAGTTGGGCTAGCTAGCTCTCTCCTGCCCTTCCTGCTTCCTGCTTCCTGCAGAGACGCAGCAAAGGGAGGAGCTCCGCCCAATAAGCTTTTCAGTTCCTCGGAGAACACTGTGAGTGCACTCTCTTTTACACACACACACACACACACACACACACACACACACACACACACAGACAGACAGACAGAGAGACAGAGACAGAGACAGAGACAGACAGACAGAGAGACAGACAGAGAGACAGAGAGAGAGACAGAGAGAGAGACAGAGAAAGAGAAAGAGAGAAGCAGGGAAGTGCAAGTGCCTCTCTCTGTCTCTGTCTGCAAATGGCAGAGGAGGCTGGGAGCCACAGGGGAAGGCTCAAAGAGCCGCATGCAGCTCCTGAGCCGCAGGTTGCCGACCTGTGGCCTAGGAGACCAGCCAGGTCTTTAAGGATAAGATAGTAATTAAACACGGTCTGTCTGGGTTACCAAAATATTATCCTTCACCTATTTATATGTTTTGTTAATTTTTTTACATAAGCAGTACACAAATATGTGTGCCTAGATTAAGCAGGAGAGGAAGAGGATGCAGGGATAATGGAGTTTGATTACCTTTGTTCAAATCATGTTGATCTATATTTTGGCTGGTTCCTTGTGTGCAGAATTCACATAACTATGCTAGACTTTAGCATTGAATAGTCCCCCACATATTGCTATCTGAAAGCTTGGGTTGATTTGGTGGGACAGACACACAGGGTGAAATTGTTGAGGAATCATTTCATCCCAAATACATAACACATCCATTACCAGGTTCCTACCCACATGATGACAGTCAGTATGGTGTAGTATTTAGGGCAGGGGTACCCAATCCTCAATCCATGGATCGGTCCCAGTCCGAGGCTAGTTAGGAACCAGTCCGCACAGCTGGAGGCATGTGGCAAGTCTGCAGGGGTCTGGGCAGGGGCGGGAGAGTGGCAGGACAGAAGCTGGCTTGCTCAGTGCAAAGGTTCTCCAGTGGCTGCGCTTGCAACTGGCTTGCAACATCTGAGCTCAGCGTCATTCCTCCTCTTCCTCCTCCTGCTTCTTGTGCTCTCTCTTCTTCTGCCTCCTCCTCCTCCTGCTTCCTCTCCCTCCTGCTGCTTTTTCTTCCTCCTCCTCTTCTTCCTCACTTTCCTCTTTTTCCCCTCCCGGCACCCCAGCTGGGCTCGTTGTGCAAGTCTCCATGTTTGCAAGGCAAGCACGTACCAGCCCAGCTTGCAACGGGGGCTTACCCAAAACCTTGTTGGAGGGGGATCCCCTCTCAGGTATGTGTTTGTGGGGGTGCTTTCTCAGGGTGCAAATAGGAGCAAGGAGAAGCTACATTTCACTTTAAGCATTACTTCTTCAAGGGAATCTCTCGTTTGTACCTTTTCTAAGACCGCTGAGGTTTTTGCTTTTGTTTTGATGGTGCTCCAAGTGCCTCATGTTTTGGCAATTTCTTGCCTGCTTTTCGTGGTTTAATTTGGTGTGTGTGTGTGCGCGCGTGTGTTCACGCTCCTTTCTTCATGCAGCTCTCAAGTTTGCAAGCCAACCCGGCTTGCAATGGGGGAGGGGAGAAGCTGCATTTCCCCTTAAGCACTGTATCTCCAAAGGAATCCCTCACTCATCTGCACTTTTTCCAAGGCTGCTGGGCTTGTGCAGTACCCCCCCCTTTTTTTTGTAATGGTTTTCTCAGCACTTCCTCAACGTGCTGGGTCTTTGGTTTGTTTTGCTGGAAGGCTGAGTTTAGGATTCTCTATAATAATAATAATAATAATAATAATAATAATAATAATAATAATAATAATAATAATAATAACAACAACAACAACAACAACAACAACAATAATGTTGGAAGGTACCTTGGAGGTCATCTAGTCCAACCCCCTGCTCAGGCAGGGAACCCTATACCATTTCAAAAAAATGGCTGTCCAGTTTCTTCTTAAAAACTTCCAGTGTTGGAGCATTCACCACTTCTGAAGACAGGTTGTTCCACCGGTTAATTGTTCTAACTGTCAGGAAGTTTCTCCTTAGTTCTAGGTTGCTTCTCTCCTTGATTAGTTTCCATCCGTTGCTTCTTGTTCTGCCTTCAGTGCCTTGTAAAATAGCTTGACTCCCTCTTCTTTGTGGCAGCCCCTGAGATATAGAAATAAAGTACATTGTTTATTTGTTTGTCTATTTAGAAAATTTAGAATAAATATAATGAATCATCCTGAAACCTCCCCACTCCCCCACCCCGGTCAGTGGACAAATTGTCTTCCATAAAACCAGTCCCTGGTGCCAAAAAGGTTGGGGACCTCTGATTTAGGGAATCAGACTAGAAACTTGAGGGACATGAGTTCTAGTCCTGCCTTAAGCACAAAGCCAATAGGGAGACTTCGGGCAAGAACTTTCTCTGAGCCCTAGGAAGAAGGAAATATCAAATCACTTATGGAAAGCCTTGCAAAACAACTGCAGGGACTTGTCCTGCCAGTCTCCAAGAAATAGGCACTATTAAACGGAAGGGGGGGGAATGACATGATCACATGTTTACAACCCGTGAACTGACCTTTCAAATACTGCACAGTATCATTGAATGACATTGATGGAAGGCAAAATTGTGTCAAATAGATTCATTTGAGTAAGGTTGTAGAATGCAAGATGTAGCGGAAATGGTCCCATACTAAGCATTCCAGTTATAATTATGTTAAAATTGAGCTAATGCATTTCTCAAATTAAATTAAATATTCTATCAGGTTATCTAGAATATAATAACTATCAATCAAGTGACAAGTAGTATCATGATGTAATTAGGTAAGATCTAAAGATCTCTTTTTCCATTTTGAGATACTGCCCAATTATTAATCAGTTATTTAACTCTATCCAATATTCTCTTTAGTTTCTTGCCAAAAATTGAAAGAAGAGCTTTGTTGGCACTGGTGATTTTCTGTTGAATTTCACTCTTCCCACTGGGAGTTCCAATGAAAAGAGGATACAAAAAAAGAAGTTTAGTCTCTGTCCAAATGGAGTGTTTTCTATTTTGTCATATATGGAAGAAAGGATTTTTTGTAATCTGGAATAAAGAATGTTATGAAATGGACGATATCATCTTTAATCTGCAAATTTAACAGAAAAAGTATTGTATCTATCATCCAGAAATTCAACAGAAGGGAGGTTCAACAGCCATAAAATAAAATGATGTTAACATTTCAGATAACACTTGACTTTTAGTATGGCAATATTATAAAATGCCATATACAAAACAATGCATATTAACTTTTTCCAATTTTCATACATTAAACTAAAGCTGTTTATCTTTCTGTAGTGAAATATACTTACATTTTCTTTAAAATAATATTTAATTAAAATTTTTGTTTGCATACTCTTTTGAATCTTAAGATTTATTTGAATATTTAAAATTGTTTTATAAATAAGCTATGAGAGGCCATTATTTCAAAATAGTTGATTTGATTCAGTGTCTGATTTTTTACTGGGATGGTTGCGGAGGAGGGCAAGTGATGGATGCAGACAGAAAAAAATATGTAAGTAGCCAGAATACAGTATATAATTTAGAGCTGGACATAGAGAGGAAAAGTAAACACTTTCTGTGTATAATATCAGTCCTCCTGAAAAGCAAGGATTCCTACCTTGAAACAGAAATTTACCCCCCAAGAGAAGAATATCCTTTTGACTCCCACCGCCCCAGGCAAGAGGATGATCTAAGGGTTTAAAACCAGTATGATTGTATAGGTCAGTGATGGCGAACCTATGGCACTGGTGCCAGAGGCAGCACTCAGAACCCTCTCTGTGGGCACATGTGCCGTTGCCCCAGCCTTGCCTCCCCCCGTGACCCCATCCTCACCAGCAGCCCTCCTGGAGAAGAGTCACACCTGAGCATGGCCACACGGAGCAGTGCAGTCAAGGACATGGCAGCCAGGCAACGTAGACAAGACTCTGTCCTCATGCCCCATTGCGCACAGTTGATGCTGTGGGACATGGGCAGAGGGCGTGGCTGCCATGGCGCTGCTGGGAGATCTGCGGCGGGCCCTGGAGGCAGTGAGTGGCCCTGGGGGTGGAGCGGGGGCGGTTTTTGAGCACTCGGTCTCTAAAAGGTTCGCCATCACTGGTATAGGTTCATGAATCACTTGCAGTATACTGTATTTGTGTATGAGGCAAAGACTCCCATTTTGGAACAGGGAGATTTTTTTTTAAGATGACCTAAATTTAAAGTCTCTTTCTGAACAGCAGAATGGTGACAGCATCACCACCAAATGGATTTGTAACTGGCTGACAAACTACTCAGTGAGTAGTCCTTAATGGTACTGCATCTACATGGAGGGAAATAAGCAGTGGAGCACCACAAGATTCTGTCTTAGGCCCAGTACTCTTCAATATTTCCATAAATGAGATGAGGGAGTAGAAGGGAAACTCATCAAATTTGCAGATGACACTAAGCTGGCAGGAGTGGTCAACACTTCAGAAGATAAGATCAGAATCCAAAAAGATCTTGACAGATTTGAACAATGGGCCCTATCCAACAAAATGAAATTTAATGTGGAGAAAATCAAGGTTTTACACCTAGGTAGGAAAAATCAAAGGTACAAGTACAGATAGGCGAAACCTGGCTCAAAAACAGTAACTGTGAAAGGGACCTTGGAATCCTAATGGACAATCACTTAAATATGAGCCAGTAGTGTGCGGCGGCAGCCAAAAAAGCTAATACAATCCTTGGTTGTATAAACAGAAGCATAGAATCAAAATCACATCAAGTATAAGTACCGCTTTATAAACCCTTAGTAAGACCACACCTGGAATACTGCATCCAGTTTTGGTCACCACATTACAAAAAAGATGTTGAGACTTTGGAAGAAGTGCAAAGAAGAATAACTAAGATGATTAAGGGCCTGCAGAAAAAACATATGAGTTTACCTGAACTTAATATATTTTTCAGATTTCTGAGATAAGATGGTAAAGAAATGTGCTTCACATTTTGCTATCACCCAACTTAATTTGTACATCATATAAATAGTGTTCAAATCAGAAAGTATTAGTGTTTATATATTTTCCAGATATTGCATATCTTTAATACAAAAGCAAATAAAAATAAGTTTGGGGAAATTGTGTAGAAAAAAGTATGTGTCTGGGAAAGTATGTGTCAGCCAGTTACAAAATCCTAAAACAAGTAAGAAAAAAATCCAAAAAGTAAACTGAGACCAAAACAAAAAATTTGAACAACCCAAAAAAGCTGTGTTTTTTTTTAAATAATAACTAGTATAATAATAACAGCAAACATATAATAACAAGAAATGGAGATAGATAGCCAGCAGACAGAGGGGAGCTTCCCAGTGTTTTGTATTGAGTGTCACATGTATGACTATCTGTCTGCTGGACAGAAGTCTTGGGTGTGTGATCGGTGCAATGAGCTCCTGGCTCTCAGGGAACAGGTTCTTTCCCTTGAAGCCAAGGTAGCAGACCTGGAGAAGCAGAGAGAGATAGCGAGGCAGGAGAAGATCTTCAGGGATGCAGCAGGAGCGTCCCACTCCATGCTGAGCAGCTCTCCAGCTGCTTTGGAGAATGGAGATCTTGGGCAGGGAGGACATCAATCTGTGGAAGAGGGACAGGCTCCCTTAGTTGAGACCCCTTCCCTGGAGGATGTGCCCATATCCTCTTGCACCGAGGATGCTTCTCCGCGGGTGGTGGGAGGGGGGCTTCTTGTAGTGGGTGATTCAATTGTTAGAAATATAGAGAGACGGGTTTGTGATGGAAGCGTTGACCGCATGGTAAACTGCCTGCCGGGTGCAAAGGTTGCGGACATCACGAGGCATCTAGACAGGCTGATAGACAGTGCTGGGGTGGAGCGAACTGTTGTGGTACATGTCGGTACCAATGACATTGGAAAAGCTAAGCGGAAGGTCCTGGAAGCCAAATTTAGGTTGCTAGGTAGAAGATTAAAGTCCAGGACCCCCAAGGTTGCATTCTCAGAAATGCTACCTGTTCCATGCGCAGGGCCAGCTAGACAGGCAGAGCTCAGGAGCTTCAATGCGTGGATGAGGCAGTGGTGCCGGGAGGAAGGGTTTAGATTCATTAGGAACTGGGAAACATTTTGGGACAAGCCACACCTGTACAGAAGGGACGGGTTACATTTGAACCATAATGGAACCAGACTGTTGGCGATTAATATTAAAAAGGTTTCAGAGCAGATTTTAAACTGATTCATAGGGGCAAGTCGACAGGAGCTGGGCAGCTTCCGGTTTGAGAAGGCGCACTGCCTAATATGGAGGGTGGAAGTTATGCACACATTGGTGAGTCAACAGGAAAACTAAATTGTAATAGTCAAGCAGAAGGACATGGTAGACCATCTACAAATTCTACAACCAAATTCTACAGTCAAAATCCACAGTCAAAGTTGAAAGTGCACCAGAAAATTACATATAAAGGTCTGTACACAAATGCTAGAAGCATTCGAGCAAAAATAGGGGAATTGGAATGCTTGGTGAAGGAAAATAATATTGATATTATCGGCATAACAGAAACCTGGTGGACAGATGAAAACCAATGGGACACAAGGATTCCAGGTTACAAATTGTATAGGATGGACAGGAGAGGGAGAAATGGTGGTGGCGTGGCCTTGTACATAAATGAGGAGTTAGAATCTCATGAACTCGAAATTCAAGAAAATTCAAACTCACCCACAGAAACATTGTGGATAAAAATCCCAGGACAGGAAACTAATCTGACGTTAGGGATCTGCTATCGCCCTCCCAACCAAACTCCAGAGGCAGATTGCTATTTGGAAAATGAATTTAAGGAGGCCTCAAAAAGAAATAGGGTAGTCATAATGGGGGACTTCAACTATCCCCAAATAGATTGGGTAAATTCTTGTTCTACACATGAAAGAGAGACAAGGTTCCTCGACATGTTAGCCGATTAGTCCCTTGAGCAGATGGTCATGGAACCTACCAGGGGAAAGGGGATCCTGGACTTGGTTCTAACTAACGCACAGGATTTGGTTCATGATGTCCTTGTAACCGAGCCCATAGGAACCAGTGATCACAACACAATAACCTTCAACTTAACCATGGATAGCAAATTGTCAGTGAAAACTAACACAGAGACCTTAAACTTTCACAGAGGGAATTTTGACAAAATGAGGAAAATAGTAAAGAAGAAACTAAAAGGAACAGTAAAAAAAGTCAAATCCCTCCAAAATGCTTGGAAACTGTTTAAAAATACGTTACAGCAGGCTCAAATAAAATGCATTCCTAAAAGAAGAAAGAGGATTGGAAAGTCCAAGAGGATACCAGTATGGCTTACGAATGAGGTAAAGGAGGTTATTGGAAAGAAGAAAAACTCATTTAAGAAATGGAAGGCTCTTCCTACCGAGGAGAACAGGAGGGATCACAAACTCTGGCAGACCAAATGCAAGGCGATAGTCATGAAAGCCAAGAGAGACTTTGAGGAGCATATAGCCAAGAATATTAAAAATAATAACAAAACCTTTTTAAGTACATCAGAAGCAGGAACCCAACCAGAAAATCAGTTGGGCCACTTGATAACAATGGTCAGAAGGGGATAATCAGAGAAGACAAGGAGATTGCTGAGAGGCTAAATGACTTCTTTGCCTCCGTTTTCACCGAGGAGGATAGAGAACATTTGCCTGCCACTGAATTAGTTTTCCCAGGGAGGGAAATAGAAGAATTAAACCTGATAGAGATAAACAAGGAAGATGTTCTTGCATGCCTTTCTAAACTAAACGTCAACAAATCGCCGGGTCCAGATGGCATCCACCCTAGAATTCTCAAGGAACTCAAGTGTGAAATTGCTGAACTTCTAGCTAAAATATACAATCTTTCTCTAAGATCAGGCACTGTACCGGAGGATTGGAGGGAAGCAAATATAACCCCGATCTTCAAGAAAGGATCCAGAGGTGATCCAGGAAACTATAGACCAGTCAGTCTAACCTCAGTTCCAGGCAAACTGATGGAAACCATTATTAAAGATAAAATTACAGGGCACATAGAAAAACAGGCATTGCTGAAAGAAAATCAACATGGTTTCTGCAAAGGCAAATCATGTCTTACTAACTTGTTAGAATTCTTTGAGGGTGTAAATAAATACATAGATAAAGGGGCCCCAGTTGATATTGTATATCTTGACTTTCAAAAGGCTTTTGACAAAGTCCCTCACCAAAGGCTCCTAAAAAAGCTCTCCAGCCACAGAATTAGAGGACAGGTCTTGTCCTGGATTGGTAACTGGCTAAATTGTAGGAAGCAAAGGGTGGCAATAAATGGACAATTCTCCGGATGGAAAGAAGTGAGAAGTGGTGTACCCCAAGGTTCAGTTTTGGGGCCTTTACTTTTTAATTTATTCATCAATGATCTGGATGTAGAAGTTAATAGTGAGGTAGCCAAGTTTGCTGATGACACTAAATTGTTCCGGGTTGTGAAAAGTGAAACTGATTGTCGGGAGCTCCAGAAGGATCTCTCGAAATTGTGTGAGTGGGCAACAAAGTGGCAAATGTATTTTAACCTAAACAAGTGCAAAGTTATGCACATCGGGGCAAAGAACCCCAATTATACTTACCAACTGATGGGGACCAAACTTTCTGAGACAACCCAAGAAAGGGATCTTGGGGTTTTGGTGGACAGCTCGATGAAGATGTCAACCCAATGCGCAGCAGCAGTAAAAAAAGCAAATTCCATGCTTGGCATGATTAGGAAGGGAATCGAAAATAAGTCAGCAAGTGTTGTATTGCCTCTGTACAAATCGATGGTGAGACCACATTTGGAGTACTGTGTACAGTTCTGGTCACCGCACCTCAAGAAGGATATAATGGAACTGGAAAAGGTGCAAAAAAGGGCAACAAGAATGATCAAGGAAATGGAGCACCTCCCTTATGAAACCAGATTGCAACGCCTTGGTCTCTTCAGCCTTGAAAGATGGCGTTTAAGGGGTGACTTGATCGAAGTGTATAAAATCATGCATGGGATAGAAAATGTGGATAGAGAAAAATTCTTTTCTCTATCACACAATACCAGGACAAGGGGGCACTCCCTAAAGCTTATAGCTAAGAAAGTGAGGACAAATAAAGGGAAATATTTCTTCACCCAGAGGGTCGTTGATTTATGGAATTCACTTCCTGAAGGGGTCGTGACAGCTGTCAGCCTTGACAGCTTCAAGGCAGGGCTAGATAGATTCATGGATGCAAAGTGTATTGGTGGTTATTAAAACAGATGTCCATGTGCCGCCTCTATGTTGGTTGAGGCAGGCAGGATTCCCTTGAGTACCATTTGTTTGGGGGTCAAGGGAAAGGGAGGGTTTTACCTTCTCTTTCTGCTCAAGATCCCCATGTACATTTGGTGGGCCACTGTGTGACACAGAATGCTGGACTCGATGGGCTTTGGCCTGATTCAGCATGGCTCTTCTTATGTTCTTATGTTCTTAACCCAAAAGAATACTGAGCTGTTTCTGTGATGGCTACAGAATTTATCTCAGGGGTTAAGTGAATAATTTTATCCATAAGATATATTGCAAAATGGTCCTTCTGCTTTCTTTTAGGTACTTTTATGTCATTATTTGCAGTAAGATTTATTATTCAGTTCACATAAAGTTAATGTATAATCATGAAATTAGTTGTCATCACTGTTAAAGTAGACTGTTACATGAACAGTAGCTTGAAACCAATCCGATTTTGCCTGAATGTTGTTTTCTATTTTGTTTGACATCCTTATTTTTCCATTGCCAAATACTTAATGTTATCAATATTATGAATTGGCCCTGTGAAATGGGGAATATTTTGGAGATTGTGCTACTGGTCTGATTCTTTTTCTTCCCCCAGAGATCCGTATCGCCCCCACCCTCTCCGCCTTTCGTAAACTGCTTAAAACACACCTCTGCCGGCAGGCCTAGGGCAGTTAACATCTTGCCCCTAGCCAGTGTATATTTGTGTGTATGTTTGTTGAATGATTGGTTTTCTTTTAACTTAGGGGTTTTTATATATGTATTTTAACTGGTGATTTCTATTTATGTTGTGAGCCGCCCTGAGTTCTCCGGAATAGGGCGGCATAGAAGTCAAATCAAATCAAATAAATAAATAAACTGCAAATAACAGTTTTCACAATAGGAAGTTTGCTGTCCAAAATAATCTGGAAAAAGTCCCAAGCATAGCAAAAACATCTGGCAACATAATCCTATTGTACAATTTTAATACAGATTAGAGAATCTAAACAGATTAGAGAATCTAAACATAATGAAGGTGGATTCTGTTTATATGTGAGACCATCTTGGATTTTGCCCCCAAGCATGCATATAGTATCCTATTTCAACTCCAAATAAATATAGAGTCAGGAATATAATCTTTTTGGAACTTTTGGGTGAAGAATGGCAAGCTAAGACAACTATAAAGGAGCAGAGATGATGGCTGCAGCTAAAATCAAAGGATTGGCAAATGTCCCATGGAACATCTGGCACATGCAGTTCTACAGCTTCCAAAATGTTTTTGCTGTATGGCAGTTCTAAGTCTTCCAAAAGGCAGTTCTAAGGCTTCTGAAATATTTTTAATGTATGGCACACTGAGTATTTTGAAAGCTGTAGAACGCAGCTTCCAATATCTGCGAGTGGGCCTTGCAGTGCACTGCCCAGAGGTTACCATATGAGAACAAATTATGCAGGAGCCCTGGTGGTGCAGTGGTTAGAATGCAGTACTGCAGGCTATTTTGGCCGACTCCCGGCTGCCAGCAGTTTGGCAGTTCAAGTCTCACCGCTCAAGGTTGACTCAGCCTTCCATCCTTCCAAGGTCGGTAAAATGAGGACCCAGATTGTTGGGGCCAATATGCTGACTCTGTGGAGAGGGCTGTAAAGCACTGTGAAGCAGTATATAAGTCTAAGTGCTATTGCTATTCTAAAGATTGCTTGGAGGTGGGAGATACTTCCAATGTAATGTACTGAATCTCCTGCATGGATTGCCCCCGTGACTATGTAGGACAGACAGGGAGAAAGCTAACCACCAGATTGCAAGAACACAAGTGAGCGGTCAGATGAGGAGACCTGAACTCATTGGTCATCTCATACTGCAGTGAACAAGGACATACATTCAATTTTGCAGCTACTAAGATTGTTGGACAAGCAGGCACTAAAACAGCTATTGAAGTGATTGAAGCCTGGAAAATGGGTCCCTGGTCAGTCAACAGGAATGCTGATTTACATCCAACTTATCAAGTACTTAGGAGGCAAGATCTGGGCAGCACAAGAAAACAACAGCCAAACGATTAATAGCTAGGTATCAACACCCCAATCAAGATCTAAAAAGCCACACGCAACAGGCACCATATAAATATCACACAAAGAATAGCCCAAAGCACATGCTCTGCTTGAAAGAAGTTCCCGGAAGATGGGTTCCAGCACGAGTCTGAAAGCTCGGAAAACTAAACCTCTGGTCCCGGTGACCGACCCAGATTGGATCCTACAGTAATAAATCAGTTTAATTGGAATTTCACATGTACTGATCTTCTGCACCTGACAAACGTTCAAGATAGGAAAAAGAAAAATTGAGAGATAAAATCCTAGAACAGCATCTGAATGAAGTAAAGATGAAAATTGTTGGAAGCAAAAGAAAAAAATACAAAGTTATTTGTTTGATCAAGGTTAAAATTAGATGTATGTATAAATCAGTTCCTTTATGGACTTCTTGGTGACAGTAAACCTATAATGTTGATTTATAGACTTTCATATGGAAAAAACATGGGTTATGGGAAAAATAGATACTTGCATGTAACTTTATAGGGAGTGATGAATTATCAAGTTTGTACTTGTGATGAAAATTAGAAGTTACTTTTTTAAATATTTCTTTTTTATTTTCTCTTCTTTTTCTTTCTACATAACTTTTCTCCTTTTCCTTTACTCTCTTTTCTTGTCAAGATTAGCTCATATTTTCTTTGACTATTGTAATTAAAATTTTCAGTAATTTAATCTACTGTAGCCGTGATATTTAGGTGATGAATAGTAAGTATTTTATGTTTATAGTCAGCCTTGATTATGAATAATGTTATTAACTGTGTTGACATGCCCCAGGATAGTAATTTATTTATGTGTTTAAATAAAAGAATTAAAGTAAGCATATTTAATTGTATTTCAGTTGCAAGAAAATCAGGATGAAATTGAAAATATGATGAATTCCATTTTCAAGGGAATATTTGTCCATAGATATCGGTGAGTAAAAAGACATTGGGAATCCTAAGTAGCAGTCAAAAATAATATTTTCCCCTGTCTTGCTTAAAATTTATCAAATAGACAGAATATTAACTCCAGGAATTGACATTTTATGAGACAATGTGTAATAAAATGGTTTAAACCAGTGGTTCTCAACCTTTTTAATGCCGCGACCCCCAACCGGTCGTATGTTGAGGACTACCCAACCGGTCGTAAGTCAAGGACTACCCAACCGGTCGTAAGTCGAGGACTACCCAACCGGTAGTAAGTCGAGGACTATTTCCCTGCCCGGGAGTGCCGCGCATGCGTGGTGCCGCCCCCTGCGCCAGCCGACAGCGGGCTCAGCAGGGCAGAGACAGCCTGGACAATTCCTATTGGCTTTTGAAAGCCAATAGAAGTAGACTCTATTCAAGATAATCTATTCTATTGGCTTTCAAAAGCCAATCGAATAAGAGGGAGTAGCACAGCTAAGGAAAAGGGGGGAAAAATGGCGGACTGTGTTGTTTGGCGACCCCCGTGAAATGGTTGTTCGACCCCAAATGGGGTCGCGACCCACAGGTTGAGAACCGCTGGTTTAAACTATGTATTTTAAATTGTTGGATTACAATCAGGGAGGCCCGTGTTCAAATCTACCCATTGCCATGGAAATATCATGATGGCTTTGGGCTAATCATTTCCTCTTAACTCAGCCGCCCCCCACCCCCCCTACAGAGGTGCTATTGTGGAGAAAGTTTGATCAGAGAATGTTATGTACACTGGCAGGATATGGAGACTATGCTTAAAACTTATGGAAAAGATGGGTTTTGAAAAAATAAAATTTGGGACTGACATGGGACTTATGGACTTCTTGCTGTGCATTCAGGGAAAGGGTGCAGATACTTCATAGAACTGTAAATTCTGTATACTTGTATGCTTTAAATCACCTACATGAAATAACTCTGATCTCAAACTGTCCTTGCTGATTAGCATTAGAGACAACAAAAGACAAATGCCATATCATTTAAAGGAGGAAAACCGCTAAGAAAAAAATTGTAAAACAATATATTTTCACCATTGTTTTTTTATAGTGATGCTATTGCTGAGATTAGAGCTGTTTGTATTGAAGAAATTGGAGTGTGGATGAAAATGTACAGTGATGCCTTCCTGAATGATAGTTATTTAAAATATGTTGGTTGGACACTTCATGACAGAGTAAGTGCTGCATTGCTATAAATATGCTATTTTCATTTTTGATGTGAAAGAGAATATTGCTTTCTCATACTTTTTCAACCTTTGTTACATTTAACAAGATAAATCCATTTTGGTTCATTTATATATATATAACTGTTATTGATAAGCTTATGTCTGCTGCTGATTCTTCTGTCTGCTTTTTTTTTCTTTATTCAGTATATGGAAACATATCTTCATACATCTGAAGTAATGCATTTTGTGCATATCTATTCATCCTATTTTTAAAAAATATCAATGTTGCTATGCTAAAAGGAACTAAATTATTCCCATCTGTAGTTAGCAGTGAGCTACAACAGTCCTTGATAAATTGAAACAAAAAATATTTAATTGTCAGTGCAACTAAAATTTTTACTTGTTTATAATTTGTTCTCTGTAAAAGGTGTAAAGAATTTGAATAATATTTTTCTTTTAGATTATGGTACTTGATCTGAAAACATAATGATAGGGTTATTTATAGTCCAATTAAAGTCCCAAATCTTGATCAGCAGACAATTTAGACAGTAGTATCTGTGTGTCAAATCACTTTTTCTATAGGGTTCAGATCTTCACCTCTCTGAGTAGGAAAGTATGAAAATTACCAATATTGATAATCTTGCCACAAATTTTGTGTGTGTGGGGTGGGTAGGAATCTCATTGAAGATGATGTCTCCTTTTTAAATCCAAAATCTAAAGGAGGGAGGTTACCAAATCAGCTACTTGGAAAATTATATTGCTACCTTTCTATCCCTATCACTTATCCTTGTCATTTTAAAATTACGACTTTAGCAGATACAGTATCAGCTGACAGTAGTGTGCAAGGAAAATTTTGTTGAAAGATTTACTTGTTTATACTAAAATATAAAAATTTGAAAGCCAGAGTAGTGGGAACAAAATATTTTCTAAATCCTAGCCAAAATTGTTATTGATGATATTGTTATTTTCGGAAACATACTGTCACTGTAAAGGCTTGATATGTTCTACAGTTGCAAGTCATTCCAAATATTTAATGAAAAGACAACTAACAAATATAAAAGATAATTTTGTGTTATAAAATATTACTGAAAATGATTTATTAAAATGCTTTTCTTATGTATTTTATTATACAAAGTCAATTCTAATATGTTTTTAATTTAGCAAGGTGAAGTGAGGTTGAAATGTCTGAAAGCTTTGCAGAGTTTGTATACCAACAGAGAATTGTTCCCCAAATTGGAGCTATTTACAAATAGATTTAAGGTAAGGGAAAGAGTTATAAAACGTTAAGAAGTTAACTTAAATATAAGTGATAATTCTGGTGGCTGAAAAGAACATTTTATGGCAGTTAATCTTTTAAAATTTAAGCATGTTTTGTGACAAATATGTGGTATAATGTGCTATGCTGCAAATGTGGAATATGTTTTCTTTGAGAAAATTTCTTTGATACATTGATACATTTCTAAAGCTTATGAATTACATAAGTAATAATCAGTGATGAAATGTATACATTTGAATTGCTGTGTCTAATGACGTAAACTAAACTCTGTCTGGCTTTGCTGGGAGTATCCTGCAAAAGTCTGAAAAATTAATCAGTAATTGTATAGAACACGTGATAAGTTGAGGTTGTGCTTTCTTTAAATATTTTTGGCCTGCTGGGTTTTTGGCCAGTCATTTCTTTCCCTTTCCTTTGTTTCTTTGTTTTTGTCATTTCCTCAAACAAGAAACCATCTACAGCATGTGACGCTACCTTCAGGACACTTTACCTTTTCACCTATAATCTTAGCCCAACGTTTTTTTTTATTACCACATTCTCAAAATTGAACTGTAATGTTCCTAGCGGTAGCTGCCTGCCTGATTCTTTTATTTGAACTTGTGGAGACAGCCTCTTCATAAGTAATGTTATGGATTAATCCTATGTAAACATTTGTATTTGTTTTCCACTGATTTCTGGATTTCTGTCCACTATAATGATTCAGGACCATGAGAATTTATAAACTCATACTTGCATTGAGTATGTGAAAACCATTATTCCATAGAGAAGAGGTTAATTTATTAAGTTTTGGAAGAGTCCTGGTACAACCTAACATTTCCATAGTAGGGCTAAATTAGCATTACTGTAGACATATTCCACACACTATAATTTGTTTCAGATATAGCTTAAACCCCACTTACATTTTTCCATCTTCTTTTTTTTAAAACTATATTGCTTGATTTAAAAAAAATCTTGGCAACTTGAAAGCCTGTAGAAAAGTTTGTAAACTTGTGCTACCCTAATAAAAGTATAGTTTTTTTTGTAGCTAATATGCCACATGCACATGCGAATATAAATATATATACACAGAATACATCTATATCTACTTATACTCCCTTGATAATGCTTTTCTGTATTAATTCTGAACAGAAAATAGTTATTAAATGTCTTATAACCCTGAATAGTTCAGTTTATGAGTTCTTTACTGTGGTTTGTGTAATTTCATTTGAAATAAAAACAGCTTAATATTGATTTAGGTAAGATGGATATGGTCATGTGACACAACCTATGATTCTGTATAGAAATATAAAAGAAACATTTGGGTGGAGTTGCGTTATCCCAAATTATGGAATTCCATAATTATAGAAATAATATTTTTCTTGCTTCAGAAAAGGGCTTGGTTGGTTCATTAGTTATATTCCAAATTACATTGCATTTCTGTCCTAACCTTTTTATATCTAAAGTACTGTGGCATAAAGCAAATGGCTACCTTGTTCAAAAGCACAGCTCATTACTTTTAAAGAACTTTTAAAGACTATGTTAGTTTAAATTTTTGTTTCACTATAACTAAAATTGTTCAGCTCAAAGAAATTCTGTTCATATATTTAGCAAGGAAATCTGTGAAATGTCCAATTTTAAGGGGGAGAGCAATAGCTAAAAAAACATGTTATCTGTTTAAATTGACTTAAAAGATATAGAAATTCTAATTAACTTTTGATTAATGTGAGATTATATTTTAAATTTACATAGAACAATCTTAATTGCTCACTTCATTTGTATTAAATATTTTAATGCTAAATTTATAATGTATAAGTTATATTTTAAGACATTTTAGTTTTTTAAAAGTGATATAAATTTATTAGTACTACAATGTGTATCTTACATCCCTAGCTGAGAGGGACACTGAATGTAGTTGACAACAGCAGTATATATAAGAATTAATTAAAAATGAACACAATGAAAAGTAGGGATCTGAAATCTAGGAAAATACAATTTTGAGTTAAGGAGACATTGGCAACGTGCGATAAGGGCATTTTGTAGCATACATTGGTGCATTGATGGAACCAATTTATATATTTTCCTGGGATTGAGTGGCAATTATGTAAATCCAGTAAATGATGAAATATGCCCACAAGTCAGCCAGAGACATACTTAGAATAGCCCCTAAGCATTTTTTCAGGCTTTGAGCTAAAGCACAATACATCTGCAAATTAAAACCTAATGTAATGTAATTTTTAAAAAAATCTGTATTAATTTAATTATTAAAATTAAAAGACGACTTAACAACAGGGACTTAACAATATTTCTAACACATATCTGTAGAGAAAATATATTCCATGGGATTATTAGATAAGAGGCTCTTCGCCATTTGCTAAAATTATTATGTAAAATCTACACAGAAAGTTTATAAGATATATTGTAAGATATTTATTTTTAAATAATCTCATACTGAATACTTAGTAACATACACCTTTGGTTATGTGGACATCACCTATGATGTTTCTCTAATTTAATTTCTTGTGCCGTATATAAGGGTTTTTTTAGCATTACTTTATGTAATACATTATATAGGAATATTTCATGCATTGTTTTGGAAGAAGTAACAGATGGGTTGTTTATTAATGTGCGTGTTATAATTTCAGTTTCTTCTTACATTCTTATCATTTCAGGATCGCATTGTATCAATGACACTTGATAAAGAATATGATGTTGCTGTAGAAGCCATTCGATTAGTCACACTTATACTTCAGTAAGTATGTTTATATATGTGACGGGGCCCCCTGACGGATGCCCAGACCCGCTTGACAAACCGACTCTTGGATGCTCACACATGCACAGGAGCAATAGGACTGGGGAGCAAGAGAACAGCGCCAAGCGTACATTTCGCCGGCAGCCCCACTGGGGAAGAACAAATATGCCTCGGGATGGAGGTGGGGGGGAAGAACGAGCGAGAGCGGCCCGAACAACTTGACAGCTGGACGCGCATGGGTAAAATGACGGGGGAGGAAAGGGGAAAAGGGAAAAGCAGCCCTGGAAACCACCAGCGTGGTAGCAAACGCGAGCCCTTTAAGAACAAAACGACTGGAGACAATGACTGGACCGATGACCAGGTCAAAAAGCCGGGCACAAGACAGATGGCATAAGAACAAAGCTGTTACAGAATCTAGTAATTCTGCTATAAATGTCTGATGTGCCTACAGAGAAGCATCAGCAAAATACTCTAGAACTGAATGTGGGAGATGACTAGGCTAAGATCCAGGGAGACGTCAAGTGTGTCATCAGTTAGAGTTCCTTTGCACCACAGGAAATCTAAATGCATCCCTGATTGAATTCCATTGACTCTTATATACTGTCAGTTTGTCTTGCCCAATAGTAATTCAGATTATTGTTTAGAGGTAGCATGAAATAAACTTGTATTCATTTTGGATCTAACTCTGACTTCCAATTTCTATCCCTGACATTGAGATGGATTGGGGAATGAGGAAGAGGAACCCTCGGTCAAGCATCCATGCTTATTGGGGGATTTCTACTTTTCTCCTTAGCTCCCTTTCAGCTAACACAGCAGCACATCTATATTTATCTCTATTAAACATGTGCCATGCTGAAGAAAACCTATCTGCTTTTCTTCATTTTTTTTCTGAGGTAAAAATAAAGCAAAACACCATATCATATCCTCAGACCTAGAACTCAGTGGAAGACGTATTTGCTGGTGAATAGTGCTAGACTGGAGGTTAAAATTAAGGGAGGAATTTTTCAAGTAGATTAACTTATCACCACTACTACAGTATTTGTTATTGCATGATTTGTTTGTTATATTCCTGTTCAAGAATATTGACTAAGTCAGGCTATGGCTATCAATATCAAAAATATCTGCCAGACTATCCCACCACTTTAACATGAACAATTTAAAGCTGAATGGAAAAAACACCATTTGAAATGGAATCACTTCTCAACACTGTCCAAATACGTAGCCAAGATGTTGCAGTGGAGTTTAGACTGAACATATATGGCACCTCGGAATGGGACAACTTGCTATGGCCAACTTGCCACTACCATCTTGCCACCCACAACTTGCCACAGGATTGCCACAGGACAGTGGATGGCCAGATGCAGAGCCAAGCAAGTGGGTGGGCAGAGCACACAGAGGTTCAGTGAGAGGATGGACCACACAGGCAGCTGGAGGGAGAGCTGAGTGAGTGGGTGGGCATAATATATGAGATGTGGTCAGTGAGCGGATGGCCAGACCGTGCGAGTTGCAGCAAGTGAGTGGGGGGCAGAATGCATTTTCACCACATCAGGCTTCAAGTGGAAGAGGCCACCCCTACTATACCAGGCCTCTTCTGCCTGGAGTGGCCTCTTCTGCCTGGAACACTGGGGCTGCGGGGAACTGCCACCTGTTCCAACTGCCACTACCCTCGCTGTGGTATGATTTAACCACCTGAAGGGGGACAGCCCTTTGCTAAAAGGGACTGGGCGAGGCAACGTTCTAATTGCAGGATGGAGGAGCAGCCAACCTGAAGCACTAGAGCTGAAGGTGAGAACAGCTACTGGCCTGGCAGTGCAAGAAGAGAGGCCTCATCGATGGCAAAGGAACACTGGCCCTGCCATGCTGCCCAGGGTTTAGGTCTGGAGTTGGCCTAGTGACACAGATGCATTTCAGGCAGAAAGTCCCGTGGCGCAATGACTGGAGACTGGCAAAGGGTGACCAGGTCCACCCAGACAGCTCTCTTTGCTCCCCACTCCCTTTCCCAGAGTGACTTGCTGGGCTTGACCCACAGATTCTTCACCACCCCAAGAGTCAAACTGACCATAGCTGGGCTGCCCAGCCCCAGAAACAGGCAAAACAGGTCTCACTGATTTGCAGCTTTCATGCTTGCCAGAAGGGAACCATAATGCCTATAAACATAACATCAATAATCTGAATGAAGATGATTATTACAAATACCTGGGCATCCTTCAGGCTGACAACATCAAGCATACTTAAGAAGAAAGTTAGTAGTAGTGAATACATCAGAAAAGTGAAGAACATCTCAAAGTCTGAACTCAATGATAGAAATACCATCAAGGCTACTAACACCTGAGCAATTCCAATCATTATACATCTGGAATAGTGGCCTGGACTCAAGCAGAACTAAAAGTCCTTGATGGGAAGACCAGAAAAATAATAACAATGAATCGTACCCTTTGTCCTTGCAGCAATATTGACACACTCTACTTGCCAAGGAAAATAGATGAATGTGAAATGTTTCAAGAACACCGGACAGTTGAAGAATAAAGGGCATTGGAAGAATATATGAAAGATACAGTAAAGAAGATGCATTGAAGCTAGTATATGATAAAGGCTTACTGAATACCAGAGAGACCAAATTAGCTGACAAAAAAGACCAAATGAAGACTAGAAAAGAATGGAAATGCCTCCTCTGTAACGAAACTAAATAAACAGTGGACCACCTACTTAGCTGCTGCAAGAAGATCAGATAGACTGAATACAAACAACGGTATGACAAAGTAGCAACAGTGGTGCATTGGATATCTGTAAGAAAAACCACTGGCCTCAAGCAAAAACTGGGACTCCAAAATAGAGTAATAGAAAATGAAGATACTATAGTGCTCTGGGATGTTTGAATAGATCAGAATAGATAGGCATCTGATACATAACACACTAAACTTCACAATTATTGATAAGAAAGGCAAAAAGTCTGGATAGTTGACATGGCAGTACCTGAAGACCTCAGAATAGAAGAGAAAGAACTGTAGAAGACAACAATGGAAAGACCTGCAGATAGAAATAGAATGATTGTAGCAAAAGAAAGCAAATGTAGTACCAATAATAATAAGCATCTTCAGTGCAATCCCAAAACAACTGGAGCATCACTTGAACACCACTGACACTGACAAAGGCACTATCAATCAATTGTAAGAGGCAGCTTTACTTGGTACAGCTTATATCCTGAAACAGTACCTTTAATATTAAACAACAAGATCTGCTTATCCCAGTTCTTTGAGGAGGACTCGATAGATGGTTAAAAATGCCAAATCCAGTCTATAAACATCTGGGTATTATATCCAACCATAATAATAAAACTTGTACGCTAACCAACTCTCATTGACTCACAGCAATCAAAGAAGTTACAGTTCCATTAAGAACAAAACAAATGGTAAAGGCCAAGTGTGATCTACAGATGGAATTGAGAGAGCGCTCTCACTCTCTCACTTGACAGCCTAGGCTGTCTTTCAATTTTGAAAGATCAGGAGCTTGATTATTCACTTTACCATGATATAGATTGAACCGTATTGCCACCAAGATGCATCCTTGCCTGACATCTGTTGTAATTTCTATCTAAAGATAAAGTCAAAAGCAAATCTGAAATCAATAAAAGCTGCAGGTAGTACAGATCCTGGCCTAAAAATATATTTACTAGAGGCTAGAAAATAAGAGTGTGATCTAAGACTGAGCACTAGACCCTGCTTGCTCGTTTTCTGATTCAACCCATTCTGAGAGTTTATTATAAAAATGTTTAGCAGGCAATTTGCTTATTATGCTAAGGAAGATATTTAGCTACCTCTTTTAAAATTGGAACTCTCCTTTGGAATCAGTGCCTTACTGTCTGTAAATATAAGCAGGGAGATAGGACAAAGGTCCATCAATCTAGGTTACCCCAAATAACTTCAACATTGATAAAGTAATTGCCTTGAGCTTTGCCATGTCTGAGTTGTTTAACAATGTATTTTTAAGTTGGTTGCAAGATCCACTGTGAAAACAATCTCATATTAAACTCTAGGTTGAGCTTATTTAGATCTTCCTGCAAATATAATGCCCTAAAATTATCCTTCCACACTGAAGCTGTTGTAAAAAAAAGAAGAGAAAGGAAGGCTGGTGGGGTAGAGGGGACAGAGGAGGTGTGCTTTCAGATGTGAAAACAACCCTTATACCAAGAAGGCAAAATTAAGTGATACCTGAAGATACTGACCTGATATTTTTTTAAAGCAGTGACTAATTCCTTCCTAGCCTCATCATTCATAATCAAACCAAGGTTGGGCAAAGCCCCTAGTATTTAGGCTTTACACTCATTTAGTTGAGTAGTACTGACTGGAAAAGCTAAATCAATTTATAGTACTTATCTACAGACCACCCTACAATTATGGTAAATCAAATTTGGGAGGCTATCCCAAACATAAATGTTTTAGTACTTCTGCTGTACTATACTCCTACCAGCTTTTTAAAAAATCATACTTCAGAGAAAGATGTTAAGATAAAATTAGTTTTTCATTAGTTTTCAAAATTATTCACTATATCTTCAGTTCATACATTTTTTCCCTTGCTGAGGCTTGACGTTAGAATAATATGCCCCAGGTTCCATCTGAACTTTGCTCATTCATGGATGTTCATCACTAGACAGGTTTAAGGCAGGTTTTATATTGGTAATACATATCACAGATACATATTTTATATGCTCTTAGTTTAAAACTAAAATGAAATGTTAGCTACAGCATATATTTTGATATCATTTAAGATTTTACTCTCTTGTCAGACAGATTTATTTTCTGAATTCATTGGAGACTTCCAATTAGCTTGCATATAATATGGCATACAGAATGTTCTCTTCATAGAACGATATTTATTTAGGAAAGCAAACACGAGTTTATTTTATAAAAATATACTCTGGCGTACTCTGAATCCAGACAATGCTTGAACAGAGCTCAGTGCATGGAAATGATGTGTCCTAATGCCTGCTTCAGAGAAGAACAATTTTAGATGGACATGCTTCTTATAACAGTCCTAAAAAATCTCTCACAAACTAAGTAATATGGGAAATAGTTTGAAGGACTGTGGAAATAGTAGGAAATTGATGAAAACCAGCTAGCTCTCTTTTTTTCTAGTAATGAGAACTTGCACAGACTTCAATGTTCTTTCATTAAGAGAAGAACATCTTCCATGACCATTTTAGACTCATGAGTATCTTTGATTGTATATTTGGATTTACATAGGCATAACTAAAGTATTATGGTCTCATTTATAACAATGTTTGCTTGGAATATGCTTTTAGTATCATACGCATGGCATATTTCAATGCCTGCTATAAAAACCTGGACTAAAGTCAATGAATTTTTCATTAGGCCTACTTTAATTTTGTAGATTCTATTTATTCTAAAGGTAACAAAGATGGTAACATTGAGTACTTGAACTTAATGTGTTATTTCTTCATTCAGTGGAAGTGAAGAAGCTTTGTCCAATGAAGACTGTGAGAATGTTTATCATTTGGTATATTCGGCTCATCGACCTGTTGCTGTAGCAGCAGGGGAATTCCTTCACAAAAAGTAAGCCTGTATTCACTGTCTGGATGTTAATGTTTCAGTGGCTAATCATTGTTTAAAGCTGTTTGTTTTCAGGTTAGTTTTTGTTTGACGTGTCCCCTTAGAGATGTAATATAATTGAGATGTTGCCTCATACTAAATATCTAGTTTGAGTGAGACCCTTTATATGTGCACAGTTGAAATCCCTTGACAGTGCACAGTTAATGTCCCAGGGATAGCCCTGGATAGGATTGCCCTCCTTATGAAAAGCAAATCTAGAACTTGAGGCTTGTCCTGGACTCAGTCCAAGATGGATTAATTCTGGTGGCTTACCCTGACTAGAATGCAGCACCAGTTGTAGTGCTATCTAGACCAGGGCTTTTCAACCGGTGGTACGCGTACCACCAGTGGTACGCGAGCACCTGGCTGGTGGTACATGTAGGACCGGTTGAAAAAAATGTAAAAAACAAGAGTTAAAAAGAAGTAAAAGAAAAGTAAAAAAAGGAAAAGTGAATGAGGTGAAGCAGCTGTGAGAGCTCAGGGGAAGCACCAGGATCAGCGCCCCTTTCTGCCTGATCGGTGCTTCTCCGGGGCGTGAGAGCTCTGGGGAAGCACCAGGATCAGCACCCCTTTCCACCTGATCGGTGCTCCTCTGAGGCCAGGAGGGCTCAAAAGAAGCGCCAGGATCAGCGCCCCTTTCCACCTGATCGGTGCTTCTCTGAGGCTGGGAGAACTCGGGAAGCGCCAGGATCAGCACCCCTTTCCGCCTGATCGGCGCTCCTCTGAGGCCGTGAGAGCACCAGGATCAGCGCCCCTTTCCGCCTGATCGGCGCTTCTCCGAGGCCGGGAGAGTTCAGGGGAAGTGCAGGATCAGCTCCCCTTTCTGCCTGATTGGCACTTCTTCCGGAGCTGATCCTGGTGCTTCTTCTGAGCGCCGAAGAAGCACCTATCACCTGGAAAGCAACATTGATCCAGGCCAGCACATTCACACACACACAAACATGTGCAAGCAGTTACAGCTTAATGTGCAAGCAATTACAGCTTAAGGCGCTTCAGCCTTCAACTATGGCTCCCAGTCCTCTGGCGCCTTATTGGCTCAGGCCAGCCGTCCGTCAGAATCTACGTCCCGTGATTGGCTGGCTCCCTCAACGCGTCTATCTCTCACAGAAAGGGTTTGGCTCTTCATGCCGGCTTGCCCCTTCGTGGGGTTCCTGATACTGTAGGCCCCGCTGGCCGGGAAGGTGCACCGGACTCCTGGCTGCCGGTAAAGTGATTGACCCGCTCCTCTCCCATTGCCCACTCTGCCCGGCTCGAGCCTGGCTGGAACAGCGTCAGTGTTTCCAAAGATGGCCACTTCAAAGTCACTACGGGCAGCCCTTAGCTGCTCCCCTCCACGCCTCCAAATCGATCCCCAATCAGGGAGGGAGGGAGGGAGAAAGGGAGATGGAGGGAGAGAGAGAAAGAGAGGGAGGGAGAGAAAGACAAAGAGGGAAAAGGAAAGAGGGAGAGAGATATACAAAGAGGGAGAGAGAAAGGGAAAGAGGGAGAGAAAAAAAAGGAGGGAAGGAGGGAGAGAGAAAGGGAGGAGAGATAGGGAGAGGGAGAGAAAGGGAGAGAAAGAAGGAGAGAGGGAGAGAGAAAGAGGTAGAGGGAGAAATAGGAGGGGAGAGAAAGGGAGAGAGGGAGGGAGAAAGAGAAAGAGGGAGACAGGGAGAGAGAGAGAGATTAAATTAGTAACATGGTTGTTAAGTGAATCTGGTTTCCCCCACTAACTTTGCTTGTCAGAAGGTTGCAAAAGGCGATTACATGACCCTGGAACAATGTGACCATCATAAATATGAATCAGTTGTCAAGCATCGAAATGTAAATGACATGACCCTGGGGATGTTGCAACGATCATAAGTGTGAAAAATGGTCATAAGTCACTTTTTTCAGTGCCATTGTAACTTTGAACAGTCACTAAGCAAACTGTTGTAAGTCAAGGACTACCTGTACTTTATCACTTTTTTCCATTTTTGGGGGGTGTTAAGTTTTTGACACCTTGCTAGGTGACTGGTGGTACTCGAATGTTGCCATATTCTAAAAGTGGTACAATCGGTGAAAAGGTTGAAAAGCCCTGATCTAGACTATGAGATTGTTAGCAGCAATTTAAGCCATATCAATAAATGCTGAGATTACTTGCTTCACATATGGCTGGCTGGAAATTGCAATTGATAACAGAATGTGGTTTCCTGGAGGTTGATGAGAGAAGCCACTACTATAATAATAAAGATATTCCAGTCTCTAAATTGGTTACAGATTTCCAAGAGCATTTCAGAGTGTTAAGTTTTTTTTTTAAAAGAAGTCTTTGATCTGGGACAACAAAGCCAGTCAACAAAACATTTGTATTCATCATTTATAAATTGGGAAATTAGAGTCACAATTTGCAACACTTTTCCCATATGAACAAAACATAAGAAAGCAAAGATATAGAATTGATAGAAGAGATATTTGTCAATGTATTACTTTTTTATTAGTTTAAAAAGCATTATGAACTGTTAACAACAGTTCCACAGCACTTTTAATTTTATACCTTTATACTACAGATTATGACAAATGGAAAGCTTGCTATTTGAAATGCTAGTTATGAGTCCCAGTACAAAAAACATTACAGGTAATCTAGCAACCATTCGCAGTTATGTGACTAAAAAAGTAACTTTGTGACTAATACTTAGCATCTACAACACTGAAAAGTTTATAAAAACAAAAAGCTGAGGTAAGATCAGAAGCACAGTTAGTTTCAATTAGTGCTCATTTGCTGAACAACCAAGTTGCTTGTCCCAATTGTGATTACCAAACAATGATTACCTGTAATCCTCATTAATTCTATCTGTAATGGCTCTGGGATGATGTAGTAGTGGTGTTGGCGATAGTGATTATAATGATCATATACTTTTCATTGGCAGTAGATTTGAGTCATTGAATGCTGCTTTTCTGTATACTTCAGCAACCTGTTATGGATCTACAAATTATTCATCTTTGTTAGTTTATAGAATAAGGACCCCTCAGTTCAACCAACAATGAATGACTAAACATCTCCTTGCATTCTGCCTATTGATGGGTGATACACATTTATGTTTGCACATATAATATGTCTATGTCTCAGCAAATGTGTCATATTTCATTCACTGATTTACCTTGTTTTAATCTATAGGAACAACATTCTAAATAAAGGACTCTAATAGTTTGGAATGTGAACTGTAAATTACTCTTTATCATTGTGAATTATTTCATTATCCAGGGTTTCTGAACAGGAATATGGTATTATATAATTCCAGATGTGGTGGTTCAGGAAAGAATGTCTAGATCATTACAAACCACTTCCAGTTCAGAGGATTAAGTTCAGAAAATACCTCAATGACCGAAGAATAATGGGAAGAACCAGAATGTTCAGTTTTAGTATTTTACATTTATAGTCTTTACCCTGCCACATTTTTATCATTACAATCCCACATTTGATAAAATAAACATACCCCTAATATCTTTGTCTTAGGATGAACCCAAGAATACCCACTGATGTTAGACAAGATGCATTAGAGCACTACTTTTCAAAAGGTTATTGAGAGAAGAAAAAAAAAATCCAAAAGACTTTGTTATTTTTCCTTGTGTTTTACTTTGAATTTTCTCCTACAGGAAGGCTCTGAGATTGCTTATAGCCCATAAGTAGTATGAATTATATTTTATAGTCCATAAACTTAATATTCTGATAGACCAAGAGGTCTTAAGTCTATCTTTATCTTGATCTTTACATTTTATTTTATATTTCCTTCTGTAAGATATTATTAAAATATTTGCAATTTCAAACTGGACCACCATTTAATATTCCAGATGGAGTATTTACACATTATTTTCCAATTTTTCACCAAGCCTTTCTTTCTCCCCTTTGCACATCTCTTTTATCTTACTTTTTATAAAGAGTCTTTTATGGGGAATTAATAGAGCAGTATTAAGATTTTCATCATTTGTAATTTTAACCATGAATAATTCCATAATTTAAATTCCATAAACAAAAAAAAGTGTGATTTCGGTGGTATTTGCATGTTCTGTTTATCTGAGTGGAGAAGAATCTTTAGGTGCTAGTAAATACCTCCCTTTGTTGACTCTAATGAAGAAATACATTTGTTACTAGAATGTTCCATTAAAAATGGACAAAACAAAACATGTTAAAATAAAAAATACTATCTTTTTATAGACTATTTAGTCGGCACGATCCTCAAGCAGAGGAAGCACTAGCCAAGAGGAGAGGACGGAATAGTCCAAATGGGAATCTTATTAGGATGCTGGTCCTTTTCTTTCTTGAAAGCGAGGTAAAATTATTTTATGTTGAATTTTATTTAAACTGATCAGTTTTAACAACAACTTGTGTGTCCAATCACACTTGGCCAGTAAAATTCTATTCTATTCTGCTCTACTCTACTCTACCCTACCCTACCCTACCCTACCCTACCCTACTCTACTCTACTCTACTCTATACTCTATATACTTTACTCTGTTCCTATTCTTATTCCTATTTCTATTCCTTTCTATTTCTGTTTAAATCTATTTATTGTTGCTAAATATCTGTTTCCAGAGAATGAGGCTTATGGTAAAATTTGAGTATATTTTGATTTTTATAATTACCACAAACTGGAAATAACCAGTTTGATTTCATTATTATAAAATATCATATTGTAAGATTGAAGAAAATTCTCAAAACTACAAGTGAGAATTTTTAAATAAAGCTTTTTGTTTGCAACTTAGCTCTAAATCTTAAATAAGATTTTTTTCCTGTTTTGTAACTTGAATTAAACAAGCTTTTTATAATGAACATATTACAAACTTGAATAGACCACTGAAATATAATAAGTCAGCTTGTTAATTATAATGACCTGTGTTGGCGCAGTGGTTAGAGTGCAGTACTGCAGGCTACTTCTACTGGCTGCCAGCTGCCAGCAATTTGGCAGTTCAGTTCTCACTAGCTCAAGGTTGACTCAGCCTTCCATCTTTCCGAGGTCGGTAAAATGAGGACCCAGATTGTTGGGGGCAATATGCTGACCCTGTAAACCACTTAGGGCTGTAAAGCACCATGAAGTAGCATATAATTCTAAGTGCTATTTCTATAATGCTATCAGGGAAAAATTATAAATTAGAACTGTGCTTGTGTGTGAACAGGTTATGCAAGATCATGTTAAATACAGCATAAAAAATAAGAGAGGAAATGTTCTTGCTTTAGACTTTTACAAATCTGTGTGTTTTTCTAATATAATACATGTCCTACTAATTAAAAAGTGACTTTAACACTGAATATATTTTTCTGTTACTTTTCACTGCCTTTTATTATATCTCAATATGATTAATTCACTTTCTGGTATTACATTACCCACAAATGTATTCTTTAGTGCAGCATCAAATGCATTTTTAGACATCTGACTTAAATTTATGCAGTTGCAAAATATGACGGTATTAAATCACAAAATCATAAATCGCAAAGGAAGCAGATATGAATATTTTAAAAAATATCTTAGGATAGGATTTCAGTATTGCAATGCAACTGCTAAGCAACATATTCAAAAATATAATCTTTAATTTGTATTGTAATGAGCATTGAAAACAATTACTATATTTTTTTAAGATAAAAAACTCTTCAAGGGTTGAAAACTAAGTAGACTAGCATTTCATCTGAAAGTGGAGTAGTATATGTTTTGCAAAACCAAGACAATCTGAAATTAAAAATATACTATCAGTCTACAAAGGGATGAAGATCAAACTGAATTCATCAGTAAGCATGTATTTTAATGTGGTTAGGGTATAATAATAGAATCTTGAAAATATGTCAAAGCCTCTCTCTGTTTTAACTTACAACTAATCCAAATAAGACAGAGTTGCTTTGACTTTGTTTTTAATGCTTTCTACCTTCCCAAGGCTCGTATATCTTTTCTGTAACAGCTCAGCATTTTCCCTTTTCTGAATCAGGCTCTAATACCTTCCCAATTTTTTACATATTCTTACATAATGCTGAAAATAATACTATAAGTAAGGTCTGTGACAATGTCTATAAAGAGTTTTGTTTGTTTTAATTTTTAGTTACATGAACATGCTGCTTATTTGGTGGATAGTTTATGGGAAAGCTCTCAAGAACTGTTAAAAGACTGGGAATGCATGACAGAATTGCTACTAGAAGAACCTGTCCAAGGTGAAGAAGGTACTCATCAGGTTTACTTATTTGATTAAAACAAGATAGCATTGTCTAGACTCTTTCATTTAAGGCAGTGAAGTGCATTGGACTGCTTAATTAATCTGTGCTTTTAGTTTATAATGTTTGGGTCCCAGTAAAATCAACAATGCAAAGTAGTTGTAATTAACTTAAGAGTCTTGGTCAGAACTTAGCTTTTTACTTATACCCAAATCCAAAATTATGTATTTATTGCATTTATTGACATCCATCTAAATCAATCAATGTGACTCTGGGCAGCATACAACAACAAAAATAAACATTAGCAAAAAAGTAACCATACATTATCTAAAATAACCTCCTCTAATATATAAAATGGTAAACTAAATTAATTAATTTTTTTTATTTATTTTTTTTCCTTTTTTATTTTTTTATTTTTTTTTCCTTTTTTCCTTTTTTTCCCCCCAAACTAAATTAATTAATTAAAACAACCAGAAACAAATTCCACTCAACTAAAGCCAATTACCTGAAGAAAAAGCCAAATCTTAATGAGTTTTCTAAAGGTAAGCAGCATTGAGAGCATCGTATAATTGGGATGAGGGGGACTGAGAATAGAGACAACTATCAAAAAGAAACATCTTGAAATCCCATATGATGACAGTATTTCAGTGAGGGATCCTGGAGCATGGGCAGGTTGTTCTTGAGAGGTGTTCTTGCAAGTAACCTAGTTCTATGCCATATAAGGAGAGAGGGTGGGAGAGAGACATAGACAGACAGAAGACAGACTATTTCTTGAGGAAATCCAGAATTAAAAACTACAGAAACAATTTGAAAAAATATAAAAGTGAAAAACAATGAAAGTCAAGAAAAGAGTAGAAAGAAAAAGAAAAATCTCTTAAGATATTGCTATCTTTTTTTGCAGCAGTACAAACATGATTGTTACTATTTCGATCCTCCCAAATTACATATTGCAGTTTTTTTCTGCCCATGAACAACTGTAATCAGTAATTACCAAGATCATCATTTCTTTTTCAGAATCAATTTTGTTTATTTTCAGCAAAAAAAGACATAAAGTGTTTCTAGTCTTTTATAAAAGTAATTATTGTTCCTTCCCTAATTAAATAGGTCAATTTAGCCATTTCAGCAAGTTCTGCCATCTTCACAATCCACTGTGGGTATTTCTGCATTTTCCCATTTTTGTGCATGTAACGGTTTCATTGCACTTACTATATATAAAATCAGTCATTTATGTATATCTTTTCTTGCTGATTGTTCATAAATCCTAGTAAAAAAGGCTTTAATTTAAACAGAAAACTATGTTTTCATGTTTTTCTGCACCATTGTATATGTTTATATCCAATATTTTTCCACTTTTTCACAAATTTACCATGCATGGTAAAATGTTGCTTTATGTTTTTCATATTGCCAGCAACAATTATAAGTACCTTTGTAATATTAGTCTCTCCGGTGACATGTAGCAAAAATACATCATTTTATAAAATAATATCTCATAAATTATATTGCAATGTGAATGTCAGGCCTTGTAACTACATTCTTTCCCATTGATCCATATGGATATTATAGACTAATTTCTTGTCCCATTTTATCATGAACTTGTTTTTCTTGCATTTCAAATCTTAATATATAACTGTTAGCACTCACTATCTCTCAGTCCATGACATCGGGCTACTGTGGTAACAAGTTGGTCAGTTAATTCCTATCACACCAATGATTTGACAGTCAGTTGACCCTGTACTTGAGGGAAAATGCCAGGAAAAAAATCACATTTATACAAATTTCCCAATGAAATTCTGTTACATATTGTTCTATATATGGTAACTTTCTGTCCATTTTGAACCTCTGTCTTAATTAGAAGTTATGAACATTTGAAACATAATATATGAAAACTACCAAAAAGTAAATCCTTCTGAAGTCAATTGTTTTCTTGCTTTTATCTTAAGTTTTCCATTTTCTTGTACTAACAAATCTAGATATGTTAATCCTCTCTTTGCCTATTGCTCTTTTCTATAAAATATTTCATAAGCCAAGACTGACCTAAGTATTTTCAGTCATAATGGTTTTTAAAATCTAACTTACTTTGTCATAACAAGAACAACTGTGGTGCCCAAACCTTATCAAAGACTTTTTTTTGCCTCCAATGATGCCAAAACCAATTATTCACTTTTATTAATATATACAAATAATATATTAATCAAGAATCTATTATCCATTCATAAAGATGGATTACTATTGTCAGTACGGGTAATCCTCAACTTAGGACCACAATTGAGCCTGCAAGACATTTTTTAAAGTGAGTTTTGCCCCATTTCACAACTTTTTGTGCCATAGTTAAGTGAATCACTGCAGTCCTGGGACAGCAACCTCCTCAATCCCTGGCTCCAAACATGCCATCCCTGTTGGATGGTCCCAGTTTCCAACTCCTCCTCCTCCGAACTGGGCTCTATGGGGCCATGATATGTACCCATCAACCTTCCAAAGCAATAAATTGTGTCCTGAATGGACTGCCATGTACTTCTGTAACAGTCTTAAGTATATATGTATGTTTACCGCCTTGAATTACTTATACAATGAAATAAAAACAGGATAAAAATAAACAAATAAATAAATAACATACAGCCTTTATTAACCAGTCATTTCCAGATCACAGAATTTCTACATACTGTTATATAGAAATAAGCCAAAAATTGCACAATATAAAAAAGAAAGTCTTTTAATCTTTAGTTGTCTGTCCTTGATAAAACTGTTTACATTTCTATGCTTTCCTGGAATATATAACAGTAACATTTTTTCCCTCATACTGCAAAACTTTTACATTCCTGGCTGCTTATATTTTATCATTATCAAACTTCAGCAGAAATCCAGTTAAATCAGGTTTCAAATATTGAAAATATTTATATCTTAAAAGTTTACACTAAACTGCCTCAATTAATATAACTTAGATAGGTCTTTAAAGCATTTTGCCATTGCTTATGCCTATATTATAGAAAATGAAAATTTAAAAAGTACTTTTTTTCCTTGTTTTCTTCACCATGGATTTAGACCAGGACTTCTTGGCAGGCCACCAGATCTAAAAATCTTGTTATATCTTGTGCAACTAAAACTGCAGTCTTTTAACTTACAAACTTTTCATCAGTATATTCTGAAATATGGCAGTTTATTACTTGTAATATCACCAGAATCTCTAAACTTTCATATCTCACACAATGACATATGGAATTTCAGAAGATGAAAGCACTTGTTATATATTTCCTATATAAATTAACAGTTTCAACCAATAAAATATATACCTGACAAGGGAAGGTGGATAATTTCCCACTCTGAGCCTCAGAAGCCTCTTTGGTAGCTTAACCAGAAACTAAGCCAAGAATGACATCTGAAGGAAGTGTGATCCATTGAAGGAGAAAAAAAGAAAAAGAGAGATATTGCTTTGTAGGATTGCATGACATCTTAGCATATTGTTATCAGAAGTTGGGGAATGATATACATTCATATTATATAAAATCAAAGGAACCACTCCAGTATTATATATACAGCTAGAACAATCAGCTTGACCCCAATACCTGGGAAGATTCTGGAAAAGATATTCAAGCAATGAATCAGTGAACACCTAGAGCAGTGATGGCAAACCTTTTAGAAACTGAGTGCCCAAACCGCAATTCAAAACCCACTTATTTATCGCAAAGTGCCAGGGCCTCATTAGCATTGTGGTGCCCTCGGGGGGGGGCAGGGAGGCACCTCTGAGTGCTGCCTCTGGCACACAAAAGTGTCGCAAAAATGGGCCACCGTGCTGTAAGGCGTCACCACATCGCGGGATGCAGGTACAAGGCGCTGCACCATGTAAGAACGGGGCAGGCTAGTGAGTATCACGCAGACACTAGCCCTGCCCCATTTGCAGCAGGTGCTTGCTCGCGGTCCCATGCATGCATGCATGCATGCATGTAAAATGCTTCCCCCTCCCTTTTCTTTCAGTCCACCAATCAACAATGGTTGGTGACCTCTGTTCTACCACCTCTACTCGAGCTTGCCAGTCGGCCGCCTTGGTGCTGGGCAGGGCTCCGGGCGACGGGCGACCTGATGGACGTGCTGCTAGCGGCGGTGGCACCTTTGCCAATAGGGAGAGCTCTGAGTGCCGCCTCTGGCAATGTGCCATAGGTTCGCCACCACTGACCTAGAGGCAAACAAAGTCATTACCAAAAGCCAACATGGATTTGTCAAAAACAGATCATGCCAGACAAATCTTATTGCATTCTTTGACCAGGTGACAAAATTAGTGGACCAGAGGAATGCTGTGGATATAATTTACTTGGACTTCAGTAAGGCATTTGATAAAGTAGACCACAACCTACTACTTGATAAAATAGAAAAATGTGGGTTAGACACCATCACCACCATATGGATTCGTAGCTGGCTGACCGGCCATACTCAGCGTGTGGTCCTCAATGGAACTACATCTACATAGAAGGAAGTATGTAGTAGGGTGCCCTACGACTCTGTTCTGGGCCCAGTGCTCTTCAACATCTTCATCAATGATTTGGATGAGGGGATAGATGGGGAATTCATCAAATTTACAGACGACACCAAGCTGGCAGAAATAGCCAACACTCTAGAAGATAGGCTTAAGATACAGGAGGATCTGGACAGACTTGAACACTGGGTGCTATCTAACAAAATGAAATTCAGTAGTGAAAAAAGTAAGTTCTACATTTAGGTAAGAAAAACCAAATGCATAGGTATAGTATAGGGGATACCTTGCTCAATATAGTAACTGTGAGAGGGATCTTGGAGTCCTAGTGGTCAATCACTTAAATATGAGCCAGCAGTGTGCTGCAGCTGCCAAAAAAGCTAGCAGAATGCTAGGCTGTATACCACCTTGATAAGGCCACACTTGGAATACTGCATCCAGTTTTGGTCACCATTATGTAAAAAAGATGTTGAGACTCTGGAAAGAGTACAGAGAAGAGCAACAAAGATGATTAGGGGACTAGAGGCTAACACATAAGGAACTGTTGTTGGAATTGGGTGTGTCTATAATGAAGAGAAGGACTAGGGGTGACAAGATCGCAGTGTTCCAATATCACAGGGGTTGCCACAAAGGGAGTCAAGCTATTCTCCAAAGCACCTGAAGGCAGGACAAGAAGCAATGGATGGAAATTGATCAAAGAGAGAAGCAACCTCGAACTAAGGAGAAATTTCCTGACAACAATTAATCAGTGGAACAACTGCCTCCAGAAGTTGTGAATGCTCCAACACTGGACGTTTTTAAGAAAAGATTGGACAGCCATTTGTCTGAAATGGTATAGGGTTTCCTGCCTGAGCAGGGGATTGGACTAGAAGACCTACATGGTCCATTATTATTGTTGTTGTTGTTGTTGTTGTTGTTGTTGCAGTGGATATGATCCATTTTAATTTGAATTGTAATGCTATTTTTAAAGTATTTGGAAATATTTATCTTTTAATTATTGCTTTTAATGTAAACCTCAGAGTCACTTCAAAGCGAGATGGGCGGCAAATTTAATTATAAATAAAATAAATATAAGACTCAAAAATTGTGTACATATTACATAGAGGTTTAAATGAAGCCAAATAAATAGACTTTTTAAAAAAAATTTAAAATATTGGAAGAGCACTTTGGATTTCAATTTAATTAAGTCAGCTTGGAACTGACTTCTTGAAGTATTAAACAAAACTGTTGTGGCAAACCATTGATAAATTAATTACGAAATGTATTCAGATTACTTAGCCAAAATAGTCACTGCTAAGCAGTGGAAATAAATAGATAATATTTCAATGGCTAGATGGCATGTTAAGATCTGATCTGTAGCTTTCTTGAAAACTGATAAATTCCATTGGATGATAATGGAAAGAATTGTTGAAAAAAATATTATTTACATAAGAGTTAAGCATTTTGACTTCTGTCAAACATTATGGTCATGTTAAAGATATATCAGCAATATGTAAATTTTGTGTAACTCTGATAAAATTAATTAATTAACAAAACATCTCATAGATAGCACTTTATCCTGTAAAGTCATCCATCACATGACCGTGTCCATGTCTTCAACCTTTTACCATGGTTAAGTGAATCACAGAGTTGTTAAGTGAAATCTGGCTTCCCCCATGTCTGAAGCCAGTTGAGAATGTTGCAAATGGTGATCACATGTCCCTGGATGCTGCAACCAGTGTAAATACTTCCAGTTGCCAAGCACCCAAATCATGATAAAATCATGACAGTCATAAATGTGAAGTCACTCTATTCAGTGCTTTAGCGACTTGGAACAGTCACTTTAAAAAAAAAGTTTCTTATTTTCAGTGTTATGACTGGTATTGCTATTATTACTGCTACAGGTTTTAGAAGATAAAATGTCCTGTTGTTCAGGATATTGAGCAAAAATTGTAGCATTATTTGCATAGATTAGTTGCCAACATTTCAATGCTCTGTTTATATTCTTTATCTCTGTAGCAATGTCTGATCGTCAGGAAAGTGCACTTATAGAGTTAATGGTATGTACAATTCGACAAGCTGCAGAAGCACACCCTCCAGTGGGCAGAGGAACTGGCAAGAGAGTAAGGGTTTTTTTTTTGTTACTTTTCTCTTGGACTTTTTGTATGCATGTTTTTTCAGTGATTTTAAATATTTTAATAAGGAAAAGGTTATTGGAAAACATTTGTTACAAATGATATTTGAGTTCAATATTCTATTTTGTAAGGCCTTTTCTTTAAAATGCAAAGTATTAGAATTGTTTTCTAGAACACTGACAATTCAGATGTTTTTTTGTAATCCTGGCCAGAACATAAAATGTTTGCCTTGATGAGCACTCATAATGAGAATGTGGAGGTGCACATCTCAAACATTTAGAGATATACTCAAAGAACTTTTGGGAGATACACATCTTTGTAACAAAATGGCTTAAGGTGCTAAAAAATCTACATACTTTGTATTTAAATAACTGTACAGGTAGTCCTTAGCTAATAATCATTTCATTCAATGACTGTTCAAAATAAAAACACTATTAAATAAAGAGGCTTATGACTAGTTCTCAGAGTTGCAGCTATAGCAGAATCCCCGCAGTCATGCTATCACAATTTGGGAGCTTGGCAACTGGCTCACAATTGTGACAGTTGTCCCATGGTATTGTGATCACTATTTATAAACTTCACTGCTGGCTTCCGACAAGTAAAGTCAATAGTGAAACTGGCACAAATGGCAATTACATGATGTCACAATTAACAGCTGCTTAGGATTTGCTTAATGACTGCCACTGGAACTGCCATCAGAACACAGTGTGGTCACATGATATTACTTGGTGATGGAGTTGCCAGTCCAATTATTGCCATTAACTGAGAACTACTTATATTCATTCCTACTGCAGCATTCTCAATGGGAAAATGTTTCTTTCAATTTGAGTTATAATACCGTAGTAGTGTCCTATTAAAAACCAGCATATTAATTTGGAGATTAACTAGGCTGCTGCATAAAGAAGCTACAATTTGTATTTTTATTGGCAAAGTTTATATTACAATTGTTTATGATGTGATAGTCCCCCTATTTTTCAGGTTTTAACAGCAAAAGAAAGAAAAACTCAGATAGATGATCGGAACAAGCTAACAGAACACTTTATTATTGCACTTCCCATGCTCCTATCAAAGGTATGTCAATAGAATGTGATTCTGTAATAATAGTTATATGAGTCTTTTTGTAATTTGTGTATTAATTCTCATTTTTTCCTATTGCTAGTATTCTGTTGATGCAGAGAAGGTGGCAAATCTTCTTCAAATTCCTCAATATTTTGACTTAGAAATTTACAGTACAGGAAGAATGGAGAAGGTATAGTACACCAAAATGGAGTAATAAATCTGAGTAATACTAGTTTATGTTAAAGGTTTGGTAATTTGGAATTTTACATTTCTGTGCTCTATTTTCATATTTAAGTTAGAGTAATTGCTTCAAGAAATGACCAGAAATTTTTCTTTGTTCCACAGCATTTGGATGCTTTGTTGAAACAGATTAAATTTGTTGTAGAGAAGCATGTGGAATCAGATGTTCTTGAAGCCTGCAGTAAAACATACAGCATTCTGTGCAGTGAAGAATATACCATTCAGAATAGGGTTGACATAGCTCACAGCCAGCTCATTGATGAATTTGTGGATCGATTCAACCATTCTGTGGAGGATCTATTAAATGAGGTTTGCTTGTATCCTGTTTTCGCTAGAGTAAAATATCTGCCTACACATTAGTACCAGAACATTATTTTAATTGTTTAATTTTTTTTTGTTTGCATCCCAGAACATCAAATGAGAACTAAATTTCTATTGTATTGGTGGTATATAAGAGGCCTAGACAGAGGTGGGTGGAAAACCACATGAATATATTTACCACAGAGAACAAAAGAAAAATCTTTTTCTGTTTAATGATATTGTGATTATAAAGTGAAGTGATGCAAGGAAATTAGTTCCTGACACCTAGCCATGGTGGCACAGTGGTTAGAACGCAGGCTAATTCAGCCTTCTATCCTTCTGAAGTCAGTAAAACAAGGACCTAGATTATTGGGGGGGGGAATAATCTGACTCTATAAACCAGGGGTTCTCAACCTTGGCAACTTTAAGACTTGTGGACTTCAACTCCCAGAATTCCTCAGCCAGCAAAGCTGGCTGAGGAATTCTGGGAGTTGAAGTCCACAAGTCTTAAAGTTGCCAAGGTTGAGAACCCCTGCTATAAACAGAGTGTTGCAAAGCACTATGAAGTGGTATATAAGTGCTATTGCTATTAATGATATTGTGATTCTAAAGTGATGTGATACAAGGAAATTAGTTTCTGACACCGTTATTGCTTCCATTGAGTTTGAAAGTGGAAGAGAAGCCATCTGTATAGTCAAGAACTCTGATCATATTTCTGATAGATGCATTGTTTCAAATGTGGATAGTTTCCATCATCCTCAACTTATGACCTTAAGAGGGACAGGAAAAATCGTTGTTAAACAATTATTGTTAAGGGTGATTTTACCTTTTTTGCTGCAGTCATTAAGCAAATCACTCATGGTTGTTAAGAGAGACATCATGTGACCACTGCTTGCAACCTTCAGGCTTCCCTAATGATTTTGCTTCTCAGAAGCCAGCTGGGAAGGTTGCAGATGGCAGTCACATGACTGTAGGATGCTGGGAGTATCATAAATGTATAATGGTTGCCAAGTGCCCAAACCTTGATCTTGTAACTGGAGATGTGCAACAGTCATTAAGTGTGAAGACCAGTCATAAGTCATTTTTTTTTCAGAGCAGTCGTAACTTTGAACAGTTGCTAAATGAGTGGTCATTAAATGAATACATAGAACCCCTTTATTTGGAGAGAGAAAGATTCATGTAACATGAACTTTTTTTTTCATAATTAGAATTCAATTCACTTGTAAATACATAGCTTTTGTAATTATCTACTCGTGAAATAGGAATAATACTATATCTAATTTAAATCATATACTAAATTATTTATATAATTTAGCTCTATATCTATCAGCTCAATTTTATAAGTGGACAAAGAATATAAAAGTATTGTGTTAAAATCGCAACAACAATATACATAATCTTCCAAACAAGCCCATATTTCTTTTTTTAAGTCAATTTTAATCAGTCCTTTATTTTTAATGTTAATAGTCAACTTCTTATTTTTTTTCAGTATTTCAATACTTCCTGGGATTACTCTACACATGATAGAAATTCTTTTCTTTTCTTTTTTGTCAAAAGCAGAAAGAGTTAACTTGTGCACCTCAGAATTAAAATGAGAATTTATTTTCTAGGAGTCATACATGTATTGTCATATATGTTCTGGTACCTTAATTCCTGTCAAGCATATACAGTTTTTTCATGCTTGCCTTATATTAGGCAGATCAAATCTATATTTAAATTTGTCACTCATATAACAGTACATAAGAGAATCTTACTTGGAGTTCAGTGCAAACTCCGAGTTTCATTTCTGAAATACAAAGTTATACAAATTCTCAACAGCCATTGCTATACATAGATAGGAATCTATATTCTTAAAGATAAGTGTAATATATAAATTGCTCAGCTCATGTTCCACTTTGTTTTGTTTCCAGGGAGAAGAAGCTGATGATGATGATGTATACAATGTTCTTTCTACTTTAAAGCGATTAACATCATTTCACAAGTATGTAACTTTATGAAATTTTATAGTTATTTAAAGATGGTCAGACATTTATACTCTTGCAAAAAATTAAGCAAGATTGGAAGGTTTTTATTGTTTACACACACACACACACACACACACACACTTAGAGTATGTGTGTGTACATACATATATACATACACATACATACAAACAGCTACTTTACACAAGATGTAGGAAAGAAACTCCATAGTTTAAGAAATCTCATAATTTATATGTTGTACTTAAACTCCTATTTATTACAGTGATTTTATTACTGCATTTGTTCAATCTTTACTGTACATGTTTGTTAAATGCATTTTATAATTTCTCTCAAAAGCGCTCATGACCTTACAAAATGGGATTTGTTCAGTAACTGCTACAGATTATTGAGGACAGGAATTGAACATGGAGCTATGCCAGAACAGGTAATATTAAGTAATATGTGCTGCTGTCTTCATAAAGTACAATATGAAAGGGATTTGGCTATTCCCCAGTAAAAGCTCTATATGTAATTTTCTTATATCACTGTTTTTCCTCTTTTTAATGTTATTCTAATAATACTATAATACTGTTTTGCTTTGGCAATTGAGATGGGTAGGCATAGTGAGTGAGTGAGTGAGTGAGTGAGTGAGTGAGTGAGTGAGTGAGTGAGTTAGTGAGTTAGTGAGTTAGTGAGTGAATGAATGAAATTTGTGACTACCAAAAGTCCATTAAATTGAGTTGGACTTAAGCAATTAAGACACCAGGCTAGAAACCAGGAGACTGTGCGTTGTAGTCCCACGTTAGGCATAAAAGCCAGCTGGGTGACTTTGGACCCACCCAATCTCTTTCTGTCTCAGTCCAAACCACTTCACAAGGTTGTTGTGTGGAAAATGGGAGGAGGAAAGAGTATTTGGTATGTTTGCTGCTTTGAGTTTTTATAAAAGTAATAAAGGCAAGATATTTTTAATTAATGTTCTTTACTATATCCTATCTTCATTTGAGGTGCAAAAGTATAAAGTTATTTATCTCTCCCATAATTTTACCTTCACAACGGTTCTATGAGTGATTAGGCTAAAAGATAATATGTGGTCCACAGTGCTTCAAATTAGCTTTATTGCTAAATAGAAATGTGACTACTTTAATCCATGGAAAACAGTGTAATTTTCATTAGCACCTTTGTGCTTGCACACAATTCCCTTGGCACCTGATAAGATTTCTTGTCTCCTTTTATTTTTAAAGATTATTTTAATTTGGAAAAATCAGGAGAAAAATAAAAGTAAAAAGAAATAGTCATGTTAAGCAAAATATCAGTTTCATATGTTTCATTTTAATGTGCTGTAACAAACTAGGTTCATGCTATCAAAATAAATAGTTTCAAGTTTGGAGCAAGCTACTTTAAACCTTACCATACGTTTTTAAATTGAGATGCTCAGGCTATCTTTATATGTGTCTATACATTTGAGCTTTCCTGGCTTTAAACTATACAATTGAAATTTCAGTTGGTTGTAACTATTATTTGTCCTCCATCTCAAGAATTAATAAACTGATCCCTTGTATTGTCTTAAACTCCTTTAAATACATTGTTTGCAAACAATAGTTTATAATTGCTACAAACTGTACAAACTATACTTTTTTGTCTGTTGTGAATTTTGTTTCAGATAGTGGTTCAGGCTCTTCAGTGTTCCCATTATTCTATTCTCTGGCAGCTGGTAAAAATTACAGAAGGATCTCCTTCAAAAGTAAGATACTACGGATCACCGATAGTTGAGTTGATTGTCCTACATTCTTTCATAAATGCCCTATTTCTGGCATCAACAGGACAATATTTACTGTATACAGATAATGTCCAATTTGCAATCATTCATCTAGGGACTGTTCAAAGTTACAACAGCACCGAAAAAAAGTGACTTATGACTAGTTCTTGTACTTAAACAACTGTCACAGTTTTTCCATGGTTACATGATCAAATTTTGGATGCTTGGCAACCAGCAAGTATTTTACAACAGTTGCAGCATTCTGGGATCATGTGGCCATTTTTGACCTTCCAAGCCAGCTTCCAACAAGCAAAGTGAATGAGGGAAGATGGATTCACTTAACAACTGCATGATTCACTTAATAACTGCATGACTCACTTAACAACCATGGTAAAATGGTTATAAAAGTCTGTCTCACTCAACATCCATGTTGCTTAGCAACAGAAACATTGGTCTCAAATGTGATGGTATGTTGAGGACTACCTGTAATACATTTTGCTATTCAATGACCCTCTAAGCGTGTGTCATGGCCCCTGTTACATGTTTCTCATCTGTGGCCTCCTTGAAATAACTTAGACCTTTCAAAAGTCATATGGTTCTAGTTGAGAATTACTATTCTATATAATTTGAGCTGGGATTTTTCCTGCATTTTAACTGAAGTATCAATGCATTTCCACTTAAATCTGCTGTAAGATTACAGCCCTCATGTCTAGCTTCTTATCTGGATATCATGGTTCCCACTTACATAAAATGGGAAAAGTTATTTATTTTTCTGCATCCAACTTGCATGTATATCCACTCTTAGGTATTGCACATATATATAATTAACATATCAAGAATAGAAGAGTAATCATTTGAAAAACATTTCATTGTGAAATCTTAATACTATGTATATGATTCATTAGCTGAAGTTCTTATAACACATAAAGTTTCCTCATAATCTGACTATAATGACCTTCCTTTCTATAAATGAAAAACAATTGCCATGGCAGAATCCCATTTTCAGTATATGAATTTTCAAATTACATCTTCATATGAATAAAAATATGTAGAAAAATGACTCCCACAAATTATGGAAACCTTTTTTCCCCATTATTATTTTTTTCCCTATTATTTTATATTCACAAAATCCATACTCAAATGCTATTATTACTTTCCTAGATATTGTTGAAATGTTGATAGTCCTTAATGTATGATCACAATCGGGACCAATTGTTAAGTGGTGCAGTCATTAGGCAAGGCATCATATAACCATACCTGATTTTATGACCTTTTAGCCACAGTTGTCAATAAGTGAGATACCACATGATCATGACTTGTGACCTTCCCTGTTGGCTTCCCTATTGACTTAGCTTGTCGGAAGCCAGCTGAGAAGATTGCAAATGGCAATCATGTGACCCTAGGACACGGCTTTTCAACCTTTTCACCCATTGTACCACTTTTAGGATATGGCAACATCCGAGTACCACCAGTCACCTAGCAAGGTGTCAAAAACTTGACCAAAAAAAAAAAAAAGGAAAAACGTGATAAAGTACAGGTAGTCCTCAACTTACAACAGTTTGCTTAATGACTGTTCAAAGTTACAATGGCACTGAAAAAAATGCCCCCAAGCCACAGCCGAGCAAGACGCCTGCCCACCCGGTGGTGCTCTTCCTCCTATCCGAGGTTTTCATTGTTGTGAGTATTTCTGTTGAGGATTGACAACGGGAGTGGGGTGGGGGGTGTTTGGTTTTTATTCCCCCTATCTGCTGGGTGGCTGCAGGAGGTTGTGGTTACTTCACATGACCCTGCGACACTGATCGTAATAAATATGAATCAGTTGCCAAGCATCTGAATGTAAATCACAAGACCCTGGAGATGCTGCAACATTCCAGCTGATCGGCGCTTCTTCTGGGCTCAGCAGAAGTGCCAGGATCAGTGCTGCTTTCCAGCTGATTGGTGCTTCTTCAGGACTCAGCAGAAGCACCAGGATCAGCGCTGAGCTCCAGCTGGAGCCTGGCGCTGATCCTGGTGCTTACACTGAGCCCTGACAGCCCTGCCGCTCCAGCCATCTCTCGCTCAGGCTTGTGCAGTGCTGCCACCGGTTCAGCTCATTCCCCTCCCCCACTACTTTTCTAGGATGGTCGCGTGCCAGGTGCCAATGTACCGCAGGTGGTACCCATACCACTGGTTGAAAAGCCCTGCCTAGGACTTTGTAACTATTGTAAATGAGAGCCAGTTTCCAATCACCTAGATCATGTGATTGGAGGGTCACTACAATGATTGCAAGTGTGAAGACTGGTTATAAATCACTTTTTTTCAGTGCTGTTGTAACTTCAAACAGTCAATAAATGAATGGCTGTAATTTGTGGGCCCCTTGTATGTTTACTTTTTTTCTGTTTAATGTTTCTGGTAGGGCACAAGAAAGAGCAGTGTAGGCGGGCTGCCAAGTGTCCCAAGTTTTGATTACATGACTATATTGGCACTGCAATGACCATAACTTTGGGGATCAGTCATAAGTCCATTTTTTCAGCACCATCTTAACTTTGAACAATTGCTGAATGAATAGTCATTAGTCAAGGGCTACCTGTACATTGAATAATATGATATGGTCATGTCTGGCTTTGGTTTCATTTTGGAATTATATTGTAAGATACATTGATTTCAAGTTAAAGTTGTTAATGAGTGTTTTTGAGGAATGTTGTTTATATTGGGCATGTAGATTCGCCAAGGGAGTTATATTGAGAGGTTGGAAAAGTACTGTTAACCAGATATTATAGTCTTGATTCAGAAATATTTAATGTTTCTAGTTTTGAAATTATTTTTCTAATTAAAAATGGACATAATACATTTCTTTTTGGGCATAGTATTTCTTTTATATCCTATAAGAATAGACATTTTATGTATATTTTGGTAAATAGTTATCAATTATATGAATGTGATTTATTGTGGTGATTTATATTAGTAGTATATTATTGTTTAGGTATATGTTTCTACTTTATCTTGATATTATCTTTCCCTTGGTATTATCATGTCATAATAAAAAAAATCTCTTAAATATTCCCTTGTTAACCACTGAGACATAACTTTAAAACTATGTACTGCAGTAACTGCCATCATTTTCCAAATCTGCTTACTGCAGGTCTATTTTATTCTTGGATTTTATTATTTAAATTGTGATATTGTGAGCTAATTTAGAGGCGCCATCTGCAGCTATTTTTACACAGTACTTTTTTTCTTCTCTCTATTCTGAATATTTTATTCCTGAAAATGTTGACTGATACTAAAAATCAGACAATTGTTTTATATGTTTCCTCTAGGAAGATTTATTGGTATTAAGGAAAACAGTCAAATCATTTCTGGCTGTCTGCCAACAGTGTCTGTCAAATGTCAACACTCCAGTAAAAGAGCAGGTAACAGAAATCACTTAAACACATAAAACATGACGGCAGTGTTTTACAAACTGTTGTATATCCTATTTCCTATAAAAATTTAATACTTAGCCTTCTTAATCAACTTGAATAATGTGTAAACTTTTAATATTTCTTCTAATTTAATTTTATCTATTCTGGGAATCTTCTATGAAGGCTATATGTAATTAGCCACACAATTAATATGGTTTCATTCTGAATTAAAATTGAGATTTGGCTAGATAATGGAAGTCAATAGAGTTCCAGAGTTCATTTTAATTATGTTTTCATATTAGTTTTCCTATCTTTTACTTCTGATTTCTATTACTAATGAAACATGCAAACAAAAATTTAATTGAAACTTTTTGCTAATAACCACTAATGCTATATGTCTTTCTGATTGCGCAGTAAAGATCATTTCCTTTCCCCTTAATTTCCATAAGCACTCTTTTGAGTATAGAATATAATGTTTGTGTATATACTTTGCTGAATGAGATTTGTGATTTTAAAAATTTCTGATAAAGTAATTTGCTCATCATACTTTTTAAAACTTTGCTTATATTTTTTATAAATCTATCCTTACAAGTATATTTGCTGAAGTGTTTTCCTTATAAAGGTGTTTTTCATTGATAATAATAATAAACTGGTTTTGAAATACTATTGTATGTGTACTGCCACACTGGTTAAAATAACTCCCTAAGGTATCTATTTGAAAAGACATGGAGAAAAGATTATGAGGAAGAAAAGATGCAAGTGCTTTTGTTTTTGTATTTCATCTTTATTATAAATACAAACTAAGATAGAAATGAGCTATTTAAAAAGATACAGATTCATTTCCAGAATATACTGCATGTCTTTTTTGTTGTTGTTGTCATTGGATGACAGTATAAAAAGTATGAAAAAGCAAATAGACTTGCTGCTTTTCCTAGACATTTCTTGGTCCCAGTAACCTCTCTGAGAAAGGAAGAGGAATCCCAAGAAGCTGATTACAATGTAATTGAATTCAGTAATTTATCTTTTACTATTTTTAACTTTGGTCCAGACTACTTCAAGAATTATTATTGGAAATATTACTGCAGGTTGTAACATATAGGTCATGATCCTTTAACAATTGCACCATCAGTATCTCTACTTTTTAAAATTATGTTTTTATTAAGCATTTTTGAGAAAAAAGAAACATGAACAAAAAAGACCTAAAAATAAAACACAGTATGCATATATAGATTTACAAGCCTCATAGAATTTGGTTATTTTTTTCTATATTTCGTTAAATAGTTTTAAATAATTCAGTACATTATATGATCATTGAACAAATCATTGTTAAAATTCAAATAATATTTAGACAGCAATAATCATTTTAATATAAATCTTAACATGAGATTAAGAACTATAATAATTACAATATAGGTAGTTCTTAGGTTACAACAGTAATTTGGGCTACTATTGTTGTCACTAAGTAATGCAGTTGTAAAGCATGATATCACCAGTTAGCAACGGTAGTCCTGGTTTTGTTGTAATCCTTAAATGCATGGGTCCTTAAACAGGAAGAGGCAGGAGTTTCATGCTGTGTGGGTGGCCAGGAGAGAGCCAGTACAGTCCATCCAGGTAGTTGGGGAGAACTGATGCAGTTCACATGCAAGTTGTGGGAGGGCAGGGGAGGGCCAGTGCAGGCATACACAAATCATGAGAGGGCAAGGGAGGGTCTGCAAGGGCCACATGTTTTGAGGGCAGGAGGAAAAGCAGTGACTTACTGGAACAACTTGCAGCCATCCTTGCTAGCTTCCCTGTTGAGTTTGTTATGGTGGTCTCAAATCGTGAACATGTGACTGTGGGTCCATGTAACATAATCATGATTCAGACACACAAAAACCTGGATCGCAGCCACCCGACTGAGGGTGCTCAATAACTGGAACTTTGAAACCAGTCATACATCCATTTCTTCAGCAGCACTGTAAGTCTGAACAATCATTGAATGACTGAACAGCCGCAATCTGATGACTGCCTGTAATATCCATGTAATTTTTTTCACTTAACAGATACAGGTATGATTTAAACCAAGGCCAATTTGCCTTCTCATTCCAAGAGGCATTTAAAGCCTCAGCCCCAGGAACAACCACATGGTTCCAATAGAGGCCATTAAGTAATTAGGGGAAGACTGGGGCAGACTCCCTATGGAAAAGTGTGACACCCAGTACTCAAGAGCCAACAGAGAATGATTCATCCATGGCAAGAGACTGATGGTAACGTCCTCCAGCTCTGGATCACATTACAACTGTCCCAAGATAAAATCCAGGTGTAATGTATGGTCTGCACTGTGAGTCAGGCTAGAGATAATTTGTGAGCCATGAACTCCCAAACGGCCTCCAAATCTGTGCCCATGGAGGGCAGATTGAAGCCTACTAGTTCCATAAGCCTGGGGACCTCAACTGCCATTCCAACCACAGATTTTTAGAGAGGAGGGAAGAAATACTTTGTTGTTAAGATTCAATTCAGTTTTGCAAAACCCAGTTTGGTCTGGTGATTAAGGCGTCACTAAAGTTTTCGAGTTATGATAAAGATAAAAATAGTACTAACCCTTCTGGTTGTGCTTCTTGTCCTGATTACCTTGAAGCATTAACATTGATCTTCCAAGACTGAAAGTATTTCTCCCTTCCACTTTCTGGAAAACTAGGGAAGGTCTCTTCTGTAACATGTCCCATGTTTTCCCCTGACCTGTGGATTAAGCTGCCTCTTATCAGAATATTTCCAAGGCTGCGAATTCTCCTCTGTTCTCTCAAGGCTATTCCCACATATCATCACAACAGCCTTCCAAAAACCAGGTAAAACCTCATCCAGCTTTTATGCAATCTTGCTACAATCTGGAAGTGCAGTCTCAGGCCACTCCTCACTATCATTACTATAATTGCTGCCTAGGAGAAACAGGCCAGAATTGCTGCTTCTGTTGCTGCTACTCCTGCTGTTGTAATGCAAAAGAATCCTCAGCAGATGAGAGGCAGATTTGTGGCCATCACCAAACAGCCAAAAAGCCACTTAACAAGGCTGCCTCACCAAAGCTTCTGCTACTCCAGACAAAAGCAGCAGCTTCCAATTTATAAATCAAACCAGCTCTCACCTCCTCTGAACCAACAAATGGCTCTACCTCTCTGACATTCCAGAGGCCATTTGAAAGTGCTACAATATTCCGGATCTCCTGACACCCAGCTTCACCAGCCAGCTGTTTGCACCAAACAAAGTAGAGTTCAACTATGCACAACCTATTACAAATTATCCATAACATCTTAAAATTCTCAAGTTGTAAAAACTTAAACACATACAGCTTTATATTAGAATCTTATATACCTGAGCCTTTTTTGACATCTGTAAGATAATTGATTAAATTGTTTCTATATTTCAGGCTTTTATGCTGCTCTGTGATCTCTTGATGATTTTTAGCCATCAGCTGATGAGTGGAGGCAGAGAGGGTCTTCAACCTTTGGTGTTTAATCCAGATTCATGTCTCCAGACTGAACTCCTTAGCTTTGTAATGGATCATGTCTTCATTGACCAGGATGATGAGAACCAGAGCATGGGCATGTATTAGTTATTTTGATGTGTACTTATAAATAGTCTTAAATGGTTAGGAAAACCCACCCAGCTTTTTTAATAAATTGAAATTTCTCAGCTAATTACTAAGTTTGTAGGCTGTAATTTTTCTGTATTTATTTGCAGCAATACTTGTTTTTTTAATCTGCTTCTAGACATTTCATGGAGATAGATAGATAGATAGATAGATAGATAGATAGATAGATAGATAGATAGATAGATAGATAGATAGATAAGCAGATAAGCAGAATAAAAGAAGGAACTAGAGAAAATCACAAAATGTAAAAACCTGCAAATAAAAATAGAATGACTATGGTAAAAGAAAGCAAAGATAATACCAATAGTAATAGGCGCTTTGGATGCAATCCTAAACAACTGGAGTACCACTTGACAAAATCACCATCAATTGCAGAAGGCAGCTTTGCTTGGAACAGCCTACAGTCCTTTGACTATACCTTTAACACCTTCAAACAACATTTGCCTAAACCAGGTCCTTAGGAAGAATTGATAGGTGGATAAAAATGCCAAACATCTGGCTGACTGTGTGACCAACTATAATACAAATACCAATAATAAGTTGATCTCTTCAAATGATACTATCTCATGCACAAAAGAGAAACAGTAACAGAATTAAAGTTAAGTTCATAGGATTTTTGAAAGAAATGTTTAGAAGAGATGGTAACATCTCCTCCCTCCCTAACATGCTGTGGAACCTAAGTATTGCTAGTAACTATAGGAGGCTATTTGGTAGTTTCAGGGGGGAAAGAGGCAGGGAGACTAAATATAATTGAATATCTAGAAAGAATTCTGCTGATCAAATCTTGGCCAGGAACATTCCAGTACGGTATTTTTTAGCAAGTTTCTCTTGTTGCTAGTTAGCAACTATCACAATAGCTATCCTGTCATATTTTAGAAAACTGTAGAACGGGTGTCAAACTGCCGGCCCACAGGCCGGTTTCATCATATTGGAGCCGTGCCCACCCCATTGCCAGCAATGGCGAAAAAGCTCCAATACGCCGCATGACGTCACATGACGTCGCGAGTTCGACATGCCTGCTGTAGAATGTATCTGTCAGGTTCCGACTAATGAAACACTTCAAAGAACTTCCAGGCATTGTTTTCCTAAAAAGTCTTTCATTTATGTTACAACATGCCGGCACACCGAAGGGATGCTAAGAACTAAATTCTCTTTCCTTGAGCAATTAATGTATCAGCATGTTCCCTCCCTAAATTTGCTGTCATATATCACGTTCTCCTATCAGGTGGAAGGGCAAAGGTTCTCTTCCTGTGCAGTCCTATCTTTCTCCTCCCCCCCACCATCATCTGAATTAACTCTAAAAATACCAGACAGTTCTGCATATTTTGTCAAAGCAAGAATATATAATATTAGCAGCGTTGACAGTATCGATTAGGTAAATGAGAAATAATGACATTAAAAAGCAACAGTATTTTATTTCATTTATTGTTTAGAGGGAGATGAAGAAGATGAAGCTAATAAAATCGAAGCTTTACACAAGAGAAGGAATCTTTTGGCTGCCTTTAGCAAACTTATAATTTATGATATTGTAGATATGCATGCGGCAGCCGATATCTTCAAGCATTACATGAAGGTATGATTCTGTGCTATGTTACTTTGTCCTAATAAATCAGATTTGCCAAAATGTATGAGATATTTCTAAGGATAACTTCATTTTGGTGAAAAGTCAGGCATACATTATTTAAATGATCCTCAAATTACTTAAGTCTCCTGCAGTTGAAGAGATCTGCTAGAACAGGGATGTCAAACTGGCAGCCCCCAGGCCAGATGTGTCGTGCGCAGGCCACGCTTACCCCAGCTCCACAAAGGCAAAAAACATCGTGATATGTCACGATACGTCACATGACACGATCGAGTTTCACACCCGTGCTCTAGAACAGGGCTTTTCAACCAGTGGCACGGGTACCACCTGTGGTACATTGGCACCTGGCAGGTGGATGGCTGGAACTGCAGGGCTGTCAGGGCTCAGCGGAAGCGCCAGGATCAGTGCCACTTTCCAGCTGATCGACGCTTCTTTGTGGCTGTCAGGGCTCAGTGGAAGCGCCAGGATCAGCACCAGGCTCCAGATGGAGCTCGGCACTGATCCTGGTGCTTCTGCTGAGCCCTGAAGAAGCACCAATCAGCTGGAAAGCAGCACTGATCCTGGCACTTCTGAGCCCAGAAGAAGCGCCGATCAGCTGGAATGTTGCAGCATCTCCAGGGTCTTGTGATTTACATTCAGATGCTTGGCAACTGATTCATATTTATGGCGGCCACAGTGTCCCAGGGTCATTGAAGTGACCATAACCTCCTGCAACCACCCAGCAGATAGGGGGAATAAAAACCAAACACCCCCTCACCCCACCCCCGCTGCCAATACTCAACAGAAATGTTCACAACAATTAAAACCTTGGACAGGAGGAAGAGCGCCACCGGGTGGGCAGGCGTCTTGCTCGGCTGTGGCTTGGGGGGCACTTTTTTCAGTGCCATTGTAACTTCGAACAGTCACTAAGCGAACTGTTGTAAGTCGAGGACTATCTGTACTTTATCACTTTTTTCCTTTTTTTTTTTTTTTTGGTCATCAAGTTTTTGACACCTTGCTAGGTGACTGGTGGTACTCGGATGTTGCCACATCCTAAAAGTGGTACAATGGGTGAAAAGGTTGAAAAGCCCTGCTCTAGAACAAACTAAGATAAAGTATTCAAGGCTACACTAAGTATAGAGGAATCATTGGAAAGTTTCCAAAGCAAAACTCCCATTATAAATACAATTTTATAATTTTAATTTTTCACAGTGAATACTGTTCTTTCTATTAAATGTTCTTACTGTGTACAAAATATTTACAATTGAATATTTTTGTAACATTACAAATGAAAAATGTTAATTTATGTATCTTGTTTTTGTGCCCTGGAGTCAATCCTTACTCCTGGCAACTTACTCCTGGCAACTGCCTAAACAAATCCATTTCCAGCAAGATCATCAGAAGTGATTTGCCACTGCCTTCTTCTTACGGTTGAAAAAGAATAATTGGTTCAAAGTTGCCTAGCTGGCTTTGTGCCAAAGGTGGTTTCAAACCTGGGCCCTTTACTACTCAGTGTAACTGGGTTTATTTCTTTATGTTAATGATCATTATTTTTTGATACTAGAATTCCACCATACTGCATGGCAGTTATCTTGAGAGTTATCTCTGAGTTGGATCTTTGCATGGAAATATAATGAAATAGTGGTTTTTCTATACACAAAATCTTCCCCTTATGTACAAAGAGAAATTTGGTTGGCAGTATAAAACTATTCAGCTTAACACTATTTGAAATTAGCATTTATTAATTAATTCTAGTGTAGGACGGATAGTTTATTAGATAAAACAATCTAAAACCCCACATCAAAGGTTGACTAAGAAAAAAATAGTCAATAAAAATTAAATGCATTGTTAATTAAAATGTGCTCTTTTCTTGCTTTTAGTACTACAATGACTATGGTGATATCATTAAGGAGACATTGAGTAAAACAAGACAGATTGATAAAATTCAGTGTGCAAAAACTCTCATTCTCAGTTTACAACAGGTAAATTTTTTAGCCCCCATTAATTCTTTAAATGTGTCTTTTATACTTTCTTCATATACTTGAATGTTCTGTTGCTGTCTTGTGGCCATAGGATAGAGATTAATAGGAATATTGATAAACTATTACAGAATTTCTGATTAGAATAAATGAACAGTTAAAAATTGTCATCGATGATCAGTTCAGGACTACATTATAAAATTATTTTATTTATTTGTTAATTTATAGCACTCCCTTCCTTATTGGAGCTCAAGGCAACATTCTCCTATTTTTCTCTATAACAACCACCCTATGAGGTAGGCTGGACTAAGAGTGACTGGAGCAGTATTGCCTAGAACTAAACTATAACCTGAATCTCTGATACTAGCCCAGCATCTTAACCATTTCATTCTGCTCATTTGGAATACATTAATTTAATTAATCATAGTTTAGTTTATATTTTGACAAAATATACAGTATCTGAACAAAAAGGCTGTACAATTCATACAATGCAGTTAAAATAGAGAAACAGTGTGCTCCATTCTATTATCTTCAGCATGCATATTTAGTATCAAATTTCAGTGATTTATTATACAGTACTTGGGTCAGCATTATGAGTTAAAAACTTGTTGTATTGGAAGCTTAATAAAGATCCCCCATTTTTTTCTTTTTTAAAGTTGAAAAGAATATTGAGAAAAAAGATGATATTTCAAGTAGAGTTACTACTGCGCTTTTGCATAGAGGAGAAAGACGAGGAGATACTTCTGTAACTTTTATTTGGTAGTATATAATTGAATCAGAGAAAAAAGGGGGAGAAACTCCTTTAACAAAACAAAGACAATCCAAGTCTTCTTAATAAACATTTACTGAAATGTATGTCCATATTTTACAAAAAATGTTGAGAGAATACCTGAAAGCCTCCAAATTAAGAGAAATTAAAAATCACAGTTTTTGCTTTGATTAGCTAACACAATCAAACCTTATAATGGTCTGCCTTGCGTATTAATCTCCATATGAAAAGGTAGACTATACATATATATGGTAAGTTTATCAGACAATTTACTTTATTCATTTGTTTCTTTTCTAAGTTATGTTGGAAACCACAGCTCTAGGCCCTAAATATTGATATAGAATATGCCACTATATTTGTAAAGATTTGAACCTTCAGTTCTTTCTGCAGCTGTTCAATGAGCTTGTTCAAGAGCAAGGTCCTAACTTGGACAGGACATCTGCCCATGTCAGTGGTATTAAGGAGCTGGCCCGACGTTTTGCTCTTACCTTTGGTTTGGACCAGATAAAGACAAGAGAAGCTGTAGCCACGTTGCACAAGTGAGTTGCAAGGAATGTGTTGAAGTCAAATAATGCCTTTTTAAAAATAGGGTATAACTATAGATATTGAATGTGTGTGTAAGAGAGAGAAAGAGAGGGAGGGAGAGTTGCATTGGTGCTTAAGAGAATAATTAGGCTTTTGTAATAAATAGTTTTAGAAGTTGACTGTTTAAATATTAGTCACATTTTCTAAACAGCATTCCAAATTGTATTACATTTGTTCTAAGCAATTTGAAGAAATTATTCATAAAGAGCAATCACTGCATATTATTTATCAATTGTTTTAATATATAAAAAGAAATGTTGTAAAAAAATTAATAAAGAAAACAACCAAAACCAGGAAGAGGATACAATGAAAATATGTATTACCTTTAATGAAAATAATTTTCCTCCGATATTTAAACATGATTTAATCATGAGTACAAAAAAAGATGAACAGTCTGTCCGTTTATATCTATGGAAAACCAGTTTATCAAGAGAAACCTAGCACAGATACTTAATCTAGGATTGTAAATCTGTGGTCATACACATTCCTAATATTGAAGACAATATTTTGTTTGTTTGCTGATAAATCCATAATTTTTCATAAAATCTTAACATTCAGATCTTGAAACTCTCCTAACCAACTTAAAGATGTTACATTGAGTATGGATAGTGATGCATTGAATTATTCTTTCTTTTTCACTGCATTTGGTATTTTATTTCAAGTTTGTATAGAGTTTGATACAGTTATTTAGTTCTTGGATATCTTATTACAGAGATGGCATAGAATTTGCATTTAAATATCAAAATCAAAAAGGACAGGAATATCCACCTCCTAACCTTGCTTTCCTGGAAGTACTTAGTGAATTTTCATCTAAATTATTACGACAGGACAAGAAAACTGTGTAAGTAACACATTTTGCTACTTGTAGGCAACTTTATTGATAAGTGATATGTGAAGTAAAAAGTCTGGTTTAATTACAATTAATTACTGTATTGTACATCTAATTACAATTTTTATAAATGTATTTAAGAAAGTGTTGGCATTGAGGATTGTCTTTTAATTTGAGAGAATTCTGATATTCTAAGAGCAAAATCTCACGGTTTGTTTAAACATATTCTAACCTCCAATTTTCTTTCTCTGAACATTTATATATCTTTTGCCACTAGAGAGGAGGTAGACTTTATTGTAGTCTACTATGTACATTCAGGCAGGAAACGTTAGCATTACTGAGATAGATATTTGTAACAAGAAGTAGAATCAAATTGAGTTAATTTATGGGTAGGACTGCTTCCTCCAGCAGTATCTCTTTCCAACTGCAATAATCAGATTCTCAATGGAGAGGAAGAAAAGAATTTTAAGCTCTATAGCAGGGGTGTCAAACTGGCAGCCCCTGAGTTGTATGCATCACACACAGGCCACGCCCACCCCAGCTCTGCAAAGGCAAAAAACCATTGCAAAACGTCATGATATGTCACGTGATACGATCAAGTTTGACACCCGTGCTCTATAGAGTTGGGCTGAGGGAAAGTGGGGAAAGATTGTATTATATGACTAGACTTCAGCCTTCCTTCAAACTTTTGTTTCGAATCCATGTTATTTTACTTAATTTCTTTGACCAGACTGAGAAAGCCAATCTGTTTCTTGAAGTGTGTAATATTTTATTTAGTCTACCACCATCCTAAGTCTTAGTAATATGGAGGAGGCATAAAATAGTCCATTTAAAATTGTCAACATGTTCAAACAAAACAAAGCATAAAATCATCAGAACTAACTACACGCTTTTAACATGTCTTGGAAATTTTAAAATATTTATCCTAGTGCTGAAGTTATTGCATCAGAGCCAATAAATATTTTAACCTAGAGGGCATTCGAGAGATAGCACTCCACCATTGAGAGAAACCCTCTTTCCAACAAACATCTATTGGCAAGAAAAAAAAGCCTGTTGCTAAAGAACTTAAGACATGGCATTATTAGCATAAGGAAAACTTGCCATCTTTTCCCCTCCATAGGTCTGTCCTTCTAGATCAAATTTTACATTATGAATTTTGTGTATAATATAGTCTATGTACTATATATACTACTCAAAAAAATAAAGGGAACACAAACGTATAGGATCCTATACGTTTGTGTTCCCTTTGTTTTTTTGAGCAGTATATTTTATGTTAAAAATAGTTGCTACAAAAATAAAAGGTTATGAAGAAAACAAAATCATTTATAGCTGCTTAGACAGAAAATGTATTTTTTAAAAAAAAATATAGCTTCTGCCACATACTTCTCTACGACCGGTGAGAGCGCACAGGGTCGGCCTCCTCCGGGTCCCGTCAGTGAAACAATGTCGTCTGGCGGGCCCTAGGGGGAGGGCTTTCTCTGTTGCGGCGCCCGCCCTCTGGAACCAACTGCCTTCTGAAGTCCGCGTTTCTCTGACCCTCCCGGCCTTCCGAAAGAATTTAAAAACCTACCTCTGCCGGCAGGCCTGGGGACGATTGTTGATTGTGGTGTGATTGATATGTATGTATGGGGTTTTTATTTTTAATGTTTCTTGTTCGGATTTGTTGCAATTGTTTTTATATATATGTTGTGAGCCGCTCCGAGTCTTCGGAGAGGAGCGGCATACAAATCCGAATAAATAAATAAATAAATATCAAGCTTGTAACATTCAATAAAACTGTTATACTTTGCCCAGACTCATGCTTTTGTGAGATGGGCAGCCATATAAATATAATAAATAAATACATCTAGAGACATATAAAACAATAATTATTAGAAGAAAATAATTATGCTTGTTATACATTGCCTATTGTTATAATTTCTTCGGACATGTGGGAAAAGAAAGAGTGAATAAAGTCATTCTTTGACTGCTGAGAAGAGTGGCAAAATGTACTTTCTAGAGCATTGTTCATGTTAGTCTGAATACAGATGTAAATTTTCTGCAATTTATTTTTCATTCCCTCCACTCCCAGAAAAAAATAGAAATATATGTGATATTCCATTTTATATCGTACCACTATTTACTGATCTAAAGTCACTTTATGCTATGAGAGCATACAGTGCAATATGTGTGAAGTTGTTTTCTCATACACTTACCCTGTTTTAATTTGATGAGTTTAAAAAAAGACCTGGAGGACTTTTAAAAAAACAAAAAACAAAACCTGAGCTTTCACTTCTATGGTCTTGAAATAGAGTCATTTGCAATTGTGTTCTGAAGAATTTAGAATGTTCTTCTGGAATATATCATTTAATACATACATGTCCATTTAATTTCATATTCCTTGATCATTTAGATTATTTAATATTTTATTCAGTCAATCATAATTTTTATTATGTTTGGCTAAGCTGCTGTTGTATTACCTCTGAAAATAAATGCCATATATATAGTGTCTGATGAATATATTTTTATCTACAAATAATTGAGTTATATTGCTATCCTCTAGAAAATCAGGGCAGATCTCTTAAAGCAGAAATATAGTTTATAAATAATCCTAATGCAAGGAACTAATAACTATTTAAAATAGAAGTTACATTGTAGCTATAGATAGCTATTTTCATCATTTGTTTATATTGTTCTCTCTTCCTCTTCTCCAACCCAGTCATTCATATTTGGAAAAGTTCCTAACAGAACAGATGATGGAAAGGAGGGAAGATGTATGGCTTCCATTGATTTCCTACAGAAATTCATTAGTGACAGGTGGTGAGGACGATAGGATGTCTGTGAATAGTGGAAGCAGCAGTAGCAAAACTTCTTCTGTTCGAAATAAGAAAGGTCGACCTCCACTTCATAAGAAAAGAGTTGAAGGTAAATGTGGCTTTAAAAATTATGTATTGTATTCAGAATGGTAAATAAAAATATAACTTACTCATGACATTATTTGGTTCAAATGGTTTCTGGAAATTAAGCTAATATCTCTTTTTGAACCATTATTTCTTAACAACAGAGTGAAATATTATTTCATTAATGCTTTCCTCAGACAGAAATAAACAAAGCAGTAGAGGTAATCCTTGACTTATGACCACGATTGATTTCTGTTGCTAAATGAGTTTTGCCCCATTTTATGACTTTCCTTGATACAGTTGTTAAGTGAATCATTGCAGTTGTTAGCTAATAACACAGTTGTAAAGTGAATATGGCTTCTCCATTGACTTTGCTTATTAGAAGGTCACAAAAGATGATCTCTTAACCCTGGGACACTTCAACCATCATAAATATGAACCAGTTACCAAGCATTTGAATTTTCATCATATGACCATGGAAATGCTGCAACGGTTGTAAATGTGTCACAATTCATTTTTTTCAGTGCCATTCCAACTTGTAATAGTCACTAAGAGAATGGTTGTAAATCAAGGACTATAGGCAGGCTTGTGATCTTATAAGTCTTTTGCACTTAAATTATGCAGAAGATACATTAGAATAGTGCCTTTCAGCACAAACTGTGGAATACAGAATATGGAAAAGGAGTAAGAAGTAAAAAATAAAATAAAATTGTAAATGAAAAGGAAACCTAAATACAAATAATTTACAACCAGTAACATTTATTCTTCATTCTTTTCTAGCCTTGAAAACCACCTTTGTTTCTACCACATGCATACACAGACTCATATATTCTGTTCTTAAAACTTTTCACTTATTTCTCTTTGAGTATTTTATAAATTCTATCCAAATATGTCTGGAATGCTTGGGTTTCCCAGTTTGATCTTCATCCCTTCAACTCATGTAACCAAACCTATCTCTGTAGAATCAGGCTGCAGCATAACAAAATTGACAAAAGTGAAGTGGGTCTGAATACTTTCTGAATGCATTGTATATGTATGTGTGCAGTATATAGCATTTTTCCTTTTGGGATTGCATTTCATTAGTTGCTTGCTTTATTAATTAAGCAATAATAAATTAAGGTTGATGTGTATATTTTACTTTAATAATTTATGGTTACATATCAGATGAGAATCTTGAAGGCTCTTGGCTGAATAGAAATGACAGCATCCAGACCCCAAGTGCTCTACAGACACCTCAGCTCACATCAACAGTGTTGAGAGAAAATACTCGACAAATTGGGGAGCAAATACCAGAGCATGAATCAGAACCTGGATCTGAACAAGATTTTTTAAACAAGTATGTACCTGTGAAATATTTTTGCAATAATAGGAAATTAATGTTAAAATACTGCTGAAATTACGATTCCAGCAAAAATATCTTATGTTTAGTAAAGTGTAATTATTCAAATGCAGTCATTCTGTGAAGTTCAGAATGTTTTAAAACAGGTCCCCAACTCCTGAGCTGTAGACTGCAAAGGTTGGGGACTGCTAGAGCATATGACTTAGATTAATGAGATCCTCTGAAGCAATTAGATATCACTTCATTTTCCAGAGACATCCATACTTGAAAGCATCCTCTTCTAGCTACCTACTGCCACCTTTAAGATCACTAAAAGAAAAGAAACAACCTTTCTTTCCATTGTAATCAATTCCAGGAGACAGTGAAGAATAGGAGACTCTGGCTTGCTATAGTCTGTGAGGTTGAGATCTGAAGAGTTGGACACAATTTAATAACTGAACAATAACAACTAAGCAATATCATAGTTGTCATATTTCTTTCTCCACTACTTTAGTCTCCCACCCAACAGAGGAGGGATAAGATCATACCTCTTCCATATATCACCTGTATTGTAGAATGTATTCTTTCTTCCATATATTACCTGTATTGTAGAATGTATTCTAAAGATGAATCAAAGACATATTTTTCTTATATTCCTTATGGGAGCAATCTTACATTCCCTGCTCCCATAAGGTTATTTCTCACCTAGCTACAGATATCGATTCCTACAAATTCCTCAGTGAGAGGGATTATGAATCTGACATTTCAAAGTTTGTTTCAAAAGGTTCCTTTACAGCTTCTCTAATAAGTGAAGATAGGAGTTCAACTAGCTAATATGCATGGCTATTGGGAACTGCAGGATCTTGCTTTATATGCTTATCATGCCTGCACTTTTAAGTTGGCTAAGGTTTAATGAACCATCTCTGTGTCATTGAAACTTTTTATCATGTTAGGGATCAGTATAAATATTTGGTCCCCCATCTGGTAGCAAATTCCAATATTATGGAGCTAGCAAAATCCCAGGAAAATCTAACATTTAGTGTCTGTAAATAAGGAGGAAATAGAATGGGGATAATGAGATTGACATATTGCACAGATAAAAACTAATTGTAATTGACTGAATACCAGCACTTTCCCAGGGGAAAATTGATCCATTACTTTTTTTTCTAGTTGCTAGATGATAGCAGAGAAATTGTTTATATATTTTTGCCTTAGGCCTCCAGTGACCAAGCAACAAATTAATACAGACAAACATGAAAGTCAGAGTGAAGAAGATGTAAATAGTCATAACTTTTTGGAGTCATGTAGTTCCATGACTCAAGAGGCTAGTGCATGGATTGAAGCTCTTTCATTTGAGATTGAGATTTGTTTAATGAAAACCCTGATTGTACTCGGCATAGAGAACAAAAATTTAAACCACTGCTGTATAGGTAGTTTTGTATCTTTACAAGCAGAATATTTAGGGAACATAATTCTGGAATCCTGCTTATTCCAGAATGTGGCATTTTACTCAAGGATTATGGTAGCATTACCAGTCAATGCATCCATAAATGAACCTTTCCAGTTGAGAACCACTCAGAGGCCCAGCCAGGTAGCCATCCAACCCATAGCCAACATCACCTTATGATATGACATTGCTTTGGAAACTGACTGTCCTGGGATTGTGTCCCAATATGTGTCCATATCCCCAGGAATTCCTGGATCATAACTACCTCATTAAATAAGTAAGATTCTACATTTAGGCAAGAAAAAACAAATGTACAGGTATAGTATAAGGGGTACCTTGCTCAATAGTAGTAACTGTGAGAGGGACCTCGGAGTCCTGGTGGACAACCATTTAAATATGAGCCAGCAGTGTGCTGCAGCTGCCAAAAAGGCCAACACAGTGCTAGGCTGCATTAACAGAGGGATAGAATCAAGATCACATTAACAGAGGGATAGAATCAAGATCACATGAAGTATTAATACCACTTTACAATGTCTTGGTAAGGCCACACTTGGAATACTGCATCCAGTTTTGGTCACCACGATGTAAAAAAGATGTTGAGACTCTAGAAAGAGTACAGAGAAGAGCAACAAAGATGATTAGGGGACTGGAGACTAAAGCATATAAGGAACGGCTACTAGAATTGGGTAGTTTACTGAAGAGAAGGACGAGGGGGGACATGATAGCAGTGTTCCAATATCTCAGGGGCTGCCACAAAGAAGAGGGAGTGAAGCTATTTTCTAAGGTGCCTGAAGGCAGGACGAGAAGCAACGGATGGAAACTAATCAAGGAGAGAAGCAACCTAGAACTAAGGAGAAACTTCCTGACAGTTAGAACAATTAACCAGTGGAACAACCTGCCTCCAGAAGCGGTGAATGCTCCAACACTGGAAGTTTTTAAGAAGAGGCTGGACGGCCATTTGTCTGAAATGGTATAGGGTTTCCTGCCTGAGCAGGGGGTTGGACCAGATGACCTCCAAGGTCCCTTCCAACTATTATTATTATTATTATTATTATTATTATTATTATTATTATTATTTTCACCGAAATGTTCCCTGCTATTCAGCCAGACATTCCACACAGCCTCATTCATCAGATATATTCTAAAGTGATCCTAGTATGACCTTTATAATGCCATCCCCTTGCGTTGCCCTTCCATCAAATGCCTCCATTGAGTCCATTGTGGATGCCTATAAAGTAAATAATCACATCTATTTGAAGTTGCTAATAGTCTTAAATCAGTGTATATTTAAGAATAGGTTTATGATCAGGACAGTAATAACTACCTTCAAACAAAATATCTGTAATTTGATTTAAAAAAATGAGACAAAATCACATATTCGGGATTTGAAAATAATGCCTCCAGTACTACATTTTCTTAGTACCCTTCCATCTCTTTTGCCAACAAATACTCTTACAGTTGTTCTCAGCTGTTCTTTTTCAGTATCCTATGAATTGCAGTTTGAAGAGGTCATTTCATAGTGCCAGCCCGTTGTTTATGTTTTTACTTTAAACATAATCACCATTGCATGAAGTACTGCAGTAGAGATGTTTATAGTATACATTCTCTACCAAATGTACAGTACTTCTGTACAAGTGGAAAGGCAAGCTATTCTAAAATGCTTTCATTTTTTTCTCCTAGTTATATAGTGGTCAAAACTGATTGGAGCGCATATCCTCATTCTTCACAGTGGCCATGCCTATCCTGGTTTACTTCCATAGTAGGTCTGTCCCAACATCATTACCAGCATCTCCCAATTATTCACAATCTCTTATCAGAGCCAAAGGCAATTTTTGTTATCCAACTCACCACATTCAACCTGCCTGCCAGGAAAATCTAATGGCATTGGGATAAAATAGAACACATGTTGGTTGTGATCAGGAAGCCATCCACACAGAACACTTATAATTATACATGGAAACAGTTCTTATTTCCTGTGCTCCCTCATGTGGGATTCATATGATTTTTCATTCCTCATCTCCATAAGCATTATGAAAATCTTAATTCATCGTTATCGGGACTCGAGAATGTGTTACTTTTCATGCACCAGTTAAAGCTTTTCTGTTTTTCTGCATCCTACAGTTAAGCATTTGGAGATCCAGTGCTTTTATAGAGCTCATTTTAGTACTTTTAGTGCCAGTTAAAAAGCCCCTCAATTTTGAGTCACACCTATTTATTTGGAAGTCTATTCCTGGGAGCCATAACTTCCAACAAGAAACCAAGAGAGAGAACTTGCAACAGTCAGATTAGGTTTTCCCTGTTTGACATTTCAGGGGACAAGATTACTCCTCTTAACCCATCCTTCTCACCAATGATAATTTCTTAATTTCTTTTGAATGAGTTTATACTTCTGATACTCTTTCCTAATTTGTTTATTATTTTGGAACAGGTCTTGCATACCATAAATATCTTTTAAAGATAGGGACCGATTTATATTGTATGAGAGGCTTCACAAACACTGGTTTTCTTCCAAATATTCTCTAAGTGGGTAATCAATGTAATTGTGTTATGTTGCCAGCTGGCATGTGCATTCTGATTTGAAAATGTGCAGGGGCGTACTATTAAGAGGTATATATCCATTTGGGTTGCAATTCTTAATCACATTATCTGCAGAAAATCTTTATAACAGCAACCTGGATCATAATAGGATGTTTATTAAATGTTATCAATGGGATATACAATCTAAAAATAATACGATTATCCCTTGCTTTCTTTATTTTATCATAATCTGAATCCACTTCCAAAGCAATAAACTTTTTATTCACTTGTATAGATGATTCACAGTGATTGTTATGAAGAAGAATTGGTTACACATCTCTAATTCCTACCTTGGAATAGTCACTTGTGAACTGCCGCCTTCAAACCCCCCTCCCCCCCATTCATGTGATTTCTTATTTGTGGAATCACTTTGGTGGTCAAAGACATGAGGAGTAAACCATGTCTTTATGTATATTGCATGGCAGCAGACATCCTGCCAAAACAGTTCCTTAAACTCTAGAATTTCCCCAAAAAGGTATTGCACAGGTGCAAATTCTGTATATCTGTATATTCACAGATGTACCTTTCAAAACACTATAAAGTAACCAGTTCTAAGTTGACAAATTCAGGCTTGCTTAATATTTAGTGGTGATAAAAATTAGCAGATGTCAGTATTTACACTTAGCTCATTACATTACTATATCCAGTCCTGTTGTCTCATACGAGCACTTACATGTGGTTCTTCTCCCTGCTTTCTCTCAAATAATTAAAACAATCATAGTGATTTGTTTACAGATGTCAACATTATTCAGTGAGTTACAAGAGTAAGAATTTAAGTATAAGATCCCTGATCCTAGTCTGAAACAATTGAATAGTTTTTCATTGAGAAATAACATTAAAAATAATATTAAATATTCATATTATGATCTTCTAAATTCACTCTTAAGTCCTCAGATGCAAATATCTTGGTTGGGTCAGCAGAAATTAGAAGATTTAAGTCGAAAGGATAGGACGGGAATGAGCTACATGAAAGGAAGAAGTGGTGTGAGACATACAGTGTAAGTATTCAATAGGAACCAGGAATACATTTAGGTATGTAATTATTTTAACAATTAGTGGATAAAAGTTACTTTAATTTGTACTGTGTGTAACCATATATATTTTGGATTTTCTATAGTACTGTGATGCTGGAGCCCTCTAGCCAAAATTATGAAATTTCTGCATTTTGTGGGACAAGTATTTGTTTAAATATGATTACAAATATTTAAATATTTGTAAATATACAGTTTAAAATATAAAAATACAAAGTATTTATAATATAAAATATTTATTTAAAACAAAGTTTTAAAATATCAAATCAAATGCTTAAATTGCATTGAAAATAGATCTTTTTAAGTTAGGATGTGCATATAATGGGAAATGTGTTCTGAGTTCAGAATAGGACCTCCCACCCCACCTCCCAAAAAATCCCTTAAGTGTTTTGAATGTGAGGAAAGCGGGATTAAGAATAAGCCTTTATGGCTTCAAGAATTTGAACAATTCTTTCATTAGAAATTTGTAGCTCAAATTTCAAATCTCAAATCATGAAGCTAAATAACTAATTTCTCTAGGAATTTAGATATTATATTTAAGGGGCAAGTGAGGAAAGTTGGGCTGTTTGTCGATTTTTTATTCTTCACACAACTTTTTTGGTCCATTATTTCCTCCACAGTAAGAGGCCATTCTGCGGTGGTTCGACCCTTTAATACAGTTCCTCATGTTGTGGTGACCCCCAACCATAAAATTATTTTCATTGCTATTTCATAACTGTAATTTTGCTACTGTTTTGAAACGTAATGTAAATATCTGATATGCAGGGTGTATTTTCATTGTTACGACTTGAACATAATTAAAGCATAGTGATTAATTACAAAAACAATATAGCAACGCTCTCTGGAGAAGCTTACGCTTCCTTGCTCAAAAATGTTGGGAGGGAGGGAAGGAAGGAAGGAAGATTGAAGGGGAAAGGAAGGAGATGGAGAAGGAAGGAGATTGAAGGGGAAAAGAGGAAGGAAGGAGAACAAGATTGAAGGGGAAGGGATAGAGATGGAAGGAAGGAACGAGATTGAAGAGGGAAGGAAGGAACGAGAGAGATTGAAGGAGAAGGGATGGAGATGGAAGGAAGGAAGGAAAGAGAGATTGAAGGGGAAAGGATGGAGATGGAAGGAAGGAGATTGAAGGGGGAAGGAAGGAAGGAAGAAGAGGGCGATTGAAGGGAAGGGATGGAGTTGGAGATGGAAGGAAAGAAGATTGAAGGGGAAAGGAAGGAGATGGAGAAGGAAGGCGATTGAACGGGAAGGAAGAGATGGAAGGAAGGAAGATTGAAGGGGAAAGGAAGGAGATTGAAGGGGGAAGGAAGGAGAGATTGAAGGAGAAGGGATGGAGATGGAAGGAAGATTGAAGGGGAAAGGAAGGAGATGGAGAAGGAAGGAGATTGAAGGGGGAAGGAAGGAAGGAAGGAAGGAAGGAAGGAAGGAAGGAAGGAAGGAGAGAGATTGAAGTGGAAGGGATGGAGATGGAGATGAAAGGAAGGAAGATTGAAGGGGAAAGGAAGGAGATGGAGAAGGAAGGCGATTGAAGGGGAAGGAAGGAGATGGAGATGGAAGGAAGGAAGGAAGATTGAAAGGGAAAGGAAGGAGATAGAGAAGGAAGGAGATTGAAGGGGGAAGGAAAGAAGGAAGGAAAAAAGGAGAGAGATTAAAGGGGAAGGGATGAGTTGGAGATAGAAGCAAGGAAGGAAGATTGAAGGGGAAAGGAAGAAGATGAAGATGGAAGGAAGGAAAGAAGGAAGATTGAAGGGGAAAGGAAGGAGATTGAAGGGAGAAGGAAGGAAGGAAGGTGAGAGATTGAAGGAGAAGGGATGGAGATGGAAGGAAGGAAGATTGAAGGGGAAAGGAAGCAGATGGAGAAGGAAGGAGATTGAAAGGGGAAGGAAGGAAGGAGAGAGATTGAATGGGAAGGGATGGAGATGGAAGGAAGGAAGGAAGATTGAAGGGGAAAGGAAGGAGATTGAAGGGGGAAGGAAGGAAGAGAGATTGAAGGGGGAAGGAAAGAAGGAAGGAGAGAGATTGAAGGGGAAGGGATGGAGATGGAAGGAAGGAGATTGAAGGAGGAAGGAAGGAAGGAGGGATTGAAGGGGAAGGGAAGGAGAAGGAAGGAAGGAAGAAGAGAGAGATTGAAGGGGAAGGGATGGAGGTGGAAGGAAGGAAGGAAGATTGAAGGGGAAAGGAAGGAGGAGAAGGAAGGAGATTGAATGGGAAAGAAAGGAAGGAGAGATTGAAGGGGAAGGGAAGGAGAAGGAAGGAAGGAAGGAAGAAGATAACACTGCATATATCCTTTTTTACCTTTATTATTCATTTTAAATGTCAAAAGGGTCTCTCTCTCTCTCCCTCCTTCCCTCTCTCCCCTTCCCTCTCTCTCTTTCTGTCCTTGGTCTGCCAGTCCTCTTCCCCCACTCTTTCTTTCTTTCTCTCTCTCTCCCTCCGTCTCTCTCTTCCTCTCTCCGATCTTCTGCTCACCTGGCAAGCTGGCTTCAAGCTGTTCTCCAACAAGCTCAGGGGTAGGCAACCTCCGCTCTTTTATGACTCATGGACTTCAACTCCCAGAATTCCTGAGTCAGCATAGCCGGGCTAGCTAGCTCTCTCCTGTCTTTCCTGCTTCCTGCAGAGAGGCAGCAAAGGGAGAAGCCCCACCCCAAAAGCTTTTCAGCTTGTCGGAGAACACCGTGACTCCACTCTCTTTTACACACACACACACAACACAAACACACACACACACACACACACACACACACAGAGAGAGAGAGAGAGAGAGAGAGAGAGAGAGAGAGAGAGAGAGAGAGAGAGAGAGAGAGAGAGAGAAGCAGGCAAGCGCAAGTGCTTCTCTTTGTCTCTCTCTGCAAATGGCAGAGGAGGCTGGGAACCGTAGGGGAAGGCTCAAAGAGCCACATGCACTCCGGAGCCGCAAGTTGCTGACCTGTGTGTTACACTAACTGCCAGGATAATTTTAAAAATATTATCCTATTCACAAGAGACAGTTTCTAATCCTAGCTACTAAAGTGGAATGGAATATTCAAAACATGTCTAAAATAACAATATTCCAGATTATGTGTGAAATAAAACATCTGGAATGTATTTGTGTTTTTTAAAAAAACAAAAAGCAAATTCGTTTTCAGATATACATAAAAATGCAAAATAAAAAGATAATTTATCATACACAAAAACAAAAGAATTTTACACAATAATAAAGTATATATAAAGAACAAAAAAAGCTGTAACCACAACTTTATCTCAAATTTATCTGATATTGTAAGTCTTTAAAATAAGCTTTCAGTGTGGACAAATTTGTTCACAATTTCTTCCAAAACAGAAAATTAATGAGACATTTTTTCATTAACCAAATATATACTTTTCTAAAGCACACATCTCTAAAATCCATTCCTTTATATATGGAATTACAGTATTTTCCAATCTCGTAAGGATTATTTTTTTGCTGTTGTTACAGTATGAAAAAGTAATTTTTATGCTGAACATGTTAAAGTTCAAGTACTCGGTATATAATTCAATACAATATACATGTCTTTAGAAATTAGTTTTCTCAATAATTCTGTCAATATGTTGTATAACATTATTCAAAAAGGGTGTAAGGAACAAGATGATCACAATAAAATAGAGTTACAATGACCTCAAATGTCTTGCAGTGCTAACACTGCATCATTAGTCCATCCTTTAAAAATAATTCTAGATGTTTCCAATAGATACAAAAAAAATGTCTTGATGGATTAATTTCAGTTTTAAATCACAGAACATGAACTTAGCATTCTTAAAAACTTAAATTCACTGGTTGAAAAGAACCAGAATTTTCAGCTCTTGATTCCAAAATTCTTCTATATTGATTATAGATGCTTTAAATTTCCCTTTAGCTTTTAACAGAAATAAATAGGTTTGGATTCTGATATTGAATAACATGACAGTTATTTTAGAAGCTGCTAAAGCAGGTGTGTTAAACTGGCAGCCCATGGGCCAGATTCATCACACACAGGCCCCACCCACCCTGGCTCCGCAAAAGCAAAAAACATTGCAATACGTCACAATATGTCACGTGACGTGATCGAGTTTGACACCCATGCGCTAAAGTATCAGGTCCATAAAACCTGTTTTAATCAGATTTATCTCATTTTTTTTGTATTAATGGTAAAGAAAATTCTGTTTGCAGTTGCTGAAAATATTTAAAGTAATCATTAAACATGTGTTATGATGAAGCATGAGCCATCCAAAACCAGTTCTTCTTTTTGCAGAATAGTACATATTCAGAATATTTTGTATAGTCCTACTTTTAATGAAAAAACACCCTGAATACATATGAGAATTTTTAAGAACAAGCATTTATTTTGTGCTCAAGGCTGTATATAATGCTCCCACCTATTCAACAATTGTGTGAAGTGGATTGGGCTGAGAATGTGACAGGCACAAATCATCTGCTTTCATATATAAGGGATGAATGCTTTCTAATATTGTCCTTCAGTCAATATCTACTCATATATTTAAAAGTATTCAGAAGTATTATGTTCAGGAGTTTCTCAGCAAAATAAATATGGCTGATGAGTGAGTGAGTTTTCTATTCTCCTTCTATACATCTTCCCACGCTTGATCTTTTTCAAGGAGTTAAAATCCCTCTATAGCTGATTTGAAAACCATCATAAGAGGAATTTCCCTTCGCATGAGTAAATGAACACAGACGGGTATGTCAAACTTTATTATTCAACTTTATTACTGATATTTTTGTATTTCTCCTGTCTCCCAATAAGGCGGGGTCTCATGGAGGATGATGCTGAGCCTATCTTTGAAGATGTAATGATGTCTTCCCGAAATCAGCTAGAGGATATGAATGAAGAATTTGAAGATACCATGGTTATTGATTTGGTCAGTAATTTTATCGTTACAATTTTTTTTGTTAAAATGTGGCTACCAGTAAAACTAAACAACATTTAAGCAATATAAACAGTAGTTCCTAGGTATCCTGCTATAAAGGAAAGTGGGTGAGAAATAATTGTTAAAATAATTATTTTTCAGTATGGGCCTGTCAACCAATATATAGACAGATATTTTTCATATTGTTACTTCAGCCTTGGAATCTCTAAAGCTTATAATAAATCATGGTTTGAATTCTTGTAACTTCTTTCATCTTTTTTAGTTTAAAATAATCTGTATAAAAGATTGGTACTGAGAAAGACTTTCTTTACAGCCTCCTTCAAGGAACCGAAGAGAACGAGCTGAATTGAGGCCAGATTTTTTTGATTCTGCAGCTATCATTGAAGATGATTCAGTAAGTTTTTGAACAATATTATTTATGATTTAATGAATAATTTTCTACAGCCTAACTTTATTTTCCTTTGTATTTTCTAGGGATTTGGAATGCCAATGTTCTAAAATCTGATGAAGACATTATACAAATTTGGAACTCTGTTCTTTAGAGCTCAAGGCCTATATACTGTGATAGCTAATATTAAAACCACATTTTGATGTGATTTGGTTTGATTTTTAACCAAATGATTAAAGTCATTTCCTTTTTGTAATGACAGAGAAGAGGAGCTTCTGAATGAAACAAATATTGGCCAATCAGTCAACTCAGAAAGGCTGACCTGCAAATCATTTATTTTCTCTGTCCTTGACAGTCCTAATACAGGTTTTTTTTTTTTTAGGGAGAAGCTTTTAAATTAAGACTATACAGTTCTACGTATGTTTTCAGAAAACATTGAATGAAAACAAAACTTTTTAACTTTATTTTTCTGCTGTACAACTTCAAAATGTTTTAACATTTGCCTTTTTATGTTTTAGAAGCTAGCCATTTTTATTAAATTTATGCCTGTCAGCCATTGACCAGCAGCGATGCTAATCAGCAAGCCATCCTGGTTGGAGAAGTGTTGTTAAACACACTGAATATGACTAGCAGTATGGTACACTTCTAGATCTTCTCTGACCATTCAGAGCGGAGCAGTCTTACAAAAGATGTTAGAAGTCAGATGTGTACATCTCTGCCAAAAAGTCAGATTCTGAAAAGAAAAAAAAAACAGATTTTATACTTCTGAGAAGATTTATTTTTATTTATAATGGGGCATAAGAATAAGAGATGTCCATGAAGCCACTTTTCCAACAGATGCTGTGTAACATTCATTTTATATAGCACTAGGGGAACACACAAACAGCACATTTTCTATTGGTACTTGTTCTGTGCATTTTTAGCAACTTATACCAGCAAATAAAATATTCTCAGTAAAATAAACCAGTGGTTCTACAGTAATCTATTTGCTGTTTCTACTACCTATTTCATTCCCCATCAGACCTGAGGTACAAAAGCAGCAATTTTCTTATAAAGCATAAATCACAAAGGAAAAAAGGCGGGGGTGTGGGTGGGACATGAGCGGGACAGGACACTTACATTTTCAAAGCAATTTTAACTGTATCATAGAGAAGTGTTTATCTTTCCATGCCGTAAATATCCTTTTGTGCTATTTTTGTAAATTAATTTTGCCAATTAGATTTATTGTATGTGCTGCATAGAAATTGTGTTTAGATGGTGACGTTTTAAGCTTACAATGGAATACAGATACAGTCTCAGTGTTAACTGTGCATTAATAAGAGTAATTACTACATGATCTTTAAGCAGTTCAATCCAAAAAGTAATAAGCTGAATCATTGTTCTAAGAAATTTTCCATGGTGTTCAGTGATCTGGTCTTTTATTCTGCTTAAATATTACAATTCTTCCTGGTAGCTGCTAGTGTAGTTAAAGGATTTTTTCTTCACTTGTTGTGAGCGTAGCTCCAGCTAATAAGAACATCTGTTAAAATGAGGCCAAACTAATAATCTCTTTTTTCCTCTTTTGGGGGGGAATTTGAATGTAAGAAACTCAGAAGCAGATCTTAACTCATATCTGATACATCCACTGTAGAAGTGCTTTTATATAACAACTGCAAAACAACTGTAGTATTCTCTCTTTTTAAAAGATCCTTTAATGAATTTAAATTATATTTAATGCCTATCTGTTGAAACTTAAAAATTTAAGATCAAATAATGCTACTTTCATTTAGCAGTTGAGACTTGTACCTCTAATATTTGTACTTGTCTCAGAATTATGATTACTAAAAACATTTGACCTACTAATTCAGCCATTCCTTTAATGTAGCTGTTTAGAAATTTTAAAGTTGCTAAAGTCACTGGGCTGGTGCTTCAGGACAAAGTGCAAGTTCTCTTGAAAAAGTGGTAAAAATTATTGCAAGTAGTCCTTCAGTTTGATGGGCAGAATCATACTGTTGTTGCTTTGAACCCAACATAGGCAAGTCTTGCGCCCCACCACCCTTCAGATGAAAAACTGAAATGTCATTGATCATTACAGAATTCTATAAAACAAAAGCTGTTTGCAAGCAAGTTACCTCCAATGGGTTTCCAGTTTAGTTTTCAATCAGTAGGGGTTTTTTTTTAATGTGTCTCCTTGATTGGTTTTGCTAGTAATTCTGTAAATTGTACATTTACAACATGAGGGTTTTTTTCCTTTTGTACAATTTAAAACTGATGCTTCACTTTTCCTTTAATAAACTCCTCAAAATCATATGTCCAGTAGAGTCCTTTCCACAAAAGCATTTCAAACTAGTGCTTTCTCTTCCGTTTGCCTTCCACTTTAAAAAATCTTATAGTGAAGCTTGAAAAGCTGGATTCATTGCACTTGTCATGGTTACTTATGTTACTGCATGCCCAACATTTCTAGGAAAATATAGTATTTTCTTTCTCAGTGAAAACAAAAAATGTTTATGGTCCCTCTGTATTACAGATGTGGAATTTGGGCATAGTATTTCACAGGAAGTCTTCCCATATTAAAAGCCAGATCACATAGCAACATTGCAAGAAACCTTTTTTAGGTAATAGTTAAGTAGACCATTGTTCTTCCAGAGTTTTTCATATTTATTCCATTTTTAAATTATTTGGTTCATTTCTTTATTAATTTTTGACTGATTGATTGACTACATTTTTATCCTGTCTTTACCTTTTATCTACCCGCAGAGTTAGATTATAATAATTATTTTCCTTTAAAGGTATTGTGGCTTGTTTATGGACTTTATGGTGCCCCAAACTGGATACAAGGTTCTTGGAGCATTCTGATGCAGAATACAGGGATGATTTTCATGCTCTTCATTATATTTTTGTTGATAGTGCCAGGGGTTGTATTTCCTTTTTTGAGTGACTGGGAGAAGAATAGCAGGAGTAGCATCACAGGGTGGTTCGTGTTCAGCTGGCGATTTTCCACTACCTGTAGATATTCTTCATGCATACTGCTGCCAGGTATAATTCTTCCCAGCCCATATTTACACCTTGATTCAGCTACCATTTATCTATCCAATCCCCTTTTTCTAGAGCAAATGGCCTCTATGCCATTAAAAAAAAAAGTACCAGTTTCAATATTGTCAATTGATTTGATTTTAGAAGTCATCTTTTTTTAAAAAAAGGATTTTTCTATAAATAATTGTGTGTATAATTGAACAAAAGTTGCTGCTCCGTGGAGCTTTCCTGTAATGCTAATGCTACATCTTTCAAATCTTCAGGCAATGTTTTGCTCAACTTTTTATCTTCGAAAGTGGTAATTTTAACACTTGTACATTTATATGATGTGATAGTGAATTATGTATCTTTAGAAATGGCTCACCCTATATCCTGGCATAAAGACAAAGATTATCTCACAGCCACATTCTTACTTTTGTATCCTAGTTTGGACTAACATAGCCTGCCATAGTTTCCGATTTTTATGTTAGCCAGGATAGGACTATTATGCCTATCATAATAGGCATTATTGTGGACTTGGGTTACCATGTTTGTCATTAAATTGTTACTATTATTACTATTACATTTGTTTTATCAACGTATTCCCAGTATCACCCCAGTGTTCATGCCTCGTCCACTAGAACAACAGCTATGTTGACTGCATTCATCAGGGGTATCCCCTATCCTGATACTGCAAGATTTTTGACATTTTGTAAACTAAAACCAACTAGATGTTCAAACTAAATGCAGAGTGTAGGAATGCTGTCTTATTGTTCATGATATCTTAATTGAACTTATCCTCACTCTATTTGCTCTCCCATATTTGTGATGCAGATAAATCATGATGAAAATAATAAATTGCTTACCTGTAGTACATCCATATGAACCATCAACTTTCCACCTCTAAATTTGGTTTCCTAGGACCACAGTGATAGTCCAAGAATTGAGACGTTAGTGTGATCTAGCTTTTGAGGAAATTGACATTCTGGCAAAATTTTTGCAGCATTAGTTTGCATACATACAAGCCATCATTTAGTACAATATGAATTCATATAGTAGTTCAGTAACTAGTTACAAATAAGGAATTTCTTATTCTGTTCATTGGTTACCCTTTTGAAAAATAAGATTCCCCATTCTTCACATGTTCAAATAAACAGCATTTCAATGCCTATGTGAAAGTGAAATCAAGAGCTGGTAGAAAATGAGAGATTGTTTTCATTGGAGGAGCAAACCTCTGCAGTTTATGATGTAACATTCACTTATTTTTACAAAAGGGTTCCAGTATTCTGTAATTACTGTTTAATTCTTACCTAGTGTCCTAAAGATCTGACATTCCACTGCCGTAATATAGGGGTTTTGCCAAAATTGTGAATTCTATGAATTTACAGAAAAAATGCTTTAATGGTAAGTACATAGTACTGGTTGGAAATTCTAGTTTTGTCCATATCTGGAGGATTACCAGGTTGAGTAAATATTCATTGTCACTGCCAACTGTTAATTTAGAAACTTAACGAATGACAAGAGTTTAATTATATTTTTGTCTCCAAGAGAGATAAGAAACTTAACTAGATTCTCTCCTTCATATGATATGTTCATATTGGACTATAAAAACACTGAGTATTTAGTCAATATAACTTCAGGAAGAATTTACAGTTTAAAGGCTGAAAATGATGCTTTCAGCAATGATGAAAGGTAGATAACAGTTACTGTATTTTCTGTTGAAAAAGACTGCCGTTGTAATTATTTTCTTCGGTTTTATTTTTTAAACATTTAATATATAAAATACAAAGAAAAATAGCCATTTCTATAACAATAAACCTATCTAATCGACAAAAAAAATCATTTTTTTATCATAAGCACTAAATCCAGAAGTGATACCCAAGTGGAAAAAAGAAAATATATTCTCCTCTTGAATACAATGATCAATTTAACCATTCCTGCTTTATCTTCCTTGCTATGGAAATAGTGTGTATTTCTATTTGCACCTAATAATCATTGTGAACTATCACCATTTTTATTAACAAGGTTCACTGTATTCTTTCAGATACTTTGGCCTTACAGAGAAAAATACTCTTTTGTTCACCATTTTTAAAATGCTAAACTTTTCTTTAAACATCTTTTGAAAATCAAAACTTTCTAATGCAACTTTTTCTTTAACTTCTTAAGTATAGGTTTGAACTTCAGCATTAAATTTAGATCCCTCCCTCCAAACTATCCTTATAATTTTTTTTTCTTTTATAAACCTCCTTTTTAAAACTCAAATTTTCTTTAAATTATTACATTTTAACTTAACACAAATATCAAATACATTTTCAATAACATTTTGCATACTTTAAGAGTTATTTAAGCATGTGTGTGTGTGTTTTCTGAGGTTTTTGCAGGTGTTTGTATGTAGGTCTTTGGTTATTCGAGTTTTCTCCCGCGTAAAATTGGAAGTTTCTTGGCAACATTTCGACAAAGTCCCATTCGTCATCTTCAGGCTGGTGTTTTCGGCTTCATGCTTCTAGGAGCAATTTGTGATCGTAGTTGTTTCTTCCTTTTAACTGCCAGTGGGGGTATGAACTGATTGGGTGGGAGCTTGGCTGTGTTCTGATTGGGTGGAGGTGTGTTGTGATTGCTTAGGGGCTTGGCTGTACTCTGATTGGATGGGGGGTTGGCTGTGCTCTGATTAGCCATCCCTCTTTTTTGTGGCAACCCGAGATATTGGAACACTGCTATCATGTCAGATTAATTTAATGCAGCTTGAATGAGATAGCTATACTGGCAGGTGGTTTAATTATCCTGTTTTCATTAAAACATCTGTGGTATATACTAGTATTTTTTAAAATTCTGGAATACATCTTTCATCTGCATAAAATACATACATTTTAAGATTTGTTGGCTTTGGGATATTGTGTTGTGTTCTCAAATTAGTTGTGAGAATTCCTCATTCCTTTCTTACATGATTGTTTTAACTGGTCCCTAAATTCCTTCTCTGATCTACAATAGCAGTGAAGACATTGATAAGATGGGGCCTTAAAAATGCCATAGTTATATACATACTAAGGTGCTTTACATCACAAAGAAGCAAAATTGTTGCACATTCACGTAAGTGTGGAAATGGTCAAGATCATTAAAATATCTGCACACACTTTGTCTTAATAATTCATATTTTTACACTGTAAAAATCTTTTAAATAGCCATAGTGAATACCCATTTGTATAGCTCTTCTCTAAAATGTTTATAATAGACATTTACTATAGTTCTTCTAATACTTAAAGAAGAAAAAGATTACTGTAATAATGGTCTTTATCTTTTGTGTGTGCAAAGTACTTTGCTCATTTCCTGACCATTTCCACATGTGTGAATGTGCAACAATTCTTATTTGAACAGATTTTGTTGCCTTAAGAGATCTTCTATCCATTCTTGAACATTAAAATTTTAACATCTGAGATGGTGGGTTCCAGGGGTGACACACTATTTGTGAAATTGGGCCATTGGGATCTGACGAGATTGTCACTTGTGTACAAGCCTTGTTATGCAGCAGCTTCCATGTCTGAACTGCTTGATTCTGGCAGGTTTGTTAGTGGTATTCTTCAGGCTTATGGGGAACTTTGGCCTGCCTTTGCTTTGACTGGAGTTGAGGGTAGCTCCGGAGTTCATGGCAACCATAGACCTGCCCCCAAGTTGTAGACAGCCTGATTCACAAAGAGGTCATACATGATTTGGATTTGGGAGATGTCATTAGTCTCTGTCACACAGCTCAAAGTCTTTTAGCTTTGGAGTTTTCTGTGGCTGCCCCCCCTCCCCAATCATTCATGATATCTTTTTGCACTAGCTGAGGAGGTTGGAAACAAAAAGCATAGTCTAGTATTTCTCTTCCTCAAAGTCCAGTTCCCTTTGTTGTTAAGAAGGCAATAAGAGATTCAGCCCTAGGCCTTTGTTTTGCAGGCTGCCACAAGGTTCAGCTTCTTCCTTGCTCCCATTTAACATACATATAAAATCACTGGGTGAGGTCATCTGTTGGCATTTTTTCCATTTTTTTAGGTTTTTTGGTTTTTTGTTTTCAAAATGTTTTGCTGTCTGATAAAGGTTAGGTATATATGATAGACCCCTTCAAACTGAACACAAATATAATTTCAGAATGACTGTGCCAAGTAGGAATCTTGAGAAATGTGAAATTAATTTTAATGACTATAATGTATTTAATCACAATGTTATTAACACGCTGCATGAGTTCAGCAGGGCTAAGTGTTTTGCTACTAATTTTCATTTGTACTCTGTGTCAGATGCATCTCACTGCAGTGTCCAACAATAGCCAGCACTAATGGATTACAGTTGTCCTTATACCATTTTTCTATTGTAGCAATGTCCTGGTGAAACATTTCACCATGTTTGTCACTAACTGCACCTAGATTTGTGGGAAAGAAATCCAAGTATGAATGCAGAAAATGAATCTTCAGTGATACGTTGCATTTCATGGTTTTGTATACTGTAAGAAGTTTGTCAAGCTAAATGTATTTTGGTACTCTGTAGTTGCCAAGAAAATTCTATATTTCTGTGACTAGCACCCAAAACCTGTAAAATACATCCCAAAGTGTTCAGGGAACACAATCTTAGTTGTCCATTGTTATCAGTTATACATCTCTGTCCTCTGCCATCCTCTGTCCAGACAGCCCATCCAAGTAATGAGATTGAAGTGTTTTTCTAATGCATGGAGACTATCCAGGTTTGGATGGGAAAGAACCAGCTTTGGGCTTTATATTGGGTACACAATCTGGAGGCTGTCATGGAGGACATGTCTCCTGTTCAAGGAACAGGTTGCAGCTGACCATGAGAAACTTCACAAATAAAATTTTGTTAGCTGCATCCATTCCTTGATCAGTAAGCACTGCTCACCATCACACATACCTTAAGTTACCTCCCAATTGTACAACTGCAACACACAGTTCATGGGACTGCCCTTAAGGTGTTCCAAAATGCAGTGGCTCCATAGTACACTCGCATAACACTGCTGTTACATGATCCACACTGGCTCCCATTAAGCCTCTGGTGCAATTCAACGTGCCAATTTTCACCTTTAAAGTCCTATAAACGTAGGCCAGGCTTGTGGGCTACCTGCCCCCATTGGTTTCTACCCATTCTTCCAGATATGGCAGAGTGGGCATCTTGCAGGTCTGTGATGAAACAGTATTGCAAGGTGGGGCTTACTGTCCTCAACAGGTTTCTTGAGAGCAAGAAGAAAGCAGGTTGACAGCCATAAGTGTAGGAGGCTTAAATTGGTAAGAATCCTATGTGGTACATAAACAGTTTGAGGCTATAAGAAATTTATAAGCTATTACCAGATAACAGCATGATAACATTGTATATCATCATCTGTTGTCTCAGCTGACAACCATCTTGACCTGTTACGTATCAGATAGGATTATTCATGGAGTCATCTCTGACAGCATATTCTAGAGAAGCAAAGAATCTTCAGACTTCTAAACAGAAATCTGAATTACAGACATATTTGGAGGCTTATGTCAAGTAGCACTATATACTTTAAAAGCCTGTGTTGAATGCAAGACTGGTGTTTTCTTTCTAATTCATATTATACTTTTCACAATTATTTTTTTCAATAGCCCTTAAAATAATTCCTGATAGTTTGCTTAAAGTGTTATGTTTTATTTCACAATATATTTGTGTTAGTGAATTTGTGAATGTGTGCTCAGCCTTAATCATGTCAACTATAAGCTCTTCTAATGACCTAAAATCTTACAGAACCTCATTCTCTATACATTTTTCTCAGAGAAATATCCTAAACTATTACAGGATCTGAATCAATAAATATGAGAGGTGTGCACCGATTTCCTTCCACTGATTTTAGGTTAACTTGAAGCAGATTCAGAGTGGCATGTTGGCATGCTTTTTCCAGGGATTGGATTGTCTCTTGCTTGCCAGCACTTCCAAATCACGGCAAATGCGAAATCGAGTTGTTGAAGGTTGAATAATGTCATCTACAAATCCTGTTAACACATTTCAGAATAGTTTATTTCAGTTGCTGTTTGCTATATATGTCTACAGACTTTTGTTCATAATCCTGCAGCAATCCTTCTGAATTATGGACTATTAAATATAAAGAATATTTTTATAACAAAAAATAAGTTATTCCTCGATTATTTGGTATTCAGTGTCATAAGAATAAATAAGAAAATGTGCGTGGAATTTTAATTTTTAATATTAAATTTTAATATATTTAATTTTAATTAAATAGCATGCATTTCCTCCCTAAAAGTATAATTGGATAATTACGTCCTATATTTGGAAGAGATCATTTAAACTATTCAATTTCTTCTCTCTCCAAATCTGGAAGAGCAACACTGAAAATAGCTTTTTCTTTATACATATGTAGACCTTTTTCAAACCTCTAAGAAGGACATCATGAATCCCAATTCAATTTGGGCTGTATCATCTGTTTTACTAATAGATCTGTTTAAGCAGACTACTGGAGTCAGGATTAGGCTATAACTGATGCATACATACTCCTAGCTAAAACCATTATTCCTTATAAGTGCATAATTGTTATGGTACTTATGATCTATGAACACATTTACTAAATCAAATTTCTGAATATCCTCTAGTCATATAGGTTTTAGGAAAGCTTATTGCTCTCCATATGCTGGCTAATTTATACAGTCAAATATTGAAGCAGCATATAAACGGGAGTATTAATTACTGTTCTCCCTACCATAGCCCTTGAAGGAAGGTATAAAAAATTGCCCCATGGCTAGATTATGCCTCTGGGGAGAAGGGTCTGTTGAATACAGACTGGTCATATTACTTTTTTTTTTTTTTTTGAACGAATAAGGTTCTACCTTACAACTCCTTACTTGATAAATACCAAGGCAATACTGACTGAATACATTCACTTGCTTTTATCAGACCAGCATGGTCTGTCTATTCATTCTGATTACATTACCATAACAAAACTAACTTGTTTCTGTTAACTTGTTGAATTCTGGTCTGTGTCTTTAATAAAGCATTAGTTAAAAGTTCTGATTAAGAAGCATTAGTTAAAAGTTCTGATTAATTAGGCAATATCAGAAGTTCATTTTGCACATTTAAGAAAAAAGTCTGAATTTAGTGAACAGAGATGCCCAGTATTCTCCAGAGTCAGAATTCAAAAGCACACTGCAATATCAGCATTATTCAACTTGAGATATGTATCATTCTGAAGCAGAGGTTTTTGGAACATATTTCTGTTTTTTGTATTATAAGGCTACCAAGGCAGACATAAGCTTGAGTTCAACAAAAGCACAGAAGTACATCAGAAAATGGCTCCAGCAAAGGGATTAATTTTCCCAGCCGTGTCCCAACATTCTACAGATATCTGAGCCAAGAACATTTTCATACACAGAAAGATAAATATCCTAGATTTTAGCAACATTTGGTCAAGTAATAAGCACTGCTCTTTTACACATAACTGCTTCATATAATTTACAAATGAAACCAACAGGCAAAACCATACTGTAAAGTTTGCAGTAATTTACTTTTATAATAAAAGTGGTTTCCTGGTCGTGATATTTGGAATCAACAAAACTAATGTTCAATTTGAAAACACTGGCCAACATTACTTTCTTGGGGAAAAACTGCTGGAGGCATGTGAGATTAATGTATTTTTAACTGCCTAGTTCAATTATTTTGATCAGATGTTTTATGGACAAAGCAACTGCTCGAGGGTTAATTTCAATTAAACTCAATCATTTTTGTTTTCAGCATGCAACAAAAGCAATCTTGTTAGGATTCTAACCCATCTGCTACGTGCTATATCTCTTCCCAATCACTATCTGAAAGATCATATAAACCTAGGCCATCGTCGTACTGATTTCTAACACTGTTGCATCATATACATGGAAAAGGGAGTAGATACCTAACATCCTAGGACACATGGAATAACTCTAATATAGGTCAATCCTAGAATGAAATATTGCTGGTAGTTAAGTTCCCTGGGATTTCTGCATCCAGCTATAATACTCAAAGGATTATTATTAAGAAAGGAGAAGCCATCACAAGTTTTCAATATAGGATTATCAAATGATAAATGTTAAGCTAAGAAAAGGTAGTTAAAAAGCAGCCGTTATAAGAATCAGATCTTGTTCACTAAAGAAAAAGATGGTTAATAACTTTGAATGCAAAATCAACTTCAAAATTTTCAAATTTTCAGTAAAATTCTTAAAAATACATACCTCTGATTGCAGCGGGAAATGGATTGGCAAACTTTTCTATATATTCTGCTTCTGCATGTTCCCCCTTCCCTCTAAAAATGATCTGGACAGCTCCCTAAGGTAACACACAATAATATAAAATTACTAAAATTCAACTTCTTGAAGTCTTCAGTCCCACATGCAAAGTAGAAAAGTTGTTTGAGTGCGAAAGCGAAGAGAGACAATTGATGCAATAGAAATTGCTAGAAGACTGCCGGAAAACATATCTACCTTAGCACCCATTACTGCTACCTCTGCTGTTGGCCAAGCATAATTTGCATCTCCTCGTAGATGCTTTGAACTCATGACATCATAGGCCCCACCATAAGCCTAGAACAAGAAATAGGTTAATAGTCACAAACTGCTATGATTTAACCCTTATGTTTTATGCCTGGTACAAATATATAAAACAGATTCTTATGAACACACACAAATAATATGAGACTATTTCCACTAATATCTATTCAAATATTGCTTATCATTCTAAGGTCGATAAAATGAGGACGCAGATTGTTGGGGGCAATATGCTGATTCTGTAAACTGCTTACAGAGGGCTGTAGAGCACTGTGAAGCAGTATATAAGCCTGCTATTGCTAGTGTTATGTTAATTTTTCTCATTATGTACCCCAATTTTCTGAAATGCATTCATCTTTCATTCCTGTATTCATAAAGGAAAAATGTTATGTACAAGGTACTGATACATTTGACATATTGTAATTGTGAAGCAAGGAAGCACTATACAGAACAATATTGAGAACAATGACTACATTAGTCACAAAATAAGTCAATATTTAGTAGGTTTAAGATTATAACTAAGATCCTGTTGCATGAAACCCATGAATTCTAATTAGGAAGCACAGTTTTGTATTCCAATCTGACATAACCAGAGCCTTGAAATTACAGAAACTTGGTGGGATAAAACCCACAAATGGAACACACAGCTAGAGGGGTTTAAATTATTTAAAAGAAACAGACCAAATAAAAGAGGAGGTGGAGTTGCTCTCTATATAAGAAATAACTATATCTCTACAGAAATAGAGTACAACAATGATGAAAACTGTCTTGAATGTATTTGGGTCAATATAAAAGGGGGGGAATGCCATTGCTATAGGTTTAGACAATAGGCCACCCAACCAAACAGAGGTAATAGATGAACTTTTTGCTAGTCAGTTAACTAAGGTATGTAGGAAGCACATCACAATAGTAATGGGGGACTTTAACTACCCTGACATCAACTGGGAGACAAACTCTGCACCAAGTGGAAGATCAAACAGATTCCTGACAAACCTAGCAGACAACTTTGTCTCTCAAAAAGTAGAGAAGAGAACTAGGGGATCAGCCATATTGGACTTAATTCTCACTAACAGAGATGAAATGATAGAAGCTGTTGAAACCACAGGAACCTTGGGGGGAGTGATCATGCAATATTGGAATGCAACATTATGCAATCACAAGCAATAGAACACAGTCAAACTAGAGTCTTGGACTTTAAGAGAGCGAATTTCAACAAATTCAGAACTTGGGAAAGATTCCATGGATGAGAATCCTCAAGGGGAAAACAACTCAGGAAGTTTGGGAAATTTTGAAAAGTGAGATTATAAAAGCCCAGTCTAGCACAATACCAATGACGAAGAAAAATAACAGCTCTTAAAAGAAACCAGTGTGGCAGCATAAAGAACAGGGAGAAAGCAGAACTACTCAACTCGTTTTTTGCATCCATATTTACATAAAGGGAAAAAACAGTCCAACCTATCAAAAACAGTACCGTAAAAAACAGATTAGAAGTACAAGTTAAGAAAGGCAAGAAAATGGTAAGTAAGCACCTGTCCACCCTAGATGAGTTCAAATCACTAGGACCAGATGGACTACACCCTAAGGTTCTGAAGGAACTGGCAGATGTGATCTCAGAACCACTGAACTATATCTTTCAAAGATCCTGGAACACTGGAAACTACCAGAGGACTGGAAAAGACTTGATGTAGTTCCCATCTTCAAAAAAGGGGAAAAATGGATCCAGGAAACCACAGACCTATCAGCCTGACCTCAAACCCTGGGAAGATCTTGGAAAAGATCATCAAGCAACGAATCAGCGAACACCTAGAGGCAAACAAAGTCATTACCAAAAGCCAACATGGGTTTGTCAAAAACAGATCATGCCAGAAAAATCTTATTGCATTTTTTAACCAGGTGACAAAATTAGTGGACCAGAGGAATGCTGTGGATATAATTTACTTGGACTTCAGTAAGGCATTTGATAAAGTAGACCATGCCCTACTACTTGATAAGAAAGAAAAATATGGGTTAGACAGCATCACCACCATATGGATTTATAGCTGGCTGACCAGCCGTACTCAGCGTGTGGTTGTCAATGGAACTGTATCAACATGGAGGGAAGTGTGTAGTGGGGTGCCCCAGGGCTCTATTCTGGGTCCAGTGCTCTTCAACATCTTCATCAATGATTTGGATGAGCGGATAGATGAGGATCTCATCAAATTTGCAGATGACATCAGGAATAGCTAACACTCCAGAAGATAAGCTTAAGATAAAGAAGGATCTTGACAGACTTGAACATTGGGCAATTTCTAACAAAATGAAATTCAATGGTGAAAAAAGCAAGGTTCTACATTTAGGCAAGAAAAACCAAATGCACAGGTATAGTATAAGTGGTACCTTGCTCAATAGTAGCAACTGTGTGAGGGATCTTGGTGTCCTAGTGGACAATCACTTAAATATGAGCCAGCGGTGTGCTGCAGCTGCCAAAAAAGCCACCACAGTGCTAGGCTGCATTAACAGAGGGATAGAAGCCCGTTCACGTGAAGTATTAATACCACTTTACAATGTCTTGGTAAGGCCACACTTGGAATAGTGCATCCAGTTTTGGTCACAATATAAAAAAGATGTTGAGACTCTAGAAAGAGTACAGAGAAGAGCAACAAAGATGATTAGGGAACTGGAGGCCAAAACATACAAGGAACATTTGCTGGAATTGGGTATGTCTGGTTTAATGAAGAGAAGGACTAGGGGCAACATGATAGCAGTATTCCAATATCTCAGGGGCTACCACAAAGAAGAGGGAGTCAAGCTATTCTCCAAAGCACCTGAAGGCAGGACAAGAAGCAACGGATGGAAAATAACCAACAGTCCTGACCTAACTGTCAATTAATTAGTGGAACAACCTGCCTCCAGAAGCTGTGAATGCTCCAACACTGGAAGTTTTTAAGAAGAGACTGGACATTTGTCTGAAATGTTATAGGGCAGGCATGTCAAACTGCCGCTCCACGGGCCGGATGCATCATACTGAAACCATGCCCACCCCATTGCCGACAATGGGGAAAAAGTTGCGATACGTCACGCAACATCACGTGACATCGCGAGTTTGACATTCCTGGTATAGGGTTTCCTGCCTGAGCAGGGGGTTGGGCTAGATGACCCCCAAGGTCCTTTCCAACTTTATTATTATTATTATTATTATTATTATTATTATTATTATTATTATTAATAATAATAATAATAATAGGTCACAAGGAACATTTTTTTCCAATGCTCCTGCATACAATATTTTTGAGATAGATTAAGTACTTTATTATGATAGAATATATATATAATGGTTTCTCCACATGGCAGATATGAATAAGTAAATACTGGTTTTACAGTTAAACATTTTTGTAGATTTTTTTCAATCTTCAGTTCCTTGCAGCTTATATACCTGAGTCAGCTTTTTATTTGTTCTTATTTTTACCATTGTAACATTAGAATTTAAATGAATGTTTTCAACAACTATCGGGCACTTCTCAGTTTATTCATCTCTGATCTCTCTCTTCTTACCACAAAAGTTCCTAAATAGCCCTTTGTAAGATCTTAACTTTTCTGTCATACTTCAAGAAATTATCTGTTCATTCATAATGTTGTAAGCCGCTCCGAGTCTTCGGAGAGGAGCGGCATACAAATCCGAATAAAATAAAAAATAAAATAAATAAGTTCTTATTCCCCATACAGGCCTAGTATACTGTCTTGGAAATGGACCATGGTGTCAGGTGAAGGAACTGAAGTATCTGCAGATTTGAGAATATGCAGTGAGGGAGTGACTATTCCAGACCCTGCCTAAGAGGTCACCTCTAGAATGTTCTAATAAAGCTCTATTGGGCACAACAATAATATATGCAAGTAGACAGATGACCAAAGAACAATCTGCCCTAATTATGTTAACATATTCTCACAAAGATGCAGCAGATAGCAATAAATAAAATACATCTTTAAATCACATTTTATTGGATGCTTTTAATATTTGTACCACCCAACCTTGTAGTGAGCTGGGTGATCAAATACATAAATAACCTACCTTCCTCGTGATAACAGTGATTTTTGGCACAGTTGCTTCTGCAAAAGCAAAAAGCAACTTTGCACCATGACGTATAATTCCCCCATATTCCTGAGCAGTCCCTAGAAACAATAGGAGTTGAAGTCACAGCTATTATTCAACTTACTATAGCATAAATGGAATGCATAATTGCATTTCTACACTTTTACACAAGATTAACAGATCTACACTCAACAGGTAAGTTTTTTGTGCAGCTCCTTTAATCTAGGATTCAACAATGACATGTTTGTTCAATAAACATTGTTATTAAAATTCTGGGGTGAGCAACCTGCTTCCTTCCTAAATTAATTTTTGCAGCTTTATTATTTCAGTCTCCTACTTCTTTGAATTAGAAAACATGCAAAATTAACATAACTCTAAAATTAGTTAATATAGTAAAATATCCTACCAGAAATTCTTAGTGTTGCTGGTTACAATATAGATTAGGATTCTGATGAAGAACTGAATGAGACACAAAAATAAAAGCAATTAGCAAGTCTTTATTAAATAATTCTGGATATTTACATAGGGAGAGTTGCCCCCTGCACACTGATGAGGAAGAGAACTCTCCCATGTAAGTATCCAGAATTATTTTAAGAGCTTTCTTAATTGTTTTTATTCTGGTCTTTTTTGCCATTCCGTCTCCAGTATCCAAACTTCCAGCAGCTACAGTCAGCAACATTTAAGCTTAGCTTTGTCCCACCCACATTGGTCCTTCTCCATGTCCATTGGGGCCTTTTCCTCTGCCAAAATTGATTAAATAAAGGCCCCTGTCACTTAACCTCCCCTGACAAAAATACCTATTTCTACTGCCTCATAAAAAAAGATGGAATCATGGAGTCCAGTCTCTATTCTTCTGTCTTAGTAAAAACATGCCAATAATAAAATGAAAAGTTATATACCGGTGCTCATTCTTTACTAGTTTATAAAGTTAGAACAGAATTTCTGCATATAAGGCCTTCATAAAATACAGTACACAGATAATCTCTGACTTATAATTATTAAATTAATTCTTTCCTTATGGAATAATGAGAAATGGCAGCTCAGAAGAATGAAGAGGCAAATCATTTTGTATTATGAATGTAGAAAATTTCGCATTGCTCCAACAAAGAATAAATATGCTTCTTATAATTTTTAAAATATAAAATACTTATCTCTGCAATTACAAGAAAAGGTAAATCTATTTCTTAAATGCAACACTCTTTCAATTAAATCAATTAGATGACAAGGGAGATGCAGAACAACTTACCTGGTAAAAATCCAGGCACATCTACAAATGTGATTAGAGGAATGTTGAAAGCATCACAGAAACGAACAAAACGGGCTCCTTTCACAGAAGAATTTATATCCAAGCAGCCTAATTTTTTTTTAAAAAAAGAAATATTGTAAAATATAATTTCAGAGTATTTTAAAAATGCCATATGGCAGTGAAACCTGGCACAAAATTGTCTGCTTGTTTACAAAAATGCTTAAGCAATGGAGCCTAGTGAGTAGCATACACATTTTTTTTTACCAACAACTATTAGAATAAACAAACTTCTGCACCCAGCCTGTTAAATTTTAGGTGTATAATATGTAAACAAATATTCTCTATTACAATAGCAAACACTAAGTAGTACTAATCTTTTATCCAGGAATTTTAAGTATACAGGCATTTATTCAAATTTGTTATAGCTGCCCAACTTCAATGGACTCAGCATTATCAATGCTAAGAATCAATATTTCCTGCTATCAGATAATTATATCAGCTTTCTGGCTCTAGTACAGGTTATAAGTTGTTTATTCATATATTTTGTTGGCAGTTTTAGCCATTATTATGTATTCAGATGAAAGGATTGAAATGTTGACCCTAATATAATTGGAGGCTAGTCCTATGATTCATTTCCAAATAATTAGGTTTATCAGTGTTGGGTTCTGAACACACATTCTTTGCTATTAAAGTTAAACGAATAAAATATATTTGGCAGAAGAAACAACTAGCTATTACTATTTATAGTGTATGAATAAAATAATTTATTAGGAAACTCAAAGATTCTAAAGTGTACTATTTATAGTGTATGAATAAAATAATTTATTAGGAAACTCAAAGATTCTAAAGTGTACACTTGTACCAAAGTGTCACTATTTGTCTGCTTCAGTTTAATTAATATATTGGTAGTTCTCACTTAACATCTGCTTTTTTAGCCATTTTCACAATTACAACAGTAATGAAAAAGTAACTTTAGAACTAATACTCGCATTTACAACCTTCACGAGCAAAAGAAAACTGGAGTAAGGTCATAAGTACAGTTACTATTTCACTGAATGAAGACTACCTATAGTTCAATATTATATTAATATAAATGTCAAATGTCAAGAATATTTAGAAAAGATCATTACATGAAGATATAAAGCAATTTCTGTACATGAAATGCAAAACAATCATATGGAAAAACCAACCATGAGCTATGGCAAAAAAAAAAAAAACCTTGGGGGAGGATTATTTTAAGGATAATTTGTGTTAGAAGAAATTCAAGACACCTAAAACACAACTATGAAAATCTGATAGAAGTTAACATTATCAATTTTTTAAGAAGACCTGGTTAAAGAAGACCATCTTCACTCCTTTCCTATATGAAGAAAGAATAGGTGCTGAGCACCTTGTCCCAAGATATTTTGGGAGTAATTTCCTATCCAGCTTGCAGAAATTGAAGTTTTCTAACTTCATTTCTTAGAAATACAGAGCTGCCAGGATCATACCTGAAGCTACTTTAGGCTGGTTACCAACTATTCCAACAGTTCTTCCATTCATTCTAGCAAATCCAACAATCAGATTTCTGGCATAGGAAGGCATGATTTCGAAGAATTCCCTCTCATCAACAATCTGCATAAATTAGATTCAAATATATTCAGCAAAATAATGAAATGTGCTCTTACAGATATCAGAACCAAGGAAAAAGATTATAAGAAATAAGATTTTAAAAATATTTTTCAACAGTTCTTAGCATTTTTCTACACATTACTACAAGCAAACCTTTATAAAACCAGTCCTTAAATTTTTGACAGATGTTACTTTGATAATTATTTCACAATGTATTTAATCATCTCTATTTTTAAATATTTCTAGCAATTTAAAATTCCTGTAACTTTTTTTTTACAAATTTTATTTATAATACAGTTAAAAAACAACAACATTGGATTTAACGTGACATTCCAGTATATACATTCTTATCGATTATTCCACTTTTTACAATCAATTCTTCATCTCTACATATACATCTAAGTTTTATATACAATATTTATTCTAAAATAACATATATTTCTATCTTAACATTCATCTTTAATCCCAACCATCCTCTTCAAATTCCTCCAGCAGTAAAATTTATCTCAGGTTTCATAATAAACTGATCGACATTTGTCTTTTAATATCATTGTGAGCCTGTCCATTTCCACACATGCTAATATTTTATGTATTAACTCTTCCTCTGTGGAAATTTCCTTGCTCTTCCATTTCTGCGCAAAAGCAAGCCTAGCTGCAGTCAGGATGTGTAGCAGCAGGTAGATTGTTCCCTTGTCGTATTTTTCTGTCATTATTCCCAACAAGAAGAGTTCAGGTTTTAACTCTAAATCCAGTGTTAATATATTTCGTGTCGTGTTCCAATACTCACGAGTCTTTGGGCATTCCCATCACATATGATAATATGATCCTATTGCTGTTTTACATTTCCAGCATAGGGATGAGATGTTTGAACCCATTTTGGCTAGCCTTATGGGTGGGAAATGCCATCTATAAAACATCTTGTAAAGATTTTCCTTATATGAGGTAGCTAAGGTGAGTTTCCTATTTCTTTCCCACAGTTCTTGCCAAATATGCAGATCGATACTGAAACCAAAATCCCTACTCCAAATTAACATGGTCTCCTTAACCTGTTCATCATATATTGTCTGAGCTAAAAGAAAATGATATATTTTTAAAATCATTTTATCCTTAGGACCTAATAAAATTTTATCTAGTTCTGTCGTTCTATCTTTATACCCCACTCTTTTTTTATCTTGCCTATATTTTGCTTGTAGTTGGAGGTATGCCCACCATTCTAATTCTATCCCTGCATCTTGGAGATTCTTCCTTGATTTTAATTCTCCTCTCTCATCTAGTATGTTTTTATAGGTTATTACTTTCCCCAACTGAATGAACCTTGGGTGTATGTACATTTCTAGTGTTGAGATCCAATTGGGGACTTGCCTATAGTTCTGTTGTCAGATTTTGATCCATACATCTATTAGCCCCCGTCTGATGTAGTGCCTCCAGATGTACTGGTGAATGCTTCTCATCCCATAACATGGCATAACAAACCTTTATAAAACCAATCCTTAAATTTCTGACAGATGTTACTTTGATAATTATTTCACAATGTATTTAATCATCTCTATTTTTAAATATTTCTAGCAATTTAAAATTCCTGTAACACTGAAAAACATAGCAGTGGGTTAAATTACCTTGTTCCTCCATATTAACAGAGTTTTATTGAAAGGTATGATGATTAAGTGTTATCAAAATAGTGTCAGCTCTTAGCAACTGCTAATTTGTCTTCAACTAGTCTTTTAGATCTTCCACTATGATTGAGTTCATTCACCTTACTGCTGGTGATTCTTTTTTCATTTTCTTTCCACCTTCCCCAGTATTATAGATTTCTCAAAAGAGCTAAGTCTTCAAATAATGTGTCCAAAATGCAATAATTTGATCCTTGTGACTTGCAACCTTGAGAACTCTGGGCTGATTTTTCTAGGATCCATTTGTTTGCTTTCTTGACCATTCCATGATATTCTCAAGAGTCTTCTCCATCACCAAATTTCATGATTTTGTGAGAGAGTATTCAAGGAACAAAAGTGAGCTTTAGCAAATCTGAATAGGAAGCAGAGGAAAAAATGGGGGAATTGTACAATTGTTAAATTTAAATTTTGTGGCGATCATTATGCTTCCATTTTTTATACCAAGTAATGCTTTAAGTATATAGGGAAATTACTCAGCTAGAAATATGTCATCTATAGCCCACATTTCTTGGAGAAATAAAATATCAATAGTACTAATATATTCCAAAATGGACACAACTAAATTCTTTATTTTACAGCCAGGATTATTGCAAGAAAGAATGGATACTGAATCATTATCTTAGAAGATACAGATGGTACCCAGTACTCCAGCTAGATAATCAGGCCTTGGGGTCTCAGGGAACTGGAGACATTCTTACATGGCTCCATTTTAGTAGATATTTATACTCTCTATGTAATTTGTATAGTTCAGTTTTTAGTAGTTTTATTTTTAATGATGATTTTTAAAATATTTTATAATGATTTATATATTTATTGATTTTCTTGAGTGCTATATGTCATCCACTTTTTGTGAGCTTCGGAATCACATATAAGAAATAAATTAATAATCTGATCTGGTTAAATCTCTGGGATCTCCAATTATGGAAGGTAATGCTATATCAGGAATTTCCTTTGTAGCAACAATGAAAGAAGCATGAGCTTACAAATGGAACTGCCTCAATTATTGTAGAGTTTGATACCCTTTGAAATTGGAAAATAGCCCAATTTATTTCTATAGGAACATCCAAAATTGAAGAATAAGGTGGGTGGGTCCAACAAGATTGAAGACATTCCATAACATGGATTATTGAAATATAAAAAGATCTATCTCTTCAGCATCATCACAAAGGAAAAAAAGTTTCAATCTCTTAACCATCTGGTAAAGCCCAATTTGCTCCATTCAACTCATCTCACGAGAAAAAGATGCCATAAAGTTTTAGGTGATACAAGGTCAAAGCGGCTCAGTTGTGGCAACAACTGCTAGCAAAGTTCCCATAAGTCTATATAGCTTTTGTAAAATAATCTGTTCCTCACACCTGGGCAGAGATCCAAAGTCATTGATAAATAAATTTCACTGGTATCAAACTTGCCATTCTACATATCAGTTGGTTGATATAAGGACCTGGCTCAGTCAAGGACACTTAAGGAGAGAAGGCAGTGATGTCAGCAACAGGCTTATTATTTGGATGTTTATGCAGTCCAGAAGTAACAATTAAACAAAGGGGAATAACTTCAAAGAGGGCAAATTCTGAGATACAATTGACTGACTGTAAGTCAACAGGATCCGCTTATTGCCAGGCAAGCTTGGGAGCCAGTCTACGCAGTGTCAGAAAGTGTTTTGCTTGTTGTTAATTTCTCTCCAATCAGCATTAAAGGATGATTCCTAGTCTAAGTGTTCTAAGAGAGAAATGAAAAGTTCTCCCATCCCTTTCTCAGTAACCATGCCTCAAGCATGTTCTCTTCAGTTACATTTACGTAAAAAGTTTTAATTTTTTAAAAATGTTGAAGAAAGATCAACAAGCAGATTCCTTAAAAGGGGTATGTTCATTTAATATGTTATTTAAATACTATAGAATTTACTAAATCTTCATATGCACTTTAATATAGCCATTCTATATATTATATATGCAGTAAAATCAAGACAGAAGCGTAACTTATTTATATCTCATAGTAATTATCAGATATAATTTATACTACCAGATCATTTGAAAAGACAAAAAAAAAACCATATCCCTTTTCCAGACTATTGTCACATTATGGGGCACAAATCTTACCGCATGTACAATATCCAACATGTCATAAGCTTTGGTTGATTCCATTGGGACAATTGTATCCAACTCATGTACCAAGCGATTACTTTAAAAAATGGAATGAAAAGCAAGACATTTACAATATACCATAAAAAAGTATTCCCGTAATTCGTAAGTATAATCAAGGACAATTTCAATAAATTTAATCATATTGATTCAGACAAGAGGATGAAGTAAATATTCATCTATCACTTTACAAAACTGAATGTGGAATATTAATTAGTATACTCATCCTCCCAATATTACTGAGAATCTGGGCATTTATATTTAAAACCATTATCTATCAATTAATAGCTCTCCAACAAAATTAACTACAAAACCAACTACTTATCAACAAAAGCTGAGAATTAAGAGGAAAAAAGAAAGTATCTAGGCACATCATATCAGCAACAATGTGATAGACCGTACCTTCTATTGCTGTAAAAATAAGAATTTGAGTTTTTACTTTTTAGCTTTATGGCCAGCATCCCTCTTGAATAGTTCTTACAATATCTGGCAGTCATCCATCTCACCACTCTAGACAATGGAGCTACCTAAGAATGTTACTCTCAAAATGAATAAAGAAACAAACCTTCTCTGAGCGTCAGAATATTTTTGCTTATGCAAAATGTACTTACCGGTACTTACCTAGAGTCATGGCATTCTCTGACAGGAGCTGGCTCCTTGTTACTAAGTGGCAGGAAATTAAAGAATTCCCTAAGGTTGAGCAAAGCATCTATGTCATTTTCAAAAGCACAATGTGCAACCCCTGTAACAAAGAATAAAAGTAAATTTAAATTGCAAAAAAATCAATTACAATACTGTTTTTAAAATACCTACACTGACCAAAGAGCAATGTGCTACCAAAATGAATTAATCTAAAAAAGGAAAAATGATTTCTTTTGACAAATTTTGAAAGCAAATTACTTCAAAGGTTTTTCAACTGCTCCAAAAAAAATTGAATATGTTTTCTAGAATTCCAACCAAATGACTTTTCCCAGAGTCTAGAGGGCAGGGGTTGGATGTTGTAGCATTAACTGCATTATAAATGGATGCTATTATTGCCTAATGAAAGGATACCGAGGAATATTCTAAATGCCTCAAATGGTTTCTCCAACACAGAGAAAAAACATTTTCCTATGCTTTGAATTCTTCAATTTTAATTACTCTCTGTTCATAAAGAACAAAAATGAAAAGAAGCTTTAATAATATTTATCATTATTGATTAACAGGAATTCTCTCCCTCCTAGAAAAAGGGAAATTTGAGAATTACTTTTTAAGTAGTAAAAGATATCATTCAGATATGAGATAAATAGCTAAAATATTACGAATGCAGCCGTTGTACATAGAAAAAAGTGAACTTCCCCTTCATATAAGGCTGCAATTCATGAATACATAATGAAAGCAAAATTCATAGTGGCCCAAATAAAAAAAATAAGCAAGCATTCATAAGAATCTTCATTTAGTCTTATTTATCCTGAATAAATTTATTTTTCCAGAACTCATGCATTGAGAATTTAATTCTAGCCTTTATAATTTCATAACATTACAGAATTAGCAATGGTAAATAAATTAGCCAGTTCTAACCTGATACTGCAGTATGCGTCTTTGCACCCCCAAGTTGTTCCTGAGTTACATCTTCATTGGTCACTGATTTGACTACATCAGGACCAGTTATAAATAGATAGGATGTATCCTAGAAAAAAACAAGTATAAAAGAATGAGGTGCAAAATCCAATATTCCAAGTATCTAGGAAAAGGAAAATTTATTGGAAAAAATAATGTGTATTCAAATAATACATCATTTTACATTATCTCTAATTTAACAAATATCTCTCAAAATATTTGAAATGAAAAAGTACAAAACAAATTTTAAGTAAGATATGTTACTTCTGAATGTTTCCTATAATTTCTAATCAATGACAATTTATAGCTCCAAGCAAATGAATCAGAACATTAACAGAAAGACTAATACAGCCTGTGAAGCTGAATACCTTACAGTTACAGCCTAAAATGTTGTATTTTGTTTATGCTGGGGATTTTACAAGCACTAGTGAGAACTGATAGCCTTTGAACAAAATTAGGCCCTTTCAGTCTACAGCATCTTTTTTTTTTATTGTTCTGCTGCCCTAGGAAACAGCCCAGGGCACACTGGCACCCTTTTCATGCTATACAATATAGGGTAATGTGTGCCCGACCTGTGTGCGACTGACTTTTGTTTCCCTTCATTTTATAAATAGTAGTTTTGGTGTAAGTGAACATACATTTCATACAGTTAAATCAATGAAATAAGATATTTCTGCAGCAAGAATCCTGGTCCCAACTATTTATAGGTCCTGGAGCATTGAATTACATTATTCTGCACACTGCAACTCTCAGCCAGTTAAAAATCATTAAGTATGGCTCCAATCACCAAAAGACTATCTCTTGCTGCTTACAGTGAAAAGGGAAATCACTTCATTAATGTGCAGCACAGGAAGAGAAGGAGAGGGCTCTGTTTTTTCCCAAGCAACTTTATGCAATTCCTGGACTTAACTCTTTCTGCCTTTTGCACTAACATCCTTACTAGGAACAACAATTAAGTAAGGGGGGGGGAAAGCTGGAGACAGGACTCTTGTGACAGGAGTATTATCCTTCATTTATTTAACTATGTTAAATGATTAATATTTACATGTTACTTATATGTAAGGGTGTAGGTCTATACATATGTTGTATATAGTATGTTTAAATGTGTGTTATGTATGTGTACACTTTGAGAGCAAGCTACTCAATTTCATTTTTAATGTGTGCCATTATGCCCATATGACAACAAAAATTATCTATCTATCTATCTATCTATCTATCTATCTATCTATCTATCTATCTATCTATCTATCTATCTATCTATCTATCTATCTATCTATCTTGTGCCCACTTATATCACAGCTACCGGTACTATATATTTCTTGCCTAAAATGAAGGGAAACAAAATTCTGTTACATAATTCCTATAGCTTATCATCTTTAGATATAATTAATGCAACAAGAGGTTTTTGTGTTCATGGAAAACACCAAACAATGTTTAATACAAGTTGACTGTCATCTTCACTATGTTGGAAATGTAATATCACTGACACCCACACTGTACCGTAGAACTCTTCTAAGAATCCCCCAGTTTGTTTCATAGTACTGTAATATGTTTATAAAATGATACTGGAAAGAGAAATAGGGTTTAAAGATGTTAATGCGATATTGAACTATACAGCTAAAGTCCATAAAGCAGTCTAGCCTTATCATGCATGAAGTTCTGCCAGAAAGAATCTGCTACAGAATCTGCTAAATTCAGAAAGAATTTTAAAAAAAGAGATTTCTGGCTTCAACAAAAGGCTTCTTTTAAACTCAGATTCTATGTGGAGATCAAAATGTGGATCAGTCATCAGTAACTAAGTTTAAACAAGCTTGGGATAAACCCGACAAAAATTAAAAAAACAAAATAAAAATTAAAATTAAAAAATAATAAATTAAAAAGAAAACAGAAAGAATGCAAAGGGCAAAGTGAATGGACCACTATGTCTTTTTCTGCCATCAGTTTTCTATGTTTCTAAAATATAGGAGGGCAAGCAGTAACACAATTTGGAAATTTTGGACCTCAAAGTATTTTTTTAGATTTTTCTTCTCCCACTGTTTTTACTTTATAAGCAACTCAAGGTGACAATCATACACAATACGCCTTTCTTCTCCTATTTTCCCTTAACAATCCTGTGAAGTTGGTTAGCCTCAGAGTAAGTGACTCAAGTCACCCACACGACTTTCATGTTTAAGATGGGACCAGAACTCATAATCTCCTGTTTCTAGTTTTCCTTGATTTTAAAATATAAAAAGCCAAGCTTGTTTCATTTTAAAGTTCTCCTATTCATTCATATTCAGCAAGATTTGCCTAGAAGTCTCCATCAGCCAATTCGAACCACAAAATCCTGATTATATTGGTTAAGACTCAAGCTTCAATATGTTTGCTGAAGCTCATGGCTTAATATGTTTTAGAATACAGCTAATGGCAATAAACGTTGCATCCTTACCTTTACCATAAATGTGAAATCTGTTAAAGCAGGAGAATAGACAGCACCTCCTGCACAAGGACCCATAATAAGAGAAATCTGTGGCACTACTCCAGAACATAAAACATTTCTCTGTAAAAGAAAAGAAATCATCCTTTATATCTTCATGTTACAAAGTTTCCAACCATATTTTATATTTGCCAACCATCTTTCTGAAATTCATATTGCAGAAAATCACATGATTAGATTTTTAACATTTTTACAATAAACAAGTAGAGATAAAAGAGTGAGCATAAAGGAAGACTAATTCTATAGAAAGAAAATAAACCAGATCTAGCTGGTCTTTTTGTTCCAATCACTAAGCATGATCATAAATTCTCATCCCTTATTTTAAGAATCCACATTTAATGGTCAGTTCATGTAGCTGCCACTCAACAAGCTTCTACATATCCTGACTGCTTCATGCATTAACAGCTGCTACATCTGACAGCTGCTAAAGACAGATGCAAATGAAAAGCCTTGCAGTTTTTCTGCCCTTTTGCCTCCGGATGGTTTTCCCAGCAAGGAGAAGAATGGATCTGTCACTGATATTTGATTTAGTTACTCGTTCTTTTTTCTTTTGGCCTGGCTTATATGTGAATGATGATGGCTATAGCCATTTCCTTCTTGCTGGGCACATAATTATAAGGAGAATACAAATAAAAGGAAACAGTGAAAATGTATTAAGTATCAATCCATATTCATCAAATATTGACCAAAGAGCTAAAACTAGAAAAAATTAAATGTTTATAAATATTGTTCATCAGACAGAATATAACAAAGGGGAAGTTAGAAACTAAATATTTTCCAATTTTTATAGTTTTTCTACTTTCTACTTTTTGCATTGTTAAATAATAAAACATTGGCACTCAACCCAGAGATTCAAAAATCCTTTTTCTTATTGTAAAAATAATTTAATGTACCCTGCATTATAGTTAATTTTCCATCAACAATATATTGAGCACTAACTGTATAATTTCAATAATTTCTTTGTCCACTTGATACTGTATTTCTATATTTATTTTTTTCCTTTGCTTGTATTCTTTTTGTCTTTTAAAAATGATAAAGAAAAAATAAATGTAAAAATATTCTCACATATAAATAAAATGTTGATGAAGGGGGAGGGACTTTTTTTAACAGTATTAGCAAAAACAACTGAATGAGACAATAGCACCAAGAATACTTCATAACTTCCTCTAGGTCAGGAGTGTCAAACTGCCGGCCCATGGGCCGGATGCGTCATGCTGAAACCGCGCCCACCCCATTGCCAGCAATGGGAAAAAAGCCACGATACGTCGCAACACATCACGTGATGTTGCGAGTTTGAGACTCCTGCTCTAGATAACATGTTTATTTCAGGAGACCTCTTTTGTCACTTCTAACAATGCCACTTTGTAACATAAAGATAGGCAACCTGAAGCCTGCAGATGTTTTGAACCACCATGAGTGCCAAGTGCTACAGGCAACAGTAAATTATTATGGGGATTGTAGTACAAAACATCTGGAAGACATTAAGCTGCTTATCTCTCCCTAACAGTAAATCACGAAGGGAAAGAAGATATATATCTTGTCCCTGGATCATGATATCAATCCCTCTTCTTTGCATAAAGCCTGAAAACAGCAGGAAAGGAAAGAGAGAATCAATCACGCTTCCTTTAAATGCCTTTTTTTCTGAATATTTAAAATGATTACTAAACTATAAGGTAAAAGTACTATACATATCATGATTTGTTGGGCCATCACATATTTAATTGAAAGATTTCTCACTAAAAATATGTCAGCATAACCAGCCAAGGATTCCACTCCTTCTTGAATACGGGCTCCTCCTGAATCATTCAGCCCAATAACAGGAGCACCAATCATAACAGCCTGATCCATAATCTAGGAAAACAGAAGCACATGAGTTTGTATAATATCATTACAGACAATGTAGACAAGTCATCCACATGGCTTACCTAATCAGGCAAACTTTGTGTAAAATATTTTTTTTGTTTATAATCAGAATCTAAGTTGAGTCTCTCTTTCCTATTAACTACTGGTTTGTCCATCTTTCATCAGCACCTGGCATCAGTAGTATTATTACTTCATATCCCAGCTCTAGGAATGCAAGGCAATACACCCAGAAATCTATCTCAGATTATCCTCACAACAACAATCCTGTAAAATAGGCTACACTGAGAGATAGTGACTTGCCTTCTCAAAGTCAATCAGTGAACTTCATGGTTGAACATGAACTTGTCCAACTTCTAAATTACTAAACTGTGCTACTGCATCTATGCTGCCAAGAATATTACGTGGATATATTCAAGCTTGAGTCAAAAGAGATTCATAATTTTTTATGTATTCAGTTAACTTTTGACATGTAATGCATATATTTCTATATATCTAAATATTTACTAAGTATTTGGAGTTCTATAATGTAAGCAGTCAAGTCTGTCATAATTAATATGTATTAATATCAGAAATAAACGTATCTATGATTCATTATTACAGGAATTTTTTTCTTCAATCTTACTCTCTGCTGAGTTTATAAGAAAAAATAATTTTAACATCATATTTGATCTAGTACATCTGAGTTCAGCAACTTACTCCACTTATCTTAAACAATGAGGCAAGCAGCAAACCCCACCACCACAAAAACTACAAAAAATTGTGCTCTGACACTAATTTTAACAAATTTAAACACTTATTTTACCAAGGATGGGACAGAAATAACTCTAGAGATGATTTCCCCATGTAAAACCTAACTGCTAAATTTGGATGCAACCCAGAAAAGGGGTTATATCAACCTAACTAATACAACAGCAATATTTTTGCATTGCATTTTAATGTTATGTTTTGCTAAGCTATTAATAAGCACTAAATTGTATAGTAAAATAAAAGGTCACAACCATACATAAATTAAAATATTTTCAAACCTTTTAAAAAACCAAAAGGTCTTTGACTCATGTCTCCCACCCAATAAAAGAACTGCTCAGCAAACATCCCATAAGTTTTAACAGCTGAATTGCTGTAATCTGGGAAGGATGACCAAAAATATTTACATAACCATATTAGAATGCTTATATAAACTATATAGCAACTGATTTAGATCTCTGACAGGCCACCTGCACTGCCTATAAACTTACCTTGCAGATCTTTTGAGCATGTGCTCCAGATAAACTTCCCCCAAACACAGTAAAGTCCTAAAAATTTAAGATCAAAGTAAAATGTTTTAAAATACAAATATCAAAATAGCCTATCATGTAAATATGTTTAGACAGAAGAAACATGCTAATTCCATTAGACAGAGCTATATCACACCCTAAATAGTATGAAATTATAAGGTTATTCCTTCTTATAGCATTCTACATAAGATGTGGGAGAAAAAGCAGTACATTTGGTGCAAAAACAATACTTTACTAGTCAAAATGGAGAAATTACAAAAACACTTCAATATATTCATAATTCAGAAATCAAACAATACCTGACTGAAGACATAAGTCAGTCTGCCATTAATTCTACCCTGTCCAGTAATCACACTGTCCCCAGGATACTGCAAAACAAAACAATTAAAGTATAATTCATAAACTGTCATGACTTATATAAACCTAAGTAAGCAACTGCACAATGTATATACTACACCTTGATGCTTTAACAGTTCCATTTATTATGTACCCAGCAAATTATGAAGTGAGTAAAACAGAATGTTTATTGGCTGGAGAAAATTATTCTTCTAAATATCTGTCATTAGGACTATGAAATATCTAGAGAATTATTTCAAATGCATAGAAAGGCGATAGCTCCATTTTAAACAGATTAAAATTAGGGCACTAAATCAGCCACTGTTTCCCACTCACCAAGAGTCATGGAATTTAAACAAACAAACAAACAAACAAAATGTTCAATACCTTGTTTTTCTCCATTTCCATCCCAAAATCTGCACATCTGTGTTCCACAAACATGTCATATTCTACAAAACTGTCAGGGTCCAATAACAATAGTATACGTTCTCTGGCTGTCAACTTTCCCTAAAAGAAAAAAGAAAAAACAGCCTTGCTGTTAAGATAATAGCATATTTATATAAGTGTTTTCCAGATTGAAACTCAGAGCTAAGCATAGTAAAAAATATGCACTCAATAGTGGCCCCCAATTTGTTCCATAAAAACATGATAGACCTTTTCTCCCACAATGCAATAGAATGGTTAAGTACAAAAAGGCAGCCACGTAAGAAATCTCACTCATTTTAAGGCTGTAAAGCACTATGAAGTGGTACATAAATCTAAGTGCTATTGCTATATCACATAATGCATTATGTGACAGACTAAATATAAGAAATACAGAGAGAAAGAATGTGTGCAAAGTATTTTAATCTGTTCTTGTGCTGATCCATCCATGATATACTAGATACATGGCAAACCACTCGCTGCCCTCCATATTGGTTAATATCCAGTCAGCCAACTCATATAGTTTCTTTAAATATGCTGGAAGAAAACACATGGTCCAATCAAAGTTGAAATTAATGCAAAGATTATACCTTCATTACCCTCCTATCTGCTTCCAAGCTCCATATTACAGTGGATGGTGGCACCTAACCAAGTTTGACTGATCTTGAAAATCTAAACAGGGTTGAATTGGGATGGCAATCCATCAAGAAATCCCAGAGCTATAGGCCTGAATTAAAAGGTTTCAAGAAGCATCCCAGAAGGTGGAATACAAAATCAGTTTATTATTGCCAAGATATAACATTGATGTGCCTGTGTAGTCTCTTAAAGTTCAAAGTAATGTAAGAAGAGTTGACTTAATGTTTCAGAACAATTAAAAAAAAAGATCCAGCACAGTAGAGTTGTACCAGGAACAGCAATTATTGGCAACATCCTAGGGTCCTTTGCCATATCTTGCAGATAAGTCACTTCCTTTTTGTTTTCCTTTTCTCAGGAAAGAATATTTTTTTTGAAATCAATATTTGGCCTCCTCTGCATTGGAAACACTGGACAGAGCGCTAATTTGCAAAACTGAGTTGCCCCATTCATTATTTCTCAAAGGCAGAAATGCATGTGGCATTCTCTAATAATCCCCAATTCACTAAAAAAAGGCAACTTCCACCTGTCTTTTCCTGCTACACAGTTTGTACCTCCTCAAGATTGCTGTGCATTTCATACCTTGTATTTCATTTCACTGTAGGCAAGTACGTCCACTCCAACTGACTACTGCATGTTATAGCAGGAATGTCTCCTCCCCTCCAATCACGGGTTAGTGCCTTTCACTACAATTTTTCCACAGGCTGCTGTGCCCTTCTGAAGAGACCTTGACTAGAGACATGATTTCTTTTTCTTCATGTAATAAGGTGAAGTGGTTAAACAGTGAGCTTTCTCCCCTTCATCTTTGCTCCCATTTATATTTGGTTATTTTCAGTCCCACCAGCTTAATTATTAGTTTGGTAGAAAAAGAATCAAAGTCTGTCAGAATGAAAGGGCAGATTTATTTATTACATGTTCACTGATGGAACAGTGAAATCAAGTTTTTTTTTTCTTTTAACCAGGTGAAACTAAAATAAATTTTGCTTCTTTCCTTTCTGGCTAAAATGACAACAGTAAAATTATTGGGTGGTGTTTGTTTGTTTTTTTGTTTACCTACCAGTGGATGCATCAGACAGAAAGATGTGAACCCACAACCGCAAATAAGAAGAGCTCATACAAAGAACCCGCACAAAGAAAAGCAATTGGTGTTTGCTCTTCCAGCAAAGATGAGAAAAGTAAAGAAGCAGGAAATCTATTGATCTGGGGACAAAGTAAGGATAGCCCAGTCAGAAAGTTACAGTATTACTATGATCAAAGAACAGGAAGAAGTTAAAATTTGGAAAGGCATTTCTTTAGCCAGCTTCATTTGCAGTAAGTTTACACAAAGGAGTCACACAGGCCAGTATGGAAAATCCTAGCGCTTCTGTCTTTCTGCATTCCTCACAGGAGAAAGAGGGAGAAAAAGATGACAAATTAAGTAAGCTAACCTTCTGCACTAAGAGTAGTAAACACACTTTGCCTTACTCAAGTACTTCTCATTCAGGTTCAAAAGAGAGGAGAACACCAAGAATTGAGGAAACAGGAAGCCCCAAAGGTGTTTATGAAGGTAGGGGTAAATCATAGTTTAGTGTTACATACATCCATTCTATCTGAAGGAATGATCTGCCAGACACATCTGATCACAATAGCCAGTCTGTGTCCAGCACCTGCTAGTCAATAAGTTTTTTCTTTAATCAACAAGATTTTGTTTGGCTAAAATGATTAAATAATCGTATGTGTCTTGTATGAGTAACTGTTAAAAGGCAATAAAGTTAGTAGTCATTACAATATTTAATTTACTGAATGTAATTTGTATTGCATTGCCAACATTATGCATCTCCAGTTCCAAAGTAAACTGGAAGCATAACCACAGGGGTGTTCGGAAGATTCTGCAGGCCATGGACTTTCCAATCATACTTAATGACTCTCTAGCCCAGTGTTTCTCAACCTTGACAATTTTAAGGCATGTGGACTTCAACTCCCAGAATTCCACAGCCAGCACTGCTGGCTGTGGAATTCTGGGAGTTGAAGTCCACATGCCTTAACATTGTCAAGGTTGAGAAACACTGCCAAGCAAGCTATCTGTCGCCTGTGTTGCATTAATTCTGAGAAAAGAAAGACGAAGTCTGATGGATAACTGAAGTTCTACTCAATTAAGATTACAAACACCTCAATAATTGCTAGATTTAGCGATCGGGATTTTGTAAATACAGCGTGAGAAAGGTGGAAGGTGGCCTTTTTGGACCTCTTCCTGACCTCCCACCCTAGCTCTACAAACCGCTAACTGGACGGGGCGATCTGCTTCCTCGTATCCGTAGTTTTCATTAAATAGAAGGAAAAAAAAACAAGCGAGACGATCCTGATCATCACCGCGACAGAGAAGTCGGCGGCTATGGCGGTCGAAGGTGTCGGAATCTTTTCTACCTCAGCTGGAGAGCAGAAGGAATTGCAGCAGGCTGGGGGGGAGGACTATAGGCCAGTACTTTTCAACGGTCCCCAAGCGGCATCCTCTTAGCACTGGCCAAGGCCAGAAGCTTCCGCGGAAATCACTGAAACGGCGCGCCAGGGAGCAGCCAGCAGCCACGGGCCACGCAAGGGCTTCGTTCGCCTGCAGCTACAGGAAAGGAGGCGCTCACCCGCTTGTGTTGCGCGTCTATGCGAGCTTGACCGCCTCCGAGCAATGCAGCGCGCCGCTTCTCTTGGATACGCTCGGGTACGGCGGCGGTCCGGCTCCGGTGGCTGCTGCTGCTGCTGCTGCTGTTCGTAAACGAGCGGCAACCTCTCAACAGAACTCTCGAGAGACGGAAGGAAGGAAGCGCCCGCAAAGCAGCCATGACTGAGTAGACTGGGAAGACGCATGCGCTCTTTCCTCCAGAGGACGGCCGCCTCCTTGACCCTGCCTCGCTCTCTTACGGTGCGAGCTACAATTGGTTTGCTTCGCGCCCTTTGGGCTCTGAATTTGAAAATTAGCTATAAAAGATGACGGATTAACACCTCAGAAGATCCTACCTAGCTTTCCAACAAGTGGGCTTATTCTCACATTCTTCCCAACCTGACCTCTTCCAGATGTATTGGGCTTCCCTCCCTCTACTATCCTGAGGCTGTCGCGGAGTTTGTGCTGTGTAGCGAGCATTGCTGCCATCTTTGTGATTATAATTAGCAATTGACCAAGAAAAGAGAAAAGAAATGTTCTTCTAAAGAAGAATAGAGCTGGAAGGGACCTTGGAGGTCTTCTAGTCCAACCTCCTGCTCAAACAGAACGTTCAGAAGGACCGTTTGTCTGCAGAAAGGACGGCCTGGTTCATTTTAAATCCACGATGTGTGTGTTGGGAGAAATATTGTGTATTAACCTGTCAAAAAAGCTATTGAGGCACCGTATCGGTAGAAGTATAGCAGTTACTAGTCCAGGCTTGTTGTCTGATCTTGTAACTAGTGAGTTTAGATGCAGGACTGGCAGTTTAAAAGAAGAAAGAAGGGATAATTAAGCTGTTCAGGTTTTCTTGAAAAAGGCTGTTTTCACTCAACCTGAGATAAAGCTTATTTATTGAACAGATCAGTTTCTGGGGTTGCATAGCATATTAAAGCAATCGGGATCATAGGCATGTGCAGCAAGTCACAGTGATGGGAAAATGTGAATATGATATTACAGTGTGTACTTTGCCCATGTGTACTTGAGTTCTAATATCTGAATGTAACTACTTAAATTGCAGGATTTGTGTTATGATCACTTTGTGCTCCCATCCTATTGTGCCCTAATGGCTTTGGACCACAGTCTTTGAAGGAAAACTGTATTTTGTTTTCTTGTTATATTTTCCAACCCATAAATTAAGATCATCTTCAAAGAACATGCAGCCAGTGGCTATTCAGAATCAAGCCTTTCCGTGGGTGGTACCACCCCAACTTTGGAATCCCCTCCCCAATAAGTCCTGAGCCATTCTTACTGTCTTACAATGCCAGGCCTCGAATTCTTGTTCTTCAAGGCCACCTGATAATGTGCTAATTGCAAATGTGACTTTTTTTTTTTACAATTTTTACATTTCGCTATTGTTACTAGTTATTGTTATTTAATAAAATGTTTTACTGCTTTGTTTTAGTATATTTGTAATTTTTAATAGTAAATCCTTCTGATATGTATTTCAACAAAACACTAGAGAAAAGTTTTAAACAAATAATTTTAAAAACAATGTTTGATTTTACCAGTTTCCAAATCACGGCTTTGCATTGTACTGAGAGGTTAAAATATATGTGTGGAAGAGTAAATCCACTGAATTGTGGTACTTTTGCATAGACTTATATGTATAAGGTTAATAACAAATGATGAATAATTGTATATGAATGAGGTAAATGAAAATCAAGGGTAGGTAGCTTTTTCATGCACAATATTTTGAAAGTTATGTCAATCTTTAAGATTATGCTTTTTTGCAGGGATCCAGATTAATTACCTCAGAGTATTTTGATATAATCCTGTTGCTTTCGGTAAGGCTATAGCAAGAGAAAAGACTATTGAATCATCCTATTCACTTATTAACAAACTGACCAGGAGGGACAAATCAGTAAAGCTCTTAAGCACTTTTGTTTTCAATCACTCTCAGCAATGTTTAGTTTAGGAAAGCCTTGCTATTGATAAATAGGTAGCATCTCAGCTAAACATGTGTTTCACTGCCAGAATAACTAGTAAAAGCAATACTGATTCCATTCCGCAGTCCACAATGAAGGTGTTGTCAAATGCCCTTGAGCTCTGCTGAGCATGCTCACTTTCATCTTAATGTCTTCAGTGCATTTGATTCTTTAGCTGTATTCTCCTCTCTTTTTCTGTGAAGGCAGATGTGAGAATAGCAAAAAGATCTGTACTACGGCTTCAATGTATACCCAGAACTGACACCATTTGCTCTATTTTTGACTTTCCAGTTCAAAGGCAACAATACCCAGGTCTATTTTCTATGAATTTAGAAGGGAGAAATGGACACACGGCTGAACGTTGCAGAGCAGCTTCCTTATCCTTAATATACTTGGCCTTTGGTTATTTTGCTACACAACACCCTCTAACAAAAGGTAAAAGATTAATTTTCCAATTTTGATTGTATTCTTTCTTTTCTTACATTACAAATTTAATTCCTAAATGTCACTGCATGTTTATTTAAGCAAAATCTTTCTGCTTCTATTAATGTGCATGCAATTTTAAAGAGATAGCTTTCAAACTGAAAAGATTTCACAGAAAATTATCATAATTTAAATAAATTGCAGTAATCAGCTAATATAGCTTAGAATTATATGCTACAAGGAACATCATGTTTCTGTTATTTGAAGAATTAATGAAACGTAAATCAGCATAGCTTACAGAGTGTATCTTTTCCCCTTCGTTTTCAGTTGATAGATTAGCATATTTTTTCTTCCTAATTCTTATTTCTTTAGCATTTCATAATACTCTAATAACATCCCTTGTAAATATTTCACAATTATAAACAATCATGCTTGGGGTTGAATAGATTAAAATTATTATTAATCAATTAAAAGGAATTTATTTAAATCACAATCTGATTTATATTAACATTTCAAACTGAAAGTATAGTAGTTGGAAGCACAGATCAGCACCACAAATATTGGAAAAGCTATCACTGCTAAAGCTATTGCCTGGTGTGAAAACAAGTTGAGAAGGAATGGAATCTAATGTCTAGTATATTTCATATTTTTAGAAGCTAAAGAGATAACTATTAACATAGCAGCAAGAACATCATATAGTATTTCAAATAACTTCTAATATTGGAGCACAATGGACATTTTTAAATGTATCCTCTTTATCAATGGCTGTTAGCTGATATATGCTGCCCTCTTAGAATATAAAACAGCATGCTTCTGAATATCAGGTCTTGGGGAAACAGTGAAAAGGATCTGTTTTATGTTTACCATGAGTCACTGATGGGAAACAAGATCCAGCATTGATTAGGTCTTTAGTTTGATCCAACTCTTATGTTTTAAATGTGACGAATAATCTATATTCTTTCAAGAAGCCATTATAAATATACAATATTGTTTGTTACTTGCTCCCAATGCAGTTACATATATTTAACAATCCTATGTCAAAATACGTTTAGTGGCACCATCTGAGCTGTTACATACATGTATAAAACTGATTTATATTCAGATTCAAAGCAAAATTAATGGTAATTAGATTTTAAAAGCTCATCAGATTCAATCATTCTAAAAATATTTGGAAGCATAAAAGTAAATGTAGATGCAGCAAGAAAGATAAACATCAAGCTTATGTTTTAAGATGTCTAAATTAGCAGTTTGGTGAAGTGGTTAAGGCACCAGGCTAGAAATTGGGAGATCATGAGTTCTAGATGACCTTGGACCAGTCACTCTCTTTCAATCCTAGGAAGCAGACAAGAGCAAGCCATTCCTGAAATCTTGCCAAGAAAACTGCAGAAGCTTTTTCAGTCACCAGAAGTCAATACTGACATGAAGGGATCTCCCCCCCCCCCAAATTAACAAATACATTTATTATCATGAGACAGATATCTTCCCTTACAATTGATTTACTATATTGGGTTTTAGAATGAGACATTTCATTTCTTCTGAAAATACTTCCATTTATGTCATATGGTAATAGAACATTAATGAATTAGGGTTATTCTAAATAGTCAAGATGTGCGACAATTTTATCAAGTATATAAATATATGTTTTTCTTTGCAATCAGTCCTTCTTATCTGATGAAATGGATTCTTCCAAACAATATCCAGTGAAAAAACGAGTGAAAATTCATCCCGACACTGTGACAGTGAAATATAGTTCTTATTATCCACAGCCTGGAGAAGAAGGGCATGAGGAACCTAGTGAAAATAATGAGAGTTTTACAGAAGATAATCCAAAAAGAAGATTGTTGAGTGATGGACAACGAACAGGAAAATCTTTCTTTGGAACAATTGACATTCCATTTCAGACGGAACAGAAGTTAGAAGTCAACAAGAATGAACAAGGCCAAGATTTTATAGAGGGAAGCATTTTTCAGTCCAGAAAAACTTGGGCTGTGCTTTTTGGATCTGCTTTGGCCCATGGTTGTGTAGCTGTGATAACTAGACTTGCTGCCGATCGTTCCAAAGTGCCATCTCTTGAACTGATTTTCATTCGTTCTGTTTTACAAGTGTTTTCTGTTTTAGTAGTGTGCTATTACCATGAAGACCCTTTTGGACCAAAAGGCCATAGATTGAGGCTATTCTTCTATGGAGTATGTAATGTTATTTCTATTACCTGTGCTTATACTTCCTTTGCAATTGTTCCTCCAAGCAATGGGACTATTATGTGGAGAGCTACCACCACTGTTTTCAGTGCTATTTTAGCATTTTTGCTAGTAGATGAGCGCATGGCTTATATTGATGTAATTACTGTAGTGAGTAGTATCTTTGGTGTTTGTTTGGTCATGATCCCCAACATTGTTGATGAAGAAAATTCTCTGTTGAATACCTGGAAAGAAGTTTTTGGATATACGATGACAGTTATGGCAGGCTTAACCACAGCTCTGTCCATGATAGTATATAGGTCCCTTAAGGATAATGTCACCATGTGGACAGCATTATTTACTTTTGGTTGGACTGGAACAATATGGGGAGCCTCAACTATGTTTTTCCTTCAAGAGCCAATAATTCCATTGAATGGAGAAAGCTGGAGCTATCTCTTTGGCATCTGTATATGTTCCACAGTGGCTTTTCTTGGGGTCTATTATGCGTTGAGCAAATTCCATCCAGCATTGGTTAGCACAGTGCAACATTTGGAGATTGTGATAGCCATGATTCTTCAGCTTCTTATACTACACATCTTCCCCAGTATTTATGATATAATTGGAGGAGCAGTTATCATTATTAGCATAATTTTCCTTGCGTGTTATAAGCTATCTTGGAAAAATTTTAAAAAACAAGATTACCAGGAAATATTAGATTCTTCTGTTAAATGAATACAAAATTATTGTATTTTTATGTAGTGCAGAGTGCAATTAATATGACTATGTTTGTGTGTATAGTGCTATTAACAGCATATAATGATTTGTTGTTCAGATACATGACATCAAGTCAGCCCTAATACAGTTCAGTAGAGATGTATGAAAATGTCTTTTTATGATATGTGAAAGATGTTTAAAAATGTGAAAATTATGAAAATAATATTCTTAGTATACAGAAAGTGCCAAAGATTAATGTAGGCAGTTTTTGCTATGAAAATGGTATATCTATATAATCATCAAGAACTAATCTCAGTTCAATGGAGTCTTTACTTTTTTATCCTTGGAATCTAGAAAACATAATTTTATTCTATATTTAAAATAATACAGTAATCTTGGTGTGGAATAGAAGTAAATCATAACAATCTTATTCCTTTACTTATAATTATAGAAATAATTATATAGAATTTGTCTTTGATCTTTGGTATGTAGTTCATTGTTAAATATAACATCTGAATTGTGTACCTGCAGTTCTTTTTAAAAATAAAATGTAGTCCTACTTTTGAACACTTTCATCAACAATTTGGATGACGGGATATATGGGGAACTCATCAAATTTACAGACAACACCAAGCTGTCAGGAATAGCCAACACTCCAGAAGATAGGTTTAAGATAGAGAAGGTTATTGACAGACTTGAACATTGGGCGCTATCTAACAAAATGAATTCAGTGGTGAAAAAAGTAAGGTTCTACATTTAGGCAAGAAAACCCAAATAAACAGGTACAATACAGGTGGTACCTCGGTCAATGGTAGCACCATGTTTTCCCCAAAGTAATACCTACCCCAAAAATAAGCCCTAACTTGATTTTTTGAGGTGGGCATAATATAAGCCCTATCCAAAAATAAGCCCCAGTTTTGGGGCGAGGTACATGCCTAAAAATCAAGCTAGTGCAGGGATGGAGCTTACCATTGTATCCAGGCCTCCCATGGATCGACACTTGCCTCACCGGCCCACTTCTTCTGTGTCTGAAGGAGCAGATTCATTCTGCAGCTGAGAATGGAGCTCATGCTTGTATTTCGCAGTCAGAGGCCGAGAACTGAGCTATGGATTCAATCCGTAGCTCGGTTCTCGGCTGCCCAAGCCTTCCGGAAAGGCCTCTGATGGTGAAATGCAGGCCTGAGCTCCATTCTCAGCTGCTCCTTTGGCCACAGAACAAATGGGCCAGCTAGGTGGGGCTGTTGGTGCTATTGCCGCAAGGTGAGTGGAAAAGACCCCCCTCCCGAAAATAAAACCTTGTGCCTCTTTGAAGCAAAAAAAAAAAAAGACTCTTATTTTCAGGGGAAAACGGTAATTGTGAGAGGGATCTTGGAGTCCTAGTGGACAATCACTTAAATATGAGCCAGCAGTATGCTGCAGCTGTCAAAAAAGCCAACACAGTTCTAGGTTGCATTAACAGATAGAATCAAGATCACGTGAAGTGTTAATACCACTTTACAATGCCTTGGTAAGGCCACACTTGGAATACTGCATCCAGTTTTGGTCACCACGATATAAAAAAGATGTTGAGACTCTAGAAAGTGCAGAAAAGAGCAACAAAGATAATCAGGGAACTGGAGGCTAAAACATATAAGGAACAGTTGCTGGAATTGGATATGTCTAGTTTAATGAAAAGAAGGATGAGGGATGACATGATAGCAGTGTTCCAATATCTCAGGTTGCCATAAAGAAGAACTAGTCAAGTTATTCTCCAAAGGACCTGAGGGCAGGATAAGAAGCAATGAATGGAAACCAATCAAGGAGAGAAGCAAGCTAGAACTAAGAAGCAATTTCCTGACAGAACAATTAATCAGTGGAACAACTTGTCTCCAGAAGCTGTGAATGCTCCAACAGTGGAAGTTTTTAAGAAGATATTGGACAAGCATTTTCTGAAATAGTATAGGGTTTCTTGCCAGAGCAGGGGGCTATTCTAGGCAACAAGCAATAACAAGCAATTTTGTATTTGAACAGATAAAAGCAAGTTACCATTTTAGGACTCAATTCAAGACCAGAAAAATTATAATTGTGAAGGGAAAAAAATGAATGTAGTCTGAAGACGATTGATGTTGTTAATGAAAACCATGTCAACTTTGTAACATGTTTTATTTCATAAAAAATGTGTTTAGGATTACAATGATCAAATATTTGACATAATTATGTGGTATGAATAATTCAAACAGTTGATAATTCTGATTGTGATTATATGATCTACAAATGACATGACATGGCTGACCTTATCTGTGCTCAGAAGCTATGTTGGGCTTGGCCCAATTAGTTTTGATGGAGATGACCAGCAAATACCAGGGCTATAATCTGAGAAGTCAAAAACTATCCCTGAAAAAGGAAATAGTAAACCATTTCCACACTATTGCCAAGAAGGCATTAACAGCTGAGCTTGACTGGAAGAAAACTTTTATGTTACCTAATACTTCTATGTTATTGTAATTCCAATATTTCAAGTCTCTATTTTATCCCATCTGAATGTTTTTGATTGAATGTGTGTGTAGGTACTCAATAGATAAAAATATTAGCCACATACTCCCTCACAAAAATACACAATGACCCAGAAGTATGGGAACTAATACTAAGACAAAGTTACCTGAGGTACCTGAAATAAATACATTTTCCACTGAAATGCCAATTCTAAAAGTATCAGAATGAAATATCCAGCGAATTATATGAATCTGGTTTTACTTTTTTAAATAAAGGATGGTTTTAAAAAAAGCAATTTCTAGCAGTCTATAAGACTTATGAAGCTTAATCAATTTATACAATATTGTAAGAGTTTGTATCCTATCATTTGATTTTATAATAAATACCAGCAATGTCTTTTTTTTTCTTAGTGCAGACCATCACAAATAGCAGCCTTATCTAGTCTGCATCACTATCATAAAATTCATTTTCAATCTTAAAAAGAACCCTGGAAAGACTTTCTCACAGGCTTCAGATGGAAAAAGCAGAAATATATTCTCATATACCTAATGATGAGAAATTGCTTCAAAATTCTAAAAATTGTAAATGGATAAAGGATAATCAAGATTGGATACAAGAATAATGGAACTTCCCAATAAAGAATAAGTAGGTAACACTGCCCAACTCCTGTCTCCGTGTTGCCAACATGATTGTTTCAAAAACAAGTACTCTAAAATAACCTGGAGAATCAAACCATGTGTTCAGAAGCTATAGCAATCAGGCCTTTAAAGAATTTGCATTAATTATAATGTTAACAATTTTATTTAGTTTTCATGTTTTATATTTTAAATCAAGACTTAAGTTAAAAATATGTTCAATATTTTAAGTTAACTGTATGAAGTTCATTAGGACAGGAAGGCAGGATAAAAACTGGAATAGTTCAGTAATTAAATAAATTTCTTTTTGCAGGATAGGACATCCATCAAGGGAATTAAAGCAGTTTGACATGGATTATCACCAATTCAAAAGGATTAAACTGTTTTATAGATTAGGTAATGTTCCAAATATCAAAGATATTATTAAATGAATACAAAAAGATACAAATATCATCGTCAATTTCAGAAATGCCAGGCATCTCTATGTATTAACAATTCAACTGTGGAGGTGGTTAGTAGTATCAAGTTTTTGGGTGAAGTGGGCACAGCAGTGTCTGCATTTTTTGCGTAGTATGAGAAGAGCACATTTTCCTTCCCTTATTCTTACCACTTTCAATAGATGGATGATTAAAACATCCTGTTGTATTGTATTACTGTGTGGTTTGGATGTATTACTGTTTCGGAGAGGAAGACTGTGCAGAGAGTGGTGAGGACAGCAGAAAAGGTTATTGGAAGTGCACTTTCTTCTATCCAGGGTATAGCATATAAGCTATTTGGGGGTCTATAGTATTGTCAGGGACATTACACCTTCTCTCCAGTTACATATTCTCTGATCAGTTTTCTTCGTTACCTTCTGGGAGGAGGTTTCGCAGTATCCAAAGCAGAACAACTAGATTCGGTAAGAACTTTATACCATATGGTATCAATCTTGTTAACTCTCAAGACTCTTTTTCTGCTATGTATTCAAAATGGACTGTGATTAATATGTATGTGTGTGTGTGTGTTTGTGTATGTGTGTATGTATATATGTATGTGCATGTGCGCGTGTATGTGTATATGTAATATTACATATAATATACACACACACACAGGGCATCAGAATTTCATTTTTTTAATGTGTACCAGTGTGTTCACACAAGAAAATGACAATAAAGGTAATCTTATCTTTTATTATGATAATGATATTTCACTAGTGGTATTATAATTGTCATCTTTAAGTGTTCAAACAGAAGGAGCTAGGTCTCTAATTTATTTCCATTAGCCAGACTAAATTAGGAGCTAAGAGAGCATATTATTCTATTTGTATCTCCCAAAATCAATTATCAGCTAGGAATGGAACATGACAGGGAGTGTATTATGTTCCTGCCTTGCATGTGATCTTTCCACAAGCCTCTCTTATTCTGTAAAATCAGAATTCTGGTCTTGGTGAGCCTTTGGCTTACCTAGCACAATTCATACATATTTATGAAGGATCCAGTAAAATTTGTATTGGTAAATTTGGACACTATAGATCAGAGCTTTTCAACCAGTGGTACGGGTACCACCTGTGGTACATTGGCACCTTGCAGGTGGTACGCGACCATCCTAGAAAAATGGTAGTGGGGGAGGGGAATGAGCTGAACCGGTGGCAGCACCGCACAAGCCTGAGTGAGAGATGGCTGGAGCTGCAGGGCTGTCGGGGCTCAGCGGAAGCACCAGGATCAGTGCTGCTTTCCAGCTGATTGGTGCTTCTTCAGGACTGTCAGGGTTCAGTGGAAGTGCCAGGATCAGCGCCAGGTTCCAGCTGTAGCTCGGCGCTGATCCTGGTGCTTCTGCTGAGCTCTGAAGAAGCACCAATCACCTGGAAAACAGCACTGATCCTGGCACTTCTGCTGAGCCCAGAAGAAGCGTCGATCACCTGGAATATTGCAGGGTCTTGTGATTTACATTCAGATGCTTGGCAACTGATTCATATTTATGACAGTCACAGTGTCCCAGGGTCATGTGAAGTGACCAAAACCTGCTGCAACCACCCAGCAGATGGGGGGAATAAAAACCAACCCCCCCACCCCACCCCCGCTGCCAATCCTCAACAGAAATGCTCACAACAATGAAAATCTCAGACAGGAGGAAGAGCGCCGCCGGGTGGGCAGGCAGGTGTCTTGCTCGGCTGTGGCTTGGGGGGCACTTTTTTCAGTGCCATTGTAACTTCAAACAGTCACTAAGTGAACTGTTGTAAGTCAAGGACTACCTGTACTTCATTACTTTTTTCCTTTTTTTTGTCATCAAGTTTTTGACACTTTGCTAGGCAACTGGTGGTACTCGGATATTGCCATATCCTAAAAGTGGTACAGTGGTGAAAAGGTCGAAAAGCCCTGCTATAAATGTTTGATACAAGAACAGAACCAAAATTCAAGGTGATGTGGCATTTTCTATTGCCAATCATTTGATCTGAAATTCATAGATTGAGTGTTCATTATTCATTTCCAATGGTGGACTGTTAACAGAGTTGTATAGTGTACTTTATTTAAAAGTGCTTAGGTTCTTCTCCCCTGCATGACCTACTTATGCCACAATCCTATATACATACAGTCTAATAAATTATAATATATTTCCTCCTTGGTAAAAATATACATTAATTTTAAACTGACAAATAATGATAGACTACAGGATTCTTCTCTTTTTACTCCTATATTTTAAATGCTCTGGGCATTAATTTCCAAAATCATATAAACTCTCAGACATTTAGCAAATTTCAAAGGATAATCCTTGAAGAATAATGCTCTGAAATAGAGAAGTAATCAATGTCCAAAGGGATCAATCACCTTATCCTTCTTGATGCACGTAAACTGGAAAAACTGAGAATCACTGATCAATTTCATTATCTTCACCAGTCCTGCCATTTTAGAAAGCACACATTTAATGTCAAAGCACTAGTTATCTGGCTAAGCTTGTATCCCCAAAATGTAGTCCAGTTGTAAGATTTGTTCCTGATCTTCAGTTCTTCCATCCAGTTGAGGAACAGAAGACAGCATGTCATCTGACTGCACAAAAAGGGGAAAACAACCAGCAATAGCAGGTAGGAGAAAGAATGCTTGTCAGAGCTGATTCCCCTCTGCCTCCCGTGTTGCTATGGTGACAAGAGACGCTGTTGTTTGCCTGGGAGCAGTTGCCAAACCCTTAAACAGGTACATTATGCTGAATTCTTGCCATTCTAAGAACTGATATTTCAAATCTACCTTTCCTTTTTATGCTTTTGCTTCTTAATCTTTTGTGCTTTTTTCTCCTGGTATAGTTAGGATTGCAAAGCTCTGAAAAAAAGAACACTTCATAGCTACTTATTCTGCAAAACCACACAACCATTTTATAGTGCCATCAGAAGACCCCGATCACCCTTGCTCAGACAGAATTAGCCCTGTCTCATTTCTCGCCTACGTTTTAAGCAATCTATATAAATCTGCCCCATTCTGGAAAATACTGTAGTCAGATTTTTCTACTAAGGATACGATAGGATAGTCTTGTGGAAAACGAAGGACTCTTACGAATTCCAGAGGATTTAGCAGAGAGATTTATTTGCACAGGTTTAGAAGCAATTAGCAACAGCAATTCTGAACCACGAGGGCGGGTTCAAACTACAGTTTTATAGCTTTCCCTTTCTCAGGAACAAAGGACTATACATTCTAATACAAATTGTGATACATTAGGTCCATTTCTCATGGGCATACTATGAAGGATTTTTGCTACATACTTTGTTTCCAAGTGTAATGTGCATTTGGTTAGTCACATATATCTAACACAGCTTTATTCCAGTAATTATGCAGAAACATCATTTTATTTTAAAAATGATTTCTCCATCTACTTGAATAGAATAGAATAGAATAGAATAGAATAGAATAGAATAGAATAGAATAGAATAGAATAGAATAGAATAGAATAGAATAGAATAGATCTTAGAGGTCTTCTGGTCCAAACCCCCGCTCAAGCAGAAGAACTTATACCATTTCAGACAAGTGACTGTCCAGTCTCTTCTTTAAAAACCCCAGTGATGGAGCACTGACGATTTCTTTTTTTTTTAATATAAAAATTCCTTTATTAAAACATTCAGCATTGTACATAAATCTTTGTATGCATCAAACATCATAGCCTCTGGTATACAACACTACGTATTATTCTTTGTAAACGTCTGGTTTGATAAACATTTTTCGCTCCTCACTTCACTCCTCTGTTATACACCTGTTACATTTTTTATTCTCTATGATCCCTAGCAATAGATCCTGAGGTAGTAGTTAAACATTAAATATAAGATCATATTAATAATCAACCATCATAGAACACAGCATATAACACTAGGTATTAATCTTTGTAAACGTCTGGTTTGGTAAATATTCTTTACTCACTTCCAGCCTCAACTATATGTCTGTTGTATTTTATCTTTTATGATCCCTAGCAAAAGATCCTGAGGTAGAGATTCAATAACCTGGGGTAAAAATTCAGTCTGCCTCTTCATTATTAAAGCAATCAACACTAAGCATAAGATCATATTAAGAAGCAATCATATTAAGAAGCGATCATCGTAGAACATAACATACAACAATAGGTAGACATTCTTCACTCTTCACTTCAAGCCTCTACTATACACCTGTTACATTTTTTAGCCTGTATGGTCCCTAACAGTAGGTCCTGAGGTAGTAATTCAATAACCTGAGGTAGAAATTCAGTCTGTTTTTTCAATGTTAAAATGTTCAACATTAACCATAAGATCATATTAATAAGCAATCATCATAGAACACCACACACCACACTAAGTAGTAATCTTTGTAAACGTCTGGTTTGGTAAATGTTAGTACATATACATTCAACATTAGGTGTTAGTTTTTGTAAACATTTGATTTGTTATACATTCTTCCCTCCTCACGTCGAGCCTTAGCTAAACGCCAGATGCATTTTGTTTGATTGGTGTTTCTCTTGGATATAGTCTATCCATTGTTTCCGCACTGACGATTTCTAAAGGCATGCTGTTCCATTGGTTAATTGTCCTCATTGTTAGGAAGTTTCTCCTTAATTCCAGGTTGCTTCTCTCTTTGATCAGTTTCCAACCACTGTTTCTTGTCCTTCCCTTTGGTGCTTTGGGGAATAATTTGACCCCCTCTTCTTTGTGGCAGCCTCTCAAATACTAGAATACTGCTATCATGTCACCCCTATTTCTTTTTTTTCTTTAGACTAGCTAAACCCAAGTCCTGCAGCCGTTCTTCATATGTTTTAGTCTCCAGGCCTTGGACCATTTTAACTGCTCTTCTCTGAACTTTTCCAAGGTCTCAACATCTTTTTTGTAATATGGTGATCAAAATTGGTTGCAGAATTCCAGGTGTGGTCTCACTAGGGTTTTATAAAGCGGTACTAATACTTTACGTGATCTTGATTCTATGCCTCTGTTTATACAACCCAGGATTGTATTAGCATTTTTGGCTGCTGCTGCACATTGCTGGCTCATAGTCAAGTGATCGTCCACTAGGATTCCAAGATCCCTCTCACAGTTACTGTTTTTGAGCCAGGTCTCACCTAATCTGTACTTATATGTTTGATTTTTCCTGCCTAAATGTAAAGCATTGCTTTTCTCCACATTAAAACTTATTTTGTTGGATGGGGCCCATTGTTCCAGTTTGTCAAGATCTTTTTGAATCCTGAGCTTGTCTTCTGGGGTGTTGGCTGTTCCTTCCAGTTTAGTGTCATCTGAAAATTTGATGAGTTCTCCTTCTATCCTCTCATCTAAGTCATTTATGAAGATATTAAAGAGTACTGGACCTAAGACAGAATCTTGTGGTGTCCCACTGCTTACTTCTCTCCATGTGGATCTAGTACCATTGAGGACTATTCATTCGTTGAGTACAGTTTGTCAGCCACCTACAGATCCATCTGGTGTGATGTTGTCTATTCCACCTTTTTCTGGCTTACCAAGCAATAGATTGTGGTCTACTTTGTTGAATGCCTTACTGAAATCTAAGTATACTATGTCCACAGCATTTCGCTGGTCTACTAATTTGGTCACTTTATCAAAGAATGAGACAAGATTGGTTTAGCATGAACTGTTTTTAACAAACCTATGCTGGCTACTGGTTATGACTTTGCTTCTAGTAGTTGTTCGCAGATCTGTTTTTTGATTATCTTTTCCAGGATCTTCCCAGGTATTGATGTTAGACTGGTTGGTCTGTAGTTTCTTGGGTCCGGTTTTTCCCCCTTTCTTGAAGATGGGAACCACATCAGCCCTTTTCCAATCCTCAGGTACTTCTGGTGCTCTAGGATTTTTGAAAGATACAGTGCAATGGTTCTGAGATAAAATCTGACAGCTCCTTCAGAACTAAAATTGCTATTTTTCAAAGTAACTTTTTTGAACTTCCTCTACTGCATCTATTTGATCAGTTCAACCTTGGTCAATTATTGGTGGATTTCCCAAGAAATGTCTTATATCTTAAGGTAAAGGGTGGGAAATATATTCCAGGAGCTACTCATTGGTCTGTTAGAACACCACAATATTCTCTTCCTAACAAACACAAATTAGTGAGCACAAAGCATTTTTATTAGCATCCAGGTTAGAGTAAGAGGTCAAGAACCAATAAGGGGTGAGTTATATTATTGCTAGGGAGGAAAGGTCTTTATGAACCTCCTCTTTATGTTCTCTGATAATTCTTCAAATTCGCTGATGAACAACATAGCCACAATTTGCTCAACCCAGTTTTCTGGATTTGTGTAAAACTGAACAGTGAACCATAATATATTTGGATAATATACTACCGTAAGTATAAATTGGATACACAGTCTATTTAATCAGAATTCAAATCAATCCAGGCTTAATCTGTTATTCTTGCAATTATATGAATTTCTTCCACTTTACATTTCAACCTAATTTCCACCTATGCTTTTATAGTCCACTTATTCACCTAATATACTTATTCACCTATAGAAGAGTAGTGATATCAGTATATATCCTCACCTTTCTTAAAACTATAGAGAAGAGAGAGATGAAATTTCTTGAGGATACCTCCAATCATTATCTGGCAAAGATCCATTTCTGTCTCTCTAGGCATTCAATTTGCTTCTCAATAATTAATTTGAGATGTATATTCACATAATAGTTATCCATGGTCTTCTTGATTCATTTACTTTTTAAGTTTGTGCAACACACTGATGGTTAGCTAGTTGATGGTTCATCATATCTGTAGACGCAGCAATTCTCAGGGCTGGTAACTAATGTGTTGTTTATTTGTGATTTTACATGGAGATTAAATTCAGCCCTCATAGTTTGAAAATCATGATTTACAGCTCAGCGTATTGTATAAACTTAGTCAATTGTGGTTTTTTCCATATACTGTTAAACCAACCATGGCTTAGTATATGCTGTGAAGTAAAATGAATCATGAGTAAATATATCATACATACATACATACATACATACATACATACATACAAAAAGTAGGAACAGCAACAGTTGCTGCAGTTTTATAAAAATGTGGTAGCTTAGTGCCTATACAGCTTCTCACATATCTCTAATCTTATAATGGCTAGAAATTTGCTATTTTTTATTTGAAATTTGGGGATCTGGACTAATTACAGTAGTGGATTCTTAAGAAGGTGAATGGGGTTAAAAATATATTTAATCCAGGACTGAAATTAGCCCAGTTCTACACATCATCTCATAAAAGAAATGAGACAGCAGGCAACAATGGCAGCTGTTAAAAATAGTTCCCTTTTTTTCTTGCTAACTCCCCCGGATCATCTAGCCCGCTAATTTATCCTAGGTCAGTCAATAGACTAAAATTCCGGTAAGCAATTGATAAGCATCAAAAAATAATATGGAACTCACAAAACTTCAGGAGCATTTGGTGTCTTAACAGATGTTTCAGGATACTTTTTTCATACTGGTATTAAGAATAAATAAATAAATAACCACATAAAACTCAGTCTGTTTATAAACTGATGAGAACAGTTGCACTATTAAAGCCATATTTGGCAGCACCCTATCTTAAAAGAGACTGAATAAATGGGTTTTCTATTATGGGAATATTTTCTTAAGATTTTGCAGATTATATAGATTTTAAAATTAAAAATAAATGCTTAAGAAAAATTCACAAATTGATTAACAGAGGAAAACATTTTAATTTGGCTATGGGAATGTTCACTAATTAATTAAAGTGGCAATCTTATGCATACATGTTTGTATATAAAATCTAATATATTTGGTGCCACTCTCCTTTCAGTCATATATAGCTGATTTGCATATTATCAAGATAGAATCTACCCAATCAATGTCTGGAAACAAAGATCCAATTGAAGGTCCCCACCTATTAGGAATGCTGGCGGGATAGAGCATAGGGGCATTCTCATCCTCCTGCAGAACAAGTTGTCCAGGGGCAAATGTAGCCTCTTTTATTATGCTCCTCTGACTATTTCAAAAGCCCTTCAGTGCTAAAGATGGCTTATTATTGTTGCCTGGGTGAAAAGCAGCATGCTATGAGGTTTGTAGCAATATTCTGATACTGTTATTATACTATTTTATGGTTATTGTTTATTGTATTTTGACTTGTAAACTGCCTAGATTTGATCAGATTGAAAGGGATAAATGTCATAAAAATACATAAGAAAATAAGTAAGACTGTAAATGTGGCAGGCCTATTACTCATCAGACTTGGTATAATGGCTATTGCTACAGCATTTAAATAGAAAAACTGCTAGGCCAAAGCTTATTTAAAAGAGAGAAAGTCCCTTTAACAGAGTGAGACATAATTCTAAGCAAGCGTTCACAGCATTATACTATATGTGCTGCTGTGGATGTTTTGTACCAATGATTACATTTATCAAATTTCTGAGGTCCATATTTGTTGCATCCAAAGAACACTGAATACCCCTTTCAGGCTGGACACAAGAATAACTAAGATCGAAGTAAGGGCATGAAGATTAAACTCTTAGCTGGAGCTCTAGTTCTTTCCTCCCAGGTTTACTTCTTCTAATAATGGCTGATGATTTTTCAGCAAGTTATATTACTGTCATAGAATAAAAATTAGAGAAATCTGAGCTATCAGAGGAGGCACACAATTCTTTGATAGTACCATGCTAAACGCAGACTTCTGCAAAAATCCAGTGATGATGAGGTCTCCAGATGGAAGGGAACACTTAACCCAGGGGAGCAGGGTGCCTAAATGAATGGCTGTAAGTCGAGGACTACCTGTAATAAAGTATATATTTCTATATGTGTTTACATTTATTAGTAGTGAACATTAATGATATTTTAGATTGGACATTAGATGCCTGTTCTTTGTTTGGTTGTTTTACAGCATAATGGCCAGCAGAAAGAAGGAATTTGCCTTGCAGGTTAGTATGGGATATTAGTCCCCTAGTGCAATTGTTCTGTATTTTCTGCTTGTATGAAGAGGACAAAAATGTCCCAGTACTTCTATATTTTTCCAGTGAAATTTACATATAAAACAGTAGCTGTAAAACAGAACACTACAAATTTCTAAATGACCAGTCTCCCAAATATGAAGTTATTCATTTTTAAGCTAATTTGATGATTCAGAAAAGAAATGCAAGTACTAATGTTAATCATGGCAGTGCAGAAATTCCTGACAAATTTCTACTTAATTTTCAGATTAAAAGTAGATATTATTCTAATAAGGGTATTGTAGTTTAACCAATGTTCTCATTTCAATGCAGGCATAATCTTTTGCTCAGTTTAATCTTCACGAAAAAGAAATTGTCCTTTAAACTCCTCTGCCGTTGAGGTGGATAGTTCTACACTCTTACTTAGAGAATTTTGTCTGGTATATCCAGTTTGTTAAGCCATGGCTTGCTTAGCCGTGATGCACTGATGAAACCATACTGGGCTGGGTTCATATAACTTGCTAAACAAAACCATATTGTGTTTTAGCACATATGGATGAATCCGGCCCAGGTGTCAATTATTCAGGATCAGTCCAATGTACATGCATTCTGACATTCATCTAAGCTATTCATGAAAATAATGTCAAGAAGAAAATCCTGCTGGTTTGTTTTAGTTATTGCAAACCCTTTAAGTAAGATGCCCTTAGTATGGATCTGATTATGCCTCATTAGTCGTCCCCACAAATATTGTGGCTTTCTCCAAGTCCTCAAAATCCTCCCCAAAGAGAAATTAGATGTATTTGCTATGCCACCTGCTAATATCTCATGTTAACAATTCCAGACCAGATGAACAATAAGAGAAGGCTAAGAAGATGAACAAACCTAGTAGTGTGATGGGCTCTTAGAGAATGTTGTGAAATAATGCAAAAACTGTTTGTAACTCTAAATGTTTGTTTCCACCTGTACCACAGTATATCTGAAACATTCCGGATGGCATTTAGTAAATTTGTATCCGGATACACATTTAGGCTGAGCAATGCATCAAGCAAAAGATGCATTAGAATGAGTGGAAGGCCCTCTGCCTACATCATTCAGCAGCAGCCACAGCTTTTCAACTGCTTAAAAACCAATTTTAAACAGCATCTTTAAATTGTGACATAGAATCTTGAAAATTAAAAGTTGATCATATTATAAACATCCCTATGTTACAGTTCTCTTATTCTGATAAATTATGGTCAATACAAGGTATGATACAATGTATTCGTTTTTTAAGGTGCACATGTCTCTTTGTTGGCTTTGCTTCAACAGAGTAACAGAGCTATACTTCTGGAAATATTTAATTATGGAGTTATAGGAATATATTTGTGATTTCTTTATTTATATAAATGATTCCATAAGGGATATAATCTCTATAAATCCTGCCATCATGTGGCCAGAAGAAGAAATTGATTATTTTTCAACTCTGCCAACTATTTCTATCCAAGAAGACCTGTTGGTTTTAGTGGAATTTTTCTGAGGTGACTCTGAGCCAGCTACTTAGTGACCTTAAAGTGATCCGCCATATTCAGAATGCAATATTCAGATTGTTAAAGCTTTGAGATCTGATGCTCTGCGACTGAACTTTTCTATTCAGAACAAAATTAATTGAACAAAAGTTCCTTCCCAGTGAGGAACATGGTGATGTTTGCTGCCGCCACTCACAGCAGGACACCATGTCCTTCATGCTGATTGCACCCCTGCTGCTGCTTGTGGCAAGATGCCATGTGGCTCTTCACGCTGATTGTGCCGCTTCTGCTGCTCGTGGTAGGACGCCGCGTGGCTCTTCATGCCAATTGCATCAGTGCCGCTGCTCATGGCAAGAAGCCACGCAGCACATCATGCCAATCGTGCTGCTGCCACTGCTCATGGCAGGACTCCGCTTGGCTCTTTGCACCGATCGCTCTGGTGCCGTTGCTTGCTGCAGGAGACTGCAAGGCTCACCGGGCCGTTTGGCGCAAGTGGTAGGACTGGTGCGAGCAGTGCAATGTGCCACATGGCCTCCTGCCGCAAGCAGTGGCACGATGTGATCAATGTGATGTGCTGCATGGCCTCCTGTCACAAGCAACGGCACTGGTGAGATGGGCATGATGTGATGTGTGGCCGCAAGCAGCGGCACCGGCACAATCGCAGCCGAAACCAGGGTCCTACTCCTACAGTGAAAAGATGGTTAAGGATAAATGACACAGCTGATGATGCTCAGATAAAAGCAAAGAAAATTGCAAGTGAGGATGCCAATCAAGAAGCAATATGGAAATATCTTAAATAACAGTTTTATTTTTTGTCAGGTATTATTTAATATTTTTCATTAATATTTAAAAACTCTTTCTTATAATCTAGTTTTGTGTACCTCTTTTATTGTTCTTATTTAAGTATTAAATGCGTGAAATAATAAACTACCTTTTGGTATATCGTTTTTTCATACTTCAAACAGTCATTAGGGCAGAGAACCGGTTGTTAAGTTGTTTGAATCTCACCCCTGCTTCTATCACATAATTCCTGCTGACAGACTCTCCAGTCAGTTAGGTAAGCAGCAGGAGGAGGTGGTTAGCTGCTGGATGGAAAGCAGGGCTTCTGGGAAGGGGAAATGTATTCTACGCTTTCAGTCACTCTTTCTCTCCTGTTTTTCTTGGAGGATAGCTTATCAAAAGTTGGCTAGTTGAACTGTTTCGTCCTTTTCAGGACATGCTTAGCTTAAACTTGTCAATAACTCAGAAAAAGTTGAGAAAAAATAAAAACCTTTAATTTCCAAGACAGTGAGAATTCTGATACAACTCTATCATGCATATTGTGTTTCTGATAGCAATATAAGTTAATGTATAATTTGATTTTGATAATTACATATATGATATAAATTTCAGTAATATAATTTCATTAGCATGTTTTGATTTTGATATTTTTTCTTGTATTCAAGTTTACTAAACATTTTCTTAGCAATATTTATACTTCAGAGATAGATATTATTTCATCAGTTTAGTGCTCATTGACAAACAAGCATTTACTAAAAGTTCCATAGGCAGACCTACACATCCGACTATGCAATGTAAATTTTGTAACACAATAAATGTTTTATTATTTATGTTGAATGCCATTACATTCCATGTGATGTTTCTGAAATATTTTGTTCTTTTACAGATTAAAATACATATTTTATATTTTAATTGTGTTGCTGCCTTAATACAACAGAAATACTTGACCTGCAAATAACATTTTATAAAGTCAAATGTAATATTTGCTAGTTTAGATTTGGATTGATTCAGCACTAATCTCTTGCTTTTATAACAGAGACATGGCTATTGCTAATCTTTCAGCAGCCTATCAGCTCCCTAACAGTAGGCTTAAATATATTTACTTTCCAATAACACTCTGGTACCCAGCAAGAAAATGGTTCACAAATATTCTTACTACATATCCTAACGTTTCCAATGATTTTTTTCTTCATTACCAGTTTGCATTTTTGTTCAAAGAATTGTTTTTAATATGTTACTAAATTATGACTTCATCTTCTGCAAGTAGTTTTTAGTAACACAAACATGCATGTTTTTCATGTATTAGCCCATCAAATCTTTCTTCAAGAAGCTATGCTTTAAAAAGCAATTTTGCTTTATTGCTGGGTTTCTCAGTAATATGGTTTAATTTTCACACAGATGGTTGTCAGTAATCAAGAACACTGGGAAGAATTTCTGGGATCCAAAGGATTGATTGGTAAGATCTTGAATTTTATGGGGTTCATTTCTCATTTGTTCAGTAATATTAATGTTCAATCCATTATAGTACTGTAGTATGAATCACCTCTGCTAAGTCATGCTACACAATAATATCTCTGAATGAACATGCTAACAAATGGAAGAATTTCCTTGGCAACAGCAAGCTATAGCTAAGCCTGAATGGCAACTCTTCAATTCTATTAGCACTTTGGGGACACCCATTTGTAGGCAGGAACATCAACAAAAAAATGCTTCTTTGGGTCGAAACAGAATTTGTTGGTATTTTGTGTGGTATCTTCGAAACCATCAAAACAACTTCCTATCTAAAACTTGTAGCAAATAGAAAAGGGTGTCTGTAGGCATTTATTAGTTCTATCAGACAATTATAATAATTAACTCTTTTCATTTCTAGATATGTGATTGATTTATGGAATTATTCTGACATGCCACTGTTCTGCTGACACAGGTTAATTTCTTTGCAGTAGTAGATGCTTATCAAGGCTGGTGTGGACCATGTAAAACAGTTGTCAATCTCTTCAAGAAAATAAGAAATGAAGTTGGTGGTGACCTGCTGCATTTTGCTGTGGTAAGAAAAAGCTTCAGATCTATTAAAACAGTCAATAAATCCCACGAGCATTCATGAACATTCCCAGAAGGGATCAAAAATGTTAAGATGGTAAGTGTACCATCTTGTGAGCAAATCTCCATCTCTTTTTTAACATGGGCCACGTGTATGTGAAAAGAATCAGAGGATCAGTTATGCAATCACATTCGCCATTTTGATTTCTTAATTTCCTGCACAGATGTTCTGTTTATTTTATTTATTTATCAGACTTATATGCTGCCCTTCTCCAAAAACCCAGGGCGGCTCACAACAAGAATACAATAAAAAAAACTTTAAAAATTAACCACACTCACACCACATACAAACACAATCAGCTCGCAGTCGCTGATGGAGGGACACTCCTAGGGCCGAGGGGCAGAGCACAGCTCATATGCCCCAAGCCTGTTGGCATAGATGCATCTTCAGCACTTTCCGGAAAGCTAGGAGGGAGGAAGCAGTACGAACCTCTGAGGGAAGCTGGTTCCAGAGGGCTGGGGCAGCAACGGAGAAGACCCTTGCCCTAGGCCCCGCCAGACGACATTGTTTAGCAGACGGGACTCGTAGGAGGCCAACCGTATGCGCCCTAACCGGTCGCTGGGATTCATGAGGCAGAAGACGGTCCCGCAAGTATCCTGGTCCATTGCAATAAAGGGCTTTATAGGTCATAACCAACACTTTGAATTGTGTTCGGAGACCAATTGGTAGCCAGTGCAGCTCACGGAGAGCTGGAGTAATATCAGCATGTCTTGGGAGACCCAAGACAGCTCGCATGGCTGCATTCTGGACTACTTGCAGCCTCCGGACATTCTTTAAAGGTTGTTTAAAGGTTGTTCCAATCTTTAACAGACATGTAGATATAAAATGCAACATGCTGTAATTTATTTTATGGGGTGGCTATTTTTTACAGAGCCAGGCATCAGAAGAACACAAGCAGTGCCTTGCTGGATTGGACTCCTGGCCCATTTAGTCCAGCAGGTTATTCTCACAGTGGCCAACAAACTGCACAAGGAAGCCCATTAGTGTCCCAGTAGATAGTCCTTAGAGGCAGCCACCCTGCCATCAAGGTTATTAGTCCATGATCCACAACTCTGTTATGCAATGTACCATGTTATGTGATACTACAAATACAAAGAAATAAATAATAGGGCTACCAGTTGTGGACTGAAGAAAAATTGGAGCAAAGAATTAGGATTTTCGTATCCTTTTTTTTCAAAACTAGTTCATCTAGTTTTTTACAGCACAAATCCAATGTATATGTACTGAAAAAGTGATTTATGACCTTTTTCACTCTTGAGATTTTTGCAGCATCCCCAAGGTCATGTGATCAAAATTCAGATGCTTGGCAACTGACTCTATTTAGGACAGTTGCAGTGTACTAGGGTCATGTGCTCACCTCTTGTGACCTTCTGACAAGCAAAGACAATGGGGAAGACAAATTCACTTACCAACCATGTTACTAACAATTGAAGTAATTCACTTAATTGTGGCAAGAAAAGTCATAAAATGGGGCAAAATTCACTTAACGCTTAAGTGTCTGTCTCACTTAATAACAGACATTTGGGGCTCAGTTGTGGTTGTAAGTCAAGGACTACTTTGTATTGTATTGTATTGTAGTGTAGATTGTCTAGAACAGACCGAAATAGAGGGTGCTACTAAAAAAATTAAGGTCCTATGCCATGAAGGTTTTATACATGAACACCAGCACTTTGAATTGCATTCAGAAACCCACTTGTAACTGAGCCATTTGGCTATCTGAATGGCATGCTTATATTTTATTAATTTAATTAATCAATTTTTCTGGTCCACAAAATGCAGTGCAAATATTGTAGTTTAAATATGGTTACCTTATTTGTGGTTCAATATGTTGCGAAAACACAGTCAATATATTAGTAAAACAGTATACTTAGCAGAAGAGCATTAAAAAGTGCTTTCATGACACACTAATGCATTGGTAATATGCTAGGCAATCATGCTTTTGCTTATTAAGGAATATTTTCTTGCTTGCACTGGATGTCAAATTTTGAATGCCGTGAAGTTACAGACATTTATTTTATTCTGTTTTCTTGTCTGCTTTTCATTTAGGCTGAGGTAGATTCAATTGATGCTCTAGAGAAATATCGTGGAAAATGCGAGCCAACGTTTCTGTTTTATGGAGTAAGTTAGTATCAAAGGCCAATTTCATTAGACAATATTCCCATCAGTATTTTTTTTTCTAATAAACCTTGTTGCCAGATTTGTTTAAGACAGTACATATACTTCCAGAAATATCTAACATGCTCATTTGATTATTCCCATTAATTTGTATGTAGAGATGTATATTATAGCCGGAAAGCATAGCATCATATATGTATTATCCTGATAAGCAACTTGTATATATCATAGAGCTCCCACTAGCAGGGATATTGCATTAATTGTACATTATGTTTTATATTATGTTATGTTATGTTATAATAACATTTCATTATTTTAATACATTTTACAGTTATTGCATTGGCTATTGCTGTTGCTTTTGTATTCCATTTTGTCAAATATATGGGGCTTGTCAAGAATTTCTCATGCAGAATTACATCCCTAATTATTTATTTGATTTATATCCACTTTTATTTTTCTACAACTCCCCATGATATACATAATATTCCCCCCTGGTTTTTGCTCTACAACAGCAATTTTGTGAGTCAGATTGGACTGAGAGAGAGTGACAGGCCCAATGTTACCCAGCTGGTTTCCATACCCAAGGGAGGTCTAGAATTTCCCATGGTCTCACAATTTCTAACCCCACCATTGTACCAAACCGGTTCAAATAAGTTTGCTTAATTTATCATGAGATTGTCAATTAATTTATCACCTTTGCAGACATTTATATATTAGCCATTTAAAAAAAATATGAAAAAGATTTACATTCTTCAGTTTTCTTTCCTTGCCTTATTTTCTTAATCTTCTGCAAAATTGGACTTTTTTTTCCTCATTTGATATCAACTCTTTCAACGTTTATAATAACACATTTTAAATGGTAAAATCAGATCAGAAGTCTTCTATTGTATACAGTGCATGCGTGTTGACATGAACTGCGTTTGTAAAATAAAGTCACCCCTTTCTGTTTGAATTCAGGGGGGAGAATTGGTAGCTGTTGTAAGAGGTGCAAATGCACCATTGTTACAGAAAACCATTCTGGAGCAGCTGCAAGCAGAAAAGAGAGTCTTGGATCATGGAGCAGAGAGAGTGGCGGTAATTACAAGTCTTGTCATTTAATTACCATTAGAATGATAGTGACCCTTGAGAGGAACGGAGATTCTTGAAAAAGTATTCTTGTCTAGAAGAATAGTGGTATTTTTAATAGTGGCTGATATTGGAGCTATAGTTCCTAAGAATCATGGGATAGGAACTCTTGAATTCTGGTGGTAGTTCAGAATGTTGGATTGAACCCTGTCTCAGAGCTTACATTTAAATTAAATTTAGTTAAATTTAAATTAATTACATTTAGTATGGTTGGGGTGGTGCTATTGACAGAATTCTCTAAGTCACTGCTGCTATTCAAGGTTAAGTTTGTGGCCCTACCTAGCGAGATAATTACTTAAGCTTGTCAATAAACGCAGTGCATTTTACAGTAAATATATGAAAAACTTGCATTCTGTAGGAGAAAAAAGTCACTAATTAAAAATAGCTGCAATTGATTGCTGAAAAAACAATGTTTGCTTTCTAATATAGTCTATAATTTGCAATATCTTACATAATGAGGCTAGATCCATGATGAAGCCCTCCCTAAACAAGAAGAAAGTGCCACTGTTGGAGAAGGGCTGGAAGAAGACAGTGAGAGTGAAGCAGGTACATTGTTCTAATTTATACAGAGAGACATAACCACTGTCATTAAGATTCTAACTAGTGGGGAATTCTTTCAGATACTTCAGGTTCTATCGATGTTCTTGCTACTTAAGCTTTCCCCCACCCAGTATTCTCCAGATGTATGTTACATGCTGGCTGGAAATCATGAGTGCTGCAGTCTAAGATGCATTGAAAATATTTAAAAAGTCATTTTTACACAACAGTATTATTCCTCTCAGGGATCATACTTGCAAAAAAAATAGCTTAGCATCAGTTATCAGCAGTTATCTCATCTGAGCTTTGAATGTTTTGTACTAATTTTTCATTCAATTGTTTCTGACTGAAAAGCTACAAATTATTTTCATAGCAAGGAAATATCTTGTATATGATATCTTATTGTCTATATTGTGCAACTCTCTTACAGACAACCTGGATCAGTGATTTTCAGCAGAAGAGAACTGATGTTGTTGTTTTGCAGATCTAATAGATATCCAGTAATGAATCAAATTTGGTTTGCAGAACAGAATTGTTATAATTAATCTCATAGCATCTTGCTTTTATCAGTGGAACTAAATTTCTAACTAATTTTCTAGCATTATTTTCATAGGGTCGGAAATATTGGTCAAAATATAAATTCACAATATTTAATTATCATAATAGTTCTGAGGTCCTTGGTATTCTCTGAACTTGCTTGTTTGCTTGTAGACATTTCATTAACCAACTAAGTAACATCATCAGCACTACTAAGTATAGAGTTTGCTCCCTGTTTATATACAATAGCTTGCCCTGCCAATGTTGGTAGTGGGTACCTTGGTGGTTTCTTGATTAGGGCAGTGCTTTTTTTGTAAAAAAAAAAAAAAAGGTGCTGGAACTCACACACGTCATACAACCCACCTTGCCTACCCTACAAGGTTCCATCCAAAATATTTGCCTCAAGTCACTTGGAGTTGGGTGGCACCAAAATAAATAAGTAAATATGTATATGTTTTAAAGTTATATTTTTCTCTCATACTTTATTTGTAAACAATAAACAAGTGTAAATGATTTACATATGCTTTTCTTTTCCACTTTTTTCATTTATTGTTAAGCTATATTACATCAAAAACCAGAGAGAACACAAATGATCATTTTATTAATTCCAAAGATAGCAGATTACAGTGAGATACTGGTCTCCTACATCCAGAATGCCCAGTATAAAAGCTACAAAGTTACATTGCTCTTATAAAGAACTTTGATCAAATATAATTTCGGTATGTCTATATACCAATAGAAGATCCTAACTATGAATATGGGGTATGCCAGAAGAAACGTAAAGGGGAATGTAGTGGACTTGACGTATTTAAGCATACGTGTGTGAGAAAATAAGACCTGAGATTAAGAATGATCAAGAATGATTGGGTGTTGAATGAAGGTGGATTAATTCCCAAAGTGAATGACCAATACAAAAGAAAAACATTAAGATTCGTTGGTGAAGATCTGAACCACAAAATAAACATGTGAAACAGGAATGAATAGGTTGAGGAGATCCTCAACTGACAGCAGTGTGAAATATAAAAAACAAATAGTAGTATATAGATACCATTTTGTAGTTCTAACAAGGATTCCTGAAGCAGTATACATACTGAAAAAATAATTGAATACAAGGAAAATGAAGAATATTGATTTAAAACTGTTCATTGCTTACTGAATGTTATAAACACTTGCATAAAAATGATTTATGTTGATGTAGATGCATATAAAATTAAAATGCACCAATATATTAATTATGGCATTGTTTGAATCCATTCCCATTCAGAGAAATAACTGAAATTGAAATCCATTGAAAGCAATGGGATATATTTTGAGGCAATTTTAAGTACAGGATGGCATCCTGAAATGGTTTTACGTTATCACTAAGGGAGACAGAATAGGCTTTGTAGCCCAAGATGTGCCCCTTTTATTGCACACATTTATAGGTACCGTATTGTTGTTGTTAATTGCGAAGTCGTGTCCGACCCATCGCGACCCCATGGACAACGTTGAAACAGGTACCGTATTACTGCATTGCAAAAACTGCCTTTCAAATGCCTTATGCAGGATACGGACCGGATGTGTCACGCGCAGGCCACGCCCACCCCGGCTCCGCAAAGGCAAAAAACGTCGCGATACGTCACGTGACGCGATCGAGTTTGACACCCGTGCCTTATACGTAGCTGTTTTGGATTGACAACGGTACATTTCTCGCAAGCACTTGCATCTTTCGTTGGTGCCAGAAGAGGGTGCTATATAAACTAGGCTCGGTTGATATGAGTCAGGGCGAGCGCTTTAAGAACGCGGCGGGGGAAACAGCTTCTTCGACTTCGGGCGGAAGTGAAGCCTGGAAAGGGGCTGGGGGTGTGGCAGCCGCTCTGCTGCTACCGGTACCACAACAACCGAGTGTCAAAAGGGTTTCCTGGGAAAGTGGTTTGGTGAGTCGGCTTTCTTCTCTGCTCACTGGGGGAGAGGGGAGCGGATGGCTCGCTGCCGTGGCAGGAGGGAACTGCGAGTTTTTCTCCCGAGAACTCGAGAGCAGTAGCTTTCTGTCGGTAGCCGGGGCACCCAGGAAGCCGAGCCTTTCATGTAAAGCAGCGGACCTTCCTTTAAAGCGGCTGGAAGTGCCACGTTTTGTATCGCTCTTTGTTATGTATTGCATTTATTATTTATTCCCTTGCAGTCTTTTCATCCTTCATGGTCTTACATGGCTGAAGCTGGTTTACGCGTTGTTGATGCTTTAATAATGGATTCTTACATTCGGCGGGTGATTGGATTGAATGGCCTCTAAAGTCCATTCCGAGCCTTATACTCTGTAATAAAATGATTCTGTAAAATCAGATGTTTTTAAAACATGGTGAAGGAATATCTATTCCTCTCTCTCTCTCTCTCTCTCTCTCTCTCTCTCTCTGTGTGTGTGTGTGTGTGTGTGTTTAAATCTCTAAGTAGTGTTGAAGGAAAAGTTCATCATGGTTCAGTCCAAGCTGGGAATAAACAACATGGTGACTGCTTTAGAAAGAAGGTTGCAGTTTATGGAAGAGGAGAGCCAGACAGAAAGATGGCTCTGGAAGAAAAGAGAGAGAGAGAGCACTTATAGGGAGTGGGTTTTTATACCTTTTTGAGCCTTTTGTTTGGAGTTGTTCCTGCGGCATAGTGTCCAATATTCTGTGCCAATTCTTTTTAAATGTTGGATGTCACTTTGAGCTTCCAGTCAGGTTTTGACGTACATGCCTCTCAAAATTCTTCACAGCCATGGTCTTCATCAGTACATAACCACTGGCTGCCCATTTTCAAGGATAGTTTCCTGCCTTAGCTCTTAGGTCAGTGCATCCAGGTTTGTAATGTCCAATTGAGGTTAGCCAGTATGCAAGCCAGGCTATTAAATTTTCTTAAATTGCACATAGTGAGCCCTAGAACTCCCAATCTGAGTCCACCAGTGCAAGATATTCAGGGCTTAGGTTTGGAGATCTCTTTTCTGCTACTTCCATAGTCAGGGTATATAAATTGCAAATCACCTGAGGGGGCCTGGTTTCCACCCCTTGGAATTTTGCTGGAAGTTGTTCCTACAAAGTTTTAATGACACAGGCTGGAGCTTTACTAAAGGTGCATGAAAGAGATAGACTCAGTATGATTATGAATGGAGTGTGTGTGTGTGTGTGTGCAGCTACTAATACAAATGGGCAATACAAACATTCTGGATAAATTTTCCTTCCACCAGACAGAAATCCAAGGTGTTCAGGACTTGCTGAGCCTTTTGTTTGGAGTTGTTCCTGTGGCATGAACTTTGGCCTGAGTCTGAGTGTGCCTTTCTGGTATTCTGATGGTGGTGGTCTAATCCTATTATGTCCCAGAGGTCATATCCTGCTTCCCTGGGGCTGTGGCTGATGACTCTTAGATTTTTGGTATGAGGGATTATTGATTCTAGGGATCTTTCTTCCTAATCCTAGTTTCCTGACTCCAGTCTTTCTGATAAGATTATCACATCTACAATTCTGCAGACTTGATTTCTGTTTGGGACAGAGAGATTTGGGGGTGGGGTTGGTTTCTGCTTTTAAAATCCTTTAGGGAAATATATTCTGCCTCTTAAATATTTCCAGAAATATTTCTCGGGGGGGGGGGTGATTTCCCACAGTAGGAAGGAGACAATAGCCAACCACTTCCAGAAAAAAATCTTGCCAAGTAAACTTGCAGGGTCTGAGAATCAGGCAAAATTGAATGGAAAACTAAAGATGTATGAGTATTTATCCTAAAGTACTGAAAAACCTGCTAATAATTTGGCTGAGCCTTTATAATGTAAAAGAACAGGAGATGTGTCAGGCAAATTGATGGAAGGGAGAGATTTTTGTATGTTCAGAAAGGGCAAAAAGAAGGATCTGGGGAGCTACAGATCTGTCAGTATGATATCAGTACTTGGGAAGATACATCTTCCTTTTTTTAATATGGCAGCTTCCTACACAGATTATGGTTCTTTATCAAACTGGAATGGGTTTTGAAGTGCAAACTTCATTTTTTGTTGAGTTTTGCAGATTAAAGTCACTATTTTGTAATGGTTCCATTCCTTTGGAATAAACACAGTTTTAATCAGCTGTGGAGGGAAGGAGAGTTCATCCCAGTGTTGCTCCCTTGTGTTGTGTCTCAGGGTTAACATTAAGACATTGATACAGGCCATCCATTAGTTCAAGGCATAATATTAGTACATCAATGATATCCAATGTTATAGAGCTACCCCAGACTATGCTGGCAATGCTATTGATGTTGTGTGGGTGTGCATGATGTTTGTTAGGGTCTGTGTCAGTCCTTCAAGAGAGGCTAGATGAAGAAACAGACATTGCAAGGATTTCAGGAATATGATCTGTTTTTATAGGATATAGTAATAGGACCTTGAAAGTCTCTCCAAGTTACTCTGTCTCCCATCTATCACCAAACAAAATCAAGACGGGATACTTTCTTATATTAGTTTTACTCTGATTCTGGATTTTTTAATGGCTTATTCCTTCTATTTCCTCTAAATGACTTTCATATTTTCCTTAAAGCCATTTCTAAATTGCTTTAAATATTCTTGTCAGCTTACTGTTCTCCTGATGGGAAAACATTATTCTTCAAGAAACAAGTGTGTGATTTAGTCCTCCTGGACTCATTACTTTTGTTAATGACCTGTTGTTGAAGTTGCTTTTGTTGTAGACAGACTAGGTTCCATTTTGATTTCACTATGATTTCATTTTGATTTCATTATGGAAGATGCTCAAGACAGGGCTCCCATCTATTACTATGGTTCATAGTAATATGTATGGACTTACTATTACTTTACTATCACTATTCTACAATTTGCATTTGTAAAAGTACTGATATATTAATTAGAGGTGCCATAAATGATAAATTGTTTCTATATTGTTAATTGCAGGCTATGTCAATTAAAGTGTTGGGCAGAAACACTTTAAAGTTTCTATCAACTGGCTGATTATTATTGCTGGAAAGAGGAAACATGGAAGAAGCCTTCAAAACTGGGATTCAAAGCCTTGATCCAGATCAAGGCTGTTTCTCTATGATAGATGCATCAAGTCAACAAGAAGCCCCTTCTCCCAAATTATCTATTACTGAATTGAGCAAAGAGTTAGAATCAAAGAGTGAGCTGGTAAGTTGTAGGTATATATTACTATTTGCAGAACAGATCTTATTTGAAAACAATTCTGCATTTTTACAGCTTTTTTTGGGGCGGGGGAGGGATATCTATTATGTTGTCTTTCATATTACAGTATGTAATATGTTCATACTGTATTCATAATAGTGTTCATAATAGTGTTCATAATAATGGTCGGAATAAATTTTATTCGTTCCGGATAGCGGCGACTCTAGCCGTACGAAGAGACTCGTCTCCTCGTTGACTAGCTTCCCTCCGCCGGTAGACCCTTATGCGGGTCGAAAGTCGCTCTGGAGGGTGCGACTTCTGTCAGAGAGGCTCTGCTCGGCTGCGGAGGAGTAGCGGCTCCTCCAGCTGTCCGAGCCATCTCTGAGGGCCGATAGAGAAGAAGATTGGCCAGTAAAATGGCCGTTCACCAAGCTGCTCCAAACTGCAAGTCAAAGAACATCTAAGCTTTAAGAACCATCGTGGTGAACCCGGGTGAGACTTTTTTTTTGCTACTCTCTTCATTCTATCTTGCTTTTTTTTCTCCCTGTACAAGCCTTGTTGGAATTATTTCCCTGTGTTAAAAAAGCAGCTTCTACATGTTCGGGAAGAAAGGCATTGAACAAAAGAATAAAACAAAATTTTAAAGACTATATTTTATTTCCATATGCTTTGGGGTACAGAATTTTTTTTTCTAATTGCTGTACTATCATTTTATGCTGGAATATTATTTCTTTCTTCACATTATACTTTAAAAGATAGAAAAAGGGGGAAAATGGGGTCTGGAAAAGATTTTTTTTAATCTACTGAGGACATCTAGTGGCAAAAACCTAATACTGCAACTTCTGGTTATTCTTTGGAGATGGAATAGACTTGACCTGCAAATTACTTTTGAAGAGAAAAGATAAGCTGATGCAGTTGTGGGAATTGTGGGGGTGGATGCTGCTTAACATTTATTAAATACAGCCTCCATAAAAACAAAAAAGAGACTCTCTTTAATTACTATCAAGATGGAGAAAGCTTATTTACAATTAAACTGCAAACTTATATTGGAAAAGATTTATGAGGCTACTGCAGAAATATATGCTACAATGAAAGAGTTCACTACAGAATTAAGATCCAGAAGTCTTACTTCAAACCTTCAAACTGATTTCCAGACTACATCTGACCATTCTATAAACCAAAACATACTAGAAGAGGAAACAACTGAGATAAAAGAGGAAGTTATTTTATCCTATAAACATTCCATCTATAGCTTTGAGGATCAGAAGAATCAAAGATTGAGACTTGAAACTTGAAAGCAATGAAGTTTTAAGGATGAGAGAAATAGATGCCTAATGCAGAGGATGGGACTTTTACCTTTTCAAAGGGCACTGCAAGCAATAAAGAGAGATCTATTGGCTGAAAGGGAAGCTTGGTTATGGACACCTGTCTGGCATAGAAAAAAAGCCAGAATAAGACTGAAAAGAGAAATTTAAAATTTTGTAATGGATTAAAAGGCAATGTTTGATTTATGGACTGTTTTAAGGATTAAGATTCAGAGTTAGAAGTAAGAAAAAAAATAGGAGGGTGATTATTAGAACAGATATCTTAAATAGATTAAGAATATATTTTTTGGAATAATAGGTTTATTTTGATGAAAATCATTATGTATTGGAATGGAAAAAATGCTGGCTTTTCAGATTTGGATTGTTTTAATAATTAATTGAGTGTTTTAAATTAATAAGATGATGTTTTTGTATGATAACATAGATGTGATAAGGCATGATAATCAATTGGATGAAATTTGAATTTTGTTTAATGAACTGAAATGATTCAAGGCTTAACATTATTTTGTTATCTTAAAGAGATTGATCGGTTGATGGATTATATACGTATAGGGTAGATTAATATTTTATCTTAATTAGGATATGTATTATGTAGTGGAAGAAGAAATAAATGAGACTTGTGACAAAATGAGGGAGGTGAGAGATTAAGAATTAGAATGGAAGGGATACCTGAATTGATAACTTGTTGATTTAAAGTTAAATTTGATTATGGTAATTGTAAACTTACAAAGTTTTAAAACAGGTTTAGCAGTTATAGAAATTTAAATTAGAAATGGAACATTTTAAATGTATTATGCTATTTGAGGGAAATAGAGAGGGGACATTGAATGTATTGAGTTGAGTTATTGATATATGGTTTTATTTTTGAATGTTTGATTATCCAAACACCACGGTATGTCCTGAGCACTTTCTTTCATGAATTAAAAAAACAATAAAATGTGTTTCAAAAAAAAAGAATAACTCATTTCACATTTTGTTATTAATCACATTTTAATGTTGCTGATTCTTTAAACATTTGGATCAAACCAGAGAAACACAGATAGACACACACACACACACACAAGTACATATACAGAATGCCCTGCATGTAACTGAGCTTTCTTGCCGTGACTATTTAAATGTGATATTGCATATATGTACTGCTTGTATGTGTTTTGTATAACAGAGCATAAAGAAGCTGTAAATAGCCATACATATGAAGAATAGTCTTGGTTAATAATCAGATAATTATTTTTTAAAAATTAGTCTGTTCATATGACATGCTACACCATGGTTTGTTTAAGCATAGTTTGTTGCCTAAAGTATAATCCTTTCCAAATACATTTTCCTTTTTTCCTTTTCTTCTGCCTTCCAGTCACTTTTGACTGCTGGCTAGTCCCTGGATTCTTCCCTGTTGTTTTCTTGGCAAAACTTTGGAACTGGTTTCCCATTGCTTTCTTCCTAGGATTGAGAAAGAGTGACTGGCCCAAAGTCACCCAGCTGACTTCACACCTAAGACAGGAATAGAATTCATGATCTCCCAGTTTCTAGCCTGGTACCTTAATCACTACATCAGGTGGCTCTCTCAGATAATATCTTGAACCATAATTCATTCACAGTGCTGAATTCTCACAAGATATGTCTAAACCAAGCAGCAAAACGATTTTGAATGAAATGTGAACCCACATTTAAAAAGGCAAGCCAACAGGGCTTCAGAGTGCTGCATAAATACAGGTTGTCCTCAACTTATAACTGTTCATTTAGTGAGTATTTGAAGTTACAACAGCACTGAAAAAGTGACTTACAACTGTTTTTCATGCTTAGGACCATTGAGGTATCCCCATGGTCAAAATCCAGACCCTTAGCAACTGACTCATATTTATGATAATTGCAGTGTCCCGGAGTCACGTGATCACCTTTTGCGACCTTTTGATGAGCAAAGTCAATGGGGAAGCCAGATTCACTTAACAGTGCTGTTACTAACTTAACAGCTGTAATGATTAACTTAACAATTGTGGCCAAAAAGGTTGTATAATGGGGCAAAACTCACTTAACAAATATCTCACTTAGTAACAGAAATTTTGGGCTCAGTTGTGGTCATAAGTCGAGGTCTATCTGTAAAAGTTCAGAAGCTGCCTATACCATTCCCTGGCTCAGATTTTTTTTATTTATATGCTTTTGAAAACTTTCTTTAGAAAATGTCAATTTTAGAAAGAGAATAGTCATGAGTATGATAAATTGTGCTATGAAAAGCTGACAGCGTACATCCTGAAAATAAAGTTTAAAGATATTTCTTTTCATTTCTTCATCTAGATTGATGACAAAGAATTTGATATTCCTCAAGTTGATACTCCTCCAACATTAGAAAGTATTTTAAATGAAGTAAGTTGCCAAATGTGGTATTCATTTCCTTTTCACCTTTTCTGCCACAAACATCTGATTTTTTATTTGCTAGAATATAATGCTATGATCGAACTATTTTAGTAAATGAAAACAGGGCCCCTAAAAGATGCATGCTAATTTAATAAGGATTGCATTTATTTATGGGTTTTTTTGTCTGTCTCCCCTCCCCCCCCCGAAATGTACTGTTTCATAAGCAAGTCCTGTGTTTATGCCCTGTCTTCAGCAAGGTGCTTTATGTGTTCCTGGGAAATACAAAAATTCCCAAACCTGACATAGTCAATACTAGCTTAAATGATACTATTACTGTACTGGAGTATAGATATAGATTTATAGAAAATTATATATTATTTCTTTTAGACTGATGATGAAGAAGAGCCATTTGTTCTTGAGGATCCTTCTCTTCTGAATATTGATAACATTGACACTCATTCATATGATACTTCTTCAGTAGCAAGCTCTGATAGTGGAGATAAATCACACCTAAAAAGGTAACTGTTGGCCGACTAATTCAGTTAGATACTTTAAGAATCAGAATTGTAATTATGAATATTGACTCAGTCTAGATTAGATTATTAGCAACTATTGCATCATAATTCTTTTAAACACTATAGAAGTGCCTGAATATTGCACCCTCATGTTAGTCACTGTGATTATGGAGGTATAATTTCAGAGATATTACAGAGATTCTGTATGATTATTTTTTTAAAAAAACATAGACTCTGTCAAACTGTTGTAAACTATAGTATTGGTTCATTTTGCAAAATAAAATAAAATGCTGTTTTAATTTTATTGTTTATATAGGAAGAAGAAACTCCGTGATTCTTTCTCCATCCATGGCTCAGTTATACGATTGTCACTTTTGAAGGGTATTTCTACCCAAATAGTATCTGCAGCAGTAAGTTTCTTTTGTCTCTTTTTTGCCCCTGTGGCAAATAAACATCAGTAATACAGTAACTTGGAATAAAATAATTTCTTTATTACTGCAAGTCTTGAGATTTTATAGTCTTACTTACTCATGATCGCCTAATCCTTGTACGGACAGAAAATTATTTGGGTGTGTTGATTAATATCTCAATAGTTAATCCTTTTTTATTTTTAATTAGACAACTGCATCAAATATATTCTACTTTGTCCTTATTATATGTTGCTAAAATAAAGGCTGGTACCAGGGATGATTTTAATGTGAGAGACTTGTTCAGTTTTTTTCCTAGCCTCAGGATTCTTCAGGTATGCATAATTTGTTCCCGTCTGGTTGATAGACTTGGGAATTCAGATTAAAAAAAACAAAGTGGATCTTGCAAGTCTAAAGTTATATCATTTTAGGTATTCTGTATTTTAAAAACAATTGCTAATATTTTCATTCTCTCTTTTTTGTTATTGTTGTAGGCCAAAGTGGATGCAGGTTTACCCACTGCAATTGTAAGTTTGAAAAGAATTATAGAATTCTTTATACTTGATTTTTTGGGAGGGGGATTTCAATCATTTCTTGGAGACTGCCTGGATCAGTTCCTACGGTTTTCTTGGAAAGGTTTTTAAGAAGTGGTTTGCTATTGCCTCCTCCTCACAACTGAAAGTGACTGGCCCAAGGTCACCAAACTGGCTTTGTGCATAAGACAGGATTGGAACTCAAGTCTCCCAGTTTTAAGTCTGATACCTTAACCACTACATCAAACTGGCTCTCAGTTTGGTGTGCCTAATATAAGTTGTCTTTAGCTAATGTTGAATCTTTTTACAAACACACCCCAGATTTGTTGCTTCTAGAATCAGTTTCTATTTATGATTTTTAATATTGGTGAATTGTTTGAACTACATCAAGTATATATTGCTTCTTAATCTAATCATTCTTTGCTTGGTTTAGGCAACATCAAGTCTTATAGCAGTCGGAACATCCCATGGTCTAGCTTTGATATTTGGTCAGTATGAGTGCCTGCTAATCTCTTAAATACTAGAAGCTTACTCTAGTTTTCTTTACACAGCACTTTGAAGCACAAAATCCTTGTTTTAGCTTTGAGTATGGTACGCACTGTCTTTAAGATTAGCTTATTGATTGATATATCATGCAACTGCAGACATTTGAGATAAATGAGTAAAGTATGGTACAGTTTATCTATGGGTAACCGTGTCATGGGAACAGAACCTTTGGGAATTTTTGAATAACAATATCAGCAAAAATATATCTGAGCATATAAAATAATATGGTCAATTATCTGGATCTTGAGTTTAATAGAAAATGCTACATGTAAGCAATATCTTATTGAAAGATTTCTTGGTTTCCAGGATTAAAAATAAGCATATGTTGAAATAAGAGGTGGTTTTGGGTCATTGCTTCTGTTAGTGACTTCAACGATATCTTGTATGCAATGCATTATTTTCATTCTTACAAATACATTGAAGTCTCTTTGCCTCAAGAGAAACTGATTTCAACAGTGAACAGAGATATTTTACTGGAAATAACAGGCTATGGTTACTGTTGATTTTTTTCCATAATTATTTTTGGCATTTCTCTTTCAATGTTTTTCCTTATGGACTGAGAAGGCAAAGGTATAGTATGATGCATTTTGCATGTAATCTGCATGAACAAATTAATCTGCAATACAACAGTGCTCTAAAATTAGAGATATTGTAACAGGCTGTAAAGGGATGTTATAGATATGTATACTTCCATTTTTTCTTCCAGCAGTGGGTAATGAAATTATTCTAACCATGAATTCTAACATTCTACATTTTTTAACAATTCAAATTCTTCTAGGAATACCTGGATTAAAACATTAATTGGCAATAAGCTGATCCCAAATATTATATCCTGTAATAGCCCATGTACTAACAAAAACGATTTATAGGTACTCCTCAATTTATGACCATAATTAACCCCCAAAATTCTGTTGCTAAGTGAGACAGTTGTTAAGTGGGTTTTCCCCATTTTATGACCTTTCTTGCCATCATTGTTAAGTGAATCACTGCAGCTGTTAAGTTAGTCACATGGTTGTTAAGTGAATTTGGCTTCCCCATTGACTTTGCTGTCAAAGGTCACAAAAGGTGATGTCATAAATATGAGTCAGTTGCCAAGTGGCTGAATTTTGATCACGTGACCATGGGGATGCTGCAGTGGTCGTAAGTGTGAAAAACAGTCATAAGTCCTTTTTTCCCAGTGCTGTTGTAACTTCAAACAATCATTAAATGAACTGTTGTAAGTTGAGGACTACCTGTACTTAGAATTTCCTAGCTGAGCCATCCCAGGGTGTAACAAATTATACTTCTCTGAGGATCTTTCAGATATGTTTTGTAGCCTTCAGTGTTGAAATTATAACTTAATTTTAGGTTGTTTTTTTTTAAAGAATCAAGTACACCAATTTTCACTGATTTCTATAGCTATATTAGTGGACTCAGAAAGTATATGAAGTGTATGAAATATACTTTTAATTCATAATTTCATATGAAATATACAATTAATTTAACAGTCTGAGAGAGACAGATTAGTCTGGCGATTAAGGCACCAGGCTAGAAATCAGAAGGTTTTAAATTCTAGTCCTTCCTTAGGCATGAAATGACTTTGGACCAGTCGTTCTCTCCCAGCACACAACATTAAGCTTAGGCGACAAACTGACCAATCAATTCCTATTCTTGCAAGCAAAGGAATATAAGGTAATAAAGGGTGACTTTTGAAGATTTCTGACAGATGAGGAAATAATTTTACTTCTAATAAACTGGTTGTGAGATTGGACTGCCACATAATCCATTTAATAATAGTAAATAAGGAAATCCATTGCACTGCTCTATATCAGTAGTCCTCAATCACCACCTGACTGCTCTTCAGAAGGCCAGATCCTGAAGTTGAAACTCAAGTACTTTGGCCACCTAATGAGAAGGAAGGACTCACTGGAGAAGGGCCTAATGCTGGGAAAGTTGGAGGGCAAGAGGGGACGACAGAGAATGAGGTGGCTGGCTGGAGTCACTGAAGCAGTAGGCATGAGCTTAAATGGACTCCAGAAGATGGTAGAGGACAGGAAGGCCTGGAGGAACGTTATCCATGGGGTCACGATGGGTCGGACACGACTTCGCAACTAACAACAACAATCACAACCAAGCTCAACATTTCTGTTGCTAAGCAAGACAGTTGATAAGTGGATTTTTCCCCATTTTATGATCTCTCTTGCCATAGTTGTTAAGTGAATCAGTTGTTAAATTAATTACAAGGTTGCTAAATGACTCTGCCTTCCCCATTGACTTTAATTGTCAGACAGTCACGTGATTACACGACCCGGGGACACTGCAACCATCATAAATATGAGTTAGTTGCCAAGCATCTGAATTTTGATCGCATGATCATTGAGAAGTGTGAAAAATGGTCATAAGTCACTATTTTCAATGCTGTTGTAACTTCAGTCACTAAATGAACTATTGTAAGTCAAGGACTACCTGTGTTAAAGGGCTTTTCAGCATCTACTAAAACTACCACTTCTCATCCAGTTTTTAAACTGTATTTCTAAATTATTGGCTAATAATCTGATATTCAAAGTTTGTTGCGTTTTTTAAAAGCAGATTGTATAGAAAAGATAATAAAAATAGTATTATCGGAACTTTATGTCAGAACCACTAGTAAATTAGCAACATATTTAAAAAAGATATCAAGCAATAGTGTATAAGGCTATAAATGAAAAAAAAAATTTAAAAAAAAGGGTCTTCCACAATGAATATCCCGGAAGGGATATATGACAGAAACTCATGGTGGCCCATCTCCCTCTCATGTATATGAAAAGTATTCTCTTAAGAAAAAAAAACAGTCCCAGTTTAATACATATTTCTTCAGTTTCTGAATCAAATCTTTTCTTCACGCCTGGAATCCGGGGACAAAAAAAAATGTTCAAAAAGGAAAATAAAAATTAATTGCAGTCAAATGAGTCCCATTATATATGCACACAGTGGTCATTTCATCCTGAATATCTTTATTTCCTTTTGATATTATTTCAATACCTGCAGTGCATTATTGGTCAGAATCTGCAAATTGAATAATTGTTTTTTTCATGAGAATCAATAATTAAAGTCTAAGGCGTTTAAATCTAAAAATTTCTGATTCAGAGATTCAAATATTTTTTCTTTCCTATCAAGTCTGTTTCACTTGATCAACTGCAGTCTTCATCTGCTGAGATTCAGTTCTAAAAGGCGAAATCAGAAAAGCAAGATCTTTTAAAGAAGCAATTCTACAGAATTTTCTTTCTTTCCTAGTGGCTCTTTTATAGACCAGAAATGCATTTAGATTTTTCTATAGCAGCTTTTGTGACTTCAGGAGCAGCTGTTACCTCTTGGACATAGAGGAAGGAGTAAGAAATCTTGCTTTTGCCTGCCTTCTCAGCTTTGTATCTGTAATTTATCACCACAGAACAATAATTTAAACCAAGAAAAATAAGATAAATAAAAAGGATTTAAAAGTTGAGGAAATAACTTCTTGCAGAGAATCTGGAATTATAAATAAAAATAAATTTGTTCTTTGAAGCATTTTTATTGTAACTTCCCCACAGACCTTCGATGATGTAGATGTCAATACTGGCGTTTTTATATTTTTTTTCCCGGAAAGCTTAAAAAAGTTCTTGCATATACTTTATAAAGCAGGTAGAGACTAAAATGTATGTCTTGTGTGATAGTTGTGAGCATGTAAGACTTGTGTGTTGTACATTTAATTTCTGGTGATTTAAGTGTTCTGTCTTTTAACAATGTAAATTGCCCTCATTTCTTTTGGTGTTAGCAGTTACAGCAAAATAAAACTTAGCTTTGCATTTGAGACTTTATTTGCTTGCAGAGGAGCTGACTGTCGGGTAGTACCTGCAGTGCAGTGGTGGGATTCAAATATGTGAACAACTGGTTCTCTGTATGGATGCCGCTTCCGGAAGTCCATTCTGGGCCTGGGCAACAAAAAAGTAGCTACCGGTTCTGCCAAACTGGTGCGAACCGGCTGAATCCCACCACTGCTGCAGTGCCTCTGTTCAATCAGCTTGTATCCTCCTGTGGATTTATTTTTGTTTGATGATGGTGCCATTTTGGATTTAAATATTAAGCCCTGATTTGCATGCCTGATCTTTATTGAGTTTAAAGTACATAGTGTTGCACATAAAGAATACACTACTAAATCTTTTTATGATACTTCATCTTTCATGCAATTTCATAGATAACAGTTGGGTACATCTAATATGGTTTCTAGGTCAATAGCAAGTTTAAAAAGATACTGTAAGTTTAAGATTGAAAAATATTAGACATTAGAACAGCGGTTCTCAACCTGTGGGTCGCGACCCCATTTGGAGTCGAACGACCATTTCACGGGGGTCGCCAAACAATGTAGTCCGCCATTTTTCCCCCTTTTCCTTAGCTGTGCTACTCCCTCTTATTCTATTGGCTTTTGAAAGCCAATAGAATAGACTCTCTTGAATAGAGTCTAATTCTATTGGCTTTCAAAGGCCAATAGGAATTGTTCAGGCTGTCTCCGCCCTGCTGAGCCCGCCAAAAGTCCCAGTCTGCAAACGGTGCTGCAAGTTGTCTGCAGCGAAGGCGAGCTCTCCGGAAGTTTCCACCCCTCCCTGCTGAGAACTACTAAAACTGTAAGTCAAAGAGGGCCAGAGGTGGGAGGTGGGAGGCCGGCGGGCACAGGGAGGGTTTTTGGTGCGCGTGGGGCCCGGCGGGTGGCTTACCTCCCTTGGGCTGGGCCAGCTGGTGACCCAGCCCATGGTCGCCCTGGGCCGTCACTGCTGTGGCCGCCCAGGAGCGCCTGGGCCTGCCTGCCGCTGCCCCAAACGGGCGGCGAAGGCAAGGCTAGCAGGGCAGCGGCGGGCGCAGGGAGAGTTTTTGGCGCGCGTGGGGCCCGGCAGGTGTCTTACCTCCCTTGGGCTGGGCCAGCTGGTGGCCCAGCCCATGGTTGCCCTTATTGTCGCCGCCGCAGGCGCCCAGGAGCACCTGAGCACCTGGGTCTGCCTGCCGCCGCCCTGAACGGGTGGCGGCCTACGCCTTGGCTGGCGCAGGGGGCAGCACCGCGCATGTGTGGGGTAGCACCGTGCATGCGCAGGGTAGCACTGCGCATGCGCGATGCGGGCCGTCGTGCCACGCATGTGCGATGCGGGCCGTCGCGCCGTGCATATGCAATGCGGGCCGCCGCGCATGCGCAATGTGGGCCGCCACACATGCGCAATGCGAGCCGTCGCGCCACGCATGCGCGATGTGGGCCGGGGTCACGCCGCGCATGCACGGCGCAGGTCGGGGTCACAGCCTGAAAAAGGTTGAGAACCGCTGCATTAGAACAACATATCTGATGGACACTATAATTAACTGTTTTTTAAAAAATATGCATCGGATCCAGGAAGAACAAGTCACTCTCCACCTCCCTCCCCACTTGTCGCCCTGCTGAGTGTGACTCACAGTGTGACTGGAGCAGTTATCATCCAAAATTACTCTTGAAGCTCAGTTGAAATGTACTTAAAAACAATTTCGTGCAAAACTGTGTAGAGACGATCATCTACTGTTGGCTACTAACCTATAGCTGTTAATTAACCTAATATCAAAAGATGTATTTTTCAAAATTGTTTGAATTACTACACTGATTAAAAGGCTGGGATTATTTTCTCTCTCACTGATGTATATAGTATATTCTAGTTATAGCTGGATAGCTTTCATCTCTACATTGTGTAATGTTTGCTCTCACTTTTTGCCTTCCGCAAAAGCTTCATTTATCCTAAAGTTCAAGCCCAGCTTAGACATCTCTAGAAACAGGCCAGAAAAGTAAAAAGAAAATGTGAAATCATGTTATCAAAATGTTGGAAATTGCCTATTTCACCAATAGAGCAAAGAATGAAAGACAGGTTAGAGGAGGGTTTTCACATAGTGGCCCTGTGTCTGTTTCTCACTTGTCCTATCGTTAGTTAAATTAGTTTCTGGGCTCACGAGGCAGACTCTCTTGCTTCCTTTTCTTCAAAACACAGTTTGGACAGAAACGGAACTATCAATCAAGATATTTATGTTTATGAGCACTTTAAATACAATTGCCTTGGATGGAGAGCTTGTTATCAGTGGGACTCTCTGCTACTTAATTTCTCAGTATTCTTCCAGCACCCTGCTTTTGTTTAACAGCACATTCTATTATTCATGATGAATTCAAATTTGCAACAACAAACCATGGTTTGAATAACTGAGCATGTCTTTAAACTGAGCCAATTCAATTTGTATGCATTTACTCTATTCTAAGTTTGAAATGTCAATTGATTACATACTTGGTAATTCTTTTCCTCTTGCTAAATAAAATTATGTTCTATTTAGATCCTAACCAGGCTCTTCGGCTTTGCCTGGGCAATACCTCTGTTGGTGCACAGTATGGGGCTATATCTGCTCTTAGCATCAATAATGACTGTTCAAGACTTCTGTGTGGCTTTGCAAAAGGACAGGTAATAATTCATATGCAATACAGTTAAACAGTTACATATACAGTAGCCCCAGATAAATGTATAAAGGATTACAGAGTCAATATGACTAGAGAAGGATAATTTCCAATACAATAACAAACTGTTATTCATCAACACTTGAAAAAAGCTTCCCATTGTTCTTTCTATTGTATCTATCATATGCTTTATTATAGAATTCTCTGAAAAGAAATAAAAGGGATAATTTCATTCAGTAATCTTTAGTTTCATAAGTTTTATCCATAGATGGCTTGGAAAATGTCTTATACTTTTCATGTTTTAATAGTAAAGAGTTGCATTACAGAAAGTTAATAATATTTTGCTTATAGATTACAATGTGGGATCTGGCCAGTGGAAAACTGTTGCGATCAATAATAGATGCACATCCTCCAGGAACTGCAATTTTGCACATTAAGGTAATTGTTCTATCTTGTAAACCAACCCCTGCTCTGTGGACCAGCATCGGTCCACAACATGCCAGAAATTTGGCCATGCAAACAAGTGAAGCCCCATCCATGGGACGCAGGCAGCACACAAAACCACACCCCCTCCAGTCTGCAGAAAAACCTCTCTCCATGGAATCGGTCCCTGGTGCCCAAAAGGTTGGGGGCTGCTGTTGTAAACTATACAGGTAGCATTAAAAAGATTTACGGAGATTAAGCTTTTTTGACCAAAATAAACTGTGTTCATTTACAGGAGCTGATACAGTTCTAATCCTAGGTTGAATTGTTTCATTGTAGTTGACATCATAGGTACATGCTTAGTATAAGAGAAAAGTCTTATTGGGAGAAATGCAAAGAAAGAAAGAATTGAAGAAAATAATATTTTCTTTAGTTTACAGATGATCCAACTCTCGCAATCTGCAATGATAGTGGTGGTTCAGTATTTGAACTGTCATTCAAGTAAGAATATATGATTTTATTATATTATTCAGTTCTTTGATATTAGATTTGTAAGGTCATCCAACTCAACAGTGACTATTGGCAGCATATACAACCATGGTACTTGAAAGTGAAACAAAATGGAAATGATCAGAACAGAGAAGAACAGACATATTCCATAGCAATGGAAGATATTGGGCTGTGTCTGGGTGAACATAACCTCACCCTATTTCAGACATTGAGGAAAAAGCGTGGCTTTTAAACTTCAAGGGTCAAGACAATTGGAGATGGTTGTTCCAGTGGTGCTGTTAAAGAGAAGGCATGCTTCCTGGGTCCCATCAAATGGCATTCTCTTGGCACCTTTGAGACTGATATATATATATATAGGGAGAGGTTACATAGGGGTAAGCTGATCCAAGGCCTTGCCAGAGGCCCATTCTAGGCAAGAACTAAAGTCTCAGTAAGACTGCCTGCCAGGCCTTCAGGAAAATCCCAAAGCTTCCTCTGAAATTTTCAGATCTTGGGATGGACTGATCGAATAGATCTCTGGAGGGGTACTGTACATTTGTATGAAAAGCAGTCTGAAAAGCAACCAGAGAATAATGACCAGGGACTGATGACCTTCAGCCTTCAAATTGTCTCACAATTGCCTTGAAACAAACAAACAAAAAATCCCCCAGATCTAATGTGTGATTGCTTTTGCGAGTCAGGCCCTTGACAACTTGATTCAGATTCATGGTTGCCATGGTAGCCACAGATTCCTGAGCCACTCCCACTTGTATGGCACATAAGAGCAAATTAAAATCTCCAGAATTATTAGACTCCATTGCCTAAGCAGGCAAGTCGGTGCAAAAGGAAGGCTGATACAATAGCAACAAAAACACTTGCTTCCTAGAGCCCAACTTTAGCCAGAGGGCCTCTTTTTTGGCTATCCACGGAGCAATGCCTATGCAAGTTGCTAAGGCTTCCTGGATAACAATTGCCACTCCACTACCCTGGAGTTGTGGCAGGTGCCACACTCAAAGCCCAGGCATATGGAATTCTTACAACGAAGGTTTTGAAGACTTTATGGTAGTATGTACATAGATTATTAGCACCCGCAAGCTAGACTGGAAGTAAAAAAAAAAAATCCTAAAAGAGACAGTAATTAATGACATCTGTGTGGTGGCCACCTCATAAAGTTTGTAGTTGTCATTATATATGTCTTTCACCACAATAATAAATATTAATAGCAAATCCCATGATGGATAGGATAACTGGTAATCTAGAAGAAAAATAAAATGCAATTTTATCTTGATAAGTTTAACCTATTTACTGGAAATAACAAAATGAAATCAATCAGAGAAATGGCTTTATCACCAGTTGGCCATGGAGAGCCAATTTGGTATAGGGCTAAAAGATGCTAGGCTAGAAACCAGAAGCATGTGAGTTCTAAATAAGAGTCACTCTTAGTCCAAATAACATAGTTGTTGTGTGGGGAAAAATAGAAGGTAGGAGCACTAAGTATATACACTGCCTTGAATTGATAAAAAAATAAAGGCAGTATAAAATAGACAAAAAAATAATAAAATTGAGAAACATTTCCCTATACTTTAAATTTAAGAAATAAAAGTCAAGTACACAACATAGGATGGGGAATACTCTTTAAGTATTTAACATAGTACTAGGTATTTTTGAATAGCATATTTGACATAATATACTAGTTATTTGATATGGTATTATATCTTAGAACAGTAAATAATTACAAACTGAATGTCAATCAGAAGGAAAAATTATATTAAGTGCAGGACTCAGATACAATTTTCCTATCATTCCTGAAATCATATCCATCTCATTTAAATTCTATGGCTTACACTTTTTTTTAAAAAAAAATGCTATATTTAAATAAATTGCTGTATGACATGTACCTAAATTTGTCACATTCTCTGTGATTCAGGAGAGTCATGGGTGTGAGAACATGTGAATCTCGCTGTTTGTTCAGCGGTTCAAAGGGAGAGGTTTGCTGCATTGAGCCTTTACATGCAAAGGCTGAGCTGAGAGACCATCCTATCACTCAATATTCTCTGCTAGCTATGGCTTCCTTAACAAAGGTAACCTACCTTCCATAAACACCCCATTTTAAAACTAATTTTTGAAAAAGATGGTAAAATGCAGAAGTTAAAGATAATGTTTATATTATTATTGCTATTATGAAATTCAGATTCTTGTGATTGGATTGAAGCCATCTTTGAAAGTGTGGATGACATTCCCATATGGTCGTGTGAGTAATTCTGTTAATTTTTTGCTTATTTTTTAGGGCTATTTATTTTAAATATTTATACTCTTCTTCTTATCCCAAGAATTGTAAACATTTCAGTACAAATACAGATAGTCTGCGACTTACAATAGTTCATTTAATGACTGTTCAAGATTACAGTACCACTAGAAAAAGTGACTTATGACTGTTTTTCACACTTACAACAATTGCAGCTTCCCTCTGGTTGCGTGATCAAAATTCAGACACTGATTCATATTTATGATGGTTGTAGTGTCCCGGAATCACGTGATCATCTTTTGCAATCTTCTGACAAGCAAAGTCAATGGAGAAACCCAATTCTCTTAACAACTGTGTTACTAACAATTGCAGTGATTCACTTAACAACTGTGACAAGAAAGGTTGTAAAATAAGGCAAATTTATTTAACAACTTCTCATTTAGCAACAGAAATTTTGGGCTCAGTTGTGGTTGTAAGTCAAGGACTACCTGTAAACATTTAAAGAGTGGAAACTTCCATTAACATTAAGCATAAAATTCAGCAACAGTGAAATATGCAGCCATAAAAATGATTTGAAAATAGCAATTAATTAGAAGATCAGATAAGACCTTTGCCATCTTTTTTTTTGTTTAAATATTGAAAGTGAAATTTCAGGAAAATCTAGCTTGAAAATCTTGCTTGGGAAATGAGTGGATCATAATGTTTCTAAACTTCCCAAAAAGCCAATCTATATTAAATTGTACTGATCCTTCCACTACAGGATTCTTTTTCTATTATGTATTTGGTTTATACTGTACTCTAAGCCAGCACCCCCAACCTTTGTGACTTGGCAGCCCGACTGGGGGGGCGAGGGGAACTGGGCTGTGAGAGTGGTGGGCCAGTGTGCGTGCGCGCAGCTCAACTTACATGAGTAGAGAGTCAGCACGTGTGTATGTGAATCCCCACTGGCTCGCCATTCATACAAGTTGAGCTGCGCCCACGCATTCCAGCCAGCCACTTGCGTGGACCAATTCCGAATAGGCCATGCACCGGTAGCGGACCATGACCCAGGGCTTGGGGATACCTGCTCTAAGCTGATCTTCATTATTGGATTTATATGAACATCATTTGTATTTGTTCTGTCCTCCTGTAGATATCTTAATCATGTGCTTAATGTACATCCTGGGACATGTATATTTGTCTTAATTCCTGATCATGTGCTGCTAAGCATACATAAATTAATTGAAATTGGCGGGATTAGAACGTCTTCTGAAGTGTTTGACCTAATAATATTTTAAATTGCTAACTATAAAAGCTAAAATTTAAGATATCACATACTTTACTCCTACTCTAATTAAATAATTATATCACTTTTAATAGAAGTAAGCTATGCAATTATTAGCAACTCTTCTGAAAACATCAAATATTTAAATATAAATTTGATTGTTTTGGCTATAAATTGGTAGCGGCATCTAGTTGATTTTGGTGGCTTTTGAAAACTTGGATTGAAGATCTCCCAAAAATACTAAGGCTACCTAGAAAATGCTAAAAGAGGGCAGTGGTAAACTCCAGTTGATGAAGTCGCCAGGGACTCAGCTGAATTTAAAAGTGACAGGAAGACCTTACATTTTACATGCGTGGCATTCTGTTTTTCTTCTGTGGTGTAACAATTGAATCTCCTCCCTTCCCCTGCCTTTTTTTTTTTTAAGATGGAACCATCTAGTGTTCCACTGCTTGCCTGGTATTTTGTTGCTGCCCAAACATCTGTGAATCCAGTGCTTGCTTTCTGTCGAGGAGATGTGGTCCATTTCCTTCTGGTAAGGCTCAGACTATCCAAAACTTTGAAATTTGCTTTTGTAGATGTCTTCCCTTAAAAAAAAAAGGAAGATAATTTCCGCGTATGGCTCTTGGGGTGGAAATGGCTGTATTTTGAAATGATATTCATGTGTGCTAGTTCGTTGAAAATTAGAATGATCCTATTAACAAAGGTTATTGCAAATCATAAGGTTCGACTATTAGGAAATTCATGCTAAAATGCCTAGAAGAATTGTTTTGCACTATAATTTATATTTTGCATTTGTCTTTTTATTCCATTATGTAAATGTACTAACTGTAGTTATCTTTAAATATAACATAACTTACAAAGGTTAGTAAGCTACAAAATTAATAGCAAAGAATCTTTATTTGTAAGGGACATGTCAAAGAATAATGAGATAAATTTCTCATTAGGTAAAAAGAGATGAATCTGGAGCAATACATGTTACAAAGCAGAAGCAGCTACATTTGCATTATGATTTAATCAACTTTACAGTAAGTATTCACATTTTATACTTAAGTAGAAAATACTAATATTTTCTAACTTGAAAGAAAATGTGTAGTGTATATCTCAAAGTAACTTGAGATGTCTGTAAAAATCAGACTGAGGACTTTTATTTATTTTCTGAATAATTATTTAATAATAAATGCAATTTTTGGATACATTTTTTCTCACTTACACCATTTTCCCTGTGTTTCCAAACTCTACTTGGCAGCAATATAACAATTTCTTATGTTCTTTATAGTAATAGAAAAGAAAAATATTTGTACAAAGTCTAGGATGAAATTATATGGAGCTGCAAAAACACACCTAATAAAGCAAGGTCACTATGTCAATTGATAAGAATGGTCGGAACCTATATTAGTGCAGTCCCTTTAGTAGGACAGCTTAAGACACAGAACTGAGTGTAAACTTTTAAGCTTTCAAGAATTAAATGCCATATAAGTTGATCTTAACTTGAGGTGGCTGTTTAAATCATACACCTATATTTATTTATATTTTTAATGGACCCGAGTGTAGCTTCCTCAGTTTCTCTCATAGGAATTAATTTCCAGTTCCCTGATCATCTTCATTGTTGCTCTTTACATCCCTTCCAGATTGTCTGAACCCCTCCTTAACATGTAGTGCCTAGAATTCTACACAGTGTTGGAGGCAAGGTCTTGCTTCTGTATTTCTCTTGATGCAGCTTTTCTGAATCCTTTGCTGTGACATTACTGTACAACCTTCAGATTTAATTGTATAGTGCTGCTAGCTTCACTATTTGAATATTATGGTTTGGAAGTTTTTTTTAATATACAATGGCATCACTGTTTTAATATCAATTTCTTGTTTTTGCTTTCTTCTAGTGGATAAACTCCCATACAATTGTGCTTCTAGACAGTGTGGAAAAATTACATGTGATAGATCGTCACACACAGGAGGAACTTGAGACTGTAGAGATATCAGAAGTTCAGTTAGTATATAATAGCAGCCACTTCAAATCATTGGCAACAGGAGGCAATGTTAGCCAAGCACTGGTATGGCTCAATTCTATTTTGTTTTTGTAGTATTCTGAAATTTGAGATGTCTTGAAATTTTACGGGTATAATTTTTTTACTCTCTATGTATCATAGCTGCTGTATCTGCTGTGTAGTACAATGTAAGCTGGGTCCTACTATATTGTAAGGTGATATGCCACTCTTATTACTTGTAATATGCCACTCTTATTACTTGTAATATGCCACTCTTATTACTTGTAATAATAAAAGGCGTTATTTTTTCAAAGCATTGTATAGGAAATGGCTTTAATATCATTTTCCATGGTAGCTGCATTTATATATTTTACAACGTATTGTTGATATATAGCCATTGTACCACTTATGACAAACATAACTTTTGAAATCCGGTCACCATAAAGATTAACCAGTTTTATTGAATTTTGTTGCTTGTACTAGCATAAAATTCTCTTCGAAGCTGGGTACATCCAGTCTCTAGGTGATTTTTAGATGTTAATGTAATATTTATATGTAATTTTAGATGTAATATTTACTTGAATTATGGATTTACAGGAATATGATTATGCTGACATGTACAGTCTGACCAAAGAAATTAAACTATAAAATTAAATTCTATGTTTGAATATAGCTTTGTTTTTCAGTTAAAACCTCTTTTTCATTTTATGTCCTATGTAAGTGACAAATTCAAAGACACTGAGGATGAACTGCTAAAATATTTTACTTGTCTTGCTTCGTTTAGAGTATATTTTAAATGATTGGATATTCTTTATACCTGACTTTTACCCAATAACAATATAAACCATGTACTCCTGCATTAAATAAAAGTGTTCTGTGTTTCTTAGGCCCTGGTGGGTGAGAAGGCTTGCTATCAGTCAATCAGCAACTGTGGTGGTCAGATTTTTTATTTGGGTACAAAGGTAAGTTTGTCCAGGTGAATTTTTCTTTATCATTGTGCTTATTACTTATCAGACCTTTAGCTGAGTTAAGTCTCCTGTCCTTTAATTTTCATAACACAATGTGAACATTTCTACAGTTCAGTTCAGGTAACACAGCAAGCTTGAATTAATTAAGCAAAATCAATAATGATAGCATTTGAACTTTTTACTGCAGCTGCTCTAGAGAAGGAAAGAGAAAGAAGAATATTTGATTATGCGACGTTGGGGATTGTTATTGTCAGCAAAATTGTTTTTGTCAACAACTGAAAAATGGTTCAGCATAGTGTTCTTTGATCTGGATATCTTTGAGATACATTGATTTCAACTTCAATAATTCCCTGTCCAAAATAGGAGAAAACTATTTGGAATATGTGTGAAAAGTTTATTCATCATCCTTGTACTATTAAGATGCCATAATTGCACACTCTTAAATAAATATCTGTTAATCACCTGTTTTCCCCTTGTCTGCTTTCAGTCTGTTCATGTTTTGACACTGAGGACCTGGAGGGAGGTAAGTGAGGAGAGAAGGAACAAGTTACTTTCTTTTCATGGCTTCATGAATAGAGCTGTCTGTGAAAAACATTTTCAGATTAAATGTACAGATTGTTGAAAAAGATATCAATATCCTGACTTCAGTATATAATTTTTATTAATATAACTGTTTAATGTTTCTCAAAATTGGCAGCTTTAAGAGATGAACTTCAACTCCCAGCATTCCCCAGTCAGCCATTATCTGCTACTGATAATCTTTCAATTTAATTCCACTTGGAATTTGTCTTGTTCGTTTATTTCAGATTGAAAAATAGACATATATAATTATTTTAATGGCTGTATTGCACATCTGATTTTAGGTTATGTTACTTTTAATTTAAAATGATTTTTAAACATTGCTTAAATTTCAGTCTGACTGAGAAGAGAGGAATTTTTTAGAATAATCCATCCTTAGATGAGGGATATAATTAAATTGTGATTGTTAAAATGATTAATTTGAATCAGTATCAACAAACAGCAAAACAAAGATGTGATTTTATCATTTAAATCTGTCCAGATTAGTAACTGTTTTTAAAACAGTATTAGATAGTTGGTTTTAATTTGAATTTTAAAGAAAACACTATTTTCTTCAGAACAAACCTTGAGAATGCTGAAGACAAAAACAGGTTCACTGCAAGTTTGTGTTAAGTTTATATTATCCATGTTCTCACTGAATATTATTTATCTATATTTCTGATGTAATTTTTGTACTTTTTATGTTAGAGGATCGATCACCTTCTGAAACAAGAATGTCTTAATGAAGCATTGGCCTTGTCTTGGTCCTTTCATGAAGGGAAAGCCAAAGCTGTTGTCGGTAAGTGTATTTACCTCTAATAACAGCCATTTTTTTCTGTTCTTGGCTGCCTTCATTTCTTCCTGTCATTTGTTACTTCATGTACTGTACCCTTTACTCATTTTACCTACGAAATCACAATAATCTAATACAGGGGTATCAAATTGCCGGCCCACGGGCCAGATGCATCACACAGAAGCTGCGCCCTCCCCATTGCTGGCAATGGCAAAACTGTCCCGATACGTTGCGTGGCATCATGTGACGTGGCGAGTTTGACATGTCTGATCTAATGCCATGGTGTCATTATAAGGCTTTGGACAATCAAGGCTTTTGCATATCACTTTTAAAAGGACATAAAGTAAGTTATAGTATGTGAATAGCTAGAGATGATCAAAATGGTTGCAATCTTACGTGAGAGTTATAAAAACTGGGAAATTCAAGTTGTATGCCACACTGCTTCTGAGTTTAGCATACATTATGTAAACAGACATAATATTGTCTTTGATCATTTATCATAATATTAAAAATTCCACTTTCTGAGTTCAGTATGTTATAAGACTGGAAACACTTATTAAACATAAGAAATAGCATATAAATTCATTTCTACTATAGTAATTCAATTATACCTACATAGTTTGTATAAATTATAAAACATTGAACATTTGTTATTATACTTAAAACTTTATAGGCGATAATAAGAAAAATGCTTCTGTTTGTACCCTGGCTTTGAAAATTAAAAGACTTCTGTTTTTGAAACAGGCTTATCTGGAGACGAACAAAAACGGAAGGCTGTTGTTGCAGACAGAGTGAGTTTTACTTTTCAGCTTTAGAATTAAATTCCTTTTGTATATTTTTCCCCTCTAAGAAATATGTATGTGTGGATTTCACTGCGGAAAAGTTGATTTTTAGCCATGTAATTTCCTACAATTGATCTTTGTTTGTATAGCTACATCTTTACATGATATTTAAGCTATATTTTAACTAGAATTTAGGTCAAACTAATCAAATTATAGATAGTTATTAAATTTCTTCATTTTTGAACAGCAAAGAAGAGGATAAAACAGGCAGTAGAGCTTCAAGAATGTTTAATCCTGTATTTCTCCTCTCTGAGCTTGGTGTCTAGTTCACTGAACTAGAAAGGAAGACTCTTCAATGTCCAAATAATTTACTTTTCAAATGAGAGAATTGTTCTGCTCTAACAGTATTATAAAGAAGAAATGTGAGGGGTGATTTTTTTTTACTGTTTTTGATCTAATCTTTCTTTTATAAGTGGGAAAATTATCTTAAATTCAGGATTGTCTTTGAGTTGTTACAAAATCCTGTATGCAGTCACTTAGAAGTTTAATATTGGATTAAATGTAAAAGTTTTACTGCTTCAGTATTACTGCAGAATTAAAAACTGAAACAAAGGTGTTTTCCTTTAGAAGAATCTACATTATGGTACTGTAGAATATAGTACCATAATGCAGTTTCCTTTATTTATGAGTTTATGACTGAATACGCTCACATTCCGTTCAAATTTCTATTACTAGAAAATAGATTTGGAACATTTCTCTCAAACTCCACAGAAATTATGAAATAATTTCAAAATTGTTTTCTCTAAAACCAGGAACAAAAATTCCAAGTCAATATAAAATTTGCTTTTGGCAGATGGATTTTGCTCTTTGAGTTTGTTCCGTATGAATTGCATACATTTGTCTTATGCCTTAAAAAAATAGGACAAACTGTAGGGAATCCAGCCCTCATGCAAGTACAGCACTGGATTCCTCAGTACTCATGTTTCTGGTTTATTCCCAGTAGAACTGCTTTGCTCCTTTGAACCTCTATAGAAACTTCTTTTTGGGGGGGGGATATACTTTATTATTAAGCTGCTTTTTGGGCCATGTCTTTTAGGAGCTGCTAGAACAAAATTTCTCAATTAAGTCCTCTGGGGTAGAAAGAGAGGTTGCAGTAGCAAACCTGGAATGCAGGAATGGAATCCCAGCCAGACCTCCATTCTGCACTCAGAAAATTGATTCACTTTATCAGAAACAAAGAAGGGGAGGAGAGCATTCAACTTCTCTTGGGGATCAATATGTAAGCCTGAAGATAGTTTGGGAAATAGATGAACTTTGCCTTTCCTTGCCTTGCCTTCAAGTCCACTTTAATGAGCCCTTGGGAAATAATTTCAAAATATGCCTGAAGCAAACTTCCTCATAGAATATACGTGTGCTTATTGGGCAAAAAAGTATTGTACCAATGTTTTTGTAGTACTTTTTAAAATCAGAAATGTCTCATTATATTAGGACTATAGATATACTATAATCTTTCATGTTTATAGATGGTTGAAATTCTTATTCATTGTGCTGATCGAACCATGAAGAAATGTCCTGAGCAGGGTAAAATCCAAGTTATGGAGCAACATTTTCAGGTATCCTACTTTAGACTTACTACCAAAGGGGGTATTAAAAAGAATATGCAGGAGCAATACTTTTTCCTCTTGATTATTTTCAAGAGGAAAAAGAAATTATGGTCTTAGGCACTAAATATTATCACATATTTTTGCTTCATATCCAATTTATCATACAAATGGAAAATTCATATTGGAGAGACTTCATAAGCATATATAGTTGTAGGAAGATGTAAAATAAACAGAAAAGAATAAAGGGATAGTAAGAACAGATTTGATTGCTTGAGGAATTAGAAGGAAAATACATTGTTTAGATAGAGGACAAGAATAAAACTACCACGATGTGTGTCTTCTTAGCAAAGAATCCTACGGTCTTTCAAAGACCAAGAGCTTCTAGAGAAACATTATATACATAACATTGACTGTAATTTGAAGGAAAAAGATGAAGATTAAAGGAGAGATGACTACAAGTTGCCTTACAGATGACTAAATCTGAAATACCCATATCATTTCACATGGATGTTTTAATGGTGAATAACTAGGTAACATATCGATATAAGAAGAATTGTTTTCAGTCCACTCAGTCCATCAGCCTTAAGTAGTTTACTATAATTTTGTTCCTTGGCAATTATTGGTGGTATTCACACAATATAGTAAACCAAAAAATTAGCCTATATTTAATCTGTTCTTGAAAAGTATTCATAAATTGCTATTGATGCAAAATACAGCATCTAAATTGTAAAGCAGTGCAAAATACATTACTGTACTTCAAGATCTGCACTGGTTGCTACTTTCTTATTAAGCACAATTTAAGATTTGGGTGTTAGCTAAATTTGGTAAGATAGGCTTAGCACTTGACTATCTAAAAGTCCACCTCTCCCATTAAGAATCTTTTGGTCTACTAAGGAGAGGCCATTGGTATATGTAAATAGTTAGATTTTCCATGTTCTTTTTTTGCAGACTATGGTCCCTGTCATTGTTGATTACTGTCTTCTGCTTCAGCGAATGTAAGTAAGAGCATGCCTCATGAACTCTGGCAGTTCTTCTAGTAGGCTGCATCTGGACTGCAGTCTGTGCTAGTCTTCTAGGTTGTTTTAATAAGAGTGAGAGCTAATCTACCTGTGCCATACCACTTGGAGAAGTGCTTCATGCAGTACTTGAAGAAGTATTCCTCTGAACATTCTGTGTATTTTCACAGAACCTAGGGAGAGTGTTAGAGTGGCTAGGCCAGTCTTCAAGAGGATGTGGTGCTTCAAGGGCACCTTATTAATGGACTGGCATAATCCTAATGGATAATTGTTCTATAGCTAGCTTTAAGGTAAACATATCTCTGTATGTCCTGCCTGCATAATTTTGAATAACAGTACTACGTTTAGAAATTGTTTTTGTACAAAATAGCAGATTATTAAAAACAGATATATTACTAAAAATTTATCCAGCTCACGTAAACTATAGATTTTCAGAATAATCTCTCTCATATACTTGCCATGTCTTTTCCTCCACAGAGATATATTATTCGGTCAAATGTATGACAAAATGAGTGAAAATTCTGTAGCAAAGGGAGTGTTTTTAGAATGTCTTGAGCCATACATTTTAAGTGATAAATTGGTTGGAATCACAGCTCAGATTATGAAGGATTTGCTACTTCATTTCCAAGATAAGAATTTAATGGCAAACATGGAAGCTTGCATTGTACATATGGATATTACCAGCCTTGATATACAACAGGTGATAATTTTTAGTAGTTTATAACATATTATTGATGAATGAGGAATATTCAAAGAATTCTGTGTTGCATGTTTCCTTAGTGCTATAAAGTACAATGGTACCTCGGTATCCATCATTAATTGATTCGAGGAGGTGTGATAAATACTAAACAAATGAGTACTGGGACAAAATGTTTGTGTCAAAATGGTTCAATGAGTTTCAAAATATTTAAGTACCTAGGTACCACTGTATTTGATAACCAGATGCTATGTTTTAATCTGTCACTTGATTAATCCCAAATCTTATTTTGGGATGATTGTGGTTTTAACAAGAGGAAGCTTGTTATAATAATTCCTTAGTCATAGGAACTTTGAACTGTATAGAACTTGTGTAACAAAGGCCCAAATAGTGCCAGCTGCTCTTGAGGCCTGCTTTGATGAATGCCTTGGACCAAATACTGAAATGTATCTACAGATAACTCAGTTCCATTTATATAGATCTGATGAATGCAGATTATCCAACCCATAAGGAAAGGGATTCAGAGAAGATACAGACTTTGAAGTCATAGGTTGAAGGCCTCCTAAAAAAGGCTGAGATTTTTGACAAGTTTTGAAAAATGGATATAATTCACAAGCTATGAATTTTCTTCTCATGGGCAAAGGAAGTCCTTTTATTTCTTGTATCTATATAAATATTGCTAATAACTTCCATACCTTGAAGTGAAGTATATCCTTAGACCAGTTTGCGTGTGGTTTGTTTTTTTTTAGCACATTTAAAAATCTTAAACTTTGTTTTGCTTCTAGGTTGTCCTTATGTGTTGGGAAAACCACCTATATGATGCCATGATATATGTCTATAACAGTGGAATGAATGACTATATTACTCCAATGGAGGTAGAAAGATGTATCTTGAATGCTAATTGATGGTTTTGAATTATGATTATTCTTTTAATAATTCCTTTTCTTCCTAATGCAATTAGCTAAAATAGCTTATAGATCTTGAGAAACAGAGAGACAGAGAGAATCAAATAAATATAGTCAAATAAACCAATTTACTAAATATACAAATCTTCAAAATTAAAACATCCCATTAAATGCAGGTTCAGTTTAGATAAATGAGCAGTTTCAAAACTTTCTGGAAAAAAAATATGAAGTCACTTGTTGAGATCATGGGAATAACTGTTGTGCTTTTGACTATAAGAAAGTGTTGAAAGCTCAAAATAGCAAAATGATTGTAAGAGATGATGTCCATGGAGGAGGAGATGGGGTGATGAACTACAAGAAATGTCTCTTTCCATCCTTGCAGGATCCTTGATACAGTGTCTGTTTAAGTTCCTTTGTAGATTTTACTTTTTCTTTTGCAAAGTTTTCTGTGTTACTATCAAGTCTCTATGTGACAGCGTGTGCCAATGTTTAGTATGTAATAATTTTCAAGAATGAAAAACTGAAATCACAAAGGAAGCGTTGGTGTGCTAACTTTTTCTCCTGCTCTTCCTTTTTATTTTTTTTAGAAATTGTTCAAAGCCATTGCTCATCCGCTTAGTGCTGGAAAATCTCTCTCAGGTATACTGTGCCTTATCAGTACTCTTTGTGGAAGGTTTTCTTATATTGTGGATTCATTACTATTTTTTATTCAATATATTCTCAACCTGACAGTTTTCATTTATAGGTAATTGGTTTCTTGTGTCTGAGAACTATTTCAATGGAGAGTCCCGAGAATAACATTTATCTGAGAAATATTTAGCCTGGTGTGAGTCCCAATCTTACTTAGACATACAAAAGTTAAAAAACTTGCTAATCCTTCATGAGGGCTACTGTTATTAATTGGAAAAGTTGCTAAGGTAGATGGGCATATATATTAGACTGTTTTGTATAATAGTTGTTTTTGAAACAATGGATAGAATTGTACTCTCAAAACCCAAAGTACTGCATCTTTTTATACAATGATAACTATAATATTTACTACATGTAAGAGTAGAGTTTATTATCAGTCAGATTTAGAAAGTTGTATTCGGCATGAACTTTTGGGAATATTTTAATATTTGCATACATTGAATTTGGCACAGATATCTTTCAATTTATCAACTTAAAGAGGTAATAGGATCTTGATTTTGGTATGTGGCTTTAATAAGTCGGCATACGCTAAACCTCTTAGTAAGTGTGTTTAGTTTTCAAGATTATGTATATATTTTTTGCTGTTTTTTAGATGAGCAAGTCGTTATGGGCAACAAACTGCTTGTCTACATAAGGTATGCCTTTTTTAATAGCATAAATTATATATGTTATATCGCCATATGAAATAGAAAAATCCTGCTTTGCAGTTTATGCTGATGCAATATTTCAACAGTTTAACTGGGATTGTACGTGTGTGTACTCCTAAAAGAATTATTGTTATGATTGTTTTAGTCTGGGCTGCCCATGGTATTGTATGGTTTAAAGGCTTCTATTGTTTTTATATCTGGAAGACATCCAGAATCTAATGGAGTGGGTGCATATAATTAATTTAAATAGTAATGAGTTTACAATTAAAAAAAACCACTGAAAAAAACCAATAGTGTATAGTAAAAATAACACACCATTGATAAACACTGACTACAGGAAAACCTCATTAGAAAATCATAAATTTGTTATACTGGTGATGATTCCAATGATATATCATATCATTTTCAATGATACATCATAACTGATAAGTCATTTCTGAATGGAGATCAGAAAGGGAGTCTGCAAAGATTCTGAGAGAGAAAACTCTTTTTCCTACAGTTATTCCAGGTTAGACTGTTCAGCATGTTCTATTTTTTTGTGCCAAGAGACCTTTCGTGTAGATCAGGGGTTCTCAACCTTGGCAATTTTAAGACTTGTGGGAGTTGAAGTCCACAAGTCTTGAAGTTGCCAAGGTTGAGAACCCCTGGTGTAGATCTTATCATTATAATCATAGCCTATATGTTCTGATGTGCATGACAGAAAGCTAAGGGGAGCAAGAACATTGTCCTATAAGCCTTAATTAAGTAATGGATTGCTTAATAAGATGGTATATTGTGACAGATGTAGTACGAGTGGGAGCTCCATCTTTCACTGACCTGTTTGTCAGTACACATACAGTTGCTGCAGGTTGCGTCTGAGACTGACTGAGATTCCAGTCCAAGTATTTGTCCTCCTTTTGGTGATTACTTCTGTACCTTTGTTGGCTGAACTAGGCAATCAAAAAATTACATTAACAAAACATGCTGGTGTGTTTCTGATGACTTGCAGGGTGTGCAATCCTGTATATGGGAATATTTACTATATACAAATATGTCTTGACTGAAAGGTTAAATTTCAGTCAACCTAGATAGAACACTAGATGGCGATATTAACTTGCTTATATATTAACAATTGTTATTAGTCTTCAAAAGTATTGATTTGATTCATTAGTAAATAATTAATGAATCAGTAAAAGCTGCTGAATCAGTCTTTGCATATTGATCTAATAATAGGATTAGAGAAAAGAAGGGATTCTGTATGGGTTCAAAGTTAAAGAAAATACCTAAAATTAAAATATATTTTCATACAAAGTTGATAATATTGCTGCTATGATCCAACTGCCTCTGTATTTGAACACTTTTGAGTGAACTACAGTTTGTTCACTGACACTGTAAAATATTTCTTTGGTTTTAGTTGTAAGATATGTGGGAGAGGTAATCTGTGAAGTAGCTGATTTTCTTGCAAAGTACTACTGCTCCCTTCTACTTCCTGTGCTGTCAAAATTTTAGCTGAATCTAATAGTAGCTTAAAGGCAAAATATTTACTGTACTGAAGGATTTTGTGTTTGGTTGCATGCCATGTTCTAATGGTAAAAAGTAATTCCAGTAATATTTAGATTGCTCATTGAAATTTATTTTGCATACAAAAATAAATAGGTGGGTACATACTGTATATGAATAAGAACTATTTCAACTATTTCAAGAAAGGACTATCTTCTTTTTTCCTGTTTGCTTTTTTATTGTGTGTGACTATACTTCTGGTACTATTTTGCAAAAATAGAGATTATAAAATTTATTTTTATTTATTTATTCATTTATATTCACCTTGATTATTTTCACAAACAGCTCAAGGTAGTGAACACACCTTCCTCCTCCTGTTTTCCTCCACAGCAATAACCCTATGAGGTGAATTGGGCTGAGAGAGAATGCCTGGCCCGAGGTCACCCAGCTGGATTTCATGGTTCAGGCAGGACTTGAACTCATATTCTCTTGCTTTCTAGCCTGGTGCCTGAACCACTCTTATCTGTATTTCTTTACAGCTGCTGTTTGGCAGGCCGAGCTTACCCATTGGGCAATATTCCTGAAGACCTAGTACCATTGATTAAAAATCAAGTGAGCCTTTTTTTAAATACTTCTATAAAAATCACCAGGAAAAAAAATGTACTTTAAGAAAAGAAAAAGTTATGCAAGTTGATATCTTTGATAAGAAATTAACATTTTCTTAGAGGTGTAATTTTGTGGTAAATCTCCTTTATCACTAAGTGGTATTCATTTTGGCCCCAATTATCGTAGAACTAACAATCTTCTAAGGTTAACCTCCTAATCTGCGGTTTCATGTTTAGAATTGTATTCATATATGAGCAAGACACTCTGAAACCGTGATACTAGTGAAGCACTACTGCATAAATTGTGAGCGCAGATATAGCACATTTTTAAAAATTCATGTTTCACCTGAACATTCTATTTATAGATTTTTATTATTTTTTCTCCCTTTTTTATTATATTGTTGTAAATTTTAAAACATATTGTTTTGATACAATGTTACTTGTACAGTATTAGTTAAAATTATTGACAATCTATCATTTTGATAAGTTAAAGAAGCAAAAATATTTATTTAGAATATTTTTATTACAAGCATAAAATTATTTGAATTTTGAAATGAAATCGAGTATAACACTAGAAATATATTCTTTATACTTGTTAGAATATATAAATGTAGGAAATGCTTTATTAACAATATGTCTGCAATAAACATACTAAGCTTGAATTTTGGAATGGAACAAAAATTTGGTTTAATGAATGTCCTAGTGCAGTGTATGGTACAATTAAAGCACATGGGAAAATAAATGGAATAGTTAGCAAATGTTTCAGCATTGAATTTTTTAAATATATTAAATATGTTTCAGCATAGAATTGTTTAAATATATAATGCTTAAATATATTTATGGATAACACATAAAGAATTCTTTTCATAATGGTAGAGATGTTGGTTTGGAAATAATTTTACATGTAATTTTGTATGCCCATCCAATGTTGATAATGAGATATATAGAGATAAATATATGAATGTGAATGAGTGGTCATTAATATTAGGTATGATAGAGGAGGGAGTATATATCAAAGAATGTATCCAAAACTAAGGTGGTTGTGAATATGAAATGAAAGATTGCAAGTTATATTTAAATGGCATATTAACTACAGGAAGTGGATGAATTTGTGCATCACAATCGAATGTATGAATGAATGACTGATGAATGAATGAATACCTCTTCAGAATATTATATCTTGCAATGTACACATGATATGGTCAAAAAAATCATAATGGTGGCTGCAATAGTGTGATTGAAGCTTTGCCCATTTTTATGTGCATTGCACATAAGATACCCCGATCTTATACCTTACTGTACAAACTGATACATAACCTTGTATTTAATCAGTTGGAACTCTCTACTGTAAAAATGTTCACACCTATGCCTGTAACTTTGACATAAAGTCATACTGCTATGAAATTTCAGTCTGTGTTGTCAATAGTCATAAACATGGTCCACATAATACTGCTATGAAATTTCAGTCTGTGTTGTCAGTAGTCATAAACATGGTCCACAGTGGGTTTCTGTTCTTAGCATAGCCCAGATACCCTAGCCTGAGATGAGACAAAGGGATTTTCTCAGTCCATGCTTCTAAACTACAGCATTCGTCCACTGCTTAGGAAGGGAACTGCATTTGTTTTAAGGCGCTTTGAAGTGCTGTATCATCTTAAACCCAGTGCTGTCAATTTCACTCTAAAAAGTTTAGCATACATTTCAGAGCATTTGTAAGTTAGCATGAGGGAAGTGTATTGATGGGTCCTTTGTTACCCAAGGTCTTGCACTATAAAGTTTAGAGGGACATACCTTTTTGTTTTTGTGCCCAGTGATTTTTTTCATCACTTCCAGCTGGAAGAAAATTTCTAATTCTTGGGGTTTTGATCAAGTAGAGTAGTAATAGATCAAGTAGAGTCTTGGAATATTCTTTTTGGAGATCAATCACAGCAGGAGTCTCAAGCTGTGGCTGTGAAAGTTTGATCAAATACAAGTGGATCATCAAAGGGAAATTAATGTAAGTATGATGTTGAAATTTCCTTATAGGACTGACATTTTCTTTTTGCAAAGTTTGATCTGTATTTCAGTAAATTCTTCTTTTTTTCCTTCTGTTTTAAATCCTGCTAGCAATGATTTAGCTTAAGTTCTTGTTTATCCCCATGAACTAATTCATGTAGCGGTTATGTATATAAAGGTTAATCTGGAGAAATAAACTGAAAGGAAAATGCAGTTATGTATTTTATCAGAATTCATTTTTAGGAAGTCAGTAGTAATAATCTTTCAAATACCAATATGAAGCAGTTAAGTGCTAGTGATTGAGAAAATGCAAGTAACCATAAAACATCTTGTCTATTTTTTTGCTTTAAATCACTGATGTTGGAAAATTCCTGTGAAAAATTCCTGGAATCAATATACTTGGAAGTATTAATTCTGACATTTAGATTGAGCAAAAGCTATATTCATTTTGCATTGCAGGTCTTTGAATTCCTCATTCGTTTACATTCAACTGAGGCCCCTATAGACGAAGAAATTTATCCCTATGTTCGTACACTGTTGCACTTTGATACGCGAGAGTTCTTTAACGTTCTTGCACTGGTAAGTAGAAACACTGATTACAAAGATAGAAAGCCTCATCTCTTGCATGAGCTTAAGCAGTGGTGGACAATGTTTTGGCAACTAGAGAGCATTTATTACTTTTTAACATCGAGGATTATGGTGGCATGGTAACATAGCATTGTCCAAATGGAAATTACTGAATTTTTAGAGTGGGTTCATATAAGGTTTGTGGGAAGTGGAGACTTTAAAGCCTTGTGTATCTATTTTTTATTGTTTCTTCTGAAAATAGTGAGAAATTATGCCTCTTTAATGATTTGAAGGACTTTTGAGGAAATATAAATGAGAATGGATGGTTGCTTGTGGTAGCACAGCCTCCCTTTGATTTAAACATATGTGTTGGATCCAGATTAGATGTATAGGGTTGATTTGTAGAAGTTCTCCATCACTACTCAATTGCCTTGTCTTCCAAAACTGCTGTACAACCCAACTAGAACTTCACTGAGTAGAATGGAATAGGTGTGGTTTAAGAAGAGTAGAAGCAATCAGTCCTAAATACAAGAAGGACACCAATGTAGGATGATCTGATAATTCTGGAGAATCTCCTTTCCCACCAGCAACATTGCCTGCCTTGCTTAGCAAGATATCCTGATTTTTGAAGTAATCTTTTATGTGGGTTGGAAAGGCTATCAAGCAAGGAGTAGATAGTATATTTTTATCTGCCTGGTTGCACATGGCTGGGGATTCTAGGAAAAGAAGTGCAAGTAGAGTACTGAGTTGGGAAAAGTTAATTATAATTATTTGTTCTCTTGGGAATCTATTTATTAAAATTTATTTAATTTTAAATGTTGGCACCTATCATAGAAGGGATCTCCAGACAATGCATGATTCTCAAAATAGAATAGAATAGAGCTGGAAGGAACCTTGGAGGTCTTCTAGTCCAGCCCCCCGCTTAAGCAGGAGAACCTATACCATTGCAGACAAGTGACTGTCTAGCCCCGTGGTGGCGAACCTATGGCACACGTGCCACGGGTGGCACGCAGAGCCCTCTCTGTGGGCACGTACGCCCTCACCTCAATCCTAGGCCTTCAGCTGGGTTTTATAAAACCTTTTCGCTTTAGGCCACCATGTGCAAAAAAAAAAAAAGTTCAATCAATCAATCAATTTCAACTTCTTGCAGGAAAAAAAAGATCTTGCAAAGTTGAAATTGATTGATTGAACTTTTTAGTCCCACCCAGTCTGCTGTTACCACTGAAGCTATGCCCACCCAATGAGCCACACCCACCCAATGGGCCACACCCACCTGGCACCCAACGATACATAAGTGGGTTTTGGGTTGCAGTTTGGGCACTTGGTCTCTAAAAGGTTCGTCATCACTGGTCTAGCCTCTTCTTGAAAATCCCCAGTGATGGAGCGCCCACAATTTCTGGAGGCAAGCTGTTCCACTGGTTAATTGTCCTCACTGTCAGGAAGTTTCTCCTTAATTCTAGGTTACTTCTATCTTTGTTTAATTTCCAACCATTGTTTCTTGTCCTGCCCTCTGGTGCTTTGGTGAATAACGTAACCCCCTCTTCTTTGTGGCAGCTCCTCAAATACTGGAATGCTGCTGTCATGTCTCCCCTATTTGTTCTTTTCTTTAGACTAGTCAAACCCAAGTCCTGCAGCCATTCTTTGTATGTTTTAGTCTCCAGGCCTTTGATCATCTTAGTTGCTCTTCTCTGAATGTTTTCCAAACTCTCATAATATAATAAATTAATTATATTAAAAGTTATAAACGTAAAAATGACCAATGGACATTAATAATAGATTAATACCATCATAAGCCATCAGATGTGGATTTGAATAAAAAGCTTTTCAACTTGCACCTGAATTGTAGCCTCATTAGTTTCTTATAGTATTGAAAACCATTATAAAAACATTAAATTTATTCAACTTAATCATTTTGCCTGGATGGAATGCATGTGGTAAATTTATATTTTAGTAGAAATATTTTTCAAGTAGTAATGTGTTAAATTTGTGTCTTCACAGATTGTCATTGTTAAATTGGTTCTATTATATTGGTGACCACTTTTACCAGTGTTATGAATTACCGTACTTTATTCCTTGCTTGAATTTTAAAAAAATAAAATAAAATATACCGTACCTTCTCCAAGCTGGATATTTTCCAAATGCGTTGAAGGACACATTAAAAAACCAGGATCAAAATTCTGGGATTTGCATCTTCATCATAATGGAAGTTTGGAGAGGTTGATTTTAACACATGATAGAATGCAGTTGGTGCTTCTGAAAACTAGAGGCTGTCCTATCACTATATACAAGAACAGAAAAGACACAGTCATGTTCTTTTAGTTACTCTTTTTTTTTTAATTATTTTTATTAAATTTTATAAAGTTTTAACAAATTTTAACACAGAAATATAATAACTCAACTGATAACAGACAAATAACAAATTTAACAAACAATACAAATAGCTGCTCGGAACCCCCCCCCACCACATCCTCCCACATACTAACCCCTAACCTCCAAACCACCTTCCTCACCATCCAATGCGGTGTAGAGTTTTCCCGAGCGCCCTAAGAAAAAAAAGAAAAAATCTATTCCCTTAATATCCCCAGCTACAGTTGAGAAACATAATCTATTACTTATTATCTCCCTCCCCCCTCCCCCCCAGGCTTCCCGGAGTGAATACAGAGTAAAAAATGCAAGAAACCCCGCTAATCTACTATTTAGTAACTATTTATCTATATATCATATCTAATTCTTTCAATTGATATTTCTTTTGCATATAATCAATCCATTTTTTCCAATCCATCAAGAATGTTTCATTTGAGTGGTTCTTCAAGTACGCTGATATCTTAGCCATCTCCACCAGATGGGTAACTTTTAATGTCCATTCTTCAATAGATGGTATTTCCGATGACTTCCAATATTGACCCACCAACAGTCTTGCAGCCGTAGTCAAGTTCAAGATCAACTTAGTCTCTATGGTGGAACAGTCCTTTGTTATACCCAACAAAAATAACTGTGGTACAAACTCAATACGCTTTTTCAAAATATTTTGAAGAATCCACCATATTTTTATCCAAAAAGCCTTAATTTTTTTACATGTCCACCAAATGTGAAAATAAGTTGCATCCATAGATTCGCATCTCCAACATTTGGGTTTCAGATTTGGATACATAAGCGACAATTTTTTTGGGTCTAAATGCCATCTATAAAACATTTTATAAAAATTCTCTCTTAAATGCTGAGCTTGTGTAAACTTAACATTTTTCACCCATATTCTCTTCCAAGTTTCCATCCTAATTGAATGTCCAAAATTCCCTTCCCACTTAATCATACAATCTTTAACTAGTTCCTTTCCAGAATCAATTTCAATTAAAGCATCATATATTCTTTTAATATGCATCGCTCTTTGGTCTCTAATTTGTATAATCAGTTTTTCATCCTTTAAAGAAAAACCCATCTTAACATCTTTTTGCCATCTGGCTTGAAGTTGTGCATGATGATACCAATTATGAGCTATACCTTCCTCCCTTAATCTATCTAGTGATTTCAGTTCTAAGTTATTCCCTTCTTTATTCAAAAGTTTATCATAGGGCTCCACGTCTTGAATTTGTTGTATACCCACACTCTGTATTGCATGTCTGGGAACAGTCCATAAAGGAATTTTACCATTTAACTTATAATAATACTTTTTCCAGACACGCATCACAGAGTTTCTTAATATATGCTCTTTAAAACCCCTGTCCAATTTTTTATCATAAACTAAATAGGCGTGGAACCCATACACTAACCCATATCCTTCTATATTCAGTATTCTTTCATTTGTTAAATTAATCCAATCACTTATTGCCACTAGAACTGCTGCATAATAATATAATTTGAAATTAGGCACTTTCATTCCACCTCTCTCTCTTGTATCTTGAATGATTTTAAGTTTAACCCTTGGTTTCTTGCCATCCCAAATAAAATTGTTTATACCTTTCTGCCATTCATCAAGATTCCCATCCTTTTTAAGTATTGGCAACATTTGAAATAAAAATAGAAATTTCGGTAATACATTCATTTTAATAGCGGCTATCCTACCCAAAATAGATAATTGTAGTTTTTTCCAATTCTCCATTTCTTTTTGCACTTTACTCCATAAGAACTCATAATTATTCTTATATAGTTTACCATTTGAGGCTTCTATATAAATTCCTAAATATTTAACTTTTTTAACTATCTCACATCCCGTTATTCTTTCCAAATCTTGTTTTAATTTATTATCAAAATTTTTAACCAACATCTTTGTCTTGGATAAATTTAATTTAAAACCTGATACTTTTCCGTAATTTCGAATAATTTCCATCAAACTCTGAACCGATTGCATTGGCTGAGTCAATGTCACAAGTAAATCATCTGCAAAGGCACATAATCTATAATCATGTTTTCTAATTTGTACCCCCTTTAATTCCTCTGATGCTCTAATCCTATTCAGTAAAACCTCTAAAGTTAAGACAAACAATAAAGGAGATAAGGGACAACCCTGTCTAGTACCCTTTTCAATGTTGAACAAATCTGTCAATTGACCATTTACTATAATCTGTCCTGTTTGTTTCTGATATATAGCTGTTATAGAATTAATAAACTGGTCTCCCATTCCCATCCTTACCACAAGCCTTTGCAGAAATGTCCAATTCAATCTATCAAAAGCTTTTTCTGCATCTAAAAACATTAAAACAGCCGGCACTTGAATATGTTTATCCAAGTATTCCAGTATGTTAACAAGTTGTCTAACATTGGTTTTCATCTGTCTCCCTTGTAAAAATCCAGTCTGGTCCGGGTGTATCCTCTGTGTCAAAACTGTCATTAATCTATTAGCCAAAATTTTTGCAAAAATCTTGTAATCCGTATTTAACAATGAGATAGGTCTAAAATTTTCTACTTGAACATTATCTTTGCCCTCTTTAGGAATCAAACAAACATTAGCCGTTTTCCAAGAGGGTGGAACCCGACCACCCTCTTGTATATTCACAAATAACTCCCTCAAATGTTCGACCACTTCCTCCTGTAAACACTTATAATAAATCGTAGTAAAACCATCAGTTCCTGGAGATTTTCCCAATTTCAATTGCTTAATTGCATCAATAATTTCTTCTGATCTAATCACAGCATTTAATCTATCTCTTTGTTCCAAAGTAATTTCCATAACATTTTGATTTTGTAAAAAGGCATCTACCTCTTGCTCTTGAACTTTTTCTTCAGCATACAATTTGGTATAGAACTCTAGAAAAGCCTTCTTAATAGCATCCTGATGAAATACTTCTTGCCCCTTATATTCTACCTTCTCAATTAAACGGGATTTTTGTTTTTTCCTTAATGTATAAGCCAACCATCTGCCAGGTTTATTAGCATTAAAAAAAGTATTATGTTTAGCATATTGTATATTCCTGGCAACCTGGTCGGTCATCAAAATATCAAATTGTTTCCGTAAAACCTTTATCCCTTCTTTAATATTACTATCATCCGGTTTATCTATTAATAATAACTCTTTCTTTTTTATCTCCGCTTCTAAAACTCTTCTCTTTTCCTCTTGTTTACGTCTATGTCTTGCATTCAATTCAATTAAAATACCACGCATATGGGCCTTGCTAGCGTCCCACACCGTTTCTATTGGTAAGCCTATATTCAGATTTAACCTGAAAAATTCCTTGATAGCCTTTTTACATTCTTCCACATACATTTCATAATTAAACAAATTTTCATTAAGTCTCCAGGATCTGCATATATATTGACCAGTCCTTAGTTCCATCATAACTGGGTTATGATCAGACAATACATTAGGTAAAATTTTAGCTTTCTTTAAACTTAACATAAAATCACTCGTAGTTAAAATAAAATCAATTCTAGAAAATGATTGATGTCTATCAGAGAAAAAAGTAAATTCTTGGTCCCTCCCATGTCTTTCTCTCCATATGTCTAACAAATTAAAATCATCTTTAATATCAAAAAAAGATTTAGGCAATATTGAACGCGTTTGAGGAACAGATAAGATCTTTTTCTTGTCCAAACCAGCATCAAGAACTCCATTCCAGTCCCCCATTAAAATACAAGATCTATAATCCAACTGTATTAGCTTTCTATGCAGTGATTTATAAAATATACCTTGTTTTTGGTTTGGAGCATATATGCCCACCAACAAAACTTTCTTCCCATCCAATAAAATTTCTATAGCTAAAAATCTTCCATGAGTATCTGCTTCTATTAATTTAGCTTTTATATGATTTTTAACATAAATAACAATTCCATTTTTTTTTGTCTAAAGATGATGCCACAAAATGTGTACCCAATTTGTTATTAATCAAATATTTCTGGTCCAAAGTTCTAATATGAGTTTCTTGTAAACAGATTACATCATTTTTACATTGCTTCAAATAATGAAATATCTTCTTCCTTTTTTGTGGAGAATTTAAACCGTTGACATTCCATGTCAAATACTTATTTGACATGATCTTTTCGTGAAAGCTTCTGCAAGGCCGAAACTACCTCTTCCTTCCTCTTAGGCCTTGCTCCCATGGCTTCCAAAGATGTCAGATCAGCTTGCTTGGTTTGAATTAATTCACGTGCACCCCTTGGATCTTTAGGCTTATCCACTACCAGAGGTTGAAAAATATCAATTAGCTGCACTGGTTGTTCAACTGCTTTATCCATATCCGTCGAAGGAATTATTCGAGGTTGTTGAGATTCCGAAATTTGCAATGATTCTAAATCTTTAACCAAAATTGCTCTCTTAGATTTTGGGGAAGTAGATCTATCAGCCATCAATATATTGTCAAAGAAATCCTTTGCTTTGGCAACAGTAGTCAAACGATATCTATTATTTTTAAAAAACAAAGAAAGTCCAGTTGGAACCTCCCATCTATATTGTATCTCTCTTCTTTTAAGCTCCTCTGTCAAAAAAGCATAATCTTTCCTTAACCTCAGCATTTTGGGAGGTATCTCTTTCAAAACCAGTACTTCTTGACCAGCAACACTCAATTGTTTATTGTAGGCTGTTGAAAGAACCCAATTTCTGTATTTTCTTGTATTAAAATATATCACAATATCTCTAGGCAAATTTCTTTGTGCTGCGATACGTGAGTTCATTCTAAACAACCGTTCAATCTGCCAGTCCACATTCTCAACGGCGTCGCTGGAGTCTCTAACGTGAGGCTCCGATCTCTGTGTCAGTTAGCTGTCAACAACAGCGCTCACCAGCTGTTTGTTGCAGCGAAAAAACTCTTCTTCGGGCAAAGAAGGGGAGTAGAGCTTCAAGAGCCGGGTTGAGCCCTTCCAAGACCCCTGGAACAAGTTTTCAGGGGCAGAGAAGGTGTGCTCCCCAGGCACTTGAAATGCTCCTGCTCAGAGACGCTTCTGTCGGCTGACAGAATTAGACGCCGTGACCGCCTCTGCTCTTAAGATTGACTTACAAGGACTTTAAACAGACGGACTGAATACAGGAGTCTTTTGATTGTTGCAAGTATACTGTTATTTTGTTTCTGCCTTTGTATTTATAAGTTTTCTTGAATCAACAAAAAATTTTTCAAAATGGCGATCGCTTTCTCTACTTAGTGAAAGTGAAAAAAGTAAAGTGTGGATTGCGCAGGAAAATGAAAGTGAAATCTTTTTCCTCTTTCTAAAGAGAAGTTTGAGTGACTATTTGGATTGGACTTATTTGGACTTTAAAAGAAATTGATTTAATTGGATTTTAAAAGAAATTTAAAAGGGAGGAAGTGGCAATTTTTTTTTTAGCTATTTCTTTTCTTTTTTCTTCCTCTCTCCTTTTAATCATGACAACGAGACATAAGGCAGCAGTTGCTAAGGCGGCTATGCCCTCTCCAGGGCAGCTTGTAAAATCACAGTCTGCTCCTTTAGAGTCTCAAGAGCCTGTACAGCCTGCTTCAGAAATGATTACAATTAAAGATTTACAGACTGCTTTAACAGTAGCATTATCCCCAGTAAGTGCTGCATTATCCTCACTTAAGGACAGAATGGATAAAATGGATTATAAATTAGAAGAAAAGATGGCAGAACAGAAAAAAGATTTTAAAGCTATGACAGAAGTATCTAACCAGGAGATGAGACAAGACATTGTGGAGGCTATTAAGGGTGTCTGGGATTATACCATCGGTGTTGAAGAGAAATTAGAGAATATTGAACAGCAATTTGAAGAAAAATTAGAAGAAATTAAAAGTGATGTACAAGATCAGGCTACTTTGACACAATATCATCAGATGCAGTTTGCGGTTAGAATTAGGGGACTTAGAGAAGCCCCAAATGGGAACCAAGAGGATTTAAGAAAAATTGTTATTGAAGCTCTATCAAAATTTTTGGATGATTCAGTTGAGAATTTTAGTTACTCTTTTTAATGTTCAAGAAGAATTGGAGATATATGATTAAGGCTTAGTGATTAGAGTCTGTCTCTAAGCACTCAAAAGGATGGAATAGAAAGATGGCATTTTTCTTGGTTTTTCGTGTTAATATTCTGAATTCATTCATGAATGCACATTTTCTGTTTGATTTTCTCTCTTATGGTCAGTATTGTCCTTTACCATGATTCCCCTTCCTGCAAGGAACTTAACAAGACAACAGACAGCATTATTGTTTACAAAATGTATATTGGTCCTTAACTGGGACAAGATAAGAAGTCTGAAGCAGAGTTATGATGAGTAGCATTGCATCAGGGTCCTACTCTCCCTTGCTTACACTGCTACTTGCTTTGCCTCACCCCCCCCAAAGAAGGGTGAGGATAACATGATAGTTACATTATTTCTTAATTAGCCACCCAAATGTGCTGTCCTTTCCAACCTCAGTAAAGGTGCTGAAAATATGTAGTATTGTCTTTGAAACCTACCTTGGGGGCAGGCTCACCTATACAAGGGGTCCCACTGTTCTCCATGAACAGCTTTGCAATAGCTTTGACAAACATACTGTGACATAATATTGCATGCAACCCTTTAGATTGAATGGAAAATTGAGAAAGCTAGAGTCAGTTAATAGTTTCCAATGTTGAATAGTCTCTGAGATAATTTCAGCTTGCTTATAAGTTCTTTTTTAGTTGGTGGTGATCCATTGTCACCTTGATTCAGACATAATTGTAGCTTCTTCACAAAATTGATGAACAGTATATTGTAATTTCTTAAGACAAGTTTTTATTTTGAATGCTGGGAGGTATAAAGAAATTGCATGTGAAGTTTTTCTTTTTTTCTTCCAATGTTGTTTTCTGATAAAGACATTTGAAGATTTTAAGAATGACAAGCAAGCTGTGGAATACCAACAGAGAATTGTGGACATATTACTGAAGGTAAATTTCCTTTGTTTTAATGGTAAATATAGTAAAATATGTGTAAAATCTTTACTTTGAAGTACTAAAATGAAAACCTTTTTCTACAGCTTATTTATTCATTGTTTCTTCATTATTTCTTTTCAATAAATTATTGTTTTGATTGATGAAACATGAACAAACTACATTCACTAATATCTTATTCATATAAATGCATAGTATTTAGATCAGGTGCCTCAGATCCTGTTTATTTATTTATTTATTTATTCGGATTTGTATGCCGCTCCTCTCCGAAGACTCGGAGTTGATCCTTATTATTACAACTGGCATCTCCATAAAGGAGCAATGCCTTTTTCTGCTTGATTTCAAATTCATATCATGATATCAGTTATGGCTAAGCTATGGAGAAAAAAATTGGAGATGAAGAGCTATATATGTCAGCTTGAGTTCCTGAATGATAGGTAAGGAAATAAATTTAATAAATATAATTTTTTAGAATTTGTATAACCCAGGAAAAGGTGAGACCCTTTAAGGAACTGATACCAAGTACAATGGGAATGTCTGTACAAGATCTGATGTAACTTTGCATAGTTTGAGTCAAAACATTTTACACCTCTATAGGTAGTCCTTGAGATATGACTGTTAATGCCCCCTAGACAGACCCCCCCAAAAGTTACCTACGACCCCACTTTTAAAGTTATAGCTGCTGCAGCTCCCCTGCAGTCATTTGCCCTTACAACTGCCCGCAGGGATGCTGCAGTGGCCCCCTGCCTGTCTTTCCTGTCATCCCATCCTCTGGGACCCCACACACCTAGGGCCTACTCCAGTGGTGGCGAACCTATGGCACAGGTGCCAGAGGCGGCACTCAGAGCCCTCTCTGTGGACACACGTGCTGTTGCCCCAGCCTCACCTCCTCCCGCGACCCTTTCCTCTCCAGTAGCCCCCCCTGAAGAAGAGTTGCCCCTGAGCGTGGCCCACCTGGAACAGCGCAGCCAAGGACATGGCAGCCAGGCAGCGTAGACAAGATTCTGCCCTCACACCCCATTATACACAGTTGATGCTGCAGGACATGGGCAGAGGGTGTAACCGCCATAGCGCTGCTGGGCTGCCTGGGTGATCTGCGGCGTGCCCTGGAGGTGGTGAGTGGCCCTGCGGGGTGGAGGAATGGGGGCAGGGCAGGGGCGGGGCAGGAGGTGGAGCGGGGGTGGGGCCAGGTTTTGGGCACTTGGTCTCTAAAAGGTTCGCCATCACTGGCCTACTCCCTACATAGCATCATCTATCGCACACTTACCTTTTGAAGCTCTCTGGACTTCATGTTGGAGAAGGAGGTTAGGCCACATGGCTGTCTTCTTTGTCACCTTTATGTTTATGTTACTCCAAATCTCATGTTCATATTATTTCTACTCTTTCCAAGAAATAGCTATTTAATATCTCTATATACTATATTGTTTTTGCCATAATGTGCTGGTTACCATGTAGAATGCAAGTGGACCATAATATCTGTATCTTGGAGTGTGGTTGATAACGGTATGACCATTCCACATAATTATGTCTATGTTGCCAATCTGTCATCAATTATAAATTAAAATATATAAAATATATCTAAAAGATGTATTGTGGTTTTCATGAAATATGTTGTTAAATTCTACAACATCATATAAGTAATAATGTTTATAAAATGTAAATAATATCAAAATATATTCTGCATAATAAAGGAATAAGTGTCAGAAACATGAGGTGTAAATTTTGATTTGTTGTAAAGAATTGAAGAAATATTGTGTTCCATAAGATAAAATGCTTCATTGCTCCACAATGGATGAAATTTCCTCCCGTATTATTCATTTCCATCTCTCCCTGCCTCTACCCATTCTTCAGTTATTTATGGTGGTTGAATTGTTTTATAGATAGTTCAAGCAATGCCCGGTGTTATTCCACTGATAAGTTCAGAACAATGTCCCTGTGACCTAGAAGATAGAAAAACACTGCTTCCTTTTAGTGATGCAGCTATATCTGCCTACAGCGATAAGCTTGGGGAACATTGTCTTAGAAACCTTACATGAATTAAAATTTCCCTTTAAAATTTTTGGCTTAGTGTATCTCGGAACACATGTTTACAGTAATTAAGTTCTGAGAATTTTAAATTAATTTTCGTACCACTTTATTAAATACAGTGTTGGGTTTTGTTGTGCTTTCCATTTCAGGAGAAGATACGTGCTAACCTAAATTACAGATATTCGTCACTATTGCTAACCTAAATTGTTGTGATTAATAAATGTATCTGTTTTTTCTCCCTTCTAGGTTATGGTGGAGAACTCTGATTTTACCCCATCTCAAGTTGGATGTCTTTTTACTTTCCTTGCTCAACAGCTTGCTAAGCCAAACAACACATTGTTTGTGAATAGGATGCTATTTGACCAGGTAATAGGAAGAACCATAATTGGATGGAATTTTTATTTTAAAATGGACAAAGTCTATGTTGAATTATAAAATGATTGCATGAGTGTGATGCCATCTAGTTTGTAATTACTCTATATACTGTTTCAGAAAGACTGAGATAAAGTATGAAGATATGAATGCAATGATTTTAGAAAGGATATGTGAGACAACTGGGAGATGCTTAAAAAGAGTAAACACATGCTGTATTGGGTTTTTGATGTTGAATTTGCATTTCACAGCATCAAGGTATTTTAGAAGCTGGGCTCCTATTCCCAAATGTTGCCATGATTTCTATGTCCTTTTCTTTAGTGGGAAATGCTACAGTAGATAAATTTGTAAAATGTGATACTGTGCTTGAGAAATGGAGCAGAAATATGTATATAATAACATTTTCTTTTTTGCTTAGGTCCTTGAATTTCTCTGCAGTCCTGATGATGATTCACGACACTCTGAAAGACAGCAGGTATGAATCATTAGAATAATATTATTCATGCTGTGAAAATGATTCATGGTTAAGGAAGGAAGATCATTACTAAAAATGACCAAACTACAGAGCAGAAATGCTAAAACTAGAACTCCACACTGAGAAACAATCAGCATCTAGAAAACTGCTAAGAGCGTATAGATTTAATCAAGGCATATTAATAGTTTTCAGAATCACATAAATTGTAGCAGTTCAGATTCTTCACATCAGAACTACAGAGATTCAGTATGATCAAATATAGCCCAGAATGACACAGTCTGGTGTTACATTATGATATAATTTACATAGTTTGGTTGCCACTATCATAGAGAGTGATTGAAGAGAAGTAGATGACATTATCTAGAGGTGTATATTTCTATGTGCATAGTGTGATTTTCACTTCGGTTTTTCCAAATCCCCCGTAGTGGAGATAACAGTGCTGGATTATATCAGAAAGGTAGCGAATTTGGGGCACGATTACTCTTTTTCTAGACTTGATTATTCCATTGAAGTTGAGGAAGAGAAAGGGGAGATGTGCAATTGTACAAGACTAGAGGGCTAAGGCAAGGAAATGAGATTGTGTCAGTCTAGGTGCAGATTGCGGTTGAGAGGGAAATTATCTCAGTTCATATTATATGAAGCAGGTAAATACTCTGATCAGGCCTGGGAACATGATCATGTTTAATCAACTACTCAAAAATTATAGCTTCTCCTTGATTTCATCCTTGATCAAGATATATACCTAAGAATAAAGAAATTATATGTTGTCCTCAGGCGGTAACTGAGAAATTCCAAAATTAAATTTCATGTCAGAAAAAAAGTCTCTACTTATGTAAATATGTATATTGCAATGAACAAGCAAAGCTTGGAAGAATATAATTTACTCCTTGATGTCTGATACTTGTTCATATAGAGGCATAATCTTTTATTGTACAGGATAAATGTTGTGGAGTCTCCGAAGGATTTTAACACAATATTTGTAATTATATTGTGCTAATAGGTTCTTTTAGAATTGCTTCAGGCTGGAGGTATAGTGCAATTTGAAGAAAACAGACTCATTCAAATGGCAGAAAAAGCTGAATTGTAAGTTTCTCTGTGCCTTTTCTAATTTGTTTTACTCCTTTACATCCACTCTGATAAATCCAGGATTTTTTTTAAAAAAAGATATTTCATTGTATTATTATAAAAAATAGCATTATTTTAAAATACAAATGATACATTGTATTATTGAGTACAATGGTATTTATGTTGACTGGCTACTATTAACACTTCAATAAATTTGATAACTAAAACCTTTAAAATTAAGGGAAAAGCTTTATATCAACTATGATCTCCAAAATATTAATGTTAATAAACTTAGATAGGTTGCTTAGATTTTATATTAAAAGCCAAATATGGCATTGACCAGGATTATGCCACTAACATTGGCAGTAAAATGACAGATTTGGTGAAGGATGTTATTTTTTTCCTGAGAATTATTTATTATTTATTTATTTATTATTTGAACTTCTATGCCGCCCTTCTCCTAGGACCCAGGGCGGCATAGAAGTGTTCATCCTCATTGCTTTGTCGCTGCAGAATAAGAATAGAGGCCACTTGGAGGCATGTTCATAGATTTGGGAGTTAAGGATAGAAATAGGATGTTTTGTCTTCTACCCCTATTCCCAATTTTTATGCACTTTAAAAAGCTCAAAATATTAATCATATTTATCTCCTAATAAATGATACCATCATGTCACTTGAAGGTATTCTGTAATGCTCAAGTTCGCTAAGAGAGCATGTTTTAGACCTGGTCAATATATCAATGTCTGCCTGTTTTAATTACGTCTGAAGCCAGTTTTTTATGGATACTTATAATTATTATATTTATGAACAGTTGAATACAGTATATATAATTTGAAATCTATTTGATTTTTATGTCAGCATCTTAACTAAGAGAATCCTGCATCTCTGGCCTTCTAAAAGGTGTATCTGTGAGGATTATCTGTGAGGATGTTACCATATATCATAGTACTCTTCTTATAATTTCATTTTCTTTTTGTTGGGATGGAATCTTTTGCTTCTTTAACTTGATCCAAATTGAGGCAGAAATCCTTTATCTGCAGAAGATAAATAGAACCAGAAGAAAAAAAATACATGAGATGGTTGCTTGGCAACTGCTTTCAGCTGTGAAATCTGTGTTCATCCTCATTGCTTTGTCGCTGCAGATGCACTTCAGTACTTAGCACACTATATTGTATAAAATTGTGGCCATGAGATTAAATTTCTGGTGATTACAACTTGACCTACATCTTACTTCTCCAGATGTTGAAACAGTCTCGGTCTGTTAGCTTTAAGATTTGTTTTTATAACTGTCTGATTCTATTATCAGGCTGCTGGGAAATCATAGCAACATTTATGCTGTAGAGATTAAAATATCTGAACAAGTTTGTCTTGTTCAGGTGCATTTTTACAATTGTAAATAGCTTAATATAAACTGGAAAATGACATAGGTTCAGCTGTATATTCACAAAGAAATTGGTCTTTCCAATTATCCATTCCGTAGGATTTCATTGTATATGCCAAGGGTGTCAAATGCACAATATCCTGTGACGTGTCACGATTTTTTTCCCATTGCCGGCAATGGAGTGGGCACGGTTTCGGTATGACACATCCAGCCTGCAGGCCGGCAGTTTGACGCCCCTGGTATACGCCAACAAGAGTTATTTTACCTATATCCATTTAACAATTGTATTTATAATCAGTTTAAATATTTTTACATGGTACCTTTTATATATTTGATTTTTATCCTGCCATATCTTTATAAATAACTCAAGGAGGTCAATATACCTAATTCTCCTTCCTCTTCCTATTTTCCCCACAACAACAACTCTGTGGGGTGAGTTGGCTGAGAGAGATACTAGCCCCAAGATCAACCAGCTGACTTTCATGCCTAAGGCAGGACCAGAACTCAGTTTCCTGATTTCTAGGCCAGCACCTTATTCACTACACCAAACTTGCTTTTTATTTATATTGCATTTATGGCATTTCGATTATATTGCATAAACCAATTTATCAATGAAATTAATTGATAATGTTTATGTTAAAAATAATATAAGCAGTTAAGTTTTCTAAACCTTTATATATCCCCAAAATAAATGTAAACTGTAAACTAAAACTGCTCTTAGGGTGCTGGAATTCCATCAATAAACTGACCATAAATTTCGATTATGAGTGAAATTAAAGAGCATTTGTAACTCTTTTTCCCATTAAAAATCCAAATCTGATTGAAGCAATGCCTTTATTACGGCAAGCAAACTTCTACAAAATCTCTGCTTTGGAGTTTCAGGCAATTCAAGCTTGGAAAACAAAAGGGGAAGAATGATTGTTTATAAATCTATTTGTCCTGTATTATTTTACAAGGCTTACTTCTACTAATACCTGACTAAGCAGCTTGTATAACTCATTCAGTAATTAGGTTAAAAATTGTATAGTAACCATAAAAAAGACTCCCCCCAATCAATTTTTTAGTGCCAGTCATAACAGTTTAACCAAACATTCTTCCCCCTTAAAGAATGATCCATTTCATCCTTCACATACTGAAGGCTTGTTTTAATGGCTTTACAGAAACAAAACCCAAAGGACAGTACGATTGCTGGGAAAAGATGCTGTATCAGAGTCAGGAAGCTGCAATGGTGAAAGCCAGCTTCTACAGGAACATCATCTTTTAAATGTTAATGAGAGGCAGAATCCACTAGAAATTGGCAGTTCTGAAGATACTGATTACATTATCAGATACCATTAGACAGCCTCTAGGAAAGCGTACACATTTGATCAAATACAGAATATTGTCAGATTAAAGTAAAAGCTCTTCCAAAATTTACTGTTAAAAAAAGCAAGCAAATACTTGATCCTCCTCCACTGTTTGGAAATAGAAGTTCCATTTGATAAAGTAAAAATGCATTCTGTAGAGAGGCATACAGTGATGAGGGACAGTTTCTGGACCCTTTGAAACTATTTTTAATCCTGCAGTACTGGACCTCCAGTGTGATCTGAGCTTCATTTAAGTCCTATTAATTGCTATTTTGGTTGAATAAACAATGTAAAAAATTGTACTATCTCATGTCTTTAGCAGGGATGTAGACTGCTAATATAAAACATTTGTTATTGTTCTCTTTGGATCTGCCTGATTATCAGGCCTGCCTCCTCCGTTTTCTTTTTTTCATAGTTTTGGTGCTATAGTATTGCTTTAAATATGCCTGACTTGAGTATTGTGTATTTTAAATTAAAAAAGAAAGAATATAAATACTGCATGTAATTCATATAACAAAATTCTTGTGCTAGTTGAACTCTCTTTAATTTTCTCTAGTGTCAAGTAACTAAGCTCCTTCTTAGTTACAATTAACTGATATTCCCAGCAAAAAAAGAGGCAGGTAGAACAGAAATTGTAGTTAACTTCTTTAAAAAAATGGTTAAGGAAAGATAGGAACAGCAACCCCATAGATTAGGTAAAGGAAACACATGTGAGTCCCCTCCTTCCTTTTTGCTGTCATGTTAGATGTCACTGATTTAGAAGGCTTTGCTTATTCATGAGATAAATTTTTGATTTTTTAAAAAATGACAGGTGATACATTTATCAAGTATGACATTAAAAATTGCTGACATAGCTCTTGGTAATCTATTTATTAGTTTGTCTAATATTACTTGTGCCTTCATGTCATGTTTGACTCCTGGTGACTGCCTGGACAAATTCTCTTGGAAAGGTTTTTCTCTAGCGCAGGGGTCTTCAAACTTGGCCCTTTTATGACTTGTAAACTTCAACTCCCAGAATTCTTTAGCCAGCGTGCCTGCCTGAGGAATTCTGGGAGTTGAAGTCCACAAGTCATAAAAGGACCATGTTTGAAGACCCCTGCTCTAGCGGCTTGCTTCCTAAGGCTGAAAGAGAGTAACTAGCCCAAGGTCACTGAGTTGCTTGTGCCTAAGGTGGGACCAGAATTCATAGTCTCCAGTTTATAGTCTAGTACCTTAACCATTACACCAAACTGGTTCTCTTATGTCTAATAAGCAGCGTATTAATAACATCAAATATTAGGAAAAACAGGACATGTTTTATAAAGCTACTCTTTTTTAAGAATGCATATGTCTAAGAAGCACTCAGCTATAATTCTTTTATTTCAGCTACCAGATCTGTGAATTTATGTATGAACGGGAACATCGCTATGATAGAATAATAGATTGCTACTTGCATGATCCCTTGAGAAAGGTAAACATGACATGGTACAAGTTATAGAAGAAATCTATTTCATTTTTCAGCAGCTTTTCTATATGTTTGAAGGTGGAGGACTTTGCTTTTTTAAAAATAGTTTTTTTTATAGAAATATGCTAAAATGGTACCTAAATGATACATTTGCAGTGTCTTGTTGATACATTTTTCAGTGCCATGTTTCAGCAGGATCAATCATTTAATTTGAGAAAATGTTTCCATAATGTATTTTTCTTTTTTGTAACTTTTCCCATATATTTCTTAAAGGAAGAAGTTTTCTCCTATATCCACAATATCCTTTCCATTCCTGGATATAGTACAGAAGAAAAGCAGTCTGTGTGGCAGAAAACTATGAAACATATTGAGGTATGTTTTAAATAAGGTGATGATTATATATTTAAAATTCTATATGTAATAGTAGAGCTGATATATCCTAATAAATTAATATAAGTGGAAAAAACAGAATAAGAACCAAAGTGTCTTTAAATTATTTTTATGTCTAAATGGAATTGATCTGATTAAGAATAATTACTTTTGAGATAGAAAATTTCATGCATTAACTGACATAAAGTTAGACACTTTGGTTCTTATTTTACATTCATTTTACAAAATAGTTTAAAAGCATTTGTAATTAAATATTTACAGATGAACAAGACTATTCTTAATGGAATTTTAAGATTCACTCTAAAAAGTCATGGTTCATCTTTCTCTGTTGTTTCTTATTCTCTAAAAGTCTCCTCAATATTCACAATTAGTGTTATTATGAAGGCAAAGCTCTGGCTGTTCCAGCACCCTTGCAATCACATGATTATTATCTGGGTGCTTGTAATTGTAAGCTCAATGACAGTTGCAGCCTCTCAAGGTCACTTGATGAGAATCTATGACCTTCACTGCCAGCTTCAAATAAACAAAGTCAATGGGAAAACCAGCAGGGGAGGTTGCATGTCTGCCCCACTAGCTTCTCTGTACTTGCACCATGCCTCTCCTGCCACACCTTAGACACCCTCCCTAAGCCTTGCTGCACCAGCCACTCAACATGCCTTGCTGTGTTTGCATCATACCTTCCTCCCCAACTGAGTATCCTCACACATCTTTACTTACCCAGAAACAGCCACCCCAAACTATGCTAAGTACTCCATCTCCTCTACCATTCACATACCCTTGCATACTCTCTCCCACCTAGCAATTGCTACCCAAGTTTATCCCGCCACTCACGCACCCTCAGATATTTCCCCCAAGCCTTGCTGCACTTGTGTTGTACCTCCCTTGCCATTCTTGCACCTTCACACAGCTTCGCCCAGCAGCAGCCACCCAACACCTGCCATACTTATGACATGCCACCACTCAGACACCCTCTCAGATCCAGCAACAGCTACCCCAAGTCTTGTCGTGCTTGCTCTGTCTTTCCTAACCACCCACATACCTTTGCTCTCTTTCCCATCCAGCATCACTGCTGGCCTGCTTGCAAGCCTTTGAGACCAGCAATCTTATACTGGCTTCCCCACTGAATTTGTTTGTTGGAAGCTGACAGGAATTTGTGAGGAGATGCTTACTTGATGACTCCCATTCTTTTGCTTAGCAACAGCAACATGGACTGCAAGAATTGGTATTGATAAGCGAATGCAGTTATGTGATGTTGTGCTTTATGATCGCAATGCTTAGTGACACAAATTCCAGTCCCAGTTGCTTTCATAGCTCAAGGACTATCTCCAGCTATAGTCCTCAAGGATTATAGGATGCATAGTTTTTCATTTCCCTAGTGGTATGTTTTCTAAAGAAGAAAGCCTAGAAAGAGATCATGCTAGATAAGGAAAGATGATGACTTCGAAGTGTTCAAACCGAAAGTCTCACCAATCTGGGACACCATTGCAGCCCTGCTGCATATATGACTCCAGGTTTGGTGTATGGATGTACCTGAAGGATAATGCTGCACAATGACCCAAAAAACAAAACCCCAAATTAGTATGTATAAACATAAACATAATAAGGAGAGATACAGTTGTTCTTCAAACTTTTAGTATGACTTGCTCTGACTTGGGGGTCATAAGAGGAGAAAAAACTAATAAAAAGTCTCAGCTGACTACAGCTAGAGTAAAGCATTAGCAGTAAATAGGATGTATGAATGTGGGAGGGAAGAAAAATACCAAATCCTTTTTAGCCTCTAGGACTCTTCTGAAAATATGAGAACAGCCACAAGCTTTCTTGTTTGCCTAACTACTATACATGTAGTCATTCTTATTTTAGGTAGTAAATATGGAAGCATGAATTACTATTTAAGTTGTTAACCACATAAATTGGATAGAAACTATAGATGCAGATTGCAGATACATATTTAAAAACTGGTTCTGCAAATTAGTAATGTATTAAAATGTCCACCCTTGACAATAGTTTTCCAATATAAATATACTTCATATATATTTAAATCACAATATTTCCAATAGAATTTTTAAGGAAATATGTATAAAATAGCAATGCTAACCAATTATGCATCCAGTGGTTTAATCTTAATTGGACTATAGTCTTTCATTGAAATTTAATATAAAAATGTATATGAAAGCTAATTAATTGTGGTAAAATCCATGGGTTCTGAAAACACTTTCCTACTGAATGCTTCTTTAGTATAAAGCTAGAAGAAACTGCTTGAATATACATAGAAGCCAATGAGACTCTTATGGAAAATTCAGAAAAGAGGATTTGAGATCCTCAGGCAATGTTTATTCTTCAGTGAAGAAAAAAAACCGTAATCACAGAAATGCTTATCTCTGTCCTTTATCACCTCATCTTACTGATATAAAAAGAAACATTTGGAATAGAATTCAGAATAAATTCTGAAATATCACAAACTGAATTAAAGTTTTATGTATTTAATCCTGCCATTCATGGATCTGTAAAGACTTTTTTTTTCTTTTGCTTAGGAATTGACATCAGTGAGTCCTTTTAAAACAGCAGATCTTATTTCTATTCATTTCAGTGATGAGATTGAACAAATAATTCAGAATCTACAGGTAAAAGATTTATTAAGCAACTAAATTGATATGTTGTGTTTCATCACAAAAAATAATTTTTCACTTTCCTAAACTTAGAAAAACCTATTTTTGAAAAGTCTAGATGTGTTTTCCCAAGTTTTTGGTAGTATTTGCCCCATAATGAAAGTTTTCCTGAATTAAGGCATACAAGACCTTAAATTCCATATATTGCTGTGCTTTCTACCTTGATTATGATACTCTTTCATGGGAAACTCCAAGTGAAATATTGCTATCAGCTTTTTAAAATGAAAGCTTAATTGTACATCCTAGACTCTGATCCTAATCACATTTGATACCTATGGGTTAGAAATATTATGAACTAATTTCATTGTTCTTCTTTTTTAAATCAACATAACTACATCTGAGTAGAACAATACAAGATCCCACAGAACACAATGAGCTTTGCTTACAAAAAGCCAGGTATTCAAAAGTAACCTTTGCTTACTGCCACATATTTGTATGAATGGGATTAATTCTGTTGAACTTGAATAGATCATTTTTCAAACCATTTTGCAACTATGATTCAAAGGTAGAAATCAACTGATTTAAACTACGTTTCCCTCTCCATTGTCATATGTACACATGCACACATACAAATGTAATAACTGATGTATCTTTGTTATCTTAGCATCAAAGACTGGTACATTAGAAAGAAGCAGGATTTTTAGGGGGAAAGTGTAATTTTTCTTACAAAATAATATTTCTGTCCCTTATCACAATACAGTTTGCTGCTGTTTTCTTTCTCACTTCTGTTGTAGTGAAAAAATTGTTACTTGGTGTGTAGTGTCTTTGGATGTGCTTTTTACTGGAATATATTTTCAAAATTTGGACCCAAATCTGTAATTCTATACATATTCTATACAGTGGCTAATGCCTCTGAAAGAGGAGGAAAGTGTATTGAATATTTTCGTTACCTTGAGTTATTTGTAAAAATAATAAAGGTATATAAACAAACAGTAACTATAATATAGATTTGCACTATTTGCTTCTATTCTGCACTCACATACCTCAAAAACTGTTTCTTTACAAATGGCAATGTACTAAAGAGAAGTATCTTCAGCAACTACTTCACCTGTTACTTGTAGTTATACATAGATAATAGAGAGAGAGAGAGATCTTGACAGAATACTTACTTTGACTTTTCCCCTCTGGCTAAGTTTGCCTAGTAAGACCTTTGTTAAAGAGACCTTCCCTTGATCTGGGCCACTCTCAGTTATTAGAATAGAATACAGCAGGAAGGGACCTTGGAGGTTATCTAGTCCAGCCCCTGCTCAAGCAGGAGAACCTATACCATTTCAGACAAGTGACTGTCTAGCCTCTTCTTGAAAATCTCCAGTAATGGAGCGCCCATGATTTCTGGAGTTTCTCCTTAATTTCAGGTTGCTTCTCTCTTTGATCAGTTTCCGAACATTGTTTCTTGTCCTGCCCTCTAGTGCTTTGGTGAATAACGTGGCCCCCTCTTCTTTGTGGCAGCCCCTCAAATACTGGAATACTGCTATCGTCTCTCCCCTATTTCTTGTTTGTCTCCCCTATTTCTTCTATTCCATTTCTGGGAAGGAAGATTGAAAAGGTAGTTGCCTCAGAGATCCAAATGTACTTGAATGCTGTTGATTATCTTGATCCATTTGAATTGGATTTTTGAATGCTATGTCAGTTTTGGACCATTATGGCAATATTTTGATCATGTTGATTGCTATGCTGGAAACTAAATGTGGGAACATGGTTCTGTTCTTTCTCCAGCTTTCTCTATAGCTTTCAGTAGCATCAACCATGATATTTTAATCTGCAGAAGTACTTTAAGATGTTCTCACTGTCAGTTCATGAAATGGCCACATCTTGTATTGTTCCCAGGTTATAAAACACATTTCCATAAGAGTTGCTTTTGGCATTTAGAAAATCTCTGAAAATGTAACTTTTCTGCCAAACTTTTAATGGCTAATTTATTTTAGTTTTTATTTTATTTTTGAATTGCATTTTGTTTTTAAAATTTTGTTAGCTGACCTAAGTTCCTGTGAGGCTATAAAAATGAGGCTTAAGTAAAATAAGATAGGAAAGAAACAGAGTTACCGGTAGAAGGGGCCTTGAAAGTCTTCTAGTCCAACCCCCTGCTCAAGTAGGAAACCCTATACCTTCTCCAGCATGGGTGGATGGAGAATCCACCTATGGGTTGTGACTGCCTGTCACCCAATCACAGACTAGGTCCGAAATTTAGCTCCGCCTCCTGGCTTCCTTCCCCAGTTTTTTCCTAGTCTGAAGCCCAAGAACAGCTCTTCCCGGTAGCTCCAGGAAGAAAAGGTTTTTTAGGTTTTAAGATCTGGTAAAATTTAATCCTTTTATCCCTTTTTGGTTTGTTTTTTCTAGTAAGCTATTGGAAATACGAAATTTAGAAGTTTTTAGATTAAAAGTACCGGAGTTTTTTATTTTTTTTATCTTTTTTCAACGGTCTCCCTTTGGAGACTACATCCTCGCCCCGGGATCGTCAGGAGGCCGCCCAGGCCCGGGCCCTTGGGGGTCACGGGGGGAAACATCCCCGGACTCCCGGACGGCCTCCAGAAGACGACCAGGACCCCACAGGCGTCGAAGGAAGCAGACCAAGGCTCGCTCGTCGACGCGGAAGGGCGCAGGAGCGCTCCAACCAAACGCAAGTGGGGACCCTGGGACGGGGAGGAGGCCGCCGGGGGCGGCAGGTAGTCAGACCGCTCACAAACCGGAGCGGGTAGATCGGAGCCCGTTAAAACGAGGCTCCGCGTGGTCGGGAGCACAGAGCTCCGACCACAAAATTGGCGCGGCGGCCATCTTGGTTAAGGGGAGGTCCCAGCCAGGGGCGCGAAGCACCATATTGGAAAGGGGGTGGTCCCCAGCCGTCCGCGCCTGGCGATTGGTGCTCTCCGCAGGGCGTGAAAAATATCCCTTTGAAGAGGGGGAGCGCGCGGGAACTCTTTGTCCCTTTGTCTTCCCGCTTGGGGCCTAGACCCAGGGAAGGCCTTGCTGACGAACAGCGAGTGAGCGGAGCCACCGAGCGATCACCCTAAACCGGACGGTTGCACCGGAGGGTGAGGAAGGGAGGTTTTTGTTGCCCCTTCACTCCGGAGGCGTGCTGCGTGCAAAAGCCACTCCAGCGCCGGCACCAGGCAGCACAGGGGGAAGCAGGAAGGCCCAGCAGAGCGCGGAGGAGAAACGAGCGCCGTTTTTTCCCCCCCCCCGGCTTCGTCGTGCAGGCTAGGGAAGGCCTCCCTTTGGCACTGCCGACCCCAGCCTCGCCTGCCTAGTTTCTGGGACATAGTCCCTGCTTGAGCATGGCCATGGCAGAGGGCACTCCAGCCCAGGGCTCAGGGCCTCCCCCGTCGCCACCACGCCGAACGGAGGAACAGGGGGGAGGCAAGAAGAAGGCCAAAACAAAGCACCTAACTGAGCCATCGAAGTCAGCGGAGCGTCAGGCCATAAGGAGACACCAGGCCTTGGAAAAGGAGTTTGCCAAGGCTCAGCGCAGGGCTGTAGGGACAGAGAGACCTGACCTGGCACTCCTGGAGACTCCCAGCTCCTTTGGGCCATCAGATGCAGAGCAGGGGTCCAGGGAATGGATCCCCAGGGGTGGAACGGATGAAGATCTCTCCCCTATATCGGTGCCCTCGTCACCAGCACCCTCTGAACCCACAACCAGCCAGGAGGAGGCTGGACAGAGAGGTAGGAAGAGAACGAGGTCGGGTAAGTGTTTTTCTCAACTTCACTCCCTCCTACAGGAAACCCTGAAGCATCTCCGATCAGCTGGGAGTGAGTCCCCCTCACCTAGGGCTCGCAAGCCACGGAGACACGTTCCCAGGGGGGAAAATGAACTGTTTCAGGACTCTGACGCGTCTGAGTTTTCCCCACAGGCGTCAGACGAGGAGCAGGGGGAATGGGAGGATGAGGGAGCTGTGCTGTCAGGAACTGAGGAGGCAGAACAACAGACAACACAGGCCCCAGGTCTTTTCGACCATACCCTTTTCCTTTCCCTCTTGCCAAAGGTCTGTGCGGCACTCGATATGCCGGCTAAGACAAAGGAGGTCAAGCCAGCCTCCTCAGAGGAGGAGGATGCCAAAAATCCACTAATGTATTCACCGGTGTCTGAGGTAATACAGGTACCCTGTACCAAGGTCTTCAGGTCGTCGGTACGGGACCAGTGGGCAAACCTGGGGGCTATACCATCACCTAGCGGTGTGGAAAAGAAGATGTTCAATGTCTGTAATCCCCTGGCATCACTCATTGAGGTGCCTCAGGTCGATGATCCACTAATTTCTCTGTTTGCTTCCTCAGCCATCCCAGGAGACATGTCAGAGGCAATGAAGGCAGAGGAGAGGAAGGCAGAGCTCTCTCTCCGCAGAGTGCATCACTCATCAGCCTGGGCCATTAGGGCCGCGTCCACTGCTTCTGTTTTCTCCAGGGCAGCGATCACGTGGCTGCGGGAGCTCCAGGCGAGCGTGCCGCCAGAGCAGGTACGCATACGACAGACTCTGACAAAGCTGCGCATGACGGCGGAATTCACGGCGGACGCCACCCTGTATGCCTCACGATATTCGGCCAGAGCCATCGCAGGTACAGTAGCGGTTAGGAGACTAGCATGGCTAAAAAATTGGAAAACAGACCTGAAATCCAAGTGGCGCCTCGCCACAGCTAAGTATTCGGGATCGAAACTATTTGGGGCGATCCTGGATCCTTACGTGATTGAGGATAAGACCAAAAGGAAGGTGCTAGCGCACCCCTCGAGGAAGTCAGACAGGGGAGGACAGGAATTCCGCAGACAGGGCCCCCGACAGAGCGGGGGTGGAGAATGGAGGCAGCCCTTTCAGGGAGGACGATCCTGGGACGGACCCAGAAACGCGCGCGCCTTTTCGTACAGACAGGAGCGCGGCCAGGATCGTTCAGCCTCTGGCAGGGGTCAACCTTCCAAACGCTCCTTTAGAGGGGGGGGAGGTCGCCCCTACAGACGCTCCAAATGACGCCCAGGACAGCCCCATTGGGGGTCGTCTGGCGCTGTTCAGCGAAGCGTGGCAGACGACCACAACGGACGCCTGGATCAGAGAAACAGTAGCCCAGGGTCTAGCAATAGAATTTTACTCGATTCCACCAGACCACTTCAGAAGGTGCCCGGTGTCACGCAACAGGGACAAGGCGGGCCTTCTAGATCAGGCCATAGATCACCTGAGGGACATAAGAGCCATAGAGGCAGTTCCCCCAGAACAGGAGGGCCGGGGATATTACTCCATCCTGTTCCTGGTACCGAAGTCATCGGGGGATTGGAGAGCCATTCTCGACCTCAAACGTCTCAATCGCTATGTAGTGTACAGGAAATTCAAAATGCAGTCCCTCAGATCCATCCTGGCCAGCATTCGGAGAGGAGACATGCTATCCTCCATAGACCTCACAGAGGCCTATCTACACATTCCGATAAGGCCGGATCACAGGAGGTTTCTCAGATTCTGTTACAGGGGACGACACTACCAGTACAGGGCCTTACCATTCGGCCTGTCCTCAGCACCCCGAGTCTTCACGAAGGTACTGGCGGCACTGGGAGCGCACCTACGCATGATTCCGGTAAGGGTCCAATGCTACCTGGACGACATCCTGATCCTGTCAGGCTCATACCAGGCAGCGCTGACAGACATTCAGATCACCATAGACACTCTCCAGAACCATGGCTTCTCAGTAAATCACAAGAAAAGCCAGCTCGCCCCATCAAGGAGGCTCCTCCATCTGGGAGCCGTCATAGACTCAGAACAGGGCATGGTATATCTTTCACCGGAGCGTCAGGAGAGCCTACAGAAGCTCGTCCGACTGGTGGCCCAAAAAAGACTGGCCCCCATAGTCCAGCTCTCTCAGCTCCTGGGAAAGATGATATCATGCCTGGGCATTGTTCCGTGGGCAAGGCTCCACTCCAGAAGCCTCCAGTGGCTTCTACTCCCTTACCAGAGGCAGAACCAGAGCGCGTCGCCCAAGAGGGTCAGGGTTCCACCCCAGGTCATAGCATCCCTCAGATGGTGGAGGTCAGGCGCCCTAAGAAGGGGCACCCCGCTCAGGGAGCCAGACAGGATCACGGTCACGACCGACGCAAGCCTGTTCGGGTGGGGGGCCCACTCCGTGGACAGAATAGCCCAAGGGAGGTGGAACAAGGAGGACCTACGGCACAGGATCAATTGGCTCGAACTGAGGGCCATACACCTGGCCCTGCGAAAATTCTCAGCCCATTTGACAGGGAACCATGTGCTAGTCCTGACGGACAATGTAACAGCAAAAGCACATGTAAACAAGCAGGGCGGGACCAGGTCAGCGGCACTCATGAAGGAAGCCAGGGACCTGGGCCTTTGGGCAGAACAGCACCTGGCCTCGCTCAGGGCAGAACACATATCGGGGGAGGCAAACCATCAGGCAGACTCCCTCAGCAGAACAACGGTAGACCACGCAGAGTGGAGGCTGGCCCCGGAACTGTTCGAGGCAATCTCGGACAGGTTCGGCCGGCCCTGCCTGGACCTCTTCGCGTCTCCAGCAAACACTCAAACTCCACGTTTCTTTTCCAGGTTCCAGACCCGGGGAGCGGAGGGGACGGACGCGCTCAGATGCAGGTGGCCCCAGGGGCTGCTGTACGCCTTCCCTCCTCCGCCCCTAATACAGGCAACAATTCGCAAACTGATTCTGGAGGAGGCGGAGGTGATACTAGTCGCCCCATACTGGCCGAGACGTCCCTGGTTCGCAGACCTGGTAGATCTTTCACTCTCGCCAGTGTGGAGACTCCCTCTGAGCCTGGTTTCTCTGAGCCAAGGGAAACTCCAACATCCAGACCCACAATGGCTCCAACTAGCCGCCTGGCACTTGAGCGGGAGGGTCTGAGTAGGCAGGCCTTCTCAGAGGAGGTCATCTCGGTCATACAGGATGCCCGTCGGCCCTCTACCAATAGGATATATGACGCCACCTGGAAAAATTTTTCCCTCTGGTGCAGCAGGCGGGGGTTAGACCCCATGTCAGTTACCATTCCGGATATCCTCCAGTACTTGTGGGACGGAATGGATAGGGGGCTAGCGATCAACACCATCCGTAGACAGGTAGCAGCCCTACAGACGGTCCTGGTCTGTGAGGATAGGGGAACACTGTCGCAAAACCCGGCGGTGAGCGCATTCCTAAAAGGGGCTGCCAACAGACGGCCGCCAACAGTTCACCGCTTCCCATCCTGGGACCTACACACGGTGCTACAGGCACTAACGGCGGCTCCGTTCGAACCACTGGGAACCAGCTCACTCCGTTTCCTGACGCTGAAGGTGGCCTTCCTTGTGGCTATCACCTCGGCAAGACGGATCTCCGAGCTGGGGGCCTTGTCGGTCCGTCCGGATCTGCTCTCGTTTGGAGAGGGTAGGGTGACCCTGAGGCTTGACCCAACCTTCATTCCCAAGGTCAACACATGGTTCCACAGGGCTCAGGAGCTGATCCTTCCGGATTTCTGCCCAAACCCCACACACCGTTTGGAAAGACAGTGGCACACCTTAGACGTGCGCAGGGCTCTGCGACACTATGTTAACAGAACAGCAACCTTCAGGAGATCAGAGGCGCTATTCGTTTCCTATCATCCCTCCTCCAGGGGTCTGAAGGTATCCTCTTCGACCATTGGAAGATGGATCAGGGCATGCATAGCCAAGGCCTACGAGTCCTTGGACCGGCAGGTGCCAAGTAACATTACAGCTCACTCCACAAGGAGCGCGGCCACATCGGCAGCTTGGCGCACGCAGGCTCCTCTGGAGGAAATATGCAGAGCGGCCACGTGGGCCTCTCCGTCCTCTTTTATTAGGAACTACAAGATAGACCAGTTTGCTGCAGCTGAGGGGTCGTTTGGCAGGAGGAGCTTGCAGCAGATTGTGGAGTCCTAGTAAGAGATAGCCTAGACTCCCACCCAGGGGACTAATGAGGGCTTGGGTACGTCCCATAGGTGGATTCTCCATCCACCCATGCTGGAGAAGAAGCGTTGGACTTACCTGAACGCATTTTCTCAGCATGGGGGGATGGAGAAGCCACGCCCTCCTCAAATTTGTCTAGGCAGAAATTCTCTTACAGGACACAAAAAGGGAGCTACACGGTCCGACCTGACGAGGAGCTTCGCCTGTCAAAAACTGGGGAAGGAAGCCAGGAGGCGGAGCTAAATTTCGGACCTAGTCTGTGATTGGGTGACAGGCAGTCACAACCCATAGGTGGCTTCTCCATCCCCCCATGCTGAGAAAATGCGTTCAGGTAAGTCCAACGCTTCATTTCAGGCAAATGGTTTTCAAACTCTTAAAAACCTCCAGTGTGGGAGCATCCACAACTTCTGGAGACAAGCTGTTTCACTAATTAATTGTTCTAACTGTCAGGAAATTTCTCCATAGTTCTAGGTTGCTTTTTTCCTTGATTAGTTTCCATCCATTGATTCTTGTGCTGCCTTTAGGTGCTGTGGAGAATAGGTTGATCCCCTCTTCTTTGTGGTAACTCCTTAGATGTTGGAACAGTATTATGTGATCCATAATCCTTCTTTTTATTAAATAGACACACCCAATTCCTGCAACCGTTCTTTATATGTTTTAGTCTCCAGTCCCCTAATCATCTTTGTTGTTCTTCTGTGCACTCTTTCTAGAGCCTCAACATCTTTTTTATATCATGGCAACCAAAACTGTGGTTCAGTCTTATCAAGGCATTATAAACTGGTACTAACACTTCACGTGATCTTGGTTCTATCCCTCTGTTGATGAAATCTGAGGCTGCGGTCACTTTTTTTAGCAACTGAGCACACTGCTGGCTCATATTTAAGTGAATATCCACTAGGACTCCAAGATTCCTCTCACAGATACTAGGTCTTTTGAGGCAATAAACTGATACAAATATAACAGATTAAATAGACCTGCTCTCCATATCCCAACCAGTCTCACATTTCTGTCCCTTCTTCCCTCCCTCCTTTTTTTTATTCGAAAGTCCTTTTATTGGTTAACCGACAAGATTTTTTCCCCCTGCTTCTGTATTAACCATAATTTCAGCTCCTTCCATTGCATAGAACACTTCCAGAGCAGTTCATAAAATGAGCCCAGATGTAGAACATATTGCTAAAATCTATAGCATCCTGAAATGCCTTTAGAAGAACTGTGTTTGAAGCTAACTTCAAGTGATATTTATGTCTTGTGTATTGATCTTTTTACTTCCCTTGCAACTTGTTAAATGTTCCTTCCTGATTTTTGTCAGCTTTATATTTCATTTCATTTCGTTTTGTGTTGTGTTTTTTTAAATTGCAACAGGACAAGCGTGGAGAATGCTCAAAATTTTAACAGCATGAAATATGCATTAAAAAATGATATTAAAGATACATTTCTCATTTTAAAGAAAAGTTGTTAACAACTTAGAACACATATTGTTATATGCCAAATCACATCCAATCTTACGGTTTCTTTTCATATGAAATTTCACAGTGCAAAAATCTATTATCTATATTTTAAAGGAGTAGATTTTTTTTGAAACAATAAGAACTCACCCATGCTACCATTATAAGACACACACCCATGTCTATATACAAAAGCTATTGGATACATAGTTATTAAGAGTAATACTCTTATCTATATTTCTTTTTATAACTATTTTTCTGATTTCCTCTTAGATTTGTTGTGTAAGCAGAAACATTTAGCCATGACTATGTAGCTAATTAATTCCTAGATTGTATTTCTATATAAGCTTCTATTCTACGAAATCTGCATCACTTAACAAAGTTCAGGTTTTTAAATCTTGATTTACTGTACCAGTTTCAACTAATCCAGATACATCTATTTCTGTTAAAATTAAGTAGATTACCTATCAAAATCTTTCTACAGCTCTTTTAAAGAAGTTGCAATTATTTATTTGCAAACATATCAGAGGAGTTAAAATCCCTTGTTTTTTTTCTCACTCATCCTTTTTTATGCTTCTGTAATGCTGTTTTTCAACAATCAAAATTCATTACTGGTCAAACTCTAAACCAGGATGAATTCTACCAGTAACGTACAATACCACTTTCTAAAGAAATGCATGCAAATCTCCTACACTTTGGATTGTATGGCTTAGAAAACCAAAATGAAACAGTAGAACAACTTACTAATTTCTACATTCCAACAATTTCTTCATAGCTAATAAAGCTATTTAGTTTTATAAAACAGTGCCTGTATATATGGACATCGCCAGCTAGGTTACATAAAAATTAAATTAAGCATATGATTGCTAAATGGAGATGAAAAAAACTCTGTTATAGCATCACATATAGCCAGGTGCTGACTGCAGAACAGATCATAAATTACTTGTGTAAATTCAGAGATAAGCTAAAGAAGAAGAAAGGCAGTCCACAATATGATCTTGAGCATATATTCTACTATTTTAAAGAGTACATACAGTAGTCCTAAATTACTTCGATTGAGAACAAGAAAAACTGTGGAGTGAACTTAAAGAAGTTGTAAAGATAAATGTGAAAAGAGACTGACAATGATTTTAAAAAAAAACAGAAAAAAAGCAAAGTGATTGCCGGAACAAACCATAGATACGGTTAAGAAGAAATGCCAAAGCTAAGAAAGAAAAATATCTCAGGGAGGAACTTAACAAAGAATTTCAGAGAGCTGTTAGAAGATATAAAAAACAATATGACAACAATATATGTTGAAGATGGAAACAGACACGGAAAAACAAAGTCTTTAAAAAGATTTGTGAACTCAGAAGGAGATTTCAGTCTTGAATTGGTATGTTAAAGGACACCCGTAGTAACATAGTAGTCAAAGCAAGGAATATCAAAGAAAAATAGAACGGCATTGAAATATAGTATAGTACAGGAAAGCTGCAGACCAAAGACATATGAACTATACAGATGGAGAACTAACTGAGCTGATCACATATGTCTCTTTGAAGTTCAAGCCTGCATTCTTTTACAATACAAGAAGCCTGACTGAACAGAGAAGTGACAAATCGGTTTTTCCTAAGAGGACTGAGGGAGATTGGAGAACGGATTTATTATACTTAAGTGGAAACCACTTATGACTGGACTTTTTTGGGAAGATAGACTGATTGTGGAGATTGAATTTACTATTTTTACTTAGACAACAATTGATAAGAAATGGCATTAAGAAATGAACGTGGATATTCAATCGAGGACTTATTACTCTTAACTCCTGAGATGATTTGGGATAGAAAAAAAAATGCCGTGGTAAAATTTTCTGAGTTGACAACAGAAACAGTTTCTTAACAGAGGGCTTTGAAATTTTAACCTTGTCTTTTTTATTATTATTGTTCTTCCTGTTAATTATTTTGCCATTAATATAGTATATAGATGACAGGTCTGTATATAATCCATTGATGGTAATTACTCTACTTAACATAATTGAAATCAACCTCATTTGAAAATAGATTTATCAGTTTAAAAATTTGGGGGTTCTATTTTGCAAGCGATGGGAACCAATATTGTAGTAATGTATTAATCAGAATTCAACCAGGGGGGATAATATGTGTATATATGTTGTCGTTTTTCTTTTCAGTGCACTTTTTTTAATGGCTTGTTTGTTTTGTGGGGGGGTTGTTTGTTTCAGTTTTTTTGGAGTTTTGTATTTTAACTTTCTTTTGAATAAAATAAAAATATAGTTTTTAAAAAATGGAGAGAGAAAGCCAATGAATACTAAAAAGAAGTCTCTTTGTGCTTCATTGATTATAAAAAGCATGTCAAAGTATGGAATGTGATTAGAAAAATGGGAATCCCAGATTTCTTTGTTCCCATAAGAAATCTATATACAAGTCAGGAAGCCTCAATAGAGATAGAACATAATGAAACAGACTGGCTCCAGGTTGGAAAATAAATGAAAAAAGACTGTATGTTCTTTGCCTTATTTATTCAACCCAAACAGTAAATATATAATAAGGGATTGGAAGAAAATGAGCGTGGTTTTGAAATTGCAGGAAGAAACTTCAATTACTCTGTGCTATGCTGATGACTCTATTCTGACAGTCAAAAATGTAACTTAAATATGAATACCAACCAATGACAACAGGTACAGCAACCAGCATTAGAACTGACAATGAAGATATAGAAATTGAGGATCGTTTCAGCCTTTTAGGCCAGTCATTAACAATAAAAGAACAAACAGCCAAGAAACATGCCACAGACTAAACCCAAACATCTGTGACACGAAAAATAGCAATCATTGCAAGAGAGAACATGTAAACAACACAGTCAAATAACAGAATTCAAGGATAAGTTAAAATAATACAGATTGCTCAGTCAACTGGGCACTACACGGGGTTTTAATAAACATAATTTCTGAGGAGAGTTGTCACAAAGGATAACAACAAATCAAATTTTGCAGAATTGTCAGTATCTAAGCTCATGCTGCTGTCTTAAAAAATTCATTCTCAGCAACAAGATTTTGTATTTGGAATTTTGTAGGAAGATATTTAAAAGAAGTCTGCCCTTGATTTATTAAAAATAATGTTTTTTTAATGGACTGATAGATTGAAGCTTATTGGTGTTCCTCCAGTGAGAACATTGGCAGTAGCAAACAAGTAGCATTAAATGGTCTGCTTTCTTCTGATACATAATGTATCTTTAGGGAAGATTAAACACATTGTGGAGGACACACAGAGTGTGCGGTTGAACATCAGTTGAGAAGATATTCTTGCATATATTCCAGAATTCCCAACAGTATTCAGTTGTTCTGTGACAGACAGTGGCTATAATAGGAAGCTTGAGTTACGCTGCCATATATTTGAATACCTGCTGTTTCTACCAATTTAAAATAGCTTGAGGATGTTGAATAATGTAATGTGCTTGTAGAAGCAGCTGCTTTTGAATCTAGACATGTTATTATCTTTAGCCAATGAATACTAAATGGATTTAATGCTTTGGAATATTCTGTTCTACAACTCCTGAATGTCATTCATATTCATAATAGATCTAGTACAGTCAGTCCTCAACCTATAACCACAATTGAGCCCCAAATTTCTGTTGCTGAAACATTTGTTAAATGACTTTTGCCCATTTTATGACCTTTCTTGCTACAGTTGTTAAGTGAATCACTGCAGTTGTTAGTAACCTGGTTGTTAAGTGAATCTGGCTTCCCCATTGAATTTGCTTGTCAGAAGGTCACAAAGGATGATCACATGACCCGAGAACATTGCAACTGTCATAAATATAAGTCAGTTGCCAAGCATCTGAATTTTAATCACATGACTATGGGGATGCTTTAAACCAGGGGTTCTCAACCTTGGCAACTTTAAGACTTGTGGACTTCAACTCCCAGAATTCCTCAGCCAGCAAAGCTGCTTTAAACGTTGTGTGAGAAACGGTCAAAAGTCACTTTTTTCAGTGCCCATGTAACTTTGAATGGTCACTAAATGAACTGTTGAGGACTACCTGTATACCAAATTTATAGGGAAATCATAAGCCAGACTGAATCACTAAATCTATTAAAATATTAAGAATAGTTGAATCTTAAACACTGCGTTCACTTTGCTTTCCCACCTTTGTTTGTCAGGATGAGCATTTGCTTTTCCAATTTTTGAAGAGTCTCCTTGATCCAAGGTATGTATACATTTTAACTCCTGGAATCTCATTTATTTGGCTGTAACCTATATAGTTGCTTTTTAAAAATAAAAAAAAATCCTAATCTGAAGAAACAGATTTGTGGCTTGGAATGGTATTTTATCAAGTAGATTGGACTTTTGTGGTATCTGATGAGGATTGTCATTAATTAATGTTCCATCTACAAGGAATCTTTAGGCAGATCTGCCGTCCAGTTTCTATTGTTCTTGGACCCCTTTCATGGTGAAATCAATTGACTTCCCTTCTGAATCTCAATAGTAACAAATTCTTCCATACTGCTACAATGGAGTATAGAAGCAATTTTATTTATTTTTGATAAGGCAAGTATAAATATCACATCATACATACCACTGGGAAAGAAAAATTAGTCATATATCACTTTCTTCATATATATTCTACTATAAATGGATGTTGTATAAGATATCACTATTGCAGAGTTAGTTTCATCATATGAGGCACTATAAAAAATTGATAAGTAAGCATTTCATAAAGCCATTTGTAATCATTTCTGTGTCGGGTGGTCTTGGCTCTCAGTTTTGTATAATCTTTGTTATAGGGATCCTAAATACTGTGAGAAATATCTGTAAGAGATTGTATTTGAAAGAAAGAAGGGCATAAATGGTACAACTGCTCATTTGGTCATGGGCAAAAATGTTCTTGGCTTTCTTTATCAAAGCAATCCTATAGATCCATATTTCTCCCTTGCCCATTTCAATTTATGTCTATTTTAAAACAGATTTCCAGTTAAATTAAATCTTGCAAACTAATCTCCTTGTAATTCCATTCATTTCAATATAGTTACATGATAAGAGATTTTTTTTGGCAGAATATGCTGTCATTAAGTTCTCTGCTACAAAGACAACAGGCTGTTAGAATTTAATAATAAATAATAATGTATAAAATAAAATAATGTATACCCTGAAGTGAAGGCAAATTTTTGCTTGGGAATATCTTCTGTTCTAATCATTAATAAGTTTTTCTCAAACAATAGCAAAGAGTATGTCTTTCTCAAGGAATTTTAGATATTGTAATTACAACATATCTGGAAGATATCAAATTAATGAAGTCTATAGTGACTTAAAAATCAATCTATATTACTTCCTCACTTTGTTAAAATACAGCTAATTATGTTTGCCTGAACAAAGTTACAATTAAGTCACAATTTGCTTCAATTTCTTATTATTTGCCTGTCTTTTTTCTTTTTCGTACATCATTTAACAATACAAATTCTTTGGTTTCTCACAGTTTTAGAGAAATCAGTAAAGCCAGTCATACTATTTTCTCAACCCTACAGGTTTTCAGAAACCAAGCACTCCAAATTCAATTCTGTATAGCAAGTCCTCTCCTTTCTTCTTCTGCACCTGTGCTTTTGCACATTTTAAAAGAGTGGCCAAGCCCTTATTTAGCTATTTATCTGTTGCTTTTTGGATGGATGTTACCGCTACCCATAATGCTAATTTCAGCTCAGTTTCTGAGACAGGCAACTGAGCAAGGATATATTGGAGAAGGTCAGGTTGTTAGAAAAATGCTACAGATCCATGCTGTCAACTAGTATACCCTGCCAGTCATCAGATACCTGCTGGTATAGTGAGCTGGTCAAAGGAGGATAGGGAGGCTACCAATGTGAAGACTTGGAAGCTCCTCACAATGTATGGAGTTTTCCATTCTGAGTCCAACATTCATACCCAGAGGCTATACGCCATCCAGAAAGAGGGCAGGCAGGGTCTGATGAATGTCAAAGCCATTGTCCTCAGAGTATTCAGGAGTACATCAATAAGATAGCACCCAAATACAGGTGTTGAAAGAATGCTTAGAGCAACAGCAGATATGGGATGAAGATAAAGCAGAGGAAGTGCCCTAGCAAGACAAGATTCTGCACGGGATGTATCCTTGACAGATAACTGAGGTGTCTGACACTGGAAACCCTTCTAATGGCTGGAAAGGGCTGGACTAAAAGACAGCACTGATCCTAACAGCACAAGAAAGGCACTAAGCACCACATCTATAGAAGCAGGGATTTATCACACCAGACAGGATATGGAGTGCAAACTATGCAGAAAAGCCTTGGAAACAGCCCAACACATAGTGTGGTAGACCCCTGCTTCTTGTGCTGCTATGCTCAGTGCTTTGGTTTACAATGCAGGCAGGAACAGCATATACTGAATGGTATAACCAAATAGTGGCATTGTGTATAGAAACATCTGTAACTCTATATTCCATAGAGTTCTCATTTGAAAAATTATGGACGCTATGTCCATAATTATGAATTTTAATACATATTTTCTCTGTATATGAATACGTTTCAATATGGTTTTATGTATTTATCATAATATCTAATATCTGTATCTGAAGTATTTAGGATATTTTTCTAACTAATCTTAAAAATGGTTTGCTATTTGTTATTCCAGGGAAGGTATCAATCAAGACTTGCTTCAACGTTCCCCCTCTATTACTGAACAGTTTATTGATTTGCTATGTCGGTATGATAATGACCAGGTCTTAGAGACTTTGAAATTCCTGGAGACTTATAGGCTGGAAGAGACAATTCAGGTATCATTTGTGAATAGGATGAAGCTAAATTCAGTTTTGTAAGGTCTACTATTCAAATCAATTATATTGATATAATTACACAATTATATTCCTTTACACAGTTAATGCCATATTGTAGGCCCCATCTCCACCACATCATACATTTTTCCCAAACCTATTCTGTTGTCAGTGTGTTAAACACGGGCTTCTCTAAGCTTTCATCTATGGGAGTTGGAACTCAACATTATCAGGGTTCTAGCTCCTATAGTAATCCTATGTTCTAGACTTTCTGGAAACTAAACTTATTTGTATCAGTGTACATATGTAGACTTGCAAAATTCAGATATTCATCTCTAATATGTGGTTGTCTAGCACAAGGCAAAAGGAAACTCTGCAGCCTTTGAGATGAGGCCTACTCCCTCACTATGCCTAACTTGAACTAGTTTACAGCTAAATGTTTCTAAGTAGGAAATTTCCAAGCCATTGTAACTTGAACATGACCTGACCATCTAAGTCAGACATGTCAAACTCGCGATGTCATGTGACATTGTATGACATAGCCTTTTCTCCATTGCCAGCAATGGGGTGGGCGTGGTTTCCTCGTGATGCGTCCGGCCTGTGGGCTGGCAATTTGACACCCCTGATCTAAGTTGTCAAAAAATCTGTGCAGGGACTTGTTAGATTACCCTCGTTTAGCTTGGTATAATTTTAGAATGAGCTTTGTCCAATCAAAATGGGATCCCTTTTTTGCTTCAAAACTTTGTTATATTTCTGTGGCAATGGAATGTTGAATTGTTACAATACAGGAAACCACAGCTACTGAATCATAAAGATAAGGCGTCTGAAATTATAAGGGAGAAGACATCAGAGACTCTTGGTACATATTACAGAATTCTGTATAACTTCCTTTTATATATTTTTAAAAAAATGATCTGAGTCAGTCATTGGGACCAGAGGTTTTGTCTTCTGAGCTGGAGCCCATCCCGGCAGAGAGGGAGAAGATTCGCCATGGACGGGGGCTCCAGCTATGAGTCCAAAAGCCCGGAAGATTAAAACCTCTGAGGTCCTGGTGACTGACCCAGATTGGATCCTGCAACATCATCCTGGGACGGGTGTATTCGCCTTCATTCATGAAAAATGAAAAAAGCAATTGAAAAAGGATCAAGCTGGTGCAACGTAACTAACCTTGCCTCTGAAATTCCTTCTCTTTAATTTGCTTCCCTTTCTTCTACTGTAATGAAAAATATAGAAGGTTAATTGTGCAGGAAATTTTTAGCCTAGTAAAATAAGAGATAGGAGGCTGTATCCCCAAAAGTGATCCAAGATATCCAAGTAGTGAATGTTTTCTGCATACAAATAGCTAAAATTAATGTTTGGCATTTTATGCAGGTCACTCAAAAATATCAGCTCCACGAGGCTTCTTCTTACTTGCTTGAAAAGAAAGATGACATTCCTGGTGCCTTCTTAATTATGCTTGAGGTATAATAGAGTGGAACTCCACTATGAAATTTGGAGGGGTTTTTTTGTCTTTATTTAGAAAAAAAAATTAATCTGAACCAAAAATTAACACTGGGGATGGGCAATGTTGTCTGCATTAAAAATCTAGATTCCCTGGATTTACTGTATATACTAAATCTGAAATAAGCTGCCAAGCTGATTTTTATCATTAGAAGAAGCTTTATGATTCTTATTTTTATTCACATCTGAGCATAATTTTAAAATTGAAAACAGATGTTTGTAAGCCCTGTGAGATTTATTATGCGTGTAAATATATGAATTGCCACTTGGTCACTGCAGTTCTTACTAAGAGCATAGTTAATCCTCAGTCAGTGACTGTAATGGATCCTGCCCATTTCAGATGAAAGTAGTGATGGCCTTTAAATAAAATGCCACATGTGATGGCCTCACTCAATGACTGCTCTCCCCAGTGTGGCCCACATGACTTCATAGCCCTCATGTCTATTAGTTGCACGTCCACTGCTCAGCTGCATTGGATTTTGCTCACCCACCTTCACTGGCCCCATTTGTTGATTTTTACCCTCAAGCCTCCTGCTTGCAAGTCCATTGCTCAGCTCTGCTGGGTGAACGGCAGTGAGCAAAGCCAGCGCTACTGTTCTCCCAACACAACTCATTTTTGCTGGCTTCACCGCTGGCATTTGCCCTCAAGCTACTGTTTGTAAATCCACTGATCAGCTGCTTTGGGCAAGCAGCAATGAGTGGAGCTGGCAAAGGTGAGCAAATGGAGCCCAATGCAGCTGAGTAGGGGACTTGCAAGCAGTGGGCTTGAAGGTAATGAACCCAAGCATGCCCAGCTCAGCCAGCAAGCATATTGGGGAAGAAGAGCAAGCTATTCTGTCCCTAAATTGCATTCCTCCATTCTGAAAGCGAATTCATTGTGGCCATTGTGAAAATGGCACTCACTTCTGGGATCTAGCTAGAGACACCAGGGGGATGGAACAGCTTGTTCTCCTTCTCCAATGCAAGCTCCGAAACTCGTAGGAGAAAGAGATCTATGGTAAAAGATAAGTGAACGATTAGTGATGGGGGTGGGTGGGAAGGAGCATGTGGAACTCAGTGGGGTGGGAAGCAGGCCCAAAACCTGTGAGGAACCTGAGGGGTGGGATGAGGGGGAGATTGGCAGTTGGAGAGATGCTGCAGTTTCCCTGGAACTGGTTATAAGGGCGAATGACTGCAGGGATGCTGCAGTGGCCATAACTTTGAAACCTGATCATAAGTAGCTTTGCGGGGGATAACTTAGTGACCAGTCATACGTTAAGGACTACCTGTACTTCAGGGAGAAAGGACAGAAAGCATACGCTGTTGGCGCATAGAGACGGCATGGTGCCTTTCTGAAATAAAATTTCTGATTGTGTAACTATCTTTTATCAGGAATATGAGGTCCTATTCCTAAGTGGAAGCTTCATATAACTTCCCCTTAGCCCAGTTTACTTCTTATCTGAAATCAAGATGCTTTGCATTGTCATATCATTGTAATGATATTAGATAAGCTTCACTCATCTGATGTAATATCATGGAATGTAAGGTGACAAATCAGTAAGGAGCAACTGTGTTTTGTGGCAGGCATATTTCTGATACCTTGTAAATTTCTCTTTAGCTGAAGTTGAGGGTTTATTTAGTGATACACACACACACACACACACACATTTCTCTGTTTAATATCAGTATAGCCAAAATCACTTTGGAGACTGTATGTGTACATGGTTTTTACCAACTGCGTGTATACATCTTTGGAATAGATTGATGCGATATCAAGTTAATTGATCCAGTAAGGGAGGAAATTTTTTAAAATCCTGAAATAAAGTTTGTATGTCCTTTTTCTGTTCCAGAAAGTCCAGAGAAGAATTAACTAATTTAAAAATCTTTGGGTGACTATTTGAAGGTAGTAAAATAGTTATATCTAGTTCTGCTGTACCTCACATATTGCCCTGTACAGAAATATGACCAATTCCCACAGAAATTGAAAAAAATGTGAAAGTATTAGTGAATGAGAGATGAATAGAATAGGTACTTATGGATAGTTTATAAAATGCCATGTGAATTCAAATAACACAAAATTTATTTTTCCTAGTGGTTACAAACCAAACTTTCAACACTGACTTCTGGAGATAAAAGTAAGTTTCAAAACAGATTTATTTTGTTTCTCATGAAGCATGTGCATGTTGAACAAAATTCAAGTGTTATATCAAAATATTTGTGTTATTCGGTCAGAATCAAGACTAGGCTTTGTAGACATTTATTAATTTTTACTTCTCATTTCCAAGGACATTACATGCACACACATTCATTGTTTATGTGATTAGTACTTTTCTATATAGATTTTAATTGCCTTAAGTTAACTATAGAATAATACCTAACTACTGCTTCTATCTTAATTCAAGTTTCAGCAGAACTTCCTTTATTAAAAGATATTGAAGGTACCTTAGCAAAAACAATTGCACTTTGCCAGAGGAATTCACACAAATTTAATCAGCAGAAGCGAGAAGTAAGTATTCCCTTATACTCTGGCTTTAAAAATGGGATGCTTTTGTTTCCCATGAAGCCACTTTTTTGTAATATTAAGGTAGACTTGTAGCTATCATCATGTATTTCATCTACTTTCCTGCCCGTGTTTTATAAAGTCAAGAATAATATTTCCTGTTGAGATAAGTGCAATCCCAAATCTTTCTAATCTACTATTGTTGGTAGTCCACGTTCTAGATTCATAAGGTAAGAAGCAAAAAAATCTGAATTAAGGTAATTCCACTCAATTACCGTAGAAGAGAAAGCTATGTGAGGTCTGCCTTTCTTTTAAATTGCAGGCACATAATATGTTTTTCTCCATTACTAGAAACACCTTTCTTCTATTATCCTGTAAAAAGCCCAGAGAAAACTAATTTGTATTTTAATAGGAAATATTGAAAAACTATTGAGCTGTGCCATGCTACACTATATATTCTATAGCAGAATCATCCCCAGGGCACTTTAACATCAGCATGCCTTTCCCTCCTAGACCTGACTCCAAAAGGTGTGCTGTAAAATGTGAGCAGTGAAGTTGGCTGGGATACAGAAATTGTGCAACCAAAATGTCCTGGGTGTGTTATGAAATGCAAGCTGGGAGGCTGGGAAATGATGGCAGCAGCAGGCAGTCTCTAAAATAGCTCTCCCAATACAGGGACAGTGCATTGGGAGGTACATTGCATTTATCACGTAGATAAACCGGGCACTTATGTCCTTTTCAGTTATAGTGGTGTTGGTGCTGCTTTGCAACAGGTATAGGCATTGGCATATCCAGGAACAGAAGCATGATACTCTGTGTGAAACTGATGGAGATTATTCTTTGTGCAATTCTGAGATTCCTTTTATTTTTAGGCACTGTGGTTTCCGCTTCTAGAAGCAATGTTGTCACCCCAAAGATCTGCACTGCAACCTCGTTTGTCTGAATGTAAGCATATTGGTCTCCTTTTTTGTCCAGGGAAAGATATTCAAGACAAAATGACAAATAACAAAAAGACTGTGAATTAGTTTTGCTACTTGTGTGTGATATCAGGAATATATTTCTGAATAACATTTCTTTACTTTTCCTTTTTCTGTGATAAAATCATGAATTTGAGCCTGCAATTATTTGATATGAAGCATGATTTTTGCAACATTTTCCATCAGTAAAGTTTCTGGAGCTATCTTCTTTTGCATTTAAAGGTAGCTACCATATTGAGTTTATTTATTTATCAAATTTCTACATTATTCATCTTACCTAAGTGGTATTTATGTTAGTCTACCCTTTGCAAAGGTAATTTGAATTCTGAGAAATCTTTTTGAAAATATCACCAATTTGAAATACATTTAGCTGAGGCAGGTATATATGAGGGCACTGTATAAAACACTAAAATTAAATGCAAATTTAATTGTGAACATTTTTAAAAATACCCAACATCTCACAGGATCACCATATCTTGCGAAATGTCAGTGTTCTCAAATGAGATTGCTTAAAATTTCAGCATTATCATGTGAAGTTCCACAAATCTCAGTAGTGAAATCACTGAAAACTTGTATATAATAATAATAATAACAACAACAACACCAACAACTTTATTGTCACTTTTTATTATTAAATATTTAACATTATTTTTTGTGTTGCATGATCCTGTGAAATTGTGCTATTTGCTGCCAAGAAGGCTGCTTACCCCTGAGTCAAGACACTAAAGAGATTCCAATTCAATTATTCACAAAAGGAAAAATCCACTTGCCACATATATCATTCCTATTAATTGGGACAAAAATAACAGACTTAAATTGCATTCATTGTTATGAGTTTTATTGTTATATTTGTTCTTTAGATTTGAAGAACTTAACAATGCAAGTATTGAACAATATGACAACATTCATTGCTCTGCCATTAATTTTGCAGAGAATCCTACAGGTGAGTTATGGGAAATAATATTGTTACCTTAAAAATTCTTAATGTGCATTGCAAAGCACATTGGAAATAACATAAATATGCCAGAGCAGTACTGCGTACCTTTTGAATAAAATGCAATCCAGTGGTCAGAAAGGTAAAGTTTTACACTTAGGCAAGAAAACCAAATGCACCAAAGGTATAAAATAGATAGTACCTGGCTCCACAGCAGTAACTGTGAGAGGGATCTAGGAGTCCTAGTGGACAGCCACTTAAATATGAGCCAGCAGTGTGCTGCATCAACAGAGATAGTATCAAGGTCACATGAAGTGTTAGTACCGTTTTATGCTGCTTTGGTAAGATTACATTTGGAATACTGCATACAGTTTTGGTTACCATGATACAAAAAAGATGTTGAGATTCTAGAAAGAGTGCAGAGAAGAGCAGCAAAGATGATTGGGGGCTAAAACATATGAAGAACGTTTGCAGGAATTGTGTGTCTGGTGCAGTGAAAAGAAGGATGAGGGGAGACATGATAACAGTCTTCTGATATTTGAAGAGCTGTCACAGAAGAGAGGGGATCAACCTATTCTCCAAAGCACCAGGGCAGGATAAGGAGTAACGAATAGAAACTTATCAAGGAGAGATCCAACCTAGAACTAAGGAGAAATTTCCTGACAATGAGAACAATTCATCAGTGGAACAGATTGCCTCCAGAAGTTATGGGTGCTCCATCACTGGAGGCTTTTAAGAAGAGGTTGGACACAAACAAAGGTGAATATACATGTCCCAGGATAATGTTGCAGGATCCAATCTGGATCAGTTACTGGGACCAGAAGTTTAGTCTTCCGAGCTTTCAGACTCATGCTGGAGCCCATCCTCAGAGAATTTCTCTCTAGCAGAGTGTGTGCTTTGGGTTATTCTCTGTGGGGTATTTATATGGTTCCTGGTTGTGTGTAACTTTTTAGTAGTTGATGAGGGGGGGTCGATGGCTGGGTATTAAATCGTTAGCTGTTGACTTAATTGTCTAGAATGGTATAGGGTCTCCTGCTTGGGCAGGGGTTGGACTAGATCCCTTCCAACTCTAGTATTCTGTATTCTGTTTTGCATCTGATTTGGTGAGTAATGTGGTAGAGGAGATTAGATAAATGATTATTTGTACAGTAGGAAAACAAAAACTTAATCAGACATACTTGTACCAGATTGGAATTTTGAGGAGATTATGTAGGCTTTGTAGGAATTAATTTCAGAATTGGTCCAAATGAGAATTTTAATCTAACTAAAATTTTAAATATTAATTGAGACTGAAACTCAGTGTATTTTTAAACTTATATGTTTTGTTTGCATTTTGGCTTAATAGAGCACATGTTTCTTGTTTCTGACATCTCAATCTTTGGAAAGTCAAAGTATCTATTCAAACTGTGTTAGTTGCTTTCTTAACACTTCACCATTGACCGCCCTATGAGTTAAAAAAAAACCTGAGGTGTATTTTCCTTATTTTTCTTTTCTATGTTGAAGTGAAACATAAAATAAACAGAACATATTTTAGTAAACTCTGTTTGCCTTTTAGATGTAGTACAAGAATTATTATTTGTCAGTTTTTTATCCAATAAAGTTTTCATTTAAAGACATTGCAAACACTTTTGTCAAAAGTATTTTGTTTTATTGGAAAACTTTGTACTTCTTACTAAATCAGTGTCCCTGCTGGAAATGAAATTTTAAAAAGCATTTTTATTGCCAGATTTGTGATTAAATAAATCTATTCCAACAAAAGCCTACTGGCTTTCCAGTTTATATTAGCCATATAATTGCTTTGTGGAGTGCTTCAGTTTCCCAGCGTGTGATTTATTATACTGTCTCATGACAACTGGGTAGATAATATATTTGTTAAGTTGCTATTCATTTGATACTTTGAAGAAATGAAACTCTGTGAGCCTAATCGCAGCATCATACAGTTTACAATTGTTTTTCTGCAAAGATATCTTTCCAGAAGAGAAGACATATCTGTTATTCTATCTTTTAATTCAGTTTGGTTATAGTTTTATTTTAAATTGTCACGTAGCTCTTTTTTTCCTATGTGCATATAACAAAGACCACTTGCATGCAAAAATAACCTTATTAATTAAGGGTGTACAAGTCATAGAAATACAGTTCAGTTAACTGTTTCTAGTTATGTTTACAGAAGTCTTTTCCTACAGTTGATCTTGTTGTTTACTTGTTTAATGAAAATATCCAGAAAATAGCATATGTCATCTTTTAAAGTATCACTTTTGTTATTGCTATCAGGTACCGATGAAAATAATTATAGTGGCACTTATGTAACATATTAAATGCATTCAACATATGATATACTTGAACACCATACAATGTGACATGTTTTGAGCCTTATTATATATGTTAACTACCTATTTGCATCAAATAAAATCCCAGAAACATACATGTTTATTTTTGATAAAGAGATTTTATAATATGTGCTTTTAAAAAGAGAGGAATTTTCTTATTGCATGGTGGAAACTATGATTACTAGAGTTGCTCAATAGTGAGATGGGCAGCACTATTTATTTATTTAATAATTATTTAATAAATAAATAAAATAATAGGAATCATCTGATTGCTGTTTGAATGTTCTGAATGATTGACATCTGATCTATGATTTTATATTGCATCGTTGCTTTACTTAATGTACATAAATATGCTATTCTTTTTCAATGCAGAATGCACTGAAGGAATAACAAATAACAATCCAAGGAAATTGAAAGCATTAGATAAGAATAAGAAAAGGAAGCACATCTAAAACTGATTTCTGCCATATTTCAATATGCTTCTCCATATTTACTATACTTGCAAACCATCCTTGTTTCCACCACTTCATACTTTAACTTTTGTTCTTGAAATATCTCATCTCCCCCTTTTTCAGATTCATATGAAATCTATCTTGATCCATTTTGCCTTTGTTCGCAGTTCTAGTGTTATTCATCTCTTGCTATAATTCAACCCAATTCAGTGTGCTTCTCTCATTCTGATCACTTACTTTGATATTTAGTCCATAGTCCATAGTCATTCAGTACAATACACTATCTTGATCTTTGACCATTACAATGTAAAAATATTAAGCTTATGGAGTTAAAAATTGTATCATAAATAATTTGTTTATAGCCTATGAGGCTATGAGACAGTATGAAAGGAGTACTTAATAGAATTGCTATAAAATAAAAATGACAAGTTATAGGTTAGGTAGAATTACAGTTTACTTATTAGGCATGTGTCAAGCCTCATTTCCATTACCTGGCAGCTAAGCAACTTTTTAAAAAGAAAAATCTTAACTATGCTTGTGAAAAGTTGGAACTGGAAATACTCTTGCCTTCACACTCTCTCACACATATATTCATGTTCGACACCAGTGTAATAAGCAGCTGTAGCCATTTTCTTTTTGTAATTCTGATTTAAATTTCCCAGTAAGGTTCAAATGATCAGTACAATATCAGACATTTGAATTAATTTCATGCCCTTTAAAAGTCATTTAGCTAATTTGCTTTCTATTGGGGATTCATTTCCCATTCTTCCTAAAAGCTCTTTCCTTTAAATCAAGCTTGATTGTGAATACCTTCAATATTTTCTTGCTAAGTATTTGGAGGTAGTTTGCCATTGTCTTTTTCCAAGATCTTTTTTTGATGACTTGGTCAAGTCTACAGTCTAGTCTTGAGGTTTTCTAGTAGTTGGCTCTTTGTGGGACGGTCTGATTTTAATTAGTTTTTACAAGATCAGCAAGGTTTGGCTCGATGCTGCAACCTGCTATGGTGTACTATAATAATCTTGATCAAACAATTTACCATTATGTATTTATTTAAAAAAAGCTTGAAATGACCTATAAATGCAAAAGTATGCCATACATTTATTAAGCAGCTGTTTCTTTACATTTCTGTCTTCAATACTCTAGCAAGTCTATGTTTTTCTTTGACATATCCTTTCCAAGAAAGTATCCCCAAAAAGTAGTTGGCTATCTAGCAGATAAAAATAGTTTGCTGTATGTCATGGATCAGGTACATGCTGCATTAAGAGCTCAGATTTCCCAGTTGTTCTCCATAATTGATATAGTGTTGCAGCACGATGTACTTTCTGAGTTGCTGCTTTTAAATTATGCATGCTGAAAAAAATAGAATGGAAAGTATCTATTTAAAATCAGATATGACCCCCCCATTCTTAAAAAACTTCATTGCCATTAAAATATGTTCAGGAATTTAAAAATATTGCATTTTTTAAGAAAAAAAATATCTGTCCCTCTTTTAGAACCTGTTCAAGCGATAACACCGATTATCTATGTCTTAATACTGCAGCATTAAGTTGTATGTTGAGAGGAGAAGATGCAGCAAAAGACAAGGCATTTTGAAAGCATATAGGATACTTTAGGTTGTAGAATATTTGTAGGGTAGATTCCATGGGCATTGCAGACATAATGCAAAATGTCATAAAACATTTCCTGTGATGATGCTTGATTGTGCTGTACAGTTCAACATGAGCTATTTTCAGCATGAGCCAATACATCTCTAAATGTATCCCAACTTCTAGTGAAGGCAATACGTTAGAAGCTCTGTCATTATTGAAGGCATTGAGAAATCAGATAAGGAAATACCTCTGAAAGGAAATACACTATGACAACTCCCTTCTCTGGTAAAGCAAGTTCATAGGAGACTAGAACTGGATGAGGCTGTCGGCAGGCCCAGAGGATGGGAGAGAGGCTTTTGGAGGAGTTGGTGGTGGCGGCAGCGTGCTCCAGGGGCGAAAAGAAGCAAGGCCTCTTTAAGGAAAATGTGGAAGAGACAGGATCAGAAAAAGGAAAGGAGGCGAGGTTGTCATGCAAGAATACAAGCTAATTTGAGGGCTAATCCACATGGAGCTCCATTTCCATCTTCCTGTTTGCCATCGTTCGCTCCCTAGAGACTAAAATGGACGATCTGAAACTTGAGCTGGCCACGAACAAGGAGTGTATATCGGAGATGGTAACCCTTTGAAAGCTGTATGCAATGAAATTTCATTTTGATGTATGCCGACTGGTGTACATTCAAAGTGACAATAAAGTGATGATATATGATATGATATGATATGATATGATATGATATGATATGATATGATATGATATGATATGATATGATATGATATGATATGATAGAAACCCCCCAAAGTAAGTTTTGACAGAATTGTTCTACAGCAGAATTAATTCAAAGTGACCTTGTGCAGGATCTTAAACATTCTGATTGCGTATTATTTTTGTTACCGTGTTCTAAGAAAACCTTTACTAGCAGAAAACCACGTGTATATCCATGAAGGGAGATTTAATCTCCTTTTGAATTTGTCTCCTGCAGATTTATGAACATAGAAATATTTTTGTTGGGAAAAAAAACTGAACTCTCTTTAGAAATTATAGCTCTGTTTATTTCTTACATTTTGTCAGTTTTATTGGATAAGAGACATGAGATACACTTGTATTGTAATTAGAGGAAAAAATATTTAACAGTCAAGCCTTCTTTTTAATCTGTTTTAATTAATGTTGAGTTGTATAACCTTCTAATAACTTTCACACAGGATCCAGTATATGGAAGAGGAAAACTTGGAGAAATTCAGAGTCTTGTGCTGGGTATGCTAGACAGCTTTAACTATGATCAGGTAAGTACAATGTGAGATTTTTTTCTTGTTGATTAAAATTGCCATTGTCCAAGATTTAGAGTTTGTAAATCTTCTTTGTTCCTTATCAGTTTCTAAGAGCTTTAACCAAGAAAACTTTAGCAAGCTAAAACTATTGTATTAACTTGTCACTTAATATTGTATTGTCTGTTTGCTTTCTATAACATACAGGGTTTTTTTCTGCACAAATTTGTCCCGTTTCATGCACAAAGATTGCATACATTTTGAGCTGCATTTCCTTCCAATACATACCTTACTTGGAAAAGTGCAGTGAAAATTTAGCAACATAACTATGTTCAGATGAATATATTTGATTCATTAAGTGTAAATTAGGCCAATTCATATTCATAATTATATGAATTCTGTCTTGATTCTTCCTGGACACCAATTAAGCAGATCACCACATATCTGAAGTTCCATACGGTAAATGGCTATACCATCAAGTATGTGCCTGTACCCAGTGCTGATCCTGGGTCTTGATGTGAGCATGAATAAGGGCAATTACCTGGTTGTTCACATTAAATAACTTCAAGGTAAACTAAGGTAATATCTTTTGCCAGCATCATCTTTGATGAAGTGAACTCTGACTTTGCCTACCACCATTTGTTTTTCAATACAGACATAACAAATAGAGTTAGATTGCATTCATAAGGTTTAGTTTTTCAGAATTCAATTCTACTTCCACTGTATCTTCCTTTTTGTAAGTGAGCTGTGTAGTTAGATTTTTAAAAGCAAAAATAAGAGTGTAGAAAAGCAAGGCACCATTATTTCTCTCAAATCCTAGTTGGCTGTTCACCACTTATAGCAAGGTAATATTCAGCTGAATATTTTGCCCTTGCCATTGAATTGGGATTTGAAAAGCTGTCCTTGAAAATATGAAATTCATTAAACTTTAATAGGTGATTTAGATAGTCTGTAAGCATTCAGTTCCTAAATGCAGCTTCCTGAATCTTGACTAATTTTTGTATTGCTTCACAGTGGGGTTCAGTATCTTTTTATCTAAGTATAGCTTTTTATTATTTCCAAACCTGGTGATGGAAATTGATTTAAGGTAAAAAGTTTTAGAATTGTACACTGTAACCCATTACACAAATAAGATTATATTTGCTTATGTTTATCTTTGCTTATGTTTATCTGCTTAAAAACAATGTATGGGTTTTATTATCAGTGGAAATATTTAATCAGTGAAAGACTGTTTTTCATCTAGTAATATTTGGCCTGGGACATGTGCATAGTCAGCCAGATGTTTAGACTGCTGGCATTTTTATCCACCTATCAAGTCCTTCCCTAGGACCTGGAATAGGCAGATATTATTCTTTGATGGTGTTAAAGGTACAGTTGCAGAATATAAGCTGTTAGGAGTAAATCTGCCTTTTGCATTTGACCAATGATTTTTTTTCAATGCTGATCATGTTCAAGTAGTGTTCCAGAGTTTTGGGATCACACCAAAAGTGCCTATTATTGTTAGTACTAGTCACAGATGTTCTACTTTTATTTGGAGATCTTTTTATTTTATGTTTTTCTCCAGTTCTTTCTCTGGGATATTATATCACAGGTGCTTGTCTGTTTGAATTTTAAAGTCCCAGAACACTTTAAATTTCATCATTTTGCATTACTTTGTCTATTTTATGATCCCACCAGTTCTTGTGTGCAGGCAAATTGCACAAATTGTCATGCTGTTGTTTGTACTCTGCATTCTTCTTGCAGCAGCTAACTAATTGGACCACAGTTTGTTCAGCTTCTTTGCAGAGGCAGCACTTGTTGTCTGTTGCTGTCTTCTCGTTTCTGGTTTTGTATGCATTAGTTCTTAAGGCCTTGTATGGCCAGAATTATCCCTTCTAATCTTTTTCTTTGGCTTTCCTTCTCTTAGCCATTGCCAGGTTTTATTATCTGATTGGCCTGCTATTTTTAAATGTATTGGTCATGTAATACTTTCCCTTGTCATGTCCCTTTTCATGTCTTAATTTGGTCTTTCTTGAAGGCTAGTTTGGGCTCTTCAGTACTCAGTAAGCCTTCCTGGTATACCAACTTCAGTGCATCTTTTTCACTGTCCTTCAGATATTCTTCCATTGCCCTTTTTTCTTCTTCAACTGTTTGGTGTACTTGCAACATTCCATGTCCACCTCTTTTCTTGGCAAGTAGAGTCTGTCAAGATTGTTGTGTGGATGAAGGGCATGATTCATTGCTATTATTTTTCTGGTCTTCTCATCTAGGACTTTTATTTCTGGTTGAGTCCAGACCACTATTCCAGACGTATACCTAATGACAGGACTTGCCCACATGTTAATTGCCTTGATGGTATTTCCTTCACTAAGTTTGGATTTTAAGATCTTCTTCACTTTTACAATGTATTTACTTCTAACATTTTTGTCTTCAGCATGAGTTTGAAGATTCCCAGGTATTTGTAATGATGCTGTTATTTCCATAGGGCATCTTGATTCCCTCAGCTTTCGCTATTTTCCCATTGAATGTATCCAATCCAAACTCCTTTGAAATGTCTTGGCTGCATATTTGAACAGTGTTGAGTAGTGATTCCATTTCAAGTGGTGTTTTTCCATACAGCTTCAAATTATTTAAAGATGGTGGAATAGTTTGGCAGATATTTTTGATGTTTGATAGCCATGGCCTGACTTGTACAGTATTGTTGACAAGGGTATCAGTGCAATGCCAACAGTAATAGTAGAAATAGTGATAGTGAGTTTCCTTGAAAGATTCCTGTCTTGATATTAACTTCTCCTAGCCTAACCAGCAATTGTATTTTCCATTGTGCCATTGATTTTTGCACTGAAAGTTTCTGATGTTTCTGATGTTATTTCTAGAAACTTGTTTATCCAATTATGTAGTAGAGAACTGAATGCTTTCTTGTAATAAATCCAAGCTACATTCAAGTTGATCTTTCCTTCTCTTGCAGTATTCCAAAATCATCTTGTCAATTAAGAGCTGGTCTTTTGTCCTTCTGCTGTTTAGGCTGCTTCCTTTCTGCTCAGGTGGAAAGAGCTTATTTTCAGTTAGATGCTGTTGAATTATATCAGCTACCACAGGGGTGTCAAACTGCCAGCCCGAAGGCCGGTTTCATCGTATCGAAGCCGTGCCCACCCCATTGCCAGCAATGCAAAAAGAGTCGCGATATGTCGCGACACGTCACATGACATGGCGAGTTTGACACCCGTGAGCTTACCACAACAGTTAGCAGTCTGAAAGTCATTGGTAAGCTGATAACTATCCTGTAGTTGTCTGGTGCTGCCCTTTTGATGGATCTTTCATTGTGAGGTAAAGTTTGCCAGATGTTAACCAATTTTTAGTTTTACCTCTTTGAGATATGTTGTTAAATTACTTGGCAATGAGTGGGCATAGATGTTTCAACCAAAAACCATGCAATTCATCTTCATCTGGTAGTGGTCAATTATTGATTTTCCTTGCCCTTTTATCACCATTTCTGCTATTATTACAAGTTCTTTCATTCAGCTTCTTTTTCATTTTTACTTACATCCTTTACCCAAGCTGAATTTTTGTTGTATTTGTTTGGATTGTCTAATAGTTACACCCAGGACTATTTCTTCTTTGCCAGGTGTTGACTGATTCACTGCAGTGGCTCTATTGATGGATGTTAAAAACCGTTCTGATTCAACTGAAATTGGGAGATTTTGCCTTTAGTGTGCAATTTGAGCTTCATGTCTATATAAATCCTTCCCTACGATCCAATCAGAGTTGAAGAAGCTTAGTGGATGAGAAGTGAAAAGACTTCAAAGAAAAATAAAGTCCAGTTGCCCCTTGAAAAAGCACCTTTGGGACATATCTGCTGATCTTTTGGGCTGTAATGGTTATCTGTTTCTTTATTATTTCCAGTGCTTCCTTAATCTTTCTTGTTTCTAGGAGATTTTTCTTGATCAGGTATTCTTTGGTCTTCTTGTTCTTCAGCTTCTTTTCTTTCAGTGTCAAATACAGATCCCTGGTCAAAGGGACTCACAGCATGTCCTCTCTGCTGAATCTTGAGGGATGAGCAGATGTAATGTTTCCTATGTAATTGGGGGGGGATTTCAAGTGCTGTAGAAATAATCAACTAAAATGGCGAAAAATTAAATCAGAAAGCAGAAGTGTTATATTGCAGAGGTCCCCAATGTTTTGGGCACCAGGGATCAGTTCTGTGGAGAAAGGTTTTTCCACGGACTGGAGAGTGCGTGATTTTGTGTGCTGCCTGCATCCCACTGATTGGGTTTTGCTTGTTTGTGCGGACCGGTTGCTGGCATGCTGTGGCCCAATACCGGTCCATGGACCAGGGGTTGGGGACCCCTGTCATATTGGATCAGTACTTCAAAATTTAAGATTAAACTATTGGGATAATATGCTATCAAATGAGGCATTTGATAGTATGGAAGATTTATAATACAGAAGAAATAGTGAACTTGCTAGGAAGATAGGCTAGCATATAAGTTATATTAGAGAATAGAGAATAGAGCTGGAAAGGACCTTGGAGGTCTTCTAGTCCAGTCCCCTGCTCAAGCAGGAGAATCTATACCATCTCAGACAGGTGATTGTGTAATCCAGACACGCTGCGCAACGTATCGGAGCTTTTTTGCCATTGCTGGCAATGGGGTGGGTGCAGTTCCGGTATGATGAAACTGGCCCGCGGGCCAGCAGTTTGACACCCCTGGTCTAATCGCTTCTTAAAAATCTCCAGTGATGGAGTGCCCACGATTTCTGGAGGTAAGCTGTTCCACTAGTAGACTGTCCTCACTATCAGGAAGTTTCTCTTTAATTCTAGGTTGCTTCTCTCTTTGATCAGTTTCCAAACATTGTTTCTCGTCCTTCCCTCTAGAGTGCTGGTGAACAACCTAGCCCCCTCTGCCTTTTGGCAGCCCCTCAGATACTGGAACACTGCTGTCATGTCTCCCCTATTTATTCTTTTCTTTAAACTAGCCAAACCCAAGTCCCGCAGCCGTTCTTCATATGTTTTAGTCTCCAGACTTTTGATCATCTTAATTGGTCTTCTCTGAATTTTTTCCAAACTCTCAACATCTTTTTTGTGATATGGTGACTAAAATTGGCTGCAGTATTCCAGGTGTGGTCTTACTAGGGTTTTATAAAGCGGTACTAATCCCTTGCGTGATCTTGACTCTATGCCTCTGTTTATACAACCCAGGATTGTATTAGCATTTTTTGCTGCTGCTGCACACTGCTGGCTCATGGTTAAGTGATCGTCTACTAGGACTCCAAGGTCCCTCTCAGTGTTACTGCTTTTAAGCCAGGTCTTGCCCAATCTGTACTTGTACCTTTGATTTCTTCTGCCTAAATGTAAAACTTTGCTTTTCCCCACATTGAAACTCATTTTGTTGGATAGGGCCCATTGTTCAAGTTTGTCAAGACCTTTTTGGATCCTGAGTTTGTCTTCTGGGGTGTTGGCTACTCCTGTCAGTTTGGTGTCATCTGCAAATTTGATGAGTTCCCCTTCAATTCCCTTATCTAAGTCATTTATGAAGCTATTGAAGAATATTGGGCCTAAGACGAAACCTTGTGGTCCACTACTTACTTCTCTCCATGTGGATGTAGTGCCATTGAGGACTACTCATTGAGTACGGTTTGTCAGCCAGCTATAGATCCATCTGGTGGTGATGTTGTCTGTTCCACCTTTTTCTAGCTTACCAAGGAGTAGGTTGTGGTTTACTTTGTCAAATGCCTTACTGAAATCTAAGTATACTACGTCCACTGCATTTCGCTGCTCTACTAGTTTAGTCACTTTATCGAAAAATGAGATAAGATTGGTTTGGCATGATCTGTTTTTAACAAACCCATGCTGGCTACTAATTATGGCTTTGTTTACTTCTAGTTTTTCGCAGATCTGTTTTTTGATTATCTTTTCCAGGATCTTCCCAGGTATTGATGTTAAACTGATTGGTCTGTAGTTTTCTGGGTCCATTTTTTTTCCCTTTCTTGAAGATAGGGACCACATCAGCCCTTTTCCAATCCTCAGGTTCTTTCCCAGTGCTCCAGAATTTATGAAAGATGTTGTGCAACGATTCTGAGATACCATCTGCCAGCTCTTTCAGAACTCTGGGATGTAATCTGTCAGGTCCCAGTGATTTATATTCATCAAGGTTGGATAGATGTTCTCTTACCATTTTCTTGCTTATTTTAATTTTTGTTTCTAGTATGTCTTTTGCAGTGGTTTTTTGGGTATGTTGGGCTATAGTTTCTTTTTGTGTGAAGACTGACGCAAAGTATGAGTTAAGCAGCTCTGCTTTCTCCCCGTTGCCTGTAATTTCCTTGTCATCTTCTTTCTTTAGTGGGCCTATAGTTTCCTTTACTTTTTTCTTGTTGTTAATATGTTGGAAGAATTTTTTTTATTGTCCTTGATTTCTGTTGCAAGTCTTTGTTCGTTCTGAGCCTTTGCTTTCCTGACTTCATCTTCTGGCTGTCTGCTGATAATCAGCCTTAGTTTTGTGCCCCTCTTTCCATTATTTGTGTTTGTCCTTTTTGCTTTTCAGTTTGTTAGAGAGATCTTTGTGCAGCCATGATCTTGGATTTCTTGTTTTTCTTTCTCAATGGTATTGTGCTGGTCTGGGCTTTTGTGATCGCATTTTTCAGGGTTTCCCACAGTTCTTGGGTTGTTTTCCCCTTTAAGATTTTCATCTATGGGATCTTTCCCAGGTTCTCTCTGATTTGTTAAATTTGGCTCTTTTGAAGTTTAATTTAAACATCGGTTGGATTGTTTTCTATTGCTAGTGTTTGCATTATATTAAATTCCATTATGATGTGGTCACTTTCACCCAAGGTTCTGGCAATTTCGATTCCCTCTATCGCTTCTTCTCTATTTGTAAGGATTAAATCCAGTATAGCTTTATGTTTAGTTCCCTCCTCCATCTTTTGGGTGACAAAGTTGTTGGCTAGGTTAGTTAGGAATTAAGATATGTAATTTCTGTCTTGCATTAATATTCACAAGGAGATATTTTTCTACATGCAAAATGTATATAATGTAGCTACAACTTAAATGATTTCTATATTATTCTTTTGCCTGTCTAGACCCTTTTGGAGACAACAACAAGCTTACTTAACCGTGATCTCCACTGGTCTTTACGTAATTTGAAAGCATCTATGACTAGAGGCCTCAATCCCAAGCAAGATTATTGCTGTATTTGTTTGCAACAGTACAAGAGGAGGCAACTGACAGGTGACCAAATTATAGTCTTCAGGTAAGTCTAGATTAGTGAATAGGTTCAACAATGAGTGGATTTACAAGGGAGAACTTGAAGACTTTGGAGAGCTCAGATTTACTAATTAATGAATAAGATAAGGAATTTTAATACTGAGCACACAGTGTTCTATTGCTATATCACTAATAATTTGATGTATGTATATGTGCACCTTTTCGATCACTGTCCAAACTATAGCCTTACTAATAATATAATAATAAAATAAATGAGACTTGGTACTATCTGATGTAGCAGGCAATAAGTGTAGAAAGAAGGTTTCTTAAGAGTGCATTCCATTGAATATGTATGTGGTAGGAAGTTGCAGGAAATTCTGAATAAGGAACCATAACATTACACTGTTAATGTCTAAAAATGGCTTAAATGTTAAGATTTTTTTAAAAAATATAATATTTATTGTAAAAAATGTAGATTTGATTATACATTTTAAGATGTTGGTATTCAGGTTTATATTTGTTATGTATGCATACAATGTAATATATATAATCTATTTTTATAACAGTTGTGGCCATTTGTACCATTCTCTTTGTCTGCTAAGTAAAGAGTGTGGCACTGAAACAAAAGGACAGATGAGGTGGACTTGCTTTAAATGCAGTGCAAGTCATAAAGGAGAGAAAGTAAGTTTGACTTCCTTGGAGACAAAGAAAAGAACTCCGGTATCACTTGCTCAGGTAAGACTTGAAGAAGTGACCCATTCTTAAAAGATTGATATGCTGACTGATTGAGTGATTGATTTAGTCTGCCTCTTGAAACCAGCTAGACTTTAGATCAGCGGTTCTCAACCTTGGGGTCGCGACCCCATTTGGGGTCGCACGACCATTTCGCGGGGGTCGCCGGACACCGCGGGCCGCCATTTTGTTTTTTTAATTTTTATTTATTTTTATTTATTTATTTATTTTTATTTTTTTGGCGCGCGTGCGCCGTGCATACGCAGATCCGCCCGTCGCACCGAAAAAAAACAAAAAAAACCCCAAAATGGCGGCCACGACAGGCGGATCCACGCATGCCCATCGCAGCTACCATTTTTTTTATTTTTTTAAAAAAATTTTTTTTTTTCCGGCACGCGCGCGCGTGCCTGGGTCGGGGTCGCAGCGCGCATGGGCGGGGCAAGTGGGGTCTCAACCTGAGAAAGGTTGAGAACCACTGCTTTAGATAGTTTTCAAATGTTACAATAAGAATAATTATTAATCAAAATAACCACAAAAGTAAATGATAAATTATGTATTTATGGAAAATAGCATTGTGGAGTACAGATAATTGCCCAAACATCCATGTATACACCATCAGTAGGGGGACAATCTATATTTCAGGAGATAAGCTATTCCAGAGGAGGGGAGCTGATGCACCATTAGTCCCCCTCATGCTATACCTGTCTCTTAGCAGGAGCTCCCTAATTGTATGGGCAGGAAAGGCCGAAAGATGGGGAAAGATGGTCTCTAAAATATACAACCCCTAAACCATAATTAACTTTATAGGTAATAAAACCATAATTAACTTTATAGGTAATAAAACCATAATTAACTTTATAGGTAATAACCAGTATCTTGAATTATACTCAAAACCTACTAGTAACCTGTGCAGCTCTGCAGCAGAAATGTAATATTGGAGTAAGTGATTGACCATTGAGCATGCATGCTGCTGCATTCTGGACCAGTTGAAGTTTCTAAATGGTTATCAACCATTTTTGTTGTTAGTTGCGAAGTCATGTCCGATCCATGAACAACATTCCTCCAGGCCTTCCTGTCCTCTACCATCTTCTGTAGTCCATTTAAGCTCACGTTTACTGCTTCAGTGACTCCATCCAGCCACCTCATTCTCTGTCGTCCCCTTCTTCTATTGCCCTCAATCTTTCCCAGCATTAGGCTCTTCTCCAGTGAGTCCTTCCTTCTCATTAGGTGGCCAATATAACAAATTACAGTAAAATAATCAAGAGATGATGGAGCACAAATGACCATCTTCAGTGCATCTTGTTCCAGGTAAAGCCACAGTTGATGCACCAATCAAAGTTTCTTGCCATAGTCTTCACCTGCTCTTTGAGCAGGAGTTATGAATCCAGAAGCTTCTAGATTGCCTGCCTGCTCTTTCTGGGAGCACATAACTTCATCAATTTTACAGCCCTGGAATAAGCCTCTAAATCAAGAGTCACTCTGTCTTCTTCAGGTTGAATTTAAATCTGTTTTTTTTTCTCATCCAAACCCTGACAGCTTCCAGATACTAAGTCATATCTTCCAAAGCATTGCATAATGAGTCTGGGCCCAGGGTAGGGCTTAGTTTGTGCCCACCCAAACAGAACACTCCCCCAGCCAATCAGAGCACAGCCAACCCCTCATCCAATCAGAGCACAGCCAACCCCCTAACCAATCAGAACACACCTCCACCCAATCAGAACACAGCCGAGCTCCCAGCCAATCAGTTCAAACCCCCACTGGCAGTTAAAAGGAAGAAACAGTTGCAATCACACATTGCTGCTAGAAGCACGAAGCCGAAAGCACCAGCCTGAAGATGACGAATGTGACTTCGTTGAAACATTGCCAAGACACTTCAAATTCTACATGGGAGAAAACCCGAAGAACCAAAGACCTACATACAAACACCCGCAAAAACCTCAGAAAACATATATATATATATGTCTCTCCCAACAATTTCACATGAATGTTGAACATAACGGGACAGGAGTAAACCCTGAGACATACCTATAGAATTCCTCCCTCCCCCCTTCCCTCCAGAAACACATTCTGGACCTGCATACTGAGATAGGACCTGAGCCTACATAACTGTCTGCATCCACAGAAGGAGGAAAGAATTTCATACCACTTTTCATCCAGTCCCTGCTATAATCATCAATTAAGTTGGCCAAGGGGGTTTCTGATCCATGCCCAGACCTGTTTCTATACAGAAAAGAGTTCAGAAAATCCATATCCTCCATATCCTTCTAAAACTACTTTCCCAATAACATTCCCTAAAAGAAAGTTAGAGTTAGGATGAAAGTTGTCCAATTTTGTTGGATTCAGATTTTGCCTTTTTAAATGAGCAAGAGTAGGTAAATCTAGTGGGGGGGTGGTTTTTGAGGGCTTCTGGCATTGCTCCTTCCCTCCAAGAGATGTTAACTGCAACCCAGATTCAATTCCTGACTTTTTCATAAATGCTTTAATTAGGCAGGTGAACTGGGCATTCTAACTGCAAGTAGCTGAGCTAAGATTGCAGAGGATTTCCTTGGGATCCACAGGATCAAAAACCTCCCTAAGAGCACCATCAGATGTTTCTTCAGGCCAAGTGCTACAAAAATGAAGCTGTTTTTGTAGTCTCAAACAGATGTTGTATCAGCCATCCAAAATGTTGTTGATATAGTCCTTATCATGTTTAAATGCTAGCATGTTTGAGTGGATAGTGCATACATTCCTGATTCATTGAAAACCAAAGGTTTGATGTATTTTTTAATCACTGATAAAAGTGTTTTTTTCTTTATGCCTTCTGTAAGCATTGGTTTTCTCCAACTGATAACTATTTATTTCATGTTGTTAGTCTATTTAATATATTTTTAATTCTAGATTTAGACTTATTTAATGTATGTAACTGATTTGAGTACCTATATAACACCTAGAAAGAAAATTGTACATAACAGTTACATGCAAATAAATGTGGGAAAGTGCCCATCCCGTGAAGTAATCTTTATACAGGAGAAGAATTGTATTTTATTACTAGTGATGCCACCAAAATTATACATCACATGCCAAAGAATAATAAGCATTTTGTGTGAGCAGAAATGTGCTAAGCCTTGCCCAGATTCTGTGCCTACTCACATCTGAATTTCTATAAACAAAGATAAATCCTTTCCATGAGTGGTTGTATTTGTACATGCAAATATGAAGGAGAGAAAGAATATGTTTTTGATTGAAAATTTGAACATAAAGAGGGATGCTTAACTGTTTCTTCTAAATGCCTTCCAAAATTGCATTGGCATACTTTGTAGTTTTATCAAAGTGCTGACTCCTGTGTCAATTGCAATATAAATCGGAAGCTTTTAAGTAATCTAGCTGCTAGAGCAAAGTAGAAAATGCTCACTTAGAATATATCGGTTTTCCTTAGGTGAATTTGATAAATGAGTACCAATAGAGAATGTAGGTGGATTACCTTAGTGGGAATATTATAACTATATGTATTTCTTATTTATTGATTTCATTATAAATTATATTTATTTTGTATTGTGTCAAAAGATATTACTAATTAACTGTTTAAGAGTGAATATCCCATTTCTACTTATATTTCCTCCACTGCAAAAAGTTTTCCCTCAGCTTTTAAATCAATTATTCTTCGAAGTCATTAGTTTTTTATATGTGTGCATGTACATGACAATTTTGATTCCTCGTGACTGCCTGGAAAAGTCCCCATAGTTTTTGAAGATTTTGAAAATGATTTGCTATTGCCAGCTTCTTAGGACTGAAAGAGAGTGACTAGCCCAAGGTCACCAAACTGGTTTTGTGCCCAACGTAAGACTAGAACAGTTTCTAGCTAAGATCAAAATTATCAGTTTACAATTACCATAATCAAATTTAACTTTAAATCAACAAGTTATCAATTCAGGTATCCCTTCCAGATGTATTCTATTTCTTAATCTCTCTCATCCCTCCTTTTATCACCAATCTCATTTATTTCTTCTTCCATTACACAATAGCTATCTTAGTTAAAATTAATGTTAAACCTTAATTCATTTCAATTCATTACACAAACTTCAAATTTCGTCCAATTGATTATCATACCTTATCACATCTATGTTATTGTACAAAAAGATCATCTAACTAATTTAAAACACTCCATTAATTATTAAAACCATCCCAGTCTAAAAAATCAACATTTTTTCAATTCCAATACATAATTTTCATCAAAATAAATCTATTATTCCAAAAAGTACATTCTTAATCTATTTAAAATATCTGTTCTAAAAATTACCCTCATATATATATATTTATATTTTTTTCTTGCTTCTAACTCTAAATCATAATCCTTAAAACAATCTATAAATCCAACATTGCCTTTTAATCCATTACACAATTTTAAATTTCTCTTTTCAATCTAATTCTGCCTTTTTTTCTGTACCAGGAAGGTTTCCATAAAGACACTTCCCTTTCAGCCAGTAGATCTATTTTTGTTGCTTGCAGTAGCCTTTGAAAGGATAGAAATCCCATCCTCTGCATTAGACATCTATTTCTCTTCTCCTTGAAGCATCATTGCTTTGTAGTTTGAAATCTCAGTCTTTGCTTCTTCTGTTCCTCTAAGTTGCAGATGGAAGGTTTATGAGATAGAATAAGTTCCTCTTTTATCTCTGTTGATTCCTCTTCTAGTATGTTTTGATTTATACCATAGTCAAATGTAGCCTGGACATCCATTTGAACATTTGAAGTGAAATTTCTGGATCTTAGTTCTGTAGTAAACTTTTTCATTGTAGCACATATTTCTGCAGTAGCCTCATAGATCTTTTCCAATATAAGTGTACAGTTTAATTGTGACTGAGGTTTCTCCATTTTGATAGTGATTAAAAAGAGTCTCTTTTTTTCTTTTTTGTGGAGGCTATATTTGCTATAATTTAGGCAATATCCACCCCCACAATTCCCACAGCTGTACACCTTATCTTTTCTCTTCAAAAGTATTTTGAAGGTCAGGTCTGTTCCATCTTCAAACCAAGTAACCAGAAGTTGCGGTATTAAATTTTCGCCACTATGTCCTCAGTAAATTAAAAAAGGTCTTTTCCAGACACCATTTCCTTTTTTCTATCTTTTAAAATGTGAAAAAGAAATAATATTCCGGCATAGGATGATAGTACAGTTCTTAGAAAGAGAGAAAAAGAAAAAAAAATTTTTTTTCTGTACCCCAAAAAATATAGAAGTAAAATATAGTCTTTAAAATTTTGTTCTATTTTTATAGAATGCCTTTCTTCCCAAAGAATATAGAAGCTGCCTTTTCAAGCCAGGGAAATAATTCCAACAAGGCTCTTTCAGGTACCAAAAACAAAATAAAATAGAGAGAATAGCAAAGAAAAATCTCACTAAGGGGGTTCTTACAGCTAAGATGCTCTTTGACTTGCAGTTTGAAGCAGCAGGGTGATCGGCCATTTTACTGGCCGATTTTCTTCTCCGTCAGCCCTCAGAGATAGCTCGGACAGCTAAAGAAGCCGCCGCTCCTCAGCAGCCAAGCAGAGCCTCCTTGACAGAAGTCGCACCCTCCAGGGCAACTTTTGACCCGCATAAGGGTCTACTGGCGGAGGGAAGGCTAGCCGATGAGGAGACGAGTCTCCCTGTGCAATTACGGATGCCGCAAACCAGAACCAGAACTCAGAAAAGCTTTTTCTGATGCAAAGTTGAGCTGAGTTTGATTCCAAGGACCATCAAGATTGGATCAGCTGAGCTTCAGGATAATGAACTTTGTATATCCTCAGAACTAGAATGGTGTAACATCAAAACCTATTTATTATTCTCATGAAAAAAATGATATTTATTAGGGTGATTGGGTACAACATGCAATCGTGTCTGTAAGTTTGAAAAACAGATGTGGACACTTTATAATGCAAACTTTTTTCATTGCCATTCATAGAATTAAGAATGTATGTCTCTGTCAGATTACTTGATCAAAAAATTGTTCCTAGAAGTATTGTATAGTTTACATTCAGAATGTGGTTTCAGTTTTTACATGCTACTGTATTTATATTTGTAAATTTTAGAAAAGTTTATATAGTGTAAAAATAATCATTTTTTTATAAATAGGATTCAATCTAATTCAATCTGATATATAAACATTCTGAGCAAGAATATTCTTGGGTGGAACTATTAGTTGCTTGGCCAGTTTCTGGTTCTTAAGCAAAAGGTATATCTTAATTTAGTGTGAGCATTAATATTGGCAGAATAACATGGATGCTAGATATTCTAAGGCAGGGGTAGGCAACCTTGGCTCTTTTATGACTTGTGGACTTCAACTCCCAGAATTCCTGAGCCAGCATGGCTCAGCTTGGAAACCTCTCCCTTTCCCCTCAGCATGGCTGGCTCAGGAATTCTGGGAGTTGAAGTCCATGAGTCATAAAAGAGCCAAGGTTGCCTATCCCTGTTCTAAGGCATTTCCTATAGAGCTTTCTTTTAGTTTTAAAAAAAGAAAATGCCTGCAGCATTTGTTTCCATGGCAATAACAAAATTACTCTCAATAAATATTCTTAATAACCAGATTGATTAATATGTACAAATAAAATACAGCAAAGGGGAAGACATATCTTGTCTGAAGTTAGGAACCAATTATTCTATATTATTATTGTGTATAGAACTCTATAAAGAAAAAGCTTGGTATTGCTTAACTATGGTAATTTAGAATCAATATATAAAATCATTTAACTTCATATTTACTTGGACACTGTTAAATTCACACATTCAATTGCTTTTAGTTTTGGAGAATAAATTAGGAGAAATATTAAATTAAATGTCAGTTCAGAAGTCCTTTACAATATGGGGAGGATTACACTAGTTATTTAAATATTTTTTTAAAAGATGATTGCTCAAAATATAGCAACCAGAACATTAAGGATTGTTCAGGGCATTCATAAAGATCAAAAAACAAACAAATACATATAAGAAACGAAAAGAGGGCCAAACCACAAAGGAAAATTACAGACAGCCTTGAATTGCAAAGCTGGTGTCAGGAAAAAAGAAATCTCAGAATGAGCTGAGATTAGCAAAGGATGGTAATGAAAATGGCTTCTTTAGATTTGTTCAAAAGAAAAGGAAAAGAAAAAAATCAGTATACCAGCTGCTCAATGAAGATAGCAAAATATGTGTAACTCAAAAGGGGGGGAGGGCAGAGCCACTCAATATTTTATTTGATCATCATGTTCAAAAGGAACAACAATTATGTGTTCCATCAGCAAATTGTGAAAAGAACAATAGATTAAAAATATAGCCAAGGAATATCTTTTTACTTTGAGTTGCATACTAGGGTACTGGAAGAACTAGCTGGTGATCTGGATGAACCCTTATTAAGTATCAAGTATCCTTGACAAATCTTTTATCACAGGTTGGTGAATCCCCAAATACCTGGAAGAGGGTATTCTCTCTTCAAAGGAGAAGGAGAGTCCAACAAACTGCAAAATATTTAGTCTGACATTGATACCAGGGAAGATTCCAAGGCTTGATTTATCTAAAGAGTACTTTTAAAAGAGATTGATTTAAAAATACCTTGCAAACAATGCAGTATTTGTTAGAGGTCAGTATGGGTTTGTCAAGAACAAATCTTGCTTGAGTACTCTTATCTCATATTCTGTTTAGGTAACTTTCTCAATAGATGGTGGGAATTGTGTAGATATATTTCCTGACTTTAGCAAAACATTTGGCACAGTAATCTCTGACATGATGGTTAGCAGGATAGCTAACTGTGGGCTTGATGGCATGACAAGTGGATAAAGAACTTTCTCAAAAATCATGACAAGGAACATTTATCAATGCTTTTTTGTCAAAGGAGTATAAAATTGGATTCTCAAAAGTATTGTTTTTTTGTCCTCTGCCCTTCAATATATTTTTCCAGAATTTCCATTAATTACTTACCATCTGGGGTTCAGAGAAAGCTTATCATGTAGTGCAGACATGTCAAACACAAGGACCGGAGGCCAGATGCGGCCTGCAAAGTGGTTTCATGTGGCCCGCGAAGTCATCCTGAAAACAGTGAGGGAACAGCCCCCGCTGCCTTGGCCCTGGCCCAGGCCGGCCGGGAGCCAATGTACAATTTTGTGATGGCCATCTATGCTGAAACGCATTCAGTCTTAGCTCCACAAGGCCATCTAGAAACAGCGAGGAACCGGCCCCTGCCATGTTGGCCCTGCCCCCTGGGTGCATGCTGGGGAGGTGCCACCCTTTGTGAGGAAAGAAGAAATGGAGCATGCCTTGGCGCTTGTCCCGGTCCCACTCCCTTCTGCCAGAAACCCTCAGATCTGTCCCACTCCTGCCCAGGCCCCCACAGGCACCCTTGACGCGAATGATGTAAAGCTGGCCATGCCTACCCAGTAGGCCACACCCACTCCGTCCATGCCCACCCAGTAGGCCTCACTCACCCTGGCCACATCCACCCAGCCCCCCTGAGGGCAACCACAATGCTGATGCGGCCCTCAATGAAATTGAGTTTGACACCCCTGATGTAGTGGATGACACAATATTGGGAGGAATAGTTAATACTTAGTAGATAAAATTAATATTCACAGAATCATAGGGCTAGAAGGAACCTTTGAGGTCTCCTGGTCCAACTATCTGCCCAAAGGCAGGAGTCCTTATACCATCCTGGACTAATGATTGTCCAATCTTTTCTTGAGCAATGGGCCACCTGTAACTCTGGGAAACAAGTTGTTTCCTCCTTGTTTCCAGGTTGGGTCTTCCTCTGATGAGCTTCCATCCATTGCTTCTTATCCTGATCTCAAGTGCTGTGGAGAATAAATCAACCCCCACTTCCCTGTGACAGTCCTTCAAGTATTGGAGGACTCCTATCAAGTGTCCCCTAAAGCTTCTTTTCATTAGCCTAAACATATCTAGTTCTTTTAGCCATTCATCATACAATTTAGTTTCCAAATCATCTTTGTTGCTCTTCTCTGCACTCTTTCTAGGGCCCCAGTATCCTTTTTGTATTGGGATGACCAGAACTAAATGCAGTATTCCAATTGTACCTTACTAGTGCATTGCAGAGTGCTACTTCACTTACTATGATCTTGATGCTATTGATGCAGCCTGGCTTTATATTGCCTTTTTTGACAGCTGCAGCACACTGCTGATTCATACTTAAATGGTGGTCTATCAAAATACCTAGATTCTCCCATAGACACTACTGTTGTACTGCTTATCCTATACCTGTGCGTCGGTTTTTTCTTGCCTAAGTACAGGACCTTATTTTTCTCACCACTGAATTGCATCTTGTTGAATTGAGGCCAGTGCTCAAATCTTTCAAGATCCTTCTGAATCTTGAATCTATCTTCTAAAGTGTTAGCAACTCCTTCTAGTCTTGTGTTATCCACAAATTTGATGAGCTTCCCTTCAGTTCCCTCATATAGATAATTTATGAAGATGTTGAAGAGCACTGGACCCAAGACAGAACCTTGAGGTACCCCGCTGGGTGCTTTCTTCCATGGACATATTGTTCCATTGAGGAGTACATGCTGAGTGTGATTGGTCAGCCAACTGCAAACCCATCTGGTGGTGGTATCTAACTCACATTGTTTTCCCATGGTGTTGATTTTGATAGCTTAGATTTTTTCCTTCCTTCCTTCCTCCTTCCCTCCCTCCCTATTTTCAAGGAGGTAATTAAGTTTTGTAATTCATTGACTTATTGAAACCTGACAAAGTCCTAATATAACTGAAATTCCATAGGAGAGATTACATTGATAATTAATGTTCATTTGTTATAAAGAATACAGATAAGAAGGTTTAGAAGTTTGTCATAAAGAATACAACATAATCTTTGGCTATAGTCTTTACAGCATTATTCACTTTCAGTCCTTTAAGGAATTATGTCATGTTGTTTGAATTTGGTTATAAAAGTATCCCAGTTTCTTGATAAATGTTATGGATTCCCAGTCTATATGGGAATGTGAATTTGGTATTTCTCATTATTCCAAAAGGTATAATACAGAAAATACATAAAAGTTGTAGAAAAATAGTTTCTAATTGAATATTAGAAAATAAAGCTTCCTAACAGCAAGAGCAGTTTGACAGTGGATGGGTTCCAGCAAGGTTTGGATACTGTGGGATACTTTAATTTGGATTCTTGCACTGAGTAGAGGTTGGGCTCAGAAGTGCAAATGTCCCTTTCCACTCTGTTATTTAAGTTAATGATGTTCAATTTTTAGACCAGTTCAGAGTGTCTGTTGGATCCTCAGCAAGCTCAGGCTTTTGACCAGCTCTGTCGTCTATATCGTGGAACATCAAGGGTAATGTAATTTTATATTTTCCTTTTAATACAAACTGGATCAAACTTTGATATGCTTTCAGACATTATATATCTGAGATATCATAAAGGTCATTGTTGTTGCTGTGTTTGTCTGGGATGGAAAATAAACCAGGCAGGGACATAAAAAACACACTGAAAGAAATCAATGTCCTATCAGGTTCTACATCTTATTGTGACCAACCAAATGTTTATTTGATGCCCATAAGCAGGAAATGCAGTAAGTGAAATTGTTTGTTCTGCTTTCTTTCAACAGCAACTGTCTTTGAAAAGCATACAGCTCTGTCAGAGCAGATGAAACATTTCTCTGTTTATATTTCCTTTAAACCTTGCTTGATTTTTTTTTCAACTTTATCATAATTAATTTAACTATTTTTTTCCAAGCTAAACAGCCCTAGATAAACTACCTTTTCTCAGGGGAGGTTTTTCCAGCACCTTGACACATTTTGACTGTCTTCGTCCATGCCTTTGGATGCACAATAATATTTTAAATAAAACATTCAATTGCTCTGCATCAGACAGACACTGGTAGAATGTCTGAGGTTTTTCTTCAGAAATGGTTCACACTTTCCTGAAGTATATACAGTATTTACATTTTTATTCTTTAAACACTCTTTGTTTTCATAACAATCATCCTGAAATGCCATAATACTCAATTAACTAATGTAAATGCAGTATATATCTATATCCTACTGGATATAGTCACAAAGCTATTTTTGTCTTTTCGGCTAAAACTATTGTTCACATCTGACTTCTACTAGGACTGTTTTCCTACATAAGTGTAATTTACATGCATGTTTATTGTGATATAGCCAAGAATATTTTAACATAATTGGTAAGAAAAATACAAAAGTTATTGTTTGTGATTTTAATGAAAATTCAATGTTGATCTTTCCTCTTTGAAATAATTTGTTTCTGCACTACCTATATAACCTTATCATTTACAATAGCCATATTTCTTTTATTTTGTAGTTGGCACTTTTGACTGAATTGTCTCGAGATCATGGTGGTGAAAAACATGGTTTTGTCCAATTCTCCCAGGGGGATTCTGCCCTGAATAGTATCTTCCAAAATGAGACTTTTCAGCTTCATCTCAGTCCTCCTCCTCTTCTAGAAGACTAATCCTTGGGTATCAAGTATTGTGAAAAAATACTTCTAATATTTGTTGGTGGATCCAAAGTAAAAGTTAGCAGTATGTATTTTATAAATAACTGCAACAATACAATCTTCGTGTTTCGACCCTTAACAAAACAACATCAGCGTCAAGCATTCTAGTCCTCGTGTCCAGTGGATTTTGCTGAAAGCTATAAACTGCTCTATGAAGCCTATACTTTTTTTTTTCATTTAAATTCAGAATGAAGAATGGAACTTCACATTTACTATTGGTATAAAAGACTAAAATGCAGAGAAAAGCAAGGCAGAACTGGCAGAACTTTTATGAGATTGCTTTCTCTAATGTATTTCCTCTGTTCTCAATTACTCCTGAAAATCTGTTAGCTCCTCCAGTTGCAGTTGAAGAAATGTTGCTGTGACAGATGCTGTTCGTTGGAAATTTAACATACTAACATCATAAATGAGAAAATCTGTTAACGAAGCACATTAGAATACACCACACAGCCAACTAGATATTTGATGTCAATTTGTGTATATTTTGAGTGCTTTCATGATTGCCAGCTTTTCCACAGCTTGCTGTTTCCGTTGTACCAAAAGACATCAGCACATTACTCATTTATGATGGCTGCTCTCTTGCTGCCAAGTTGCATGGAAAAGATACCTTCGTCCATTATATATTGCCAGCTTCCTGAACCTTAACCATTTATCTTTATGAATTGACTAAAGGATTACAGTGTTGTTTATTTCCTCTTTATCTTCGTCCTAGAAATGAACAATCTGGTACAGGAATATATTTTTGAAAACAAATGTTTCTAGTTCCTATAAATGATATTTAATAACCTTTTCTCTTTCTATTACTTACCATTTGACAATTTTACTTTATTTGTTCATGAGATTTCCAGTTTCCATATTGTAGACAGGAGCAAGTATAAATTAAAAGATATATAAAAACCAGAATTATTTGCGCATTTATACTAGACTATTTCATGACTGAGTTTATTTTTTCTTCATTTATCATTTTGTCAGAAAGCTGTTAACCTCATATTTGTACACATTTTTCAGTGAGAGACCAAAAATCTCATATCTGCTTCTGTCCACTTCCACATTACCTATCTTCTACAGTTAGAGCAGACATGTCAAACACAAGGCCTGGGGGCCGGATGTGGCCCGCGAAGTGGTTTCATGTGGCCTGTGAAGCCATCCTGGAAACAGTGAGGGAACTGCCCCCGCTGCCTTGGCACTGGCCCAGGCCGGCCAGGAGCCAATGTACAATTTTGTGGCGGCCATCTATGCTGAAACGCATTCAGTCTTAGCTCCACAAGGCCGTCTAGAAACAGCAAGGAACCAGCCCCTGCCGCGTCGGCCCCGCCCCCGGGTGCATGCTGAGGTGTCACCCTTTGTGAGGAATGAACAAATGGACCATGCCTTGGCGCTTGCCCCAGTCCCACTCCCTTCTGCCAGAGACCCTCAGATCTGTCCCACTCCTGCCCAGGCCCCCACAGGCACCCTTGATGCGAATGATGTAGAGCTGGCCATGCTCCCCCAGTAGGCCACTCCCACTCTAGCCATGTCCATCCAGTAGGCTGCACCCACCCTGGCCGCACCCACCCAGCCCCCCCAAGGTCAACTGCAATGCTGATGCGGCCTTCAATGCAATTGAGTTTGACACCCCTGAGTTAGAGGCTATCAAAAATTATGAATTTATGTACTAATTACTTTACTAATATTCCTGCTAAAAGAGTTGTCTGGTCTATAGCTTATTACATAAAGAAAAAACCAATGAGTAAAGAAACATTGCAAAGTTATTTTGTACTTCCAGTATTCTAAGGAAATACATTTTTAACACACAACTTTAGAACAGTTATCTCCTTCAGTAACTGCGCAGATAAGACTTTTGGATTCACTTTGTTACTGAAATAGGCAAAGATTACCTAATAAAAATTCCTTGATCCCTGTGTTGATGAAATAATTCACAAGCATTCATCAAGCTATATAATTCAAAAGTTACATAGACTTTGCAATGTTTTGTAATCAGTTTAAGAGAGATTATTCAGAATACAGAAAGTCCTTGACTTAACAACCGTTTGAAATTACAGTGGGACTGAAAAAAACAACTTGCAACTGATCTTTGTACTTAGGACTGTTGCAGCATCCTCATGGTCAAGTGATCAAAATTTGGGTGCTTGGCAACTGACATGTATGTACAATGGTTGCAGAGTCCTGGAATCATTGATTGCGATTTGCGATCTTCCCAGCCAGCTTCCAACAAGAAGGTCAATAGAGAAAACTGAATTTGTTTAATGATAGCATGATTCACTTAACGGCACTGATTTGCTTAATAACCATGACAAAGAGGTGATTGCTTTACATATTTAGCATATATAAAAGAGGGAAAGGTATCTGGATACACTTAAAACTTGTTACCTTTTCAGTAAAAATTTCACGTGCGTAAATGGTCAAATTTTCCATTAGTTGTTATTGTAATGAAAAAACTGTCATAACCATGTTTTGAACATTGTTTTTATTTTATTTACAATCAAAAACCAAAAAGAAAAGAACATAATACAACCAATAAAAGAAAAAGTATGATATGTCAAAAACAAAATATTGTTTAAAAAATTCAGCTTGCTGTATTTTACAAAGCATAGTCAGAGCTAGAAAAGTTCTAGAGAAGATCAACCAGATGTGTGAGCAGTTCTTCAGATGAAGGAAATGAATGCTGGAGTTTTGGAAAATAATGTATAGTTTTGGAAGCAGATTTTTCCCCTTTTCCCATTAAAAATTCTTAATGAGTAGAATGATAAAATATTCAGAAGACACAAAAGGAAATCCTTAAATCACATAGTTTAATTATGGAATTTGTTGCCATGAGATAAGGTGATGGCTATTAAAGTAGATAATTAGCAGAATAGAGTTATCAGTGCTACTTGGTGGTCATAGGTTGTCTCTGAAATTAGAAACAATATATTTCTAATATTTCAGTTGGTGAGAAGCAACAGTGAGAATAATACGCTTATGTTCTGCCTTTAGGCTTCCCAAGAAGCTTCTACATAACCTTTATATTAAACAAAAGTTTGAGATCCAAGAGTAGAAAATGGTTGTGAATATATTAATATATTACTAGTTCCTTTTATTTTATATGTACCTGTCACAATGGGATGAGGATTTCTCTCCAATGTACAATTCACGCTGATCTTCCATGCAATAAGCTTTGAGGCCATTTGCAGTTTCACTTCTTTGCTATGTACTAGTATATAATATTCTATAGCATACTGAAACATCATAATAATTTTGATTTTATATGAAATCGAGGATGTTATTCAAAAATTGTGTTGCCATTTAATGTTTGTGGCCCAGCCTTTTCGTACACTTTGTCCTGCTATTCTCTAAAATAGTTTTTGAAAGAAGTTAAGTGACTTGTTTAATATCCCTAAAAAAATCAAAATCTTGAAAAGCATCCATGAAAAAGAGATTCTTTCAGCTTTACATCTCCAAAGTGTCCAGATTTGATGAGAATAGAATAGAATAGAATAGAATAGAACAGAACAGAATTGGGGGGTCTTCTAATCCAGCCCCCTTTCTCCTTTCAAGAAGTTTATATAATGACTTTATATAATGTGGTATTAATGAAACAGTAATGAACCTGTTGCTTGACTCTTGTTTCTCAAGTGATGGTTGCTATGTCCAATTCAACTTACTCTACATGCCCACGTACATTCACATATGATGAAAGATAACATCAAATACACCATTTCATATTAAGACATGAACATTTGTAGTGCCACAAAACTGTGGAAAAGAAATCCACTTTACTCTATGGTTGTGCAAAAACAATCTTCACATTTATTATTTTGTGAGAAGTTTACATGAAACAATGATGTGCTCTTGAAAGTAGTTTGAGACACAGTATTTATGTGCTAAATCAGCCAACCAAATCCTGCATGGCTTACACTGAGGAAATCTCCGGGGAAGCCAGAAGCAAGCCAACTTTGTTGTGCTTAAGATTTTGAAACAGAGTAATTTTAGGAGATTAATATTGTATGCAGCTATTGCTCATTAATAGTCTGATCAAGAATGTCTGTACTGATTTTCTCCAGCTTTCATTTCTCAGTTCAGAATACATTCATCTAATCTTAGCCTGGTTAAATCATTTTGCCTTCTACCCTGCAAAACAGTGGCAATACCACAATTCTTCAGTATAATAAACATAACTAAAGTGTTCCCTCAAAACTTGCTCCATTTCTGCTCTCAAATGTAATTTCCAATTCCTCTGTAGTCCTCTCTGGGATTGCCAAAATTCCCAGTTTTTGCTTTAAAAAAAAAAAATAGCCACAAACTAACACAACCAGACAAGCTGTATTTTAAATCTCGAGTTCCAAATAATTTGAGTATATAATCATATTTTATGCAGTTTCTTCTATAAAATCCATAAGAATTCTTAACATCACCTGAGAAAATCTTTAAGAATCCCAAGATAACACTTCTATAAGGAAACAGTGTTCTGTTAAAAATTAGAAGAATGCTGTAATTTTTCAGAACTACTAAGAAAGGATTTACCTGTTAAAACTATTTTTTCTTTCTTTTTGGGGGAGTGCGGGCAAGAAATACATTTTAGTATCGCCATAATAAATAGTTCGTTTTACTTCTTAAGGTAATATTTTATATTTTAAAGTATATATTAATTTTATAATCATTCATAATACACTGCAGTCTAAATATTTTCTAAAAGTGCCTATGTCTGAGTGTATGTATAAAAATTAGTTATTAGTTATGTGTCAAGATTGTATATAAAGAGCAGCATTCAACAACACAGCATAAGATAATCTAATACTGAGAGCAACAACTGTACATATTTATATGTTACCATTCTTAGATAAACTTAATGGAAAGTGAATTAACTGAACCATTATAAAACAGGGCTATATTTATTAATAGATGCCCTAATGTTACAGGAAAATTTTTTAGTTATGTACCATATGGGTGAATGCAAAAAGGTTAGGAGATAAAACATTTTCATTCACTGGTACATGACTATTTAAGTGTATTTGAAATTCTTATTTTAAAACATTGGGGGGGAAATGCACATTTACAGCTCAAAGGGCCATAATCTTTAAACTGATTAACAGGGCACCTCTTCTGACAGGATAAGCATACTGTGTAAACTTAAAATGGAGGCACAAATACATCAGAGGCATAAAGATCTCTTTCCACTATACACTTTTCACTGTTTTATACTGAATAACATAAACAATGATTAAGCAAAGCTAGAAGAAAATAATCAACTGCTTTTTTTTCAGATTGTTTCTTTAAATCAAAATATTATATGTTAGAGGCTAAAACTATCATGACACCTTTTTCATCTAGCTACAGTCAAACCTACTGTGCACAAGTGGATAATTTAAATAGATAATAGAATAGACCCAGTACTAAATGTAAATACTGAGTCACCAAATGTACAGATTAATAAATGGAACTATTAAATTCTATTGCCCTAGTTCTATACTGAAATACTTTCTTAAATCAGTTAATATACCATTTACAATTCTTCAGTTTGGAAGTGCATTGATTAAATATATCCATAGCAAAAAAAGGCTGTGTTAATCTCTTTAAAACAGATACATATCCTGATTAGTTTTCCTGATTTTCCTAAACACCACAAGTTTATGCCTGCCTTTTGCTGGGAGCAAAAAGCTTAACCTTTTTTTCTTTTTCTTTTCCTATTTCGTTTTGTTGTTTTATGATGGGTAAATACCAAGCCAGGCTATATTTTTGGCTGATCTGAAAAATAATTCTAACTTTCATTATGAGAATATACACTGAAATTGCAGTCACAATATACCTATTTCAGATGAGTAGCTCTTTCGTATATGCTTTGTTTCTATAACAAAATCCAGCTGTTCTCTGTTTTAATATAGAAAGTAATTTAAATATTTAGAGTCAAATTATATATCAGTGGAATGATATATAATGGTCAGTTGGCAGTGTAATAATGTATCCCTTGAAGGATTTTAATTCAAGCCTTTCTGACATGTTCTTATTGTAGAAACAGTTTCAGTTATATTGGCTGAGTATTGTGCTTATGCTAGCAATCTCCTGAGTTACTCTGTAGCTGGCAAAAAAGGTTAGTGTATGAAAGTCATTTAAAAAGATGTACCTAACATCTGAGTGAGTGAGGAGAGCCATGGCTTCTTGTCTCCTACATAAAATAATACACATAAAGAATATTTGCTTATGGATTTAACTCTGCTCATCAAAGGTATGGCTAACCTATTGATATTCAGCAAATGCACAAAAGGCTAAATCCTTATTCCAAATGAGAAATCCTCAGCCAATTGCTTATTTCAGAGTAGATAATGACTTTCAAAGAGGGTTCTTAATCAGTGGTATGTTATACCACAGGTTACCTGAAAAGATTGTAGGACATGGTGTAAGCCACTGATATCTAGACTACCATACATAATGCCATACATAATATAGTAACAGTTATACAGTCTATGACCATAATAAAATTGGACTGATTGATAATAACAGAAAGCCGGTAAACACACAAATGTCCTTCTTGGGGGAAAGTGTGCGTTTGTATCATATTGGGATCCAGGTTTTCTGCTAAAGTAACTAAGGACCAAAGTCTGAAAATCACTTGCTTACAATAACCTGACCAATGCAATTTAGCTGATCTTCATCATGATGAGGGTTAGTCTGTAATTAAAGATGTACATTCTGGTATCTTTCCAGCTATACAGGAGAGCTCCTGGAAATTCATTGGTAGAATGAGTATCAAGGAATTAATTCACAGATGGCTAAATATTGTCACTATGTTCCTTGAGGGATATCAAGTATACTGCAAAAAAGGACCTGTCAAAAATGCCAGTATAAATGCTATAAAACCAGTGTTATTTTAATATGCCTAGCTAGCTCCCAGCTCAGAATTTCACACTGTGGTTTCTATGGTTTCAATTACTTCTAGTTCACACTGTGAGGGTGATAGAAGGGGACACTCATCTGGCTCCCAGCTACTGTCTGGACTATAATCCTCTTCTGAACTTAGCTCTGCTCCTTCTTCTGTGTCTTCATCACATGACTCTACGTAATGAGCCCCAACAGCATTGATCCCAGAATCCTCAGAACTGGAAGGGGATGAGCAATGATCTATTTTTGGTGTATTATTCTCTCTCAAAATTAAGGCGTTGCGTGTGGGGACCTCCTGGGGCTTCATTTTATAGGAAAGAGCAGGAGGTTGCCTCTGCACATAACACATCTTCCCATTGATGCATTTCACACGGTAATTGTCAATAAATAGGTCTGAAATTGTGCAAAACCGTGGGGAGTCTGGTGGTAATGGTGCTTGGAAGACAGGTGCAAACTTCAAAAAGTGTTCTGTGAGAGAGACAGCTATCTGAATAGTATTTATGGTTCCTCGAGGCCGAACAGGTATTTCAGTACTTGGAAGCTGTTCTACTGGAGTCATAGGCTGATAAACATATTTACCTACAAAAGATATATGAAAAAAAAAATTAGAATCAAATTTTACTTCGTAGAAATTAACTAGATCATGAAAAAAAACTTGTTCTAGTACTATTGAATGCCAGGTGTCGAAAGTCTAAAACAAGAACATGCTTAGCTTGTAGGCCTCCTGAAGACATCTGGCTGGCAGCTCCTTGGCTTTTTCCATATACTTATCATTTGTTTTCTCTTAGTCACGGAAAATAAATATTCTGTAAAATAGTAGATTCCCCCATCCCCCTGCCCACATCTTGAAATTATTTCCTTTGTTTTAGGCAAAGTATTATATAACAGCCTTTTGTTAGAATGTTATTTTTTTTCTTTGTGTCACCAGGGACTGTTGTGGCTCCAGTTGTTAACAAGACATTTTAAGACAGGAAATGAAGAGATTTTAAAGCCTCGAAAACCACTAGTATTCTGATAATTATGCCAAGTAGGAAGATAATAGGATTGCATTGACTATACCATATAAAAGCAGGATCAAGGAAAAGAATATTGAAATAAAAAAGAACCATCAATCAATTGCAAAAGGCAGCTTTACTTGGAACAGCTTATATTCTGGGAGGATCTGGAGTCAGCAGAATAAAAGAGAAAGAACTGGAGAAACTCACAGAATATAACAACCTGCAAACAGAATGACTGTGGCAAAAGAAAGCAAAAATAATACCAGTAGTATCAGGCACCTCAGGTGTAAAACATCAAGAACACCACTAAATAACATCATCATTGACAAAATCACCATCAGCTAATTGCAAAAAGCAGCTTTACTTGGAACAACTTACATCCTGAACATACCTTTAATACCATCAAACAAAATCTACCTATCCCTGGTCCTTGGGAAGGGCTCAATACAATCTAAATAAATATCTGGCTGACTCTGCCATGAACCATAATAAAACACACACAGAGAACAGCTGGGAAAGATTATTTTGCTGCTGATATTTCACGGTTCTCTGTCACCCCGAGAATTGTTCCTTGACTAGCAAGTAATACCTACCAGGGAGCAGATTCACAACTTGGAGTTCCTTCTGGTCTCCCAGCCCCTGCTGGAACAGCAGGCAGAAACTATGGCCAGAGGGGACCATGCCCATTTTTGGTGGTGCATCAGTTACAACCCTACCCGAGGTAGAAGTGTTTACCTACAGTAGTTTATGCTCTTAGCTGAGCTGCTGTAACGTTATATTTGGCTCCATCCTGGTTAGAAAATCTTCCTCTTTTTAATATATTTTTTATTAAAATGTTTAAATAAAAAAAAAGATGAAGACTGATACAAACTAATATAAAGTATGAAGGAAAAAAACGAAGAGAAAGCAAAAAGTACCGTAAACTAAAACAGTTAAAATTAGAAAAGAAAGAAAAAGATACAAAGAAGTGGCTTCTGATGGTCATCATAGCAGATATAAGTACAAACATACTTAGACCTCTGTCTCTTAAGGTTACATTAAACCAGGGGTTCTCAACCTTGGCAACTTTAAGACTTGTGGACTTCAACTCCCAGAATTCCTCAGCCAGCAAAGTCCACAAGTCTTAAAGTTGCCAAGGTTGAGAACCCCTGCATTAAACAGTATTCCTTCTATAATCTATCCTAATCATCAAAAACCTAAATCCCAAAATCATTTTTCTGATTTTATGCATAAAGTCCATAATTGGCTACCAGTCACCAATAAATGTAAATGACTTTTCCCCAAAGAACTCAATTTATTCATTTCAGCTAAATTGTATACCTTTCTATCCTTATAAAGCACCCATTTTCCCACCATGTCCAAACATCAATTCATTCTTTGCCTTTTACTATTTAAATTTCCTCACTTCTCTTTCAGTATGTCATCAACTACATCCCACCATAACTTTCATTGTCTTCCTCTTCCTCAACCCATTTGGTTTTCTTTCGTTAATTTGTTTTAGGATTTGATTGTCATTCATTCTGTCTCAGTGCATTTATTTTGCATAGGTCCCTCATTTTTATATATTGAGCTCACATTCAGGAAGCATCCATTTATTTTTTATTTTATACCATTTGATTTATCACACATGCACTGCTTAATAACATATTCTTATTGTGTTCACTTACTCCTAACATTCAAAAACATGCCTCTATATAAAAATTGGACAAAATCATAATTCTGCTCAACATCTTCCCAGACATACTTAATAAATTGAACCTCCTGTCCCTGAGGTTTTAATATTCACTCATGCTCTTCCCCCCATCTCTTTCTTTCTAGAAGAGCAGTAATCACATTCCTCAATCATCAAGTATAAATATTCTTGACACACGTATTAAACAAGATATACAGCTATTCCATAAGCAAACAACATCCATATTTAAACTTTTCTTCAATTATAACAGCTATGCCTATAGTCTTACAATTAATTGACTTTCTTTTCAACATTTTTTTTCTTGGATATACTAATATTTGCACCATTCTTTGTAGATCTATTCTTATTCAATCCCATTTCCATGTCTAATATATTCCCTGCAGTATATCCTACTTCAGTTTCATAATCATTTTTTTATTTTGATTCTAGTCCCTCTGCTGAACTATTTAGTTCTTTCATCCACTTCCAAAACAGTGTTTTTTATTTTCATCAAAAATGCTGTACGGTATTTTATATTATCTTTCAGTTTTAAAGTGCTTGCTCTCTTGGACCACTGTGTGTTCTTTGTTCTTTCCATTCTTTTTCTTCCTAGCATTTTGCCACAAATGCAGGGTCTGCTTTTTTCTTTTTCTGGATCAACCAAGTGTTGATCTATCATTTGTAACAGGAATTGACCAACTGGCTTGTCACGGAGCCTGACTCTCTCATGGACTGAGACAGAGCAACTGGCCCATAGTCAACTTGCTGACTTTCATGCCTAAGGCAGGATTAGAACTCATATTTTCTTGATTTCTTGCTTAGTGTCTTAACTACTAGACCATCACTACTAGGCTCTCTACTCGGTGTAACTATCTCTCTGTACAGCAGCCATTGTTCCTCATGCATCTTTTTTTCATCTACAGCCTCTTTCACTTCATAATTCCACCAGCTTTTCTTTTTCTATGCCAGCATCTAACATTTTGTCACTCTTTCAAAACAGCTTCCATATAATCTTTCCTTATATCCATTTCCATTCATTCTTTTGGGTAATCTTCTAACACAGACATGTCAAACAAAAGGCCCGGGGGCCGGATGTGGCCCGTGAAGTGGTTTCATGTGGCCCGTGAAGCCATCCTGGAAACAGTGAGGGAACAGCCCCCGCTGCCTTGGCCCTGGCCCAAGCCAGCTGGGAGCCAATGTACAATTTTGTGGTGGCCATCTATGATGAAACGCATTCAGTCTTAGCTCCATAAGCCCTCCCCTGCATGGCCTAAGAGGAACAGTGAGGCTCCTCCAGTGGACCATGCCTTGGCACTTATCCTGGTCCCACCCCCTTCTGCCAAAGACTCTCAGATCTGTCCCACTCCTGCCCAGGCACCCACAGGCATCCTTGACATGAACGATGTAGAGCTGGCCACACCCACCCAGTAGACCACACCCACTCCATCCATGCCCACCCAGTAGGCTGCACCCACCCTGGCCACACCCACCCAACCCCCTAAGGGCAATCGCAATGCTGATGCGGCCCTCAATGAAATTGAGTTTGACACCCCTGTTCTAACATGTTTTCAAACAAGAGTCATAGTTTCTCTTCCTGTTGTCATTCTACTTTTATCTTTAATTTCTTTCACTTTCTTTTCTTCCACATTCCTTTTAAAATTCAGTTGTATCCATAACACAGGCAGCACTGAAATTGTTTTACCTCACAATAGTTCAGTAGAAGGCTCCAATTTTATAATTATTTAAAATAACCCTCATTTTGCATGGTAAGAAAACATAAATATTACTTTTTTGTTTTCAGTAGGATAGCTCCTATCAATACAAATATTTGTGTAGGTATTTTATTTTATTATTCTCCTTTTAATCGGTTTTTCTGAAAAGAAAACTGATGGGAGAAGCAGGAGGAAAACTGGGAGGGTTACAAATGGAAAACAACTTTGCCTGAACTGCTGTTAAATTATGTGAAAAAGGTAGAGTATTTGTGTAATAAAAAGTCTTGTGAGGAAGCACCTGTACAATCACCAAGCCTATCACAAATAATGTAGCATGCTGGCTGGGGAATTCTGGGCACTGAAGTCTACAAATCATAAAAGTTGCCAAGTTTGAAAAACATGATTGTCCACATAAATGGTAATTATATTTATTCTTTCATTAAAAGAGAAAGATGACAATTGTATCCCTTTACCATCCAACTGATGGCACTACACATTTTATTTCAGATTGGTGAAAGTGCATTCTACACTAACACAGTTCCTTTTCGTTTACAACTACAAATGCTAGCCAAATGCCTTTGTTTTTAGGGCACATGTGATAAACACATGATATGGAAAAACAGAAGTTAAAAACTGTAATATATATATAACCAAAAATGTAGCTTAGAGCAGGTATCTAGAAAAACAGAATAAAAATATCTTTGTCCGGTGGCAGGGTAAGGAAGTGGCTGCCAGGCCAGCATCACTGGAAAATAGAAGGAAGTCCAAATGCAGGGATTCATCATCAAGAAGACCTTCTTTTCTAGTTGCCAGTGAGATATTCTGATGACTGAGGGCACCTGGTAGAATACATTTTGATAATGATCCAATATAAATGCATGCTCATTCTGATATTGTAGAAAGTAGAAACTAAGGGTACGTTTTCTGATCGGACAGTGGAGGATGACATACTGATACAAAACTAACTCTAAGATTAGCAGACATATGGTAGCAGCTTGTGAAAAATCTGGATTTGTTTATAAACCCCTCCAATAACTAGGTAGATAAGCAGCAGTTAATTACTAATATTTGATTATTTAAAGATGGGCAAATATTTACAAGTAATTGGAAAATAAATGCAATTTGGAAGAGTATATTTTAAAAAAAAAACAACTTTTCCCTGAAATACATCCTGCCTTCCACAAGCCTTTTGTAATTTGGCATAAAAAGGACCGAATGTTTTTCGTAGGTGAAAACTCTGAGATTCTATGATGTTTAAAAGGATCAGTTAGATTATGGGTTCCCTGTAGAGCAGTCTTCTCCTCCCACCCCTGCCCTGCAATGAAATTAAAGTATTGCTTACCAATACAAACATGATAAACACAGCTGAGCTTCCTTTTCCATAAACAGATATTTTGTTTTTCTATGTGGAGGTAGCAATTCAATATTGTGCCTTTAAACCCATCTGGAAAAAGTTATTTTCTATGAAAGCTCAAAGTAACCTACTAGAGAAAGTAAGAATTAATGTTTGTGTCAAGAGCAACCTCCATAATATTGCAGATAAAATTTTTGAACATTAAAGTATGTAAACCTAAGCTGGAAAAAGGTGGATGATTTTATGGCTCCAAAGAGATACTTTGCTTTTTGGATTCAAGATAGACAATGGGGGGGGGGGGAAGAAGGGAGCTTGTGGGACCCTGAAAAGTGAGAAATTGTATTGTTTTGCACACCGACTCCATTTCTGAACAGTGAAATGTTTTAGGGCATAAAACCTTTTAGGCCCCCAACCTTTTGGGCAGCAGGGACTGGAGAGAGAGGCTTTTCCACGGATTGAAGGGGGGCGCGGTTTCATGTGCTGCCTGCATCCCGTGGATGGGGCTTCACTTGTTTGCGCAGCCCAGTTACCAGTATGCCAAGGATAGGTGCTTGTCCATGGACCGGGGGTGGGGACCCCTGCTTTAGGGATTCAAGTGTTCACAAGAGGTCTAGTTTCCTTAGAAGGAGCCACCATAAATATATGTGCTATATGGCTGAGCTAATCAACTGAAGCTTCACAGTATTAGTTGATAAATTCCAGTTTCCCATTAAAAATTATGGTGAACTTTTAATGCTATTGGATTTCCTGCATTTAGCAAAGTCAGCTGAGATCCAGTTTCAGAATATGTGAACTTCCAATAAACTTCTACTGTGCAGCAAAGCAAAGAAGAAAAGCCCAACGAGTCATTTCTATAATCACCTAACTTTTGAGCCCATACAGCTCTGTATAGCCTCGGGTGACATTTTTACAGTACCATAATCCCCTGTACACAAAACAGCTAAAAATTAATGGCATAGTTTTTTGCCATTTTGAAGCAGAAAAAAAAGAAAAGATGGACTTAACTTGATTTAATACAGTTTTTTTTTTAAAAAAAAAGACTCCAGAGCTCAACCTTGGCAACTTTAAGACTTGTGGACTTCAACTCCCAGAATTCCTCAGCCAGCTTTGCTGGCTGAGGAATTCTGGGAGTTGAAGTCCACAAGTCTTAAAGTTGCCACGGTTGAGAACCTCTGCTCCAGAGACTTGCACCCAAGATATACGTGAAACCAATGTAGCTTGGCCCTCTTTATATTACAAAGTCCTGCCCACGTTGTATCATCTACCCCCTCACTCTAGCCCAGTGATGGCGAACCTTTTAGAGACCGAGTGCCCAAACTGCAACCCAAACCCACTTATTTATCACCAAGTGCCAGGTGGGCATGGCCCACTGGGTGGGCATGGCTGTGGTGGTCATGGCAGACTGGGTGGGTGTGGTCACCTCGATGTTGCTCATGTGGAATGATGCCTGTGGGGGCCAGGCAGGGTTGGGGGAGATCCAGGGGGTCTGTGGCAGGTGAGGCAGTAGGCAGGCAGCTCGTCTTGCGAGGCAAGGTGTGGCAGGGTGGGGGTGCCATTGTCGCAAGGCAAGGCGAGACAGGGGCCGGGAAGGCCCACCGCCAGCAGTTCAGAGAAGCCGCCTCTGAGCTGGACGGCCAGCCGACAGCTGAGGAGGCAATACAGTGGGTCATGCCCAGGAAAAAGAGAACATGTGAGGCCAGGAGGGATGGGATGGGGGAAAGGAAACCAGCCATGCTGGGATGCATCCAGCCATGTGGGACCTTGGCAAGTTAGTGGGCGGCTGGTTGAAGAGGGACAGTTGCCATTTCTGGGGCATGGCATGTGTGCCCACAGAGAGGGCTCTGAGTGCCACCTCTGGCACATGTGCCATAGGTTCGCTACCACTGTTCTAGCCCTTCTTAGAAAATGTTACCCGTGGCCTTAAACTGTATTATTACAGGTACATACACTATCTATAGAAATCCTAGCAAAAATGGACAATTTTCTGCATCATGCATATGGCTTGGTTTGGGTATTAGAGGTTCGTGGCCTGTATTTTATGGTTAGGGCAGGACTCTTACAATTGTACCAGTCTCTAATATTTTTATACACAACATCTTCCACTGTGTAGAATATTTCTTATAAGATGATGCTTATCTGCTCTCATATGCATATATCATATACAAAACAATATCATATTCTTTAACAATATTTTTAATTATGTGGATGTTATCGTAGATGTAACCTGTTACCCTACGAGTGGTTATTAAGAGAGAAGTCCAATTGAATACAGCAGGATTGCTATATGAATCTATGAAGATTAATATAATTATTCAACTTACAGTGCAATCTTTTAACATATCTTTTCAGAAAAAAAATCCACTGAGGCCTGCTTTGTCAGGCTACATCAATTTAATGTCTACATAGGCATGCTGGATGAGGTTACACTGCAGCACAGGGCCAGATATGATCAGTATGCTGAAACCCAATAATTTGAGCATTAATTGACAAAAATTAAATGCTTATCATCTTTTCACGTAATTATTTTTAATATTCAGATTAGCTCTCAATCAAAGTAAATTCAAGATATATTCCCTAAATTAATATATTCCAAATATCATACCTTTTAACTATCCATATATCCCCTTACATTAAATACACAATGTCTCTGAGGAATCTCCAGACACATATGAGTCAAATAGTATAGGGTGTGTGATTTCTAATTCCACATTATGGTTTCTAGAGCAAAAATGCAACATTTATGAAAAAGTAAGACAGGAAGCTTCAGAAGTGCAACATAAGTGTGAAAAGAATTTCCTTGTTTATTCAATCAAAAAATCCATCTAATTTAATGTTCTGTTACCATGGTCAGTTAGTATTACCAGTACAGAAGGATGATACGTATTACAAAAATTTTCTTTTGCATCATTTGATATTGCCATCTTTGGGGTTTTAAAGGTAAAGAGTTTTAATATTTCTATAACTTAAAATAAAATAAGAACTTGCACATTTACCTACATTTGAGAAATCATGGATATGTGAAGAATCTTAAGAATCCTTAAGGACAACTTTAGTTACTCAGAAACACACACATAAAATTAAATCCAAACTAAAATATTAGATGATCACATGTGAGATTCTGAAATAAAAATTAAAGACATTGTGTTAATTCACATTTCTGTCGTTTTATTTTTTCTAATCACATTAGTAGTTCCATGTCAGGACTGATTCTGCTAAATGTTAGCAGGGTTTACCATGACCTCAATCTGTTCAAAATATTCACAAAAGGATAATTTAATAAGCAAATAGTTAAGTCTATTTTAGAAGTGTTTATCTGAATGTAATTTTTTTTTCAGAATATCAAAATAAAAATTGAAAATACTTTCAAATAATAGTATATTAGAGTGAAAAAATATGCCATGTTGTAATGTTCATTAACTAGTAGAAGGATTTAAGAAAAATACCATTTACCCATTATATGATACGTTGAATAAAGAATTACTGCATTTTTTATACAAGTACTTCAGTCTGGGTAGCAGCAGTTAATACCTTTAAGTAAATACTGAGCTGATGTGTTGTGAGAGTGGTCCCTGCTACTCTTAAAATGCATTCATTCTTGAAACAGACCAGATAGTCTTTCAAAAGATTTCATGAACTCAAATAATTTTATACATGTGAAAAATGCTTTCTGAATTCACAGTTACTAAATACCTTTACAAGATAGGTTCTACAATGGAAACTTGGTATGATAATTATGAAATCATGATTACATCTCCAAAACATAGAAGTATATTACAGTGTTTGTGTCTCTCTCCGTGTATATGTGTATGGTGTGTGTGTGTGTGTGTGTGTGTGTGTGCATGCATGTATATGTATGTATGCGTGGATAGATGAGAGAGAGAAATATACACAAAGGCCTTAAGAAAATAAAAGGTATCTACAATTGTACAATTGTATTTCTTTTACAAGTAACCAAAGTAATTTCTAATATGAAATCTCTTGAGTTGCATAAAGTTGAATATGTTAAAAGGCTGCTTTTTAGCAGTGGATTGATAAAAGATAATATTTGAAAAAGTTAGTAGAGGAAATGTATCATTTTTTTGCATTCTATTGTATTGCATTTACAGAAAAAAAGGTTCTTACTTGGAGAAAAAAAAACTATTATCAAACACTAAAGTAAAAATCAATGTATTATGCAAAATTAATCCTTCTCTATGGAAAAATGAAATGGAGGTTTGAGTTTAATCCTTGTTTTTGTTCCACATCTGTTCATACTTGCCACTTGAACAACCCCGCTTCCTTTTCCTTCATCATAAATGTAAATGGAAGTACAGAATAACATAAACAGGTGTGAGCTGTGAAAAAGATATTTGCCCGATCAGTTAAATTCTAACTGATTCCTAACAGTTTCCTCATTCAACTTGCTTCCAATTTATAACTACTATATGTTCATATGTCAAGAATCTGCTGATCAATTTCACATAATATCTTAGTGAATTTACAATATTATTATTAATCAAGCGTGTAAATTATTGGATGGGAAACATTGCTATGTATTACCTCCCAAAAATTATATCAAACTATTGCCAAAAATATTTAGTATTGCGAATTGATATATTTATGTTATTAATGCAATTAATTGCATTTTCCATTGTCTCAACCAAAAATATACTTCTGTGAGAGCTATTTATTTATTTATTTAAATCGCATTTATATGGTGGTGTAGTGGTTTTTTTGTGTTTGAACTAGTCACTCTCTCTCAGTTTAGTCTATCTTACAGGGTGGATGTTGTGGGGAAAAAAAAGTAGAGGAGGGTATGCTATGTCCTTCAAGAAGAAAGGTGGGATATCAATCTAAAAATATTAAATCAGATTTTAATAACATGGTTATCTCAGATCCTGGGGACCAAAAGTATATCAGAAATATCCTAAGATGTATTCTTAGCATAAACCTCATAATCCAGGAATGGGAACCATTGGTCTTCCAAATCTTCATAAATAGCAGCCCTTCAAGATTAAGGATGCTTGCAAAATGCATTTTATTGGCATCTAGAGAGCTGCATATTCCCTACTCTGCTACAACTCAATAGTAAATTGGGATTTTTAGATTAACTACCTGCATTGTTTCATGGGCTAGAGACTGTGGTTCAGGTGCCTCAGGTTTTGTTTTATTGTATTTGGTTTTTATTATTGTTCATGAGCCATTCAGAGTTGTGTTTTACAAGGTGAGCAATCAAAAAGTGTTTTAAATAAATAAACATTTACATCATAGAATTTCCCTATAAAAATGTTCCATACCAAAAAAATCAGAAACCATCACTGTGTCAGAAATGCTGCACATAAATAGTAGGATTACAGTATAAGAACCTCATGTTTATAAACCATACTTATTAATACCTGGGAGATTAATTAGCAAAATGAGATGAAAGCTTTACTTCCATCTGTCTTTCAGTTTAAGTCCAACCATCAACTTCTGTTCTATGGTTTATTCAAATATTAAAAGTTCTAATTCTAGTTTGGCCTCAGTTACGTTTCTAATTATAATAAATTAAAATTAAAATTGAGAGATCACTTAAAATAATATGTTATGAAATTGCTCCCAAATCAACTCTTAGTTGGTAGCTAATATCTCTCTGCTCAGCATACCATGGTTGCAGAAGGATTATATTGCCAGGCTGTAGGCATACTGAGGCCATATAGTAGGATAGTATGAAGCTAGCATGCTTTTTTTTTTTAATAAAAAGACTGGAAAACAATTTATGGAGTCCTAAAGATAATGTATATTAAAATTGCAAAACTAGTCATAACTTTGCCAAAAAAAGTAAAAATATTTCCTTTGCTGTACCTTGGAAACTTTACAAAACAGAGTCATGTCCAATTAACTCTAAGCAGAAACAATTAATTGTAATTAAATAAATATATACATGTATTCTGATTATTTATCACCCACATCTGGAAATTGCAAGTAATTTGACTTAAAATATATTTCATTATGCAATATTCCCAAGGAGACTGTTTTTTTTTGTAAAAAATTCTTTTATTAAAACAATCAACATTAAACATAAGATCGTATTAAAAAGCAATCATCATATAACCTGCAATACAACACTAAGGATTAGTCTTTGTAAACGTCTGGTTTAGTAAACATTCCTCACTCCTCACGTCAAGCCTCAACTATACGCCTGATACATTTTATTTGATAGGTGTTTCTCTTATATATGGTCTATCTACTGTTTCTAGTCTATCACATATTGTTCATTCGAGCTTCCGAAGTAAATTCGTCTCAGTAGTAGTGCAATCTTTTATGATCCCTAACAAAAGATCCTGAGGTAGAAATTCAATAACCTGAGGTAGAAATTCAGTATGCCTTTCCAATATTAAAGCAATCAACATTAAACATAAGATCATATTAAGAAGCAATCATCATAAAACATAAAAATACAACATGAGGTATTAGTCTTTGTAAACGTCTGATTTGGTAAACATTCTTCACTCCTCACGTCAAGCCTCAACTATACGCCTGATACATTTTATTTGATTGGTGTTTCTCTTATATATGGTCTATCTACTGTTTCTAGTCTATCACATATTGTTCATTCGAGCTTCAGAATTAAATTTGTTTCAGTAGTAGTGCAATCTTTTATGATCCCTAACAAAAGATCCTGAGGTAGAAATTCAATAACCTGAGGTACAAATTCAGTACGCTTTTTCAATATTAAAGCAATCAACATTAAACATAAGATCATATTAAGAAGCAATCATCATAAAACATAAAAATACAACATGAGGTATTAGTCTTTGTAAACGTCTAATTTGGTAAACATTCTTCACTCCTCACGTCAAGCCTCAACTATACGCCAGATACATTTTATTTGATTGGTGTTTCTCTTGTATATAGTCTATCCACTGTTTCCAGTCTATCATATATTATTCATTTGAGCGATCCTTCAAATACGCCGAAATTTTCACCATTTCTGCCAAATGTATTACTTTCAAAGTCCAATCTTCAATAGGTGGTATTTCTGGCTTCTTCCAGTATTGTCCCACCAGCAGCCTAGCTGCTGTGATCAAATTCAGAATTAAGTTCGTCTCGGTGGTAGTGCAATCTTTTATGATCCCTAACAAAAAAACCTGAGGGAGAAATTCAATACGCTTTTTTAAAATGGTTTGGAGTGTCCACCATATCTTCCTCCAGAAGGCTTTAATTTTTCTACATGTCCACCATACGTGAAAGTATGTAGCTTCCTCGTTGCCACACCTCCAGCATTTAGGTTGGGTGTCTGGGTAGATGTACGATATTTTTTTCGGATCTAGATGCCACCTATAGAACATCTTGTAGAAATTTTCCCTTAGATGTTGCGCTTTCGTGAATTCTACATTTCTCACCCAGATGTCCTCCCACGTTTCCATCGTGATAGGATGCCCAAAGTCTCGTTCCCACTTTAACATACAGGTCTTGATTTGCACAGTTTCAGAGTCGATTTCTATCAGAGCGCCGTATACTCGTTTGATGTGCATGATCCCCTGCTCTCTAATTTGTTCAATTAAGTTCTCATCTGTCCGGGATAAGCCTTTCCTCACGTCTTTTTGCCACCTAGACTGCAGTTGCAAATATGATAGCCAGGTACCCCCTATTCCTTCTTCTGCTAGCGTATTTGGTGGCTTTAATGAAAACCCATTTTCTTCTTCTAATACCAGTTTACTATAGGGCACCACTTCCTGCCCTTGGGATGTATTTATGTCCCCTATTGCTTGCCCAGGTATCGCCCAGATGGGGATCTTATCATGAAGAAGGTACTTATATTTCGTCCAGACCCACAACAACGGGGTTCGTAAGGGGTTCTCTCTGAAGTTCGTGTCAGCCTTTTTGTCATACACCAGGTATGCGTGCCATCCAAATAGTAGACCATGCCCTTCAATATTCAGTATTAGTTTGTTTGTCATGTTGATCCAGTCGCTCAGCACCACCAATGCTGCAGCGTAGTAGTATAACTTTAGATTGGGCATTTTTAATCCCCCTCTCTTCCTTGTGTCTTGGATGATTTTTAATTTAACTCTCGGTTTCTTGCCACCCCAAATAAATCTGTTGATGCCCTTCTGCCAGTCATCCAGTTCCACATCCTTTTTGAGTATGGGTAGCATTTGAAAGAGAAATAGAAATCTTGGCAGTACGTTCATTTTTACAGCCGCTATCCTGCCCAGCAGGGACAATTTTCCACCTGTCCAGGTCTGTTTGTATCTTGTTCCACAGCGCCTCGTAGTTATTTTTGTATAATTGCGCATTCGTTGCTTTTATCTCCACTCCTAAGTATTTAACTTTTTTAACTATTTCACAACCCGTTATTCTTTCCAAGTCCCGTTTTGCTTTGTTGTCCAGATTTTTAACTAACATCTTCGTCTTAGATATGTTTACTTTGAAGCCTGATACCCTACCATAGTCTTTCATTATCTCTATCAGTCTCTTTGCTGATTGTACTGGCTGTGACACTGTCACCAGCAGGTCATCTGCGAAGGCACATAGTCTGTAGTCTTGTTGTCTAATCCGTATGCCCTTTATGTCTTCTGCTGCTCTGATCTTGTTCAGTCTCTAATGTTAGAACAAATAGCAGAGGTGACAGCGGGCAGCCCTGTCTCGTGCCTCTTTCTATGTTGAATGAGTCTGTTAGGTCACCATTCACAATGATCTGGCCTGTTTGTTTCTGGTAAATTGCCACTATGGAGTTGAGAAACTGCTCTCCCATTTTCATCTCCCGGACCAGGTTTGTCAGGAACGGCCAGTTCAATCTGTCGAAGGCTTTTTCTGCATCCACAAACATGAGAGTGGCGGGTACCTGGTTATGCCTTTCCAAGTACTCTATTATGTTCAACAGCTGTCTCACATTAGTTTTCATCTGACGTCCTTGTATAAATCCCGTTTGATCCAGGTGAATTATTTTTTGTAGCACAGTCATTAGTCTGGTGGCCAAAACTTTTGTGAAAATTTTGTAGTCCGTGTTCAGTAGTGAGATGGGTCTGTAATTTGCAGGTTGTGTATTATCTTTTCCCTCTTTGGGGATTAGGGAAATGTAGGCTTTTTTCCAGGAGGGCGGGACTTGGCCCCCTTCTTGTATGTTGACAAATAGCTTTCTGAGGGGTTCTAACATTTCCTCTTGGAGATGCTTGTAGTAAGTAGCTGTTATCCCATCCGTCCCGGGCGATTTTCCTTTTTTCAGTTGTTTGATCGCCGAATGTATTTCCTCCTTTGTGATCAAAGCATTCAGGGCATTTCTTTGTCCATCAGTGATGATCGGTAACTTTTTGTTTTGTAGAAACTTGGCTATCTCCTTGACTGGTGTCTTCTCCTCGGCGTATAGCTTTGAATAGAACTCGGTAAAAGCTTTCTTGATGGTTTCTTGTTGAAATTCTTCCTTGCCTTTGTACTCTATCTTTTCAATTATGCGGGATTTCTGTTTCTTCCTTATGGTATAGGCCAGCCATCGACCCGGTTTGTTGGCATTACAGAATGTCTTGTGTTTTGCGTATTGTATGTTCCTTGCCACTTGGTCTGCCATCAACAAGTCAAATTGCTTTCTTAGAATCTTGATTCCTTCTTTGGTGATTTTGTCTTCCGGTCTCTTTATTAATAGCTGCTCCTTCTTGCCTATCTTGTCTTCTAGCTCCTTTCTTTTTTGTTCCTGTTTACGACGGTGCCTGTTATTCATGTCCATGAGTATCCCGCGCATATACGCCTTGCTGGCGTCCCAAATCATTTCTATGGGTGTTTCATTTATCATATTTATACTGAAGAATTCCTTCATCGCCCTTTTGCATTCAGCCACCTTTTTCTTCGTGTCTAAACAGGTTTTCATTAATTCTCCAGGATCTCCTCGGTTTCCAACCTCGTCTTAGTTCCATCACTATCGGGTTGTGGTCTGATAGTACTTTGGGTAAAATTTTCACCGTTTTTAGGCTAATCACCAAGTCGCTAGATGTTAATATAAAGTCAGTTCTGGAGAATGATTGATGTCTATCTGAGAAAAATGTGAAATCTTGCTCTTTGCCGTGCCTTTCCCTCCATACGTCTGTCAATTCAAGGTCCTCCTTCATGTCGAAGAAGGATTTGGGCAACTTGGAGTGTTTTTGCGGTTTAGGTGCAATCCTTTTCTTATCCCGGGTGATCTCTATGACACCGTTCCAGTCTCCCAGTATGATACCTGATCTGTAGTTGAGTTGCGTTAACTTCCTGTGTATCCGTTTGTAGAATTTTCCTTGTTGTTGATTTGGTGCATATATGCCCACCACCAGGATCTTCTTGTCTTCCTGTGTTATTTCAATTGCTAGGTATCTACCTTGGGAGTCCGATTCTATTAGCTTAGCTATTACGTGTTTCTTTACATATATAACAATCCCATTCTTTTTTCCTGGTGCCGCCGCAACAAAATGTGTGCCTAGTTTGTTGTTGATTAAGTATTTTTGGTCCGCCGCTCTGATGTGTGTTTCTTGTAGGCAGATTATATCATTTTTACTTTGATTCAGGTAGTGGAATATTTTCCTCCTTTTCTGCAGGGAGTTCAACCCGTTAACGTTCCAGGTCAAATATTTACTTGCCATTGTCGATTTCAGGATACTCTTGCAAGACCGCTTCTGTCCTTTCTCCTGCTTTCTTCCTTGGTCTCGTTCCCATGATATCCAGATTGGTGCTCATATTGAGTTGTGGGGTCTTGTCTTGCTGGTCTGTGCGTTTGGTAGTGGATCTTAGTTGCCTTGTCTCTGTAGTCTGCCATGTTTCCTTGTTTCTGTTGCCCTCTGTTCTCTGCGCCGTCGTATCTCGAGATGGTCCAATCCCTGCTCCTGCTCCTGTACCGATCTGTGTTTCTGAGTAGTTTGCTCGTTGGTCTATGTCCCTTCCGCTTTCGTGTGGCCCGTCCGCGTTGTCCCTCATTGTGGATTGGGGTATTTCCGATATCAGTTCGTTTTTAAGGAATTCTTTGGCTTTCTGTATCGAGTTCAGGTGGTACCTTTTTCTTTTATAGAGAAGTGACAGTCCCGTTGGGGCTTCCCATTGATATTGCAGAGCGCGTGATCTCAGTTCGTTGACCAGGAACTTGTAGTCCTTTCTGTCTCGTAGCATCGCTGGGGGGATCTCCTTCAGTACCTTCACCTCCTGCTCCTCTATGTATAATGTCTTGTTGTAGGACGTTATGGAGATTAGGTCCCGGAACCCCTTCGTCGCGAAGTGGATGACCACGTCTCTTGGTAGGTGTTTGTTTGTTGCTGCCCATGAGTTCACTCTGTGGACTCTGTCGAATTGCCACACAATATCATTGACTTGCCTTCCCAGGAATGTTGCCAGGGCCTTTACAAAGATTCTGTGCTGGTCTTCTGGGGTTTCGTTTGTTGTCTCTTTTAAACCTCTAAATCTGATTGCAGACACCATTTGGCAGTATTGCATCATGGTGGATTGGTCCTGAGCCACACTTTTCATCTCTGTTGTTTGTTCCTCCATGTGTCTCTCCACGCCTTCCACCCTTTTTTCCACACTCTCTCTGATCTCCTTAAGATTTATCCCCATCTCTTCCCACATTCTCTTGTTTTGTGTCTGCATCGCTTCCTTAATTTGGTCCAGGTCCGCCGTCACCGCCCTGCGTTGTTCTTCCCACTTTCTCTCTAAATCTCTGCCTTGGTCTTCCAGCATCCGTTTTATATCTTTGTACCTTTCCTCCATCCTCTGTTCTGCCTCTTTGCACCTTTTCTCCATCCTTATGCCCACTTCTTCAAATTTTTTATCCATCCTCTCACCGAGTATCTCCATCATTCCTTTTAACTCTTGCATCATGTGTGCTGATGGGCAGTCCCGGGTCTGCAGATGGGTCTGTGGTCCTGTGGGTGGATGGGGGGGGGGGGGGTGGAAGGATAGGTTGGGTGTCTCCTGCTTTATTAGAGAGCTGAGCCTGGGAGGATGCAGTTACCTTTTGGGGTATCAGTTTGGTCTGTTTGGAGGCCATCTTGAGCTTATTCTCCTGTTGGCCTGGCACTGCTTTGATTTTCAAATTAGGCCAAATTAATCACTAGACTGTGTTCTGATGATGATCCAGTAATCTAACCTTTCAGGGGGGGCTCAGGGTTCAGGCAGTGCAGGGCTAAGAGCCTATATTCAGGCAGTTCTGTGATCAGGAGCCTGTTCAGTGCCTTTGCCTTGGCTTCCTTCTCACTCTCGTCTGCCAGCCTGTCTCTTCTCTTTGCTCTTTTCTGGCTCCTTCTTGCCGCTCTTTCTTTGCTTTCTTTCCCAGATCACTTTCTGCTGTCTTCTGCCAGCTTGTGTTTCCAGATCCCTTCTGCCTTCCCTTTACAGCATCCCAGGTTGCATTCCAGTCTTCCTCTTCCTCCCACCTTCCTCCCTGGTAAATTCTGCCCTCTTCAGTACCCCTGGGGCTCCCGTTCTGGTGGGTCTGGGGCGCAGCGCGTGGGGTAACACTCACCAGTCCCTCTGCCGTCCAGGGTACTCTTTCCCTGATTCTTCCCCCGCCGTCTGCTTCTTTGCCGCTTCCTTCTTTAATCTTCTCTCCTCGCCTCTATTGTTCCAGCCCTCGTGTCTTCAGGCCGGCCGCAGCCGGCCTCTCTGTCTTCTCGGGGCATTTTTTTTTTAAATCAAGATTATGAGGGAGAAGGTGAAGGCCAGTAGAAGGAACCGCAACTTCAAGCACAGTTATCTCTAGGAGACTCTGTTTAAGTGCTAAATCCATAAGAAGTTTTTATAACTATTTGCATCTGTTTCTCTCAAGAAGTAAAAAAGAATCAGAAATCAAAGGAAGACTTTGTGATACTTCAAAGTCTTCCTTAGATTTCTGAACATTTTCATCTCTTAAGAGAACATTCACACATTAGATAGAAAAGAAAAAAAAACCAAACCAACCAAACCCAGGGTCCTTAACTGAAAATTATAATTATCATCCACCATTTTAAACTGAAGTTCCTAGAAAGTGTTGCCTTTGTAATGTCTGTAAGAAGACATTCACATCCCTTGCTGTTTTTACTCTGTGTCTGCAGCTATGCTTAAACCCTGTTTCATCCCCAGGGAGGAATGCAAAACATAACATACCATTCTATACACTGTTTTTGCCTGTTCACTGGCAAGCATCTATGTTTACAAAAATAAGTGAATTAATACAGGCATATGGAGTCTATCCCAGGAATAAGAGATGTTCTAATTCAGATTTGAATAAAACTATTGCTTCATTTAGTTCAAAGTCTTTACAATTTCTGGTAAATGTGTTCATGTTTGAGGCAGGCCTATTTTCTAGCTCTAGCAAGAAATGAGAGGAGCTTAATCTGGAACCACTATAGACACCATTCTTGCCTTGAAGATATTAACTGTTACCTCTTATGCCAACTCAATCATTACATTTAGGGCAACAAAGACATTAATTAAATAATTTCACCTATGCAAAGTTTAGTGAGTTCTTATCAGAAATCCTTAATTTCACATGCTAACAAAATAATCCTCAAGATCATCTGATGAAGATTAGATGGCCTTACATCAGGGGTCTTCAAACTCGGCCCTTTTATGACACATGCACCAACTCCCAGAATTCCTCAGCCAGTGTGCCTGGCTGAGGAATTCTGGGAGTTGAAGTCCATGAGTCATAAAAGGGCCGGGTTTGAAGATTCCTGCCTTACATTGAAAAAGAGATGCCAGTTATTCAAGCTGATTTTAAAAAAGGCTGAGGAACACAAGACATAATTGCTGATGCAGCCTAGATAATTGAGAAAGCTAAAGAATATGAAAAAGAAATCAGTATGTGCTTCTTTAATTATGAAAGAATACATTCAATTGTGTTGATCATGTCAAGTTATAGAATATAGTTAGAAAAATGAGAATCCCAGAACATCTAATTCTCCTGATAAGGAGCTTAACATAGGACTGGAAGCCATAGTAGAGATAGAACATAATGAGGAAGATTGACTCCAGGTTGCCAAAGAAGTGAGACAAGCCTGTATAATCTCCCCCTTTTTATTCAATCTATATGCTGAATGTATATTAAATATTTTCTGCATTGTAGGATCAACCATCATCAGTAAAGTAACAGGCAGTCAAATATGCCGCACACAAACATTTGGTAGAGCAGCCAGGAAGATCTTGGACAGGATAATCAGATGCCATGATCTACCTATACCTACAAAAATCAGAATAGTGCAAGCCATGGTATTCCCTGTGACACAGTACATGGAAAAGAGACTTGTGCTGGGAAAAGTGGAAGGAAGGAGAAGAAGATAACCAGCAGCAAAATGAATTGACTCAGTTACAGTGGCTATGACTACACCACTGGGAGATCTAAAAGACCAGGTTAAATCATTATGGAGAAAATCTCTCTGTGTGCTTGATAAGAATCAGCCCTAACTTAATGGCACATAATCAGTTGGCCTCATTGGAGTATAATGTTACCAAAAGCAAAAAGCCAAATCTGACATAATGTCTATTGCGATTTCCACTTGGGATATATATCATAAAAGAAAACCTGCGATGTTTTTAATTGAGTACATGAAAGAGACTGTGCAGAAATTCTAAGCTCAGTCATATATGGGATCACTTGTTATGAATGCTGTCACACAGTCTAATACAATTTTGATTTCAGATGATGCACCCAATCCTGCTATGACTATAGTATTTGAAAGTGGAAAAAATAAATTCAGCCATTTGATCAGAAGCATTAAAGCAGCAAATTCAGATAGGCTTGATTGCTCAATAGCCTGAAAATAAAAACATCGTCTTGAGCAATCAGTGTAATCAGTGTAATCCACTACTATGGATTACATAATTCATTCTTTAGAAGAAAACTGCTCTGCTCAGACATAGTTTAATGCTGAACATGGTACTAGAAGGGAAGGTAACATATAATTCAAGAATAGTAACCAACAGGATACTTCTGCAATCTAGACATAAGGAAAATGTCAAATTTCATCCTGCCCTTACCCATTTTCTCAGAAGAATTGTATGTTTTATTGCCATTTGCTAGCACATTGATGCACTGCTAGAAAGAAAAACTGATGAAAACACGAGAACAACAAAACAAGTAGAATTTCAGATTTGGACAGGTAGAATTAACTGATAATTTTATACTTTCTATTTAGATATGCAGCTTTCAGAAGGAGACAAAATAACTTCTAATTTATAAATGAAAAATACCTTTAAAACAGAAAACAAAATAATTTGCAGAATATAACTTGCATGACTCCTAGGACTTGAGTCTAGCAGATTATGGTGTCCCTATGAATGGAGAGAAAGCCTTTGGAGCTTTGAATGAGAACAATGGCATCCTTACAGAGAAAACAAAGTGCTATTTATCTGTTACAACAAGCTCCATGTACTGACTTCCATTTTTTTGGCTCTGGATAATGAAGTGGTTATAGCAAGCTGCTGACATTTGTTTTGTGACTAGTTCCAGACGGATAGTATTACTTCTGTTTATTGCCATTTCCACTGCAGATAAAAGTGTGAAGTAAATTATATATGTTTACAGTTTACAACTTTTTCCCCAGTGTCCCATCTTTTACTCTAGATTATCAAAAACCATTAATGAGCTGTTAGTCAATTGGAAAATTTAATCTGAGCACCAAGAAAAGATGAGCGGACAACATTCTTTATCTAAGAGTAATACATTCAAACTAAGGGAATCAGTGAAAACAGTAACTTGAAAACTAGACAGCTAGTATTAGGCATAAAACCATTCCATGACAATCTCAGGCTAGTTTTTCAAACCATATATCAAAGTACATATGCAGCCATAGAAGAAATGTGAATGGCCTTTTTTATTATAACCCAAAAGCAAGCTTCACTTACTACTATTTACATTATTCTATGCAAACTACAACAGTTGGCTCAAGGTTTAGAGAACTGCGCCCTCCAAATGTAGAATTACAATTTACATCCTCCCTCAACATTGATATTGGTTGGAGCTCCATCAGGAGGGCCACCCATGTTCTCTAAATAAAGAAAAGATTGAATGGGAAAAGCCAAGAGGTTTTACAGTCCGTAGTATTGAAGGATGTCTCTACTTCTTGTCTAATACAGGAATATATGACTTCAGCAGTTATACTATAGTTGAAAAAAAAAAGAGCTAAGCTGCTTCTAATAGCTATGGAGAACTTAACTAAGTGGTTTGCTACCTTTCATTGCCTATGGAATCAAGATCTAGGAAAAAGATCTAGGAAGAGGAGGAATGTATTCCTTATATAGCGGTGCATCCTCCCCGCTACGGTGTTGCACGGCAATCTGGACCCCGGGATGCCCACACCACTCAGCCGATTGCGCCGCTCAGCTGATTGGCGCAAGTCGGTGCTGAGCCCTCCCAGCTACACTTATATATTTTACCTATCTACCCACTCATACTCAACACACCGCAGATCAGCCCACTCCTTAGCTTGTCCTAAACAAAAGCACTCAGATCTCTCTTCCCCAGGAGAACACAGAAATCCATCTAGGCTGCGGATGCCACACTGTTTGTCACTATTGATCCTTCGTCAAATCTTCGCTCCAGGCATCAGGGAAAAAGAAATCAGGCAAGAGCCCATCTCCTCCTTGAAGCGGCTCCTTCTAGAGCAGCAGTTCTCAACCTGTGGGTCGCGACCCCTTTGGGGGTCGAACGACTGTTTCACGGGGGTAGCCTAAGACCAGGGCTTTTTTTCTCATAGAACGCTCAGAACGGCATTCCGACAACTTTTTTTGATGGATTTTTTCAACTTTTCCATGAGCTGTGCTACTCCCTCTGTTCTATTGGCTTTTGAAAGCGAATAGAATAGACTCTATTTGAATAGACTCTTAATCTATTGGCTTTCAAACGCCAATAGAACAGACTCTATTCTATTGGCTTTTGAAAGCCAATAGGAATTGTCCAGACACTGCTGAGAGTGCCAAAAGTCCCAGCTGGCAAACGTTGCTGCAAGTTGTCTGCAGCAAAGGCGGGTTTGCAGGAACTTTCCACCCCTCCCTGCTGAGCAACTACGGTACGCCATCTTCTACTACTTATAAGTAAAAGAGACCAGGGGTGGGAGATGGGGAGGAGCACTTAACTCTGCCCTGCTGAAAAAGCGGAATCCATGTGCACTCCTGCCTCATGCTCACCTCGTGCGCCATCAGTGTGCATTGTGGCTGCTGCTGTGGGAGCCGCGGGGTCCGCTTGACACAGCGGGGCTGTGCAGGACAGGCAGCAGCGGCGGAGGTGGTGCGAAGGTGGTGCGCTTGGGGCGCGGCGGATGGCTGACCTTCCTTGGGCTGGGCCAGCTGGTGACCTAGCCGGTGCTGGACCTGCGCTGCTGCTGCCTCATCCTGTGCCTACATGGCCGCCCTGGAGCACCTGGCCTGCAACGCCTGCTGCCGCTTTCGCCTGCCTTCCGTCTGCACCCTCTCGCCGCCCTGCACTGGCGGCTGGCTCGGCGATTGCAAGCTCTGAGCCATTGGTGTGGTGTGCGGGTGGTGCTGTGGGAGCCGCGGGGCCTTCTGCTGCCTCCTGCCCCCCCACGCTTGGCCTTCCTGGGACCTCTGCCCATTTTCCCATGCCTGGAGCAGGAGAGGAAGTGCTGCTTTCTGGGCATGGGAAGGGGCTTCCTCCTCCCAGCCCCCCATCCACCGGGGCAGGGGCACTCCTCTGCACCAGGACTGGGGTTGTGCAAATCGCAGCACGCCTCCTTTCCTGCTGCCCAGCCTGGCCCCGCTCGCCCTCCTGCGGCAGGCAGAGCTCGGCAGGATTTGGCCCTGGAAAGGATTGGCCAGCTGGCCGGCCGGGAAGGCTGAGCAGCCCCGGTGAGGGAGCCATTCCCGCCCCACGGCCTGCTGGCCAGGAATCTCGTCCAGCTCGGGGGCTGCCTGACTGCCATGGGGATGTCCACGTCAGCCTTGCTCCATGAGTCAGGCGCCTGGGACTCCGTGGAGCCGCCCCTAATTGCACCCGGGAGGGCCCAACCGAGCCCCGGGCTGATTTGCGTAGCTCTGAAATGCTGCCTGCCTGAATTCTTTCTGCCTCCTGGGGGGAAGTTGCGCCTCATGGCCCAATTATGGGCGTTATTCCAGCGTGGTCACTTAATTTGGATGCTTCTGTTGTTTTTATTGGTTTTGCTGTCATTACTCTTTTAAAAAGTTTTTAGTATTTTTAATTGTAATACATCTTTGAACTCTAACCTGCCCAGAGTCACTGAAAGGAGAAACCAGAGATACTGAGGGGAGAGGAAAGAGAGAGAGGGGGAGGGAGAAAGAAAGAAAGAGAGAAAGAGAAAGGGGAAAGAGAAAGAGAGAGAGAGAGAGAGAGAGAGAGAGAGAGAGAGAGAGAGAGAGAAAAGAGAGAAAGAGAAAGAAAGAAAGAAGGAAAGAGAGAGGGAGAGAGGAAAGAGAGAGGGGGAGAGGACAGAGGGAGAGAGGAAAGAGGAAAGAGAAAGAGAGAGAGAGGAAAGAGAAAGGGAGAGAGGGAGAGGAAAGAGAGAAAGAGAGAGAGGAAAGATAGAAAGAGAGAAAGAGAGGAGAGAGAAAGATGGAAGAGAGAAAGAGGGAGAGGAAAGAAAGAGAGAGAGAGGAAAGAGAGAAAGAGAGGAAAGAGAGGAAAGACAGAAAGAGAGGGAAGAGAGAAAGAGAGGGAGAGGAAAGAGAGGAGAGAGGGAGAAAGAGAGAGAGGGAGAGGAAAGAGAGGAAGAGGAGAGAGGGAGAGAGGAAAGAGGAAAGAAAAAGAGAGAGGAAAGAGAGAAAGGGTGAGAGGGAGATGAAAAATAGAAAGAGAAAGAAAGGAAAGAGAAAGAGGGAAGAGAGAAAGAGAGGGAGAGGAAAGAGAGAAAGAGGAGAGAGAGGGAGAGAGAGAGGGAGAGGGAGAGGAAAGAGACGAAAAGGAGAGAGGGAGAGAGGAAAGAGAGAGAGAAGAAAGAGAGGGGGAGAGGAAGAGGAAAGAGAGGAAAAGGAGAGAGGGAGAGAGAGAGGAAAGAGAGAAAGGAAAGAGAGGGGGAGAGGAAAGAGAGAGGGAGAGGAAAGAGAGGAAGAGGAGAGAGGGAGAGAGGAAAGAGAAAGAGAGAGAGAGGAAAGAGAGAAAGGGTGAGAGGGAGAGGAAAGATAGAAAGAGAAAGAAAGGAAAGAGAAAGAGGGAAGAGAGAAAGAGAGGGAGAGGAAAGAGAGAGAGGAAAGAGAGAAAGAGAGAAAGAGAGGAAAGAGAAAGAGGGAAGAGAGAAAGAGAGGGAGAGGAAAGAAAAAGTGAGAAAGGGAGAGGGAGAGGAAATAAAGAGAGAGAGAGGAAAGATAGAGAGAAAGAGAGGGAGAGGAAAGAGAGAAAGAGAGGAGAGAGGGAGGGGAGAGAGGGAGAGGAGAGAGAGAGGGAGAGAGAGGAAAGCATAATCACTATGCTTTCATTATGTTCAATTTGTAACAATGAAAATACATCCTGCATATCAGATATTTACACTGCGATTCATAACAGTAGCAAAATTACAGTTATGAAATAGCAACGAAAATAATTTTATGGTTGGGGGTCACCACAACATGAGAAACTGTATTAAGGGGTCGCGGCATTAGGAAGGTTGAGAACCACTGGTCTAGAGCAAAAGCCACAACCCGAAACCCACCAAAAGGTTTAGGTTTTCCCCTCAGGACTACCGATTCTTCTCCATCCCCGGTGTGATTAGCCAATCTCTCTCCCTTTCCGAAGGCTCCACAAACCTCCGCCCGCCCGCTGCCTCGCCACGAATCTGCAGCCTTCAGCCAAGGGGTTCCCTGCAACAGCGCGGAACATCTGGAAGGCAGCAGCTTGCAGGGACACCCCCCCCCTCCGAATCCCTCCTCTGGTTTGCTTTCTCCCGTCCCATCCGCCGCGCCCATCCCAGCCTCCTCGCCCTCTGTACTCACAATGGCACCAGCCCAGGTGGCAGCACCAGTGCAGACGGAAGCAGCGGCCGTGACTGTGTGTGGCGCACAGCGACAACCCATCGCAAGGCTGAAAGTCGGGTCTTCCCGCGCAACTGCGGGCCAGAGCTTGAGCCTCATCCAGTTTCTCGCTTTTCCCGACCGGAATAGAAGCGGTAGCGACGCTGGCCGCCGCCCCAACCCCGCTCATAGTGTTGTTGCTCCCGCCGTCGCCGCCGCCGCCGCCTTCCCTCACTTGCCGCCCGCTCTGAGCTCCCGCCTTGTCGCCGAGTCACTCCCGCTTGCGCGCACACAAAGCGCAGCGGGTCGGGAAGCAGCGCTTCTTGCCAGGGGAAACGGCGCCACGGGCTAGCCCGGCCCCGCCTGGAGGCACCTTGGCCAGCCGCCCAGCTCCGCCTCAGCCCCAGCCCCAGCCCCAGCCCCAGCCCGCCCCCTCCAGCTAGCGACGGGGCGGGGAAAATGAGGGAGGGGAAGTCAGCCGTGGGGACTCCGCTGAAGTGCTCGTGAGCGGCGGGAGGAGGAAGGTTGGAGGAGGATTAGGAGAGCTGCGGAATCCTCCCCGGGAGATTAAACCAGTCGGCGTTCCCCGCCCTCTGTCTGGAGCGAGCGCTCACTGACAGCTCCTGTGGGCGAGGCGAAAGGAGGGACAGATCGCAGCCAGTCAAAAGACCGGGGGTACTTTTCTCTCCAGCGAACGGTTACTAGGGCTCCTCGCTCCCAAGTTCATGCGGAGCCCCCTTGGAAACCGTAGGCATCTCCCACCATTCACACAACCCAAGGCCTAGGTCCTTTGGGATTTTAGCGTATTGTAACCAATTGTTTCTCTTTTAATACACCCGCCGGGCACAGAGCTGCCGCCCAACGTTTGCTTCACCCCCCCTTCAATCTTTTCAGTTTGCTTCCACCTCCCCACCTTGGTGTCTGGACCCAGCAGGATACCTCAGGTCCCCTGCTCAGCAGTAGACTGGCTTCTGGTGTAAATATCTTCCTGTAGTACATTATTCTCTATGACCTGATTCACCAGCACTTAAGCATTAGCCTTCACTGGTGAAATGATGCTCGCTTGCTCCAGATGTTTTGTGCAGAAAGCACTTCTGAACAATGAAGCGTTTTATCCTATCTTTCTCTAGCTAAATGGTTTTCATTAATGATTAACAGCCAGGATAAAACAATAAAAGTAAACATGATTTTTACATGCTTTAATTTAATTTACATGTTTTAGTGCAATTTAAAAAGAAGAAAAGACAGCAGATGAAAGATTAAAAGAGTTAATATTTCTACTATTAGAACAGTGGTTCTCAACCTTTTCGATACCCCGCACCCCTAGAACATTTCTGATATATTCTCGCACCCCTTACAAAAGTTCAAAATAACAGCAATGAATTATGCATATACACTATAATTTTGAAAACCCTAGTTTTTGCACTCCCTGGAATATCGTCTCGCACCCTCAGGGGGGTGCGAGCACCCCTGGTTGGGAACCCCTGCATTAGAAAATGCTTATAGTAATCATAGAATCAGGGGCTCAAAGGGACCTTGGGGGTCTTCTAGTCCAATCCCCTGCCCAAAGGCAGGAGTCCTCGTACCATCCCAGTCAAATGGTTGTCCAATCTTTAAAAAAAACAAAAACCTCCAGCAATGGAGTAGCACCCATGAATTAGGAAGGCAAACTGTTTCATTGATCAATCATTTTCATTGGTAGGAAATTCCTCCTTATTTCCAGGTTGAATCTCCATCTGATGAACTTACACCCATTACTTCTTGTTTTACTCCCAAGTGCTATGGAGAATAAATCAACATTCTCTTCCCTGTGACAGCCCTTCAGATATTGGAAGACTGCTATCAGGTCTCCCGTAAGCATTCTCTTCTCTGCACTTGTATTAGAGCCTCAGCATCTTTTTTGTATCATGGTGACCAGAATTGGAATAGTACTCCAAGTGTGGCCTCACTATGCATATGAAGATATATTTTCCATGATCATGATGCAATTTAAAAAGGTTCTTCTGAGATTATGGGGCATAGAGGGGTGTCATAGATAAGGATTACTACATAGGTCTTTCCTCACTTGCCATGTCCATTGTAGTTTTCCAGAGAAATATTTGTTTCTTAGGAGAAAAGGAAAATAATGTATGTCATTAATGGACTTTCACACGATCAGCATCCTCAAAATGTTATTTTCGCCACCAACAAAAACAATCTTTTTTGCCCATTCCAAAAACAATTTTTATCAATTTGCACCAAAATCACATTGCATTTTTCTACTTTTTTAATGATAACTTTTCCTTGTTCTACTTAGTTATATTCCTCACAACTATTGTTTTTTTTGTAATACAAATTTCCCTCATCCTCATTTTGCAGCAATCAATCTTTTAAATAATATTTACATCATCTTTTATTTCACCATGCACCATTTCCCACCAACATAACTACTTCTGTGATATGATTTTTCAGTTTTTTCCAAATAATTTTCACATCATATTTCCTTATGTCAACTCTTCCTTCATTCCACTGGGAGATTAATCTATCATCTAATCCTTTGTCACACAGAATGCATATCTTTTCTTTCTGTAGATGTTCTATTTTCATTTTCTTTTTTCCCCACACTCATTTTTTTTCAAGACCATTCTGGACATTGCCAAGAAATGATGTTTCACATTCAGAATCATATTACTTTTGCATATTTCACTAATTTACTCTGTATTTCATCATAAATCCTAAAACTGATTACACTTTTAGATTAGATTGATATTCATTCCCTTGCCATGGGTAAATAAGAATAGATTTATGAGTAGAGCATGTATGAAAATCCAGTTTTATAATTTCTGAATGGCCCAATGCTTTTTCTGTATTATTTGACCTATCTATCCATTCATGTTTACCTTGCAGAATAACATTTCCCCGTAATCTTAATCATTCAGAATGTTGCATAATATCTCCCCAAAATCATGTCTAGAGAATATCTGCCATTATCACCATTCGGTGGATCATAATAGGCAACTATCATCAACAAAGGAATTCCAACTTTCATGTACACCCACAATAAAATTCATATTTAATGACGCACATTTTAGTTGTTACAATCATCTTCATTTGTACTGCACAAAAGCAGGCCAACTTCTGATCTTGTATTCCCTGCATCCTGTATGAACAGATGAATTTATATGCTCTTGGTCCCATTTTATTAAACAATATCATCTAGCAAGACCAGGAGGTATGCTTTCTCTATCACTGTCACTGCCCTGTGGAATACCATCCCCAAGAAATCCAAATGTCCCCTATCCTTTGTGCTTTTAAACAAATCTTGAAAAGTTGACTTTTTATTCAAGGCATGGTCAAAGATGGTTGATGGACCCCTTTTGGTTGGCCATTATGTGAGTAAGAGGGTTTTCATTGTTCCCTTTTGATACTGATTTTTTTTCCTTTTTTAATGTTTAAGCTGTCCAGAGCTATTACACAGTCAAGTGGCCCTAAAATACATTGTATCAACAAATAATTCAGATCTTTTACATCTTTCCTTTCCTCTCTCTCCTGTCTCCTCTCCCCTTCCTTTCCCTTTCCCCATACCACCTCACTTCACCTTATGCTTTGCACCGTTTACTCCCCCCCTTAGATTTGAATCTCCAATATTCCATATCTCATGGCCATTAACAAATGCTTCTGACCATAACCTTCATCATGAATTTGATCAGTCAGGACTTTTATCTAATATTTTAATAAAATGGAGGAATAAGCTTCTTAACTGCAGTCATAGCTACGCCATACGTTACATTCCCTGCATACAATAAGTATTAGCCATTTTTTTTCCCAGGAAGCTGCCAGCTTTTACTTGGATAGGAAGTAAAAATGAATGAATTTCTGTACTGTTTTGATCTATTCAAATCAATTGTACCCAGAAGGCTTCTCAGACATCCAAGCAACGGAGTAAGGTCACACTCTCAGGCTTGTTCTTACTATAAATATAATATGTATGTAATAAATACAGCAAATAGGGATTAATTAACTCACAGGGGCTTAAATTTAACTCCAAACTGAATCAGTCATGGCCCGGGTTAACTTCACTCAATAAAGTAATCTAAAATGGCCGAGAATCAAATCTCTCAATTTCAAGACAACTCACTGCTAAAATCCTGTGGTATAGAATGTACCGTATCTTTCAAACAGTGGGCAAGCCAGATCTCTTGTTTCCTACCTGCCAAATGAGAAAGGAACTGGTGATGTAATGAAACCTTGCAAATGCTTTCCTGATCAAAAATCTACATACTTGTACTGGCTCTTGTTTAATTTATTTTTAAATATTTTAATTTTGTACATTTATATGTTTTTTAAATTTTAAGGCTGTAAACCGCCCCGAGTCCTTTAATTATTTAATAAATAATAATAATAATAATAATAATAGTGATTTGATAATCTTAAAATAAGAGGCTTTTCATCCTGTTCATAGAACTGCACTGTAAAAATTAGTAATAAAAGATGTGGCTGGTTAAGATGTAGTAGGAAAGAGTTATGGAATTGGGTTTTGTATAGGTACTTCTCTCATCAATAATAATTTCTGTGAGAAACTGATGCTATGGGGGGGATAAAAAAGTTGTCACACCATTTGGGTCTGAGTGTACGTATTTGCAGTAATTATTTTGTAATCCCACATAACCATTGGAACTAGACAAAGTGATCTTGAACAAAAATATTCTTGAAGCAAAATCGCTATTAGAAATTGCCAAGTATGTATCACCACACTATTTATCTAGATAGTGTCTATTGATACAGTAAGCATGTGTCAGAAGCATCTGTGGCAGGGATTAAACTGAGTTGATATTCTATCCACTTTTGGAAGAAAAAAAGAACAGGCTATGTACTTTGAAAATAAATTATAAAAGATAGTCTAATTGAAACTGTGATTTTATGCCTTAGCTACTTCAAAAGCAGAGTGCAAAGAAATATTCCTTGTTGCAAAAGCGGTCTCATTATCTCCTGCCAGACTATGGTGCAGATAATACATCGGACAAGCTTCTCTGGAAATAACTGGGAAGAGGCATATGTGTGTTAACCGATTCAGTATATGTGTGTCAGATAAAGCTAATAGTACATCACAGGATGAACAACTTTCTGTCAGCCTTGCAGGGTAAACCAGATAGGAATCATGTCAGATGTGCTAATTCTACTTTATTGTAAAGCTACATTGACAAAATCTTGCAAGTTTGAAGGTACAGTTCTTTCTCTCCCCCCCCCCAATTCCTTTACAGTCAGAAAAGCCAAGGAGGTTTCTTCTGAGCCTCTTGCCCTTGCTCTGTCTCTTTATCTGATTGTTATTGAAGGGGGCAGGCATTCCATCAGAATAGCCTGTGGGAGAAGAGGCACTTGTTTACAAGTAAATCAAAGGCGGTAGTTAAGCTGGACAGCACCACCAAAAATTAGGAACACTTTGATTTTTTTTCTGTGTAGCAAAAAAAGAAAAAAGGGGGGGGAGGGGTGTGTGGTTTAACCTATATGCCGATCAATAGAAGATGTCATGGGTACTCACCTTCAAGAAATTGCCAATACTGAAATTATTTCTTCTGATGTAATTAAAGCATTTAACCTATCTCTTTGTTCATTGGTGATTGTCAATATATTTTCATTTTGCAAAAAAATATCTCGTTCCCTTGTATCTTCTCTTCAGCATATAACTTGAAGTAAAATTCTAAAAAGACTTTTTTGGCAGAAATGGCCAAAATATCTGCATATTTGAAGGATCACTCAAATGAAAAATATATGATGGACTGGAAAAAATGGATAGATTATATACAAGGGAAATACCAATTAAAGAAATTGTATTTAGTCCATAATTAAATATTTACACGATGGACTGGAAAAGATAGTTAAATTTCTAATAGGATCTATATAACAATTTGTTGTAGGTTAGTGGGTTTTCTTGCGTTTTTTATCCTGTTTTCACTTTGGGAAGTCGGGGGGGGGTTGTGAGGGGGGTTTATAATTCTCTCAACTGTAATATGGTATGGATAGTATTTAAGCATGATATATGTTTTGCTTACCGGGTTTGGAAAAAGTTGTAGATGATTGTACCCAGTTGAGTTTTTATATCGATTCTTTGTTATATTTACAATTTTATAATCAATAAAAAGAAAGAAATTGCCAATATATTCCCACTGGGACAAACTGCTTGTAAGGGTCAGGGCTTGAGATGGTTTCAGCTGACATAAAACTTTGCAACTCATGCCCTGTAGCATGATATGCTTAAAAGGGCCTTACAAAAGGAGCATGTTGGAGGATACATGTAGCACTATAGTAGAACATTTTATATCCCGGACAGAAACAAAGCTTATGTTATGACTTAGCACATTTGTACATTAACTCAGCCATTGATCTGAAGAAGAGGGATATGGATTTGAAGTAGCTTTAGTTAAGACTGGAAAAGACATCAGAAGTCCAACACAAAGGAAAAGAAAATAGTGGAGGATAAAACATTACTATTTCCAGCCTTGGGAGAGAGTTTGTAAAATTTTGAGAAATTCACAGTGAGAAAACATGCTACTGACAGTATGTACTATTAGATACATGTTTTCTCATTACTGTAATCCATGATGGGAAAAGCCATAGTTTAAGAAATCATCTTTTCTATTCCAGTCTGAAAGTACAGGGACCTCTCAAAGGTTGAATTTCAATATCCTGGAAAGGTAATGAGAGCCAAAAGGTAATGAAGAAATATCTTTCACAAAATTAGTTTGAACTAAAAATGCACACTGGGAGGTGAAAGGTTAAGGTTTTGTTCCAAGATCTTAACAGATTAATATTAGTACATAAACATGTGCATATATATGATAATAAACCAATGAATAGAGTTAGACATTTCTAAGTTGCTTAGCATGGGATATAGGAATATGAATTATTACTATTTATTGAATGCATACTACATTTTCATCACTTTCACTATGATACTCAGAAGTGTAGAAGTGGGCTCATCCATGTAGATGCTGCAAGATAAGTTAGAATGAGAGTTCACTCAATAAATTTTGTTGCTATATTTTAACTCAGCCTTCCCATATCTGATAGCTACAACTCCAATAACGTTCAGTAACTAGTTAATATAGTCTCATTTGATGGTGCAATCATCTGGCTGAAGGCTATTCTAATCACTAATCTCATGCTGCCTCAACAAATTAGATTTCTCATGTGCCAGTGGACCCAGCCTGATGACCATGTTAATTTATATTCTTCATATCCTTGTGTCAGCAAAGAAGTATGTCAGTGTAGATTTTACCGTCTTCACAGTCTAGCTACAGAATTTAATGCAGTTTAAGGTAGTAAACTCTAACATCCTTATCCCATTCAGCCTGCATTTCCTTTTGATGTAGGCAAAACTAATTAATTCAATTTTTTGTTATAACATATAGTGTGGAATATTGGGGTATTCCACATGGTCTCTCCAATTTCATCTTTTATGTCTCCTGTGCTACACTATGTAATCAAATTCCTTTTTTCTTTTTTGCCGTAAGACTGTATCCTAGGAGATAATCTTTTGTTCAAAACAAAAATAACCTGTCAATCAGGACAGAGTAATCTTAACTGCTCCTTCCTGCTTGTTCCCTTCATATGCCACACTAACCATTAACCAGATTATTGATTAATCTCCTGCAACTATTGATCTTGGAAATTGATATCCTAAGGTTAAAAAAGGGGGGAAATCCAGGCCAACAAATCAACTCTGTATAAGCTAGTTATACAGTCTTAGTTGCAGCCCAAAACCAAATGAGGAAATAAGGCAGTGACCAGATGGGGAAGGGCACGTGTACAGCAGGCTTAAGCAGTCAATAGGAACTGGGAGTATTCCGTCTCTGATGCAATTGCCAGCCTCATCACTGAAGCATTGTATTGCTCATAAGGCAAAAGCCTATATTAGGAGGGGGGGAAGGAAGAATTTTAATAGATGACTGCAGGCTCTCATAGCACAGGATTGGCAAGACCTGAAGACATCATGAGTACACATCCCTTAAAAACAATCATGCATCTTCAGGCTGTGGTAAATGGGACATGACGTGAGGGTTAGTTCCATGGCGATTTTCTCTCTGTAACATTTGAAAAAAAAAGGGACATTACAGAAAAACACAAGGGGGTTAATAAAATGTTTCAGTTAAGAAGGTGGTTCTGGATATCAGCACTTGATCTTAATTTCCTGGTTTCTAGAAATAGCAGTTTTGAAAACAAAACAACTTTATAAATGTTGAGGCCTTGCCAGTATTAATTAAACAATAAGTATTCTTGTTTTTTTTCTGTCACACAGAATTACTTTTTTTTTATCACCTTGTTTATATCTTCCCTTGAATTGCATGCCCTAGAACCAATAGTATACTTGTATACTTGGTATACAGCAGCCTTTTCCAAGCTAACTCTCTTCAGATATTCAGAAATCAGGGAGTTAAGAGAATTAACATTTTTCGTGGAGCATTAACTAAGGAAGACACATATTTATTTCCATGAACAAAAAAGAGCTAACAAGTTGATAAGCTTGAAAAACCATACAATTTCACAAATCTTACTTAGACTTTTAGGACAGCTTTTCCCAACCTGGTATCTTCCAGATGTGTCAGAATATTCAATTTTCTCCAGGAATCACAGCAGCACATATAAGAACGGTCTCCTCCAATTCTTCTGATTAGCCTATAAGGTTGGCTGAAACATAGCAACTGGTTCAATGGAACAGAGCAGATTCCTAGCTGAGCATGGGCATGTACATGGACCTTCTCAGTCCAATACCTTAGCTGCTAGAGCATATTGGAGGGTGCCAAGTTTGAGAAATTTGCTTTACTAATTTAATAATGTATGGTACAAAAATTTAACAGTGATTTGTTTGACTTTTTTTTACTAGAATTCAGAGGTCCAATTGGTAAAAACAATGGCTTGGGAGACTGCAGTGGAGCAAAAGCAGAGAATATACTCAGCCCAGGAATGTATTTATTTCCAAAATAGTATACATCTTTCAGATCGACATTTGTTTTTCTTCTTGTAAGATGGCTTGATCAAGTATATTCAGAGACAGGGCAGCTTAATACTAGCATGTACTTTCAAGCAAGTGGTATGATAAAAAGCACTTTGTGAGCAACAATTTATCATTTGGAGATGGAAGGTGTAAGGTCATTTTGAAATCAGAAAAGACAGTGATATTTCTCTATAGTATGCTGTATTTCTGACTACAGCCTGAAATCAATCAGTTAAAAAATCTGAATAAGAAACAGGCTGTTTATACAGGCTGTTTAAACAGGCTGTGTGTAGAAAAAAATATTCTATCCTTTATTTTCCTATCAGCTCTCATTTCATCTGATGAAAGAGAATTTGCTTTGTAAGCTTCTTTCAAAGAAGAAAAGGATTTCATTGAACTTATCATAGGTTATATTCTGCCATTTACTGAAGAGTGGCAACGGCATGGGTGCAAGTATCCTTTCTCCCAATCATCTACAAAATCATCCAGGCTTCCATTAAATGCGAAGGCATATTAGAAAGGCATTGTTTTCATCAGGTCTTCCCTGAGATGCATGGGCTTCACAACGATGGAAAACAATGCAAACAGTCTAACAATAAAGAAAGCTTAAAAATGACCTGTGAGAATATTTGCATGCATCCCAAAGCTTTTTTAGAATAAGGTAGGAAAAGAAAATCCTCCCACTTGCATGTAAAGAAGATAATTTTCAGGAAGCATTAATTATAAGTTGCTTTGCTGGGATCTCACAAGTAATGGCCAGTTCTTCAATGGAGGGCTGCCAAGGGTGACGAGTTTTTGCAGAAAGGGACTGGGTTGTAGTTTAGGTATGTCAGGATTAGCCTCAGCATACTTTCGCAGTTTTGTTAGAATCTTAGGCAGCCCAATCTCAGAAGCATAGAACATTGGACCGCCCTTATGTCTGGGCCACCCATAACCATTGATATAGATGATATCAATGGCTTCTGGGCAAGATGCCATTCCTTCAGATAATATTTGAAAACCCTCATTGACAAGTGAATACAAACAACGCTCCAAGATCTCACTGTGCGTAATGGTGCGAGTAGTAATGTTATGAGCATTTCTATAATTTTGAAGGAAATCATGAAGCCAGGGATCAGACTTTGCTATCTTTCCCCCAGGTTTATCATATAGGTACCAGCCCTTTCCAGTTTTCTGACCATATCTCCCATTCTCACATAGGATATCAGGAAGAGGACTATATCGTCTACCATCTCGTTGGCGGGGAAGTATAGCAAGAGGTAAGTTGGCTCCTGTCAGGCCCTGCCCTATTCTAGATTTCCAGCCCACATCAAGCCCAGAAAGATCAGATATTTTGAAAGGACCCAATTTGAAACCAAATTCCTCCAGAATGTTGTCCATCTCCTCCGGAGAACTGCCCTCTTCTAAAAGGAAATATGTTTGTTCATTGTAAGAATTGAATAGCCGGTTCCCAACAAAGCCAAAACAGTTTTCTACTAGAACACCACATTTGTCCATAATTTTGGCCAGGTTCATAATTGTGGCAATAGCAGTAGGTGATGTATGCTGCCCGTGAATGATCTCTACTAGCTTCATTACATGTGCTGGTGCAAAGAAATGAGTACCAATGACTTGCTGGGGACGGTTAGTAATAGAAGCAATTTCATCTATATCCAAGCAAGAAGTATTAGTGCCCAAAAAGGCTTCTGGCTTGCAGACTTCTGATAATTTACAGAATATTTCTTTTTTCAGAACCATATCCTCAAATACAGCCTCAATAACTAGATCTACATCTTTTAGTGCACCAAAATCCAGAGTGAAGTGAAGTAATTTAGATTCATGGACATCCAGTGTTTTGCCCTTCTGTTGCATTCTTAAAGCTATGCGCTCTAAACAGGCTTTGATAGCTTTCCTTCCTATTTCAAGATGCTTCTTATCCTTCTCCAGAGCCACAACTGGAATTTTAGCCTTCATCAGAGATACCACAATGCCTTGGCCCATTGTCCCCAAACCTTTTGGATGAAAGAGAGAGAAAAAAGAAGCAATTATTAGCATATTCTGGCCAATGTTTATAAACTGTAATACTATAGGCAAATTTTTCATTCCTCAGTTAACTCTGATACTAAAGCAGAGACTATTGATACTATACATGTAAGAAAAGTGGATTGTTCTAAGATCTCCAAAGTTTTTAGACTGGCAATATAATCAGAATTTTGATGATATTTGAACATACGGTATTACCAAAATGGCAATTTGGGTGATTTTCAAAAATAAAGTTACTGGAATATTTATTTATTACTTAGATTTCTATGCCGCCCTATTTCAAGAACTCAGGGCAGCTCACAACATAAATACTACATGTAGAAATCTAATATATAAAAAACATTGTAAAACCGTCAATTAAAAAACCAATCATCCAAACAGACATACAAACATACATACACTGGCTGGGGCCAGATGTTAACTGCCCCAGGCCTGTCGGCAAAGATGAGTCTTCAGTAATTTGCGAAAGGCGGAGAGGGTGGGGGCAATACGGATCTCCGGGGGGAGTTGATTCCAGAGGGCCGGGGCCGCAACAGAGAAGGCTCTTCCCCTAGGCCCCGCCAGGTGACACTTTCTGGCTGACGGGACCTGGAGAAGGCCGACTCTGTGGGCCCTAACCGGTCGCTGGGTTTCATGGGGCAGCAGACGGTCCCGTAAGTAACCTGGTCCGATGCCATGTAGGGCTTTATAGGTCATAACCAACCAATTGATATGATCAATTACAAACCATAAGTACAGATATCCACTTCTATTAATCCTGTTTATCTTTGTCCTTTTTCGGGGTAAGTAGCAGACTTCTAAATCAGGCATCCTCAATCCCCAGGCTGCGGTCCACTACCGGGCTGTAGCCAGTTCCGGATCAGGACGTGCGAGCGGCTAGCCGGTGCATGTGTGTGCACAGCTCGACTTGTGTGATCGGCAGGCCGTGTGCATCCCACATGTACCAGCCTGCTGTTTGCATGGGCCAGTTCTCCTCTCCCCCCTGCTGGGCCGTAAGCCACAATGGTTGGAGACGAGTGTTCTAAATAATGCATTGCACTGCAGTCTCTCGTTGCTTTTTATTTTCTAAGAAAGTTAATTTAGGATCCAGAAGAATTCTTAGAAATTCATATTATGAAACAATGTGTAGCTTCTCATTGCATTACAGGTGTTTTTTTTTAATGTAAAAAGTCAAGGGGACAAGAACACTGGCAGGCACCAAGAGCAGTAAGTTTCTGTAACTACGTTGGAGTTCCATGTAAGGAACTTCATCTCCTAGCAAAGACTTTGCTGTTTGTTGAATAAGTCACAATGATTTATTTCACACGAGGACATAAAACTGGTCTTTCCCGAGTTCCAGATCTATAAGCATTAACATCAAAATTCCTAGCCAGCATCACCATTGTAGAGAATTCTGGGAACTGAATTCTGAGTATCTGGAAGGGCCTAAGGCTAAGAAAAGCATCACCAAAGCATATACCATAAATTATAATCCAGAAAGCTGGGTTTGCAGAACATGCTAAACGAACTGTATAATAAATTTATATGAAATGTGAATATAGTTAACTCTCATTTCCACCCATTACTGTAATTTGGTTACAAACAGATTGTACCTGTTTAGGTTTTGCTTAACATAGTGTATGAACTCAGGTCATTCAGCAAACCATGATTTGCATGCAACATGGCTTATTGTGAGGTTTGAGCCCATTCATTTATTGCTGGTTAGAAGTTTTTTCTTAAATCATTTTTTCAAAACCCGTGTGGCCTTTTAGAAAAATGTCTTTCTTCCAAAAACTCAGAAGCCCCTAAATAGCTGAGAAAGGAATTGTAACTGGGAAAATATAAATGGAGAAAAGGTTGAGTCCTGTTTCCCCAGAGCTTAATCCCAGCCTGAATCATTGATTTCCATGGTAACTATCACATTTTAAAACATGCACACACACATGCCCCTTTTTATGGATCTTCCACATTAAATATAATTTCATCTTTAGTGGGGACAGAAAAGTATTTTATTTTCTTGAAACAATTTCTTGCCTACTTGAGTGCTGAGAAAAGTATTTATACAGAAGTTCAAATCAAAGAGCCCAGTCCCAGTTCTTAAAAAACCTATAAGCACTAATGAATATTAATATTAGTACATAGTTAAGTTAAGAACTAGAAATGAAATTTATATTTGGTATACACAACATACAAAGCTTTATGAGCTAGTACTAGGGTACTGCATGCTTACTTATTACAAGAAAAGATCAATTTGTTGTGTAGCCAAGCACCAGAAATGCTCATGCAGCCATCAATCTAGCAAAATGCATTTTACCAGTGCCCCAGAAGCTTTTCTGATTCTATTAGCTTGAAGCAAAATATCGGGCTTGTATCAACACATAATGATCCATGCTCTTGAGTAATTACAGAAAGCTTATTGTGGACATTTCAGGAGGCCTAAAATATACTCAAACCATAATTGTTCAATCAAAGTACTAATATTTATCTAAGTTCTTTATATACATCTTCTGTTGATAATATGCTAAGAGGCTTCCAAACGTGAGTACAGATATGGCTAGACATTAATGTGTATTTATTCTAAAAGATTTGCATGGTCGTCTTTCTTAAAACACAACTCTGAGCAGCTCCTAGATACTTTTACAACATGGCCCCTAGAATTAGTATTGAATTCCTTGTTCCTCAGAAACAAGTTTTAACCTGATTCATAGTCATTTTTGCTGCTGCAGACTTTAAAACATAATGAACAAGAGGCAGTTAGTGCATTTCCAGCTGACCAGTTGACAATGTAAAAAACTAGCAGTCACCACATGCTTCTCCAGCCATGGTCTGCTTTGTTAAATTATCTCAGTGTTCAAAGTCAATGCACTATAAAGCATCAGTCCACTAAGCAAGGCATACATTTTGCATTAAAGTGCTCTCAGCTTGATATAAGGCCTTCTATTAGCTCTGCTTCATTCCCTATAGTAACCTGCTCTTAGCTTGATATAAGACCCTCTATTGTTACGACAGGTCATCAAGGCAAGGCAGGCCTCTAGAGAGTCCTTTATTGCTCTAAGTAAATGTTTCAACAAACAGCCCTCCAACAACTGATAAGGCTCCATGCCATCTTGCAGGCAGCCCACCCTCAGTCCCCCAAACAACAGCCCGTTTATAACAAAGAAAGTCCATAGAGTAGGAGCATGCTTACAGGGCATGGTCCAGGATCCCAAGTCCAGTCAACCCGGCTAAGTGAGTCCCCAAGGCAAACTATAGTGCACAAGGTAAAGTCAAGGTACAAGGCAAAAGGCAGTTGTCAAGGCAAGGCAAAAGGCAAAAGGCAGTCCTCAAGGCAAGGCAAGTGTAAGCCAAAACAAATAATTGTTCCTGACAAAGACGGCTTCTCCTTAAGTCAATCTACTCCAGGTGCTCCTTCTCCTGAGTAGCCTCACAGCCCTTCTCTGACTTGCCTATGTTCTGCTCTCTATGTTCTTGGATCAAATGGGGAAGGCAGCTGTTCCACATCAGAGGGATTTGCTGCCTATCACTACCAATGTCTGTCAGCAGCCAATCCTGTACTGCAGACATGTCAAACTTGCAACGTCACGTGATGCCGCGCAACATATCAGGCCGGTTTTGCCATTGCCAGCAATGGGGTGGGCGTGGCTTCCGGATGACGCATCCGGCCCATGGGCCGGCAGTTTGACACCCCTGCTGTACTGTGTCTGTGAGGGCAGGCAACTCTCCGTTTGGTCGACCACTTCCCCCAGAGCCTGAGGGGCTTGGTCGACCACTTCCCCCAAAGCCTGAGGGGCTCAGGACAGCATCGCCCTCAGCCCCTGGCCACTCCAAACATTCTAGAAGAGAAATGCCAATCCTGTCAGACGGCCTGGTTCCTCCTCCTCCTCCTCCTCCTCCTCCTCCTCCTCCTCCTCCTCCTCCTCCTCCTCCGTACCAGGCTCCAATGGGACCATGACATCTACTAGCTCTGCTTCATTCCACATAGTGACTTGGAAAAATCTGAAATTGTATCTGTGCTTCTTTAAGATAGTATTTCTGCATATTCATCACTAGTGACTTTCCATGAAATTCATAAAGAAGATTCTTCCTTCTGCATGGTAAGGGAAATTAGGCTCATACATATTATGTGTGCATATATGGAGCAAAATAATGATATTCCACAAATACTGAATTTTAGACTCCACAATACTTCACACAAATGTCAGTTCTCCAATAAGTCATAGCAACTTAAAAGAGTTCAAGGTTGAAAACAGATTTAATTTGCCACTTTTTAAACTAAAGGGATATAAATCATGCAGAGAAGCATAATTAAGGCTGCAAAGTTGCAGAGGGAAAGAGACAGATGAAGATTGCTCCCTCAAGGCTGCCTCCTGCTCAGGTGAGCTTCAGAGAGTTCAGCGTGTACACACTGCAGCAAACCACATCTTGTATATAGCAGTCAGACTGCGGGGTGGAAAGAGTGGGGAGAACAGTGAAAGTATAACATGACTGTCACTCTCTTAAAATCAAAGAGGGCACTACCAAGGACTGGGCTACTTAGGGAAGAGTTTCCCACTGAGTATAAACTAATCAATATGCAGAGCAACAAAGAGCTTTTGAAGAAACTGTACCGTACATCAAAGAGAGGTTTTTTTTAATTTTAATGCCTTTATAAAAAATTGATGAGTGCATTATCTTCCTGGGGATAGGCAAGGAGAAATGGAAGCAGTGGATCATTACAACGAAAATTAAAACTTCTTAAAAGGCAAGTGTCAACACAACATTTTGAGATTAATGATTAAATATGTGAATTAAAGGAAGAAAACAATTTTTGAGAGTCTCTTTGCTAACTCCCCCTACAGAGATTCTACCCAGGGTGGCATGAGGGAAAGCAGAACAATCTCTATTCTTACAGGGACAAAACTGCGTAATAGAAATTACAAATTCTTTCATTGCTGCATATCATCAAAAAAGTTTATTCTTCATCAACTGCTATTTTTTATTTAAAAGCAATAAAATGCAGAAGGGACTTAGTGTGTCACAGACTGCCTTTTGTCCCTCTTTAATTGCGAGATTTAAAATAAAAGATTCGTTTACAACCCTATTCTGGGTTTGCATGATCCAATGGACACTACAGTAACCAATCACACGTAACCCAGGATGTTGTGTGCACTAAGTCTGTTTGTTTAGTGTATTGTTTAGTATGTGATCTCAGAAAACTGGATTAGTTGATCCATTTTTAGTTAATTACAATTATTAGTAATGCAAATAGAATCATGGTCTTTCCTCTAACCTGTGTTATGTTTGAGCTTCTGAAGAAAGGATACTGATTGTAAGAGGAATTAACAATCTAGCTGTGCAATTTATCTATGAAATTAAGCACTGCTTGAAGTGCAAGCTAGGTACCTTAAAGTAACTATGTAGTGTTTGCATAGTCTTCTTCATGTTTTCTATAGAAAACATTTTCTTTCCACAACACAAAAACAGTTGAACTTTGAATAATTCAAAGATGCTCATAATCTTACCTATCACAGCTGCTTTCCGGATTGGTTGAGGAGATGCAGTCTTCCAGGATGCCCCATTGGGCAACATCCATTTTTCTGTAATTCTTTGGGCAAAGAAAACATATTGCAATGCTTTAGCCTGGCCTGAAGTCAAAAGAAGGAGAAAAAGCTCCTGTTCTTTGCAAATTCCTTCCGCAAAGGGCAAGTACACTGAAGCTTCCACAGCTCGAAAGCACATTTCAGGTGAGAGGCATCCTGCAGCCTGTTTCTTCACCTTCACACGTGCATCATATAGAATGGCTTCCATATTAGGGAGTTTTGGAGTCTGTTTCAGAGAGAGTCTGCGAGGTCCCAATGGCTGACCTAGAGAGGGCAAACAAATCATCTCATAAAACAAGCTAGCTTAGAAATCAGTTTCTTTCTCTCTGTACAAGAAAACCAATAACAATGTAAATGCTTTATTGCCCATTCTTAAATGTATTTAATGCCGCTGGATACAGTAGTACATATTGTGATGTGAAGTATGCATGCACATTGTTGTGATAATGGTATTCAGTGAAATTTACTTTAAGTGGGTGGTTAGGATTGCAGTTTATAGGTAGTCCTTGACTTATAGTTGGTTGCTTAGCGACCATTTGAAGATACGACCGAAACTTCAAAAAAGGTACTTACAACCCATATTCAAGGTTCTGAGAGCCGCCCCACTCATGGTGATGTGACTGCATTTTGGATGCTCAGCAAAGGCCTGCATTTATGGCTGTTTGCAGCATCCTGCAGTCACTTGATCACAATTTATGATATATATTTTTTCCCCAGAAACTGGTGTTTGCGGCCATGGGAGTGAAGGTGGCTTCGGGAGCCGGGGGCTGGGTTCGTGGAAGCAGTAAGGATTGAGACATATTGCGATCTGGGCCAGGCAGAACAGAAGGAGAGAGAAGTTCTCCTGGTGACCAGACTCCCTGAGAGGAAGTAGAAGGACCCAAAGGTAGGTCAAAAGGAGGGGTCCCGGCCTGTTCGGCCCCAACCCTGGCCTGCTTCTGAGCTTTGGAGAATTCTTTTTCCAGGGCCTCGTGTTTTCTGCTGGCCTGTTTCTCCGCCGTTTTGGAGGTCTTCCCGGCAGAAATGGCCTTGGCCAAGATCCTGCCAGCGGCCTCCTGGTTGGAGGACCTGTGTCATTTCCGGCCCGAGGAGGAAGGTAAGGTATCCTTGTTCGTAGGGACCGTATTGTCCTCCATCTTAGTGAAATAAACACAGGTGCACGAGAGGGTATCTCTGGTTTGTTTAAGGAGGCATAGGCGGGAGAAAGGAAAGGAGCCAAGAGCAGGGGATGTACTGATCGCCCTGCTTCCCTGGTCACCAGACCAGTACTGTGAGTTACCAGTCGCGTCTGTGGCCATGCAGTGTTGCCTGGCCAGCGGCTTGGAGAGATGGCCACGTGGCTTACGCACCGGACGGGCCTGTGAGACAGCGAAGTCCCTGCCCTCAATGAGGTGACCAGGACTGGAGACATTGGCTCAAGATCTTGAGAGAAAAGTAGAAGGGAGAATGTCTTGTTGAGGGCAAGGCCCTGAAGCCTGTATAACAGTAGAGGAATGCCTTCCAAAATGGTGGCCGTGCTATAAAGACTGCACTCCTGGACCTGAGGAGTGCGGGATCACACCTTTTTAACCGTGGTCTGTTGAGGATTAAGGCCTTGAGGCCTGTATCGCAGCAGAGTCGAGGAGGAAAATGCCACCCAAAATGGTGGCCGTGCTCTGGAGCCTGCACTCCAATATTTAGGGAGAAGGTGCTGGGTCCGTCTCAATCTCCCCTTTTGTGGTCTGCTTGACCCTGTCGCCCCTTTTGAGGCCAATGACTAATTGGGCGCAGAGGGGTGGAGGAAGGAGCCCCCTCCTCCAGCTGCTTTCCTGGGTGAAAGGAGTCGAGCTGCCACGCGGTCCGCAAAATGGCGGCCGTGTGAGGAGAATGGCAGTCGGGCCTCAAACGCTTGTAAATTAACGATCCGGTTCTTGCACGCCTTGGAGGGGTTGCTGGCAAAAACGGGGTGTTCGCGACCCCCTAGAGGGTGGCCACAGCATTTAGAGGCCGAGAGGGGCTCGTCCGAGCACCCTCCAAATGCACGCCGCTTCAAACAGCCGCCTTCCAGTTGATGGTGCGCATGTGTCTGGTTGTTGGAGCTGCGGCTGCAGGCTCCTCCAAACGAAAAAAGAAAGTTAACAGGTTTAAGCAGAGACAAGGGAAGGCAGGGGAGCTGCAGCACTGATCCCAATGCTGCGTGGGGAGAGAGGAAGGTAAGTCTTAGTGAGACCAAAAGAAATGGAGAACTTGGAGCTTTGCTGCCAAGGGAGAGTGGGAGGAAAAAGGAGCTGCCTTTAAAACAGAGGAAAAGAGAAACTGTAATGTTAGAAATCAGTCTGGAACAGCGTTGAATTCAGCGCTGCCCAGGAGACTCAGATAAAATGGAAAATCCACCAATGGTAGTCTACCTGCCTAAGAGCCAACTTGCACATCTGTCCTGGGCAAGATCAAGTCAAGACTGGGACACCCTAGCCCAGGACAGGCGTAGCAAGTTTGGCTGACTTGATCTGATTGGGCAGGAACAGTCTAAACCCATTGGTGGATTCTCCATCTCCAGTGCTGGAGAACTTTAAAACATTATTTCAACAGAGACTGCCTTTTGTATAAAAGGGAAAATAGCATAAACAAAACCATTTCATATGTTTTAAATTATCTTGAAATTTAAACCATAGTTAATAAATATTAAAACAATTTAATAAGTTATGGTCCTGGATCAGTTTGGAAAAAAGTATTACTGTACTTATGTTCTATAGAACAAGAGTCCCTGAAAGATATACATTTCTGGAAAGGTTTTAAATATTTTTCCTATTTTTGACTTCAAATAAGATGTTCAGAAAAAAAGGTTTCTTATATGATTTGAAGAATCATAAAACTTATGGGATGTAAATTACAATCCATGTCTATTTGTAGAAACCAAATGGCAGGTAACCATTTTGTAGACTGTGGCAACTAGGTAGATAAACCACATTTCCCTATCTCTTCACTCCTAAAGCACCATTGGTAAAGACAGTAAAACTACGGTAATTCCAGCAAAATGTGCCTTTCTAGAAAACTGTCTTACGGTAGATGTGGTAACATTTCTGTATAAAGACCATGCATCAGCTTGTCGTGACCCTGTGATATCAGATGTATTTAACGATTGAACTGATTTATTTTTGGTCCATCTGCAGGGCATTTGAAACTGTTTTTCCCCATTAACAGGAACACTTTTGTCACCCTGCAGCCTTGTCCTTGTGATTTCTCTCTTCCAAAGAAAGAGGCAGCTGGAAACATTTTCCCTTGCTCCTATGGAAATCTCTGTGAGCTTATTTTATTTTATTTTTGTGTGCAAGACAAAAGCATGCAAGATGAAATAAGAATGTGGATGGTGTGTGGGCAAACTATTTACAGTATTTTATTACTTTTTCATATTGAATAGGGATGAGTGGACTTGCTTCTGGTGAGGCAGTGTATTCCTTTTACGCACTATTTCATGGTTGGCATGTTTGGAGATAATGCTGATTATCTGCAAACAGCTTTTATAAAATGAAAATAGTATTAATATGAAGATATATGTAAAGATTGCTACAGTAATAAAGGTAAGACTTGAAGCATTTCTGGCTTGGTTTACACACAGAATTCATAAACTGACAGGATTATTTTTTTGTTATGTTCCTCTCTTCTATCAAGAAGTCTAGAATAGCTATAGTATTAATATGAAGCCAGCCATTGTCCAGATTTTATTTAATAATGGCACAGTAGTTGCCTTCCTGGAACTTAGATAAGCTGCCATTTATTGCTTCCATGAACACTGAGAATGATGACAGAAAGCGACATTATTTTTCAAAGTTTGGTGCCATCATGTGGACAAACTGCAGAGTGTGCTGAGAAAAGCAACTGATGCAAAACATTATCCATCCAAGTCAAACATTTTTTGTTTGTTCACACTAGATTTAATTGAATTAAAAATAATATTTCCTGAAATACAAGTTGCATTTGAGACATCTGTATCTCCATGTATCTAAGTGAATCCCTAGGGCAACCCAATATGTATTTTTGAGAAGAAATGCCAACTGATGAAAACCTAGTAAATATAGATAGAATCATCACTTCAGTGTGTTTACAAGCTAACTGGTTAAATGTGGAAGCCTGTTTGTATGAAGTATATGTCATTAATCACTGTCTTCTTCAGAGGAACAGTGAAAAATATGGCAATTTATGGGTATGTGGGAAAATACAATTTCTAGATCTAGCTTATTTTCTTGATACTTAAGAAAAACATGTTGACGAAACCAGTGCTTTGTTATTCAAAAGACCAGGGAATCAATACCACAAGAACATTAAAGCTAATTTTATAAAAATTGGCTATATTAACAGAGTCTTGCAGGTCTGATTGAGCTGTGTCTCTTCCCCTTTCTCATAGTTCAATGAATTAGGGAGGCATCTGGCTGACCACTTCTGAATATGCTCTTCCAGACTTAAAAAATGCTACATCCCCTTGGACTTTGGCAAAGATCCTGCAAACTAATGTCAAGATTATCTTCCTTACTATCCACATTTATAAAACACATAATCCTCAGCTTACAACCACAACTGAGCCCCAAATTTCTGTTGCTAATAACACATTTGTTACTAATCCAGCTTCCCCATTCACTTTGCTTGTCAGAAGGTCACAAAATGTGATTACAGGACTTTGAGACCCTGCAACCATCATAAATATGAACCAGTTACCAAGCATCCAAATTTTTATCACATCATTATGGGATTGCTGCAACGGTCGTAAGTGTGAAAAACGGTGGAAAAGAAAAACATTTTAAAATGATCATTTCCTACTTTGCAGAACTAGTATTTGTGAATGTTATTATAAAATGATTGCCTATTCGCAAAGTGGATACCATGACAAATATAGTGAATTATAAAAGATCAATTTATCAAAAAGCTATCAAACATTGCCAACAAATGATAATGAGAGAGAGAGAGAGACAGATTATAAATCTGATTTTCAGTTATAACATATCTGGCTATTTTTAACTTTTCCCCCCTTGATCCCCAACTCCTAAAGCAATACACTACAGTTTTTAATTAAAAAAACCTTGTGCCAACCAATGGTAACATCAGCTAAATAATTCTTTCCACTGGTTGGTATTCTGGGAATTTGTTGTATTACATTTTGCCCGGTACAACTGAATGTTCTTACCTGATACTCTTTGCGCTAACTTTATAGCTGCTTCAACTGTATTTTCTTCAACAATCTCATCTAAGATCCCCAGTTTCAGTGCTTCAGTAGCTGGCACATGTTTACCTGGCAAATAGAAATATGACTTTTTCATTTAGGGTTCACTTAATTCCACCTGCTCCTTGGGAGTTTCAAGGTGTGTTATTAGTAGACTACTTTAAGTACACTAGACCAAGGGTCTCCAAACTTGGCAACTTTAAGACGTGTGAACTTTAACTCCCAGAATTCCTCAGCTAGCCATGGGAAATTCTGGGAGTTGAAGTCCACAACTCTTAAAATTGACAAGTTTGGAGCCTCCAGCATTAAACAAAATTGGTAAATCTTTGACTCCACAGTCATGTGTTAGAACAGCATATTAAAATAATAGAGAAAGAGAAATCCCATAACATCATAAGCACAAAGGGGTCAGCAAGGCAATACTATCTACTAAACTGTAAGGCACAAGTGGGCCAGATATTCTACAGCAGGGGTGTCAAACTGCTGGCCTGCGGGCTGGATGTGTCACCAGAAAACCACGCCTACCCCATTGCCAGCAATGGGGAAAAAGCTCCGATACGTCGTGCGACATCACATGATGTTGCGAGTTTGACATGTCTGTTCTACGGGTACCTTCTGTCCCACAGCAACCACCTAGAGAATAAGGATGCTTGTCAGCTCATTATTGGGCTGCTGTGCTGAAACATTCAAATTGATAACTACATGATGGAATTATAACTAACAAATCAGCAGGGATCAGGCGACAGTAAAGGCAAATACAAGCCTATAAATAATTGGCTCTGGCCTAGGTTCTCGGTTGTCAATGTCATTCAGGGATTAACTAAGTAGCTTTCTGATTGTTCATACCTATTTAACACCATGCTGAATGTCAGATCACAAAACTGATGTTCTTGAGCTGAATGGCACAAACAAGCTGTCACTGATATTTTAGCAAAACACAAAACTTTTAATTTATATCCTTTTTAAAATAAAAATTATAATCAATATAAGGCCAAAGCAGTACTAAAGTTTTAAAAATAACATCCAAGAAATTCACTGCTTCACCCAGGTTTTGTTGACTATATAATAAGTTCAGCAATGAGACAGAATACAATGATGTTGTGACAGAACAGTGCTAAATCTAGAAACATTCAGAAATCATGTATTTGCATGAGAAGCACAGTCTCATTCAAAATAAAGCTGAAAGCCAAACCTGGTTTGGAATAACAGAACTCCCAAAAATATATTTTTCAGTCTTCTCTGTAGGATTGTAAGTAAAAGTGATATTCTTAAAAGTAAGCTGAAATTCCTCTAACACCACACTCATTTTCAGGTATGCATCTTAGTGAAAAGTCCATCTAAAGTGCTGCTAATTTATCAGATCTTTTTTAGCTGCTACCTAAGATTTGTTAGCTAACATTTCAGATGATGAATCTACCAAACCCAGAAAGTTCAAAGCATGTTTTACTGTAGTCATACTGTCCTATATTTCTGGCAGGCATATTTGGTATTACATAAAAACTGCAACATATGCAAATATGCCATATATTATTTGCACACAACAACATGTGTATTCACAAATGAAAGAATTTACCTGTGATGATCATATCAAGTGCAGCTGGTACCCCAATCAATCGTGGAAGCCGTTGAGTCCCACCAGCTGCAGGAAGTAAACCTATTGTGACTTCTGGCAAACCAACTTGAGCCTGAAGTGAGGATGAAATATTTCTAAATATTTACAATATATAAAACAGATAGCATCTTCTCCTCTAACTTTTTTTTAAAAAAACTGCTCTATGTAAGCCTATATGTGGATATATATGTATAATGTAAGAAAAGATCAACTGATCTGGGGAAAAGTTGTATTTCAAAATCCTTTTCTATATTTAAAATTATACATTATGGGTGTATCATCATGCAAACTTTGATTCCTGGATCAGTAACACAATCTTACTTATCTAAGTGGATTTCTCTGTAAAATAATTTTATTAAGTTTTACAAAGCGTAAGCATAAAAATAACTTAAACAATCAAAAAAATATAAAGAATAAAAAGAGACTAGAGATAGAAGTGTAAAAAAGTATAAAGAAAGGAAAATCCAAATATATCCAAAGAATGACTTCTGACTTGGTCCTCCAAGGATATAAAGAATGCTTACATTTGTCTCTTCATTATAGTAGACTATAATGTCTGTTTCCCCCCCAAATAAAAGGAGAAAAATAATTTCCCATTTTTAAATTTTAATAATTATCAAATCCATGTGTCAAATTTGTTTTTTTCCATCTCCTGCAAAATTTCCACAAAAGACTTTCAACTGTAGGTGAATTCGTTCAATGATTCCAGCTTTGTCACCTTTATTAACCGTTCCTCTATTGCAGCGGTTCTCAACCTTTTCCGGGGCTCGACCCCGGCCCGCACTGTGCTTGCGCGGTGCGATGGGGCGCATTGCGCATGCGTGGCGTGACGGCCTGCATCACGATAGGCAAAAAAAATGGCCGACCAAAAAAAAAATTAAAAAATGGCGGACTGCGGTGCTTGGCGACCCCCGTGAAATGGGGTCGCGACCCACAGGCTGAGAACCGCTGCTCTATTGAGAGTATCGTAGGCCTTTCCAACACTGAGCATACAAAAGGCACACTGCTATTAACATATATAACAACAAAACACTGTGATTTTTCCACTGGTTTATCCATAAAATCTAACAAAATTTCCAGTCTAAATTGTACATTATTGTTCAAAATTTGTTGAATTACATTACTCATTTTCATCCAATATTATTTAACTCTTTTACAAATCTGCCAAAGGTGATAAAGGATTCCTATTTAAGTCTTACAATGGGGTTCTCTCATTAAACTAGTATCAGTGGGTTTCCTCATTAAACTAAGCTATAATGTAATGAAATGTGAACCACTGTTTATGACTCATGAAATTTCAGAAATGACTGAACAACTGAAAAGCACAAATAATTTCTCTGCAATATTGACAAAACAAATCACCAATAGTAAAACTAACACAAGGCCTTATTATTTTTCCACACTTAATGATTGAGATTATAGCCAATTTCAAGCTATACATCTAAATGTATCTCAATGTATAACTTGATTATGTATACCTGAACTGGTTTTTCTTTCTCAGGAATAAATCTATTACCTGTCAAGCCCCTGGGCTTGCCATGGGCCGGGAGACGGGGAGCACGCAGCCAGCAGCCGACCGACGCCCATCTGTGAACTGCCTGGCTCCCGACAGTCAGCTGGGAATCGGGTCGGCATATGAGGATCGGTGGAGGACCGGCGAGGCTGCGGAGAACAACCCGGCTCCCGACAGCCAGCTTACAGTCGGATCGGCGTGCGCCTACCAGCTGGGAGTCAGTGGACATGGCAGGCGCCCCCCATCACCCAAACGTCGGCCCGGCTCCTCAGAATCAGCTGGGAGGCGGCTCAGCTCTTTGCCGGCAGCAGGGAGCCAGCATGGCCGCCAGACGCAGCGGGTGCCTTCCTCCATGGAGCCAAACGCCGGAGACACTCCTCCTGCTAGCTGGACCTTGGGACTGGGTGAGCAGGACGAGGGGGGGATCGTGCCTTACCTGGGCTGCCTCTCTCTTCCTCCAGGAGCAGGAGGGAGGAGGCAGAGGGCTGCCTGGTTGTCAGAACAAATGGCTGGGATGGCAGAGGCTATGTGGGTGTGTCTGGACGGGGGAAATACGGGTGGTACACTGCTACTATTATCCATATGGACCAGATGCTGGCTTGTTAAGTGGGGTGGGGTTGGT